>CAWUFW010010100.1:0-725886 GCA_963921515.1 Calotriton arnoldi
AAGTATAAGCTAATAGTAAACTAAACCTAGTATCAAATCCATCCACCACTATTTGACGAGGAGGACAAAGGAAGGACTACGGTCTCCTCTAGCAGCCAGCATTTACTGTTGTACAGAGAAAAGTCCGTGGCCCAAGTGTATAAACAAAGATAGCTGTACTCACGCTTGGATTCCAGGTTAAGTACAAGATAAGAAAAGACCAGCCCCACCAGGAGCAGCCTCCCTGCCGCTCAGCCTGCCTGCCATCAACTAGCCACCCACACCAGCCAGGCACTCCAGCATTCCGTGGGGTCATCAGGCATTCTGACATCTACACCAGCTGAGCAGCAGAGTATGTGCGGCTCCAGAAAAGAAAGACACAAGCCAAAGATAACACATCAAACCTTCCTTAGGGAGACAAATGCAGAAGTAAGGTACAGAACACAAGCAAACAATATATGCCATGCATTTACAAGAAGAAAAGCATTTGCATTGCAAAGGAAACTAATGTACAGTACACTCTCAAAATAAAGACATTGATATGAAGCCCATCCCACTCCTTTGGGAAAACACACAAGACCGCCCAGAGCGGTGGGAACAGAGACTGGGGCACACACACGTCCCCTAACCAACACGTAACAGGGTACACCACCTCTGTGGAGCAGCACCTGGGACCCCACTGCACGCCCCACAGACCGTATGAACTGGGGCGCTCACCACCCGACAGCTCTCCAACACAACAGGGTTTGCTCAGCCACCCTTGAGAAACCGTGAACCGGGGCACTCACCACCCCACGACCTGCCAACGTAATAGGCACTACCCACTCTAGACACAAGAGCTGGGGCACACGTCCCCTACCAACCTGCGCGTACATGGCGCACACCACCCTTAAAGAACAGCAGCCGGAGGCTGGGACGACCATCCCACAAATCCACAAACAGTAGTGAGCCATTATCACCACCCCGACTGGGGCACTCACCACCCCACAAACCAACTGTGAAGTGTGGCACTCACCACACACAGCTTCACACCAACAGGTCACTCACCACCGCAAAATAAACAACACTGGGGCACCCGCCACCTCACCAAACTCACCACCGTAGGGCACCCCCCACCCCAAAATAAACCGCACTGGGGCACTCACCACCCAAGGCTCCGCCCCGTAGGGTCTAGCAACCTCGTGTGAGGACACTCACCACCCCACAAACCATCAAATCCACTCCGAACAGGATGCACCCACTCCCATGACCTCCCGCGTCGATGGGATTACGCAGGTTCAGAATAAACTGATACAGACCTTGCATGCAAACATCTCTACGACCCAAGCAAAGGAAAACACAGTACTATGAGGTTTGCAGAGCTAACATCCAAAAATGCAGGGAAAGCACCAGGAGAAAAATGCAATGCTGTAAGAATGTCAACAAAAGGCAAAGCAATAGACAAAGCCTTTAATCTGCACTGGGGTCCTAATCACCCACAAAATAAACAGCACTGGTGCACTCACCACCCCATAAACTCACCCCCGTAGGGCACCGTAGACACTCACCACCTCACAAACTATCAAATCACCTCAGGACAGGATACACCACCCCATGACCTCCCCAAAATGGGTACACAGTGCAGAATAAACTGATACAGACCTTTATGCACAAACTACAACCTTAAACCCACACACACAAAACGAGACATGCATTATGGTGACTAGCAATATAATTCAAGAAAGTCCCGAGCTCCGGTGAGCGGCTCTCACCCGAGATCTCCAACTAAAGAGACATCTCTGTCCAAAAGCTGCCAGTAGCAGTATTATTCTGAAAAGGTTGCAGAACACCAGAGGAAAGTTAGCGTTAAAGATGGTTTCACCGAGTTGCTTACTGGACACTACACCAGCATATGAAGAAGCATTTAGTGTCCCAAGTTGCAGCCAAAGTCATCAGACATTTGCACAGTGTGCACCCTCGCTGTTTCCAAATGTGTTACTCCATAACTACTTGGTGAACCAGAACTAAACACTCACCAGAGCTGCACAGGGAACAAAGGTCATCAGGCATTCTGACACTCACATTGGGGGCAAACCAGAAAGGATGAAAAGTGAGGAAAACACAGTACTATGGGTTTGCAAGTTAACATCCAAAAAAAAAATGCAGGAAAGCACAGGACAAAAATGGCAATGTGCATGAATGTCAACAAAAGGCAGAAGCTAATAGATAAACGACAATGCCCGCCCACGTACATACAAAGATGAATCTAGATACACAAAGGCAAACTCCTTCACACACCTCCCTTTCTACACAAACATACAAATCAAGCAGAGCTGCACCACGCAAATCCAACCAACCCCTAGGGACACGACTATTCCAGCTGGCCAAAGCTGCCAAATCACATGAACACAACGAGACCAAACCACAACGGTTGCAGAGCAAACACTACCCCCAAAACACATGTCCAAAGAAAGAAGGAACTCCAATCTGACTTCGCGAATAAAGAAAGGTTACAAGCATACAACAGACACTCAAAACAACGCCAAAGCTAGAATGATGGAAAGGTACACCTACCAATCACACAAAGGTGGTAGACACCAGTGTCTCAAACAAGTCATCTCCAACACCATGCCCACGAAGGTGACAAAATACATCACCCACAACCACGAAACATGTGGTAGGCTAGAGGAGCTCACACCAAAGAGCTCCTCATACACACACCCCAACAGTGAGTAGCAAGCTGACTACCACGACAACAGCAAGGGGTGCACACCAAACACTGCCCACAAGCAATACCATGTCAACCCACAACCACGAAAACCAGTGGTAGGCAGAGAGACTCAAGGCAAGAGCCCTCACACACACCCCCTCCCCATCAGAGAGACAAAAAACTCACAACGACAAAAGGGGTGAACCATAGTGACTTCACATGTAAAAGTCAACCCACCACTTACACAATACAGATTATTGTGAAACTTCATGACTAATAGCCTTAGCAAACACACTTCTCACTGGGAAACCACCAATACTGAAGAGTCTCGTTGTTCTCAAAACTCTAACAAAATTACATTTCTCAAGCTCCAAAGTCTTTTTTTTTTTTTATTACAACGTCTTTCAAAAACGAAAAGACATCAGGACCGAGAGTGTCTAAAGTCTAGAATGTCATGACAACAGGAAACACCTCACCAGCTGTTGCATACGATAGCTCTCAGCAACCTCTTCCATTATAGCCTACTTCAGGCCTCCCTTGATGAATAGGAAATACTTCTTACTCTCCCTCGTTTTAATTCTTGGAGCCACCTTGGTGTCATCCCTTTCCTCACGATCACTTCTCTGGAGATGGGGCAAACTTCACTAAGTCACCAACGAGTGATCCTTTCTTTCTTTGTTCCCAGGAGCAGTGGCGTCGAGCCAGCTGCCACTAGATTGCATTGTTGAATTAACCTTTACTCTGAGCCAGCCACACAAAATTGAAATTCCGAGAAAAACTGGGCATCGGAAAACACAGCTGGTGAAGAGATCGCTACACATCCCAAATGCGACCCAGAAGGCAAGAAGAAAACTATGGTTGCAGAATGAAAAGTGAGGAAAACACCATAATCGCGAAATGGCGGCATGCAGCACGAAGAAGGAGCCGGGTGGCTCAGCATCGATCCGTGCATACATCGGGAATCTGCAGGACGCTGCGCGAGGAGATCAGGCTCGCCATCCTGCGAGCTCTAAGAGGCCGTTGCAAGTAAGTGACAGTTAACAGCTGAGATTTCAGAATGTGAGGCCACACGAATGAAAGATTCAGTCAGGAGCAGAAGACACCTTCCTCCTCCAAAAGTAGCCCGTGACATGCACTCCAGGGACTGCTCACACATGTTGCTCCCAATGACACGAACACTGGAGCCTTGTGCCAAGGCGCACCTCCACACACACGACAAGCCCTCGTTGAGCAATCTTCTCCTCCCTCTCTCCACAAAGTGGACAGCGTGAACATTTCCCACAAGATGCACATGTAATCCAGACGGGGCTCTGGGCCTGACGTCCTCACGACAGGCACACTCTTCAAGTGGCAGCACCCCATAAACTCTTACCCTCAAAGACAGAGGAGACTCCAGTTCTTGTGCATGCCTTGCCTGTTAGATCCTTCTAGTATCGCTCTGCTCACTGCACTGCTTACACGGCAGTTCCTTTCCTGCTGCTGCGTCCTCCGCACCTCCTCTCTGCCCTGCTGGTTGCCCCGCCGGTTCTCTCCTTACCAGTACGGCTTCTATCGTTGTTTTCAGCACTGCACTCCGTCTCTTGCTCTACGCCTCCGTCCACTCTCTTCACACTCCTAAGAGATGAACACCTCCTCTGTGCCCACTGTCCTGCTCGCTGCCCCGCCGTTCACTCCTTACCAGTACGGTATGGACAGAAGTCTTCCAGGTACAGCTGAGTGCCAGCTTGACACACCTCCTTTGACTGCTGGTCTGAGTCACCCTCTCTGCTGCTCTTTGGAACAGATTGCAGCTCCACTCTCACCTCATCTCCCGTTAAACAAGAGAAGGTACACGGCAGAAACTGGCCCAAACGGTTGGGCGACGGATGATGTGGTCACTGGTGGCGCTCACATGTGCCAGCTTCTTCTAGTTGTAATTCTCTTGCCCTCAGGTTCTGTTCCAGTTACTCCTTCTTCTTGCTTTAAACTTACAGTTCCAAGGTGGTCGCACTCGCAGGTTCTTTTAAATCGTCCCCACTTGCTGTCCAACCATGACACTTCTCATGCAGGTTCAAAGTCCAAGCGCCCAGGCTGCAGGCTGTCCAGGTGTTATAGGACACTGGTGGGGCTTACCAGGCGTTTCTTTCGTTTCAGTTGGCAGGTTTCACAGTCCTTAATAAAGTCCTTAGTTCCTTAGCTCGTCTTCCTTCACTCAAAGCGTAGGTTCGTTTTAAATCGTCGCCAAAATGTTGTACATAGAAAAGTCCTTTGGCCAAGTGTATAAACAAGATAGCTTTATTCACGCTTAGTTCCAGGTTAAGCACAAGATAAGAAAAGACAAGCCCCACCAGGAGCAGCCTCCCTGCCGCTCAGCCTGCCTGCCATCAACTGCCCCTCCACACACCAGCCAGGCACTCAACATTCCGTGAGGTCATCAGGCATTCTGACACTCACACTAGCTGAGCAGCAGAGAAGTCACGGCCCGAGGAAAGAAAGACACAAGCCAAATATAACAATTACCTAACTGAGTTCTCTAAAGTAAACTCTTACATAATAATGACAAGCGAGCGCAAAGTTGCAAAAAGTAAGAGTACCGCCCAGCACCTGTGTCCTACAATCACAGAAGATTTTGAAACGTAATCTACCTGCAATGTAAGCAGCATTATTCTTGTTATTTGTAAAAATGTATACACAAATCACAATACTTATACTACTATATATATTGGCTACTCACCAAGCCCCACGACCTCGACACCTAGCAGGTCCAACAGGTCCTGCTCCCGGTCAAGAATGTCTGACCACCGGTGGGCCAGCTCTGGTTATGGGTGCGCCGGACCGCGGAGCAGCGAAACACTGCCCGGCGCGCACCTTCGCCCACGGCGGCGACGCTCCTGGGTCGGGTAACCGGAGCCTCGGCCTGCCGCCTGCTGCCAAGGTCAGGGAGGTGGCGCTGAATAAGAAAACAAGAGCGGCCTCCTCCTCCGTAAACAGCTGGCGGGCTTGCACCCCTGCAGGGGCGCAGTCTGCCGCAAGGCAGGCGGCGTTGGGCGCACGCGCTTGCCCTTGAGCCGCTGCTGCTACCTTTCGCCATGGTTCTGGGGTGGGAGGAGGGAAAGAAAAAGTTAGAAGGGAAAAATAAAGTTAGGGGAAGAAGTAGAGCTTAAAGAAGAAAGTTATATAAAACAGTTGAAAAGTAAAAAAAACACAGTAAAAAGTAGAAAAAAAATGCAAAATATAGACTTAGTGCAGAGAGAGAGATAGGTAAGAAATAAGAAGAAAAATTGAAAAACAGTGTAAAAAACTAGGATTGCAAAGATTGAGGGAGGATAGAAAAGCAGGCCCAGAACCCTAGCATAGAGTGGTAAAACAAGATGGCCGCGCCATCGCGATCGCATGGGTAAGTTTGCGGATATTTCTGCGCCGAGCACGCAAACGTGCAAACACGTGCAACGCGTTCCCGAACATGGAATGCGCATCGCGGAGCACGCTATACGCGACCCGGAACAGGAAATAAGGGATCGCGAACGGGCGGGACAAGTGAAAAACAAATGGCGCGCCCATAAGGCGACCGCATGGGTAGTTCGCGCCCGGAACGCAAACAGCGTCCCGGAGGTCACGAACAACGTGTTCCCGAGCAAGAAGCGCATCGCGAAGCGGGCGCGCCAAGCAGCTGCGCATGCTCGCGAGCTACAGGCGTAGCTCTAGCGCTCCGAGCGTCTTCAGCGTAGCCACAGAGTGGCGCGACTCCACGCGAACTACGCCAGGGGTTAAATAATGCAGTGACTGTCACAGCGCGAAGGCTTTGCATAAGAATAGTTGAAGCGGTTCTAAGGCCTCACCACTGCTAAACTTTCTTTCTTAGTTTGTGAATATCACGTTCAGTTTGGGACAAACTTCTGCTTGCATATGTCACAATATAGTCATATGGCATTTGGGTGTCCGCTATGCTGTGCAGCGCAGTGACTGGGCTAGCGTCAACAACACCTCTGTATGAAGCTTTGGAACAAATGTATGCCATTTCAGTAGCATTTTCGAGTAGCTTGTTGATTTTCTTGAGCGCTGCTTGCATTCACAAGTCCAGTGAAATGAAACATTCTTTTTCGTCAAGTCTATCAATGGAGCACTTACTGTGGCAAAGTCTTGTATGTTTCTAGAACAGTTGCTGGTAATGCCAAGGAATGAGACATAACATAGAAACATACTGTGGGGGACTGACAGTTGACAACGCTTGCACTTTAGCTGGATCGGGTATCATACCCCTATCAGAAAAGATATGGCCAGGAATATTAGCATGTCTTATGGAACCTCACATTTCTCAGCATTTAAAGTTAAACCTGCATCAATAAGTAAACAATATACTTGCGTGAGAGCTTTCTCGTGCTCCTTTTGTATATCTCCGAAAACCAATACGTCATCACTATAGTTGAAAGCCTTCATGACAGGCTGCCTGATACGTTGAATGACATCTTGAAAAACTCTGCAGCTGATGATGCACCAAAACATAGTCTTTTATATCAGAACAGACCAATATGTGTAGAAAAGGTTGTAATGTACCTGCAATTCTCCTCGAGTTCCAACTGATGATATCCTTTATTCAAATCAAGGCAGAGAAGACCTTCGCACAATTCAATTGTGTTATCATGTCGACAATTTGTGGACCTGGATGTCGTTCTCTTTCAATTGACTTGTTCACTTGACACATGTCAACACAGATGCGTACAGCTCCTTCATTGTCCTGTTTGAATAGTACCACTATGGGAAACACCCATGGCGTTGGACCAGTGCAATGTTCGATTATATCATGTTTGAGTAATGATTCAAGTTCCTTTTCAACAGCTTCCTGTAAATGAAATGCACATTTGTCTGTGTCTTTGAGCAACAGGACGGACGTTCTGTTTATGAATAATTGGTGCTCTGAGTTCTCCTAGCCTATGAAACAATGAAGGGGAACTGACTTACTTTTTAGTAATGTGAGCATTCATATTATAGTTCACTGATATCAGTCCCATATCAGCAGCTGTGTTGAAGCTGAGTAAACAAGGCATTTGACGTCGTACCTTGGAAGTACATGAATGGGTGCTTGTACTTTTGTTTTCTTGTGTTTCATCGTTGCTAAGAAATGAACCTTGATTTTCCTCTTGGTCTCCATTGGAGCCCTTCACTTTTCTGGAGACCTTGGAGTTGTTTTGAGTCGCCACCTGGCAGCTTTGGTGGTGTGCGCTTCGGTGTATGGACCGCTCCTTAAGCACAAACCCGGGCACTTCTTCTCGGGCCACTTCACTCAATGTTGTGGTATGATGCCTCTCTTCAATTGGTTCTGGTAAGTAGATAACCGTTTCTTGTATCTGAATTGCTTTGCTTTTAGGTGTCCCCTTGTACTGTCTGATACCTGGTTGAGCTCTGCCTCGCAGCGCTTCCTGATCGCAGCATTATCTTGCAATTTCCTGTTGCTACTAAGGCTCTTTCAAAACTCTGGTTGTATCCTCCTTTAACGTTATCACTCTGTATGATGTATAGCTTTAGGTTGTATAGTAGCACTGTACCTTTGAGGAAGCCCAAAGTGGGGTTTTGCCTGGTCCCCCTCTCCTGGGGCTGCCCTGCTTGCTCGCTGTTGGGGGAGCACGTCGGCTCGAGCTGCCACCGCGGGTCCGGGCCCGGATTTGTGCCCCTCCACCGCTCAGCCCTCTGGCGGTCCCGTGGTTGGGAGCACCTGGAACAGATCTGCGCCCTACCCCCACACGGCTGACCTCGTTGGTCCGAGAAGCCGGTCCTGGGAAGCCGGAGCTGCTACTGGAGTGTCCCTGAAGCTAAAGGCCCCTGGAGTACCACGGGTGTATAACAGGAGCGCACAGCACGATGAAGAAGAGGGGACTCGCAGGCAGGGCGAAAGCCATCGAGAGCCCCTCCCAGTTTCAGGCAGCCGGCGGTCTGGAAGTGGATTTGAGTTGTCAGGAGAACATAAGAAAAGTCGGACGTCTCGGTGGATCAGGATTTGCGAGACTTGCTGTAGAAAGCGGGTGATCTCGTGGCATGCTACGATCTCGGAAGTCTGGCAGTTCAGGAAAGAAGCAGAATTGTTGCGCGCCCGAGGGTGCCAAGCCAGCAAAGCCTTCTTGCTCAGGAACGAGCGCGGACGGACCAAAGAGAACATCCCGCCCGAGAGCAATACAGACCGAAGGCCTCCACCCCGGCCGACGAAAACACAGTGAAAGATCTGTGCATATGCCTTAAAGGAATAGGCGCCTCTCCTTCAAGAACAGAGACAACATATTTCACTCTTAAGATCACAACTGATCCAGAACTGATGGCAAACGCTGCAGAACTGAGGGCAAATGGCGCCGTCTCGACACAACAATGGACACTGCATCCGGAGCGCCTGCCAAGTAAGCATCCCAAGTGGAGTTCTGGGCTCTTATCTGATGATCGACTGGCATTGTTCATCTCTCCATCCAAAAGTATGACGTGGGGCTGTGTTTTATGGCATATTCCTGCAAACTCAATAATGTAAAAATAAAATTCAATAAACTCTAACTCCTCCATATCATCTAGTTGTTCTGCCTGACTTTAAAATGAACGGACTTGATCCGACACAGTCCTCCATTTTTCGGTTTTGACTGTCCCCATGATGCCTGTTGCTGCCGGAGCGACCAGCGCCCTTCACCAATCCCATTGGAGCCAACAACACCTCTCCCCTTCTCATTGGACTTGGTGATGCACCCCTACCTTACCCGACCCAGTTTTCAAGTCTGGCTTTGGCTGTTGCTGATACCTGGACCCTCTCCAATTTTGTCCGGCTTGCTTACTCTTAGTTTTTCTTAGCTCTGAAACCTCTGGGTCTAATCAGCGCTAGTGTTTAGCGGAGCCCGAGAACCATTGGCCGTTGCCCGGTGGAGCTGTCCTACTCAGCTATAGAGAGTCTGGCTCTGGTTCACCCCTCGGCCGTCACCTACCCAGCCGGACATCGGACATTGTTTTTGTGAACGGTTTCCTTCACGGTTTTTGTTTGTCTTTCACTCTGACTGCTCGGACTGCTTTGTCTACCCCAAAGTTCTTTCTCCCTTCTGATCTGCCTGATTTTATCTGCATTCCTTTCCCCCGTTTACCTTTCCCCCTATACCTTCCATTCCCCATAAGATGTGTTGTTCTTGGCTATGCAACGTGCTATAACTTTTGTGATGTTGTAATCTCATGTTTTATCTTATGCCTATATGATGTTGTCGGAAACTGTAACTGATGTAATTTTTGTAATCCTGTAACTCACTGATCCTCATGTAAAGCGCTCTGATACCTCCGGGTCTAGCCAGCGCTATATAAACTCTGCAAATAAATAAATAAATAAATACCTCTCTTTCCGGTCTTACCAAGCAGGTTCTTGGCCAAAGATGTGTATACTTCTCAGTGAAGCTTTCGTTATCTTCAAATACTTCACACTGGCTGGAGTTGCGCTTTGCCTCCACATACGCCAAACGTCGATTCTGCACTTCGACTAAGGCACACGTGGCACGCACAAGCAGTTTGCTGGGCCAGGGCAAACTCTCTGGGAGAGCACTGTAGATCTTCGGGTTAATTATCCCTATCTCGTCACCAGTTGTGGCATCCTCCTCAGCCTGGGCACCCGCCAATTACTACACCACACACTGAGCTTGGTATTACATTGTCTTTATTTATCTGCGTGGTAACCACGAACTCAGCATTCTAAACCTGCATTTACTTCACTACACTCAAACACTTACATCACAGTTTTACAGAGTCCATCAGGAGCCAAAAGGGTTCTGTCATTGCTAACTCACAGAACACTACACATCCTACTGTGGCTCCGCAAAGTGGACCAAGTATGCCCTTTCCGCACTTGACTTTCAGAGTAAGGAGGGCAAGTAGTCAAAGCTTCTCATAGGGGCAATTTTGGGGCAAAGATTCAAAGCTTGACAGTCACCCCCAACAAACATAATAATTCACTGCCCAGCCCAGTGCAAGTACTTTTAAACTTATAGGCTTCTGCTATGCGCCCAACCACTTATAATGGCGTTTTCCCCATTCCTATGGGGCTCCCCTGCCCGGTCTGGAATATCTCAAGGGAGCAAGGTTAGGCAACAGTAGCACAGGTTTGAGTTCACTAAGCGATCATTATGCTTTGTCATCCATTAGGTCATTTCATGTAATCTTGAGCTAAAAAAGTTCACATTGGAATCACTTTGTTTGAAATGCAGGAAGTTGCTTATAGGTTCAAGATACACCTCTGTATCTTTCTTTCAGGGTCATCTTACCTGTTTGCCAGTGATGCAGCTGTAGCAGCTTCAGTCAGCACACTCATGTGTTTTGCTCTGCGGTGGCCTCGGAAGTGGGCGCAAGAATGCTGACGGCAGCCGAACTCTTTCTGGTGTGACTCTATTGCACACGGTGACTGCCATGGTAGCCAGGTGCCCTGTCCAGCCTCAGTTGCGACCTCCGAGGCAACTGCGATGATGGCAGTCCTCCTCAGCACATCGAACAGTGAGCAGCGGCAGCACTCTTCCCTCCGGATACACTGTAGATATGTCAGACAGCACATGACGGTCTTGGAATTGCAAACTTTCTTCACAAGGTTCGTCCCTACATGAACCAAGTATGGGCAGTGAGTGACCTCTCTTTCTGATCATCATCAGTTACCCTCCATATCATGTCAGCCTAATCTAGGTCTTCCACATACCTGGGACATGGCTGGACTTCTCCTCCTGCACAGCCAGTCTTCCTGCAGGCCCAGGCACACTCCTTTCCTCTCTGACAAGGAGACTGGCTTGTAGGTGCTTGGTAAACCCTCAGTTTCCCCAGGAAATGGTATGCAGACTTTAAGTGATGTCTCCTCACTGTCGGAGACTAGCTGTCATGCAGACACCAACTGTGGTCTTACAGCAGCTGTTTGAATACTCTGCAAAGCACTCCCTTCCTTGGTTAGAGAGGCAGCTTGAAAACGGAACAAAGTGGTGTGGTTGGGTACCACTTTTAAAATAATTTTCCAGAGAGGGGCTGTTAAGGTACTGTCTAAGGCTTCAGAACCGGTTTAGGGTGGTTCCCTTTCAAATGTAATTTTCTGGCTGTAGTGTGGACACACCGGGGTCCAAGGTGGTGGCTCTCAAAGGAGCTGGGATGAAGCTGGCTTCAAGCAGAAGTATCCAAAACATATGCACAATGAAGGACCTGGCTTCATCAACCTTCCTGAAATAGCAACAGAGAAGAGAAAAGGCACAGGCCTGCCTAGAAACTTCCCCACTTTTATCAACCATATTTGCTGACTACTTCTCTCCCCTACCATCCACCAAATGGCAGTGCTCAGGAAAACTTAATCAGCAATCCGCTGCTAAAATGGCCTCATAGCATTTATACGGGCACCCTTTTGTCCATCCCCTGTTAATTTTCTTTTCTTATGTGCAAATATGGGTGAGAAATTACTTGTGCGAATTGGTGATTTTAATGATGCATATGGTTGTAACTGATTAACTAATGAAGATGCACTTGAAACAACTTAATTAGGTTGGTTAGAATTTAATCCCTTCTCCCTTCGAATGCTGTCAGTGCACTTTATGAGTTTGACATTAATAATCTGGAGAGATTTAACTGCTTAAATAGGGAATTTTGCTATGATTTGCGATTCTGTGCTTTGTATCTGAACCTTCATGGTAATCTATGAATTTTTCTGCATTTTTATATTATAAATTCTGTAATAAATCTTTAAACTTATTTCCAAACTAAAACTGAGTTATTGAGTGATCCCAGTTCCTATTTGAATTTAACTATGCCTAATTAATGTGTTTAATACTGGAGAGGGTTGGTGTCTCCTGCTGCTAGATCAAAAGAACAGAGCCAGATTGGCATGAGTTAAAAATCAGGGAGCATCAAAGTTTGGGGTTCAGTAAAATATTGGGGGTTCAGCTACCAGAAATTTGGTAGCAGAGGAAGGTTAGCGTAAGAGCACGTCCTCTCTACGTTTTTTTGTTGTAGTTTTTGAAAACTTTCTAACTTTCTGGTGTTGGATCCTTCTGGAAAATGATTGCTTTATAGGCTGCACGTTCCTGAATGAATTTGGAGTGTAAGTATGAATAGGGAGAAATTGAGTTTGTGAATGTGCATTGAAGTCAAGACTGTGGTGATGGATTTCCTGTTTCTGTATTGAGTTGTTTGGGTATGCGATGATTGTGGGCTCAATTGGTGAATTGATTACTGTTGTATTGAGGTACTGTTCATATTTGTAATCACATTCAAAGTTTATTTTGTTATTGGATTGAATTGGTTATCAAATTGGTCGTAATTCCAAGATCTAGAGATATCGATTATTTATCTGTCATTGTGGTGTGTGGAGCAAGGCGCTGCACATTGATAGGGATTCAGAACAGAACAGATTTCTTTTCTAGTGTGCTTAATTTTGGATAGTGTAACTTGCTCATGAGTGCACGAGAGAAAGAGCATTGCTCGGGTAGGGCGGGAGTGTACTTGGTTTGAATAGTGGTTTAGATAGCATGGTGGTTTCTTGTCTTTGGTTTGAGTATTTGTTTGAAAAGTTTTATTTACTGTACTTGACTTTTCCCTTCCTTTCTAGGGTGAACAGACAAAGGATTATTTCGTTTTTGATTTAAGAGAGGTTTTGCATTTGTTTTCCTGTTTCACGGACAAGTGATGCTGTGATTGGTTACACAGCCAGGGAGCCGTGCTTTGATTGTTGATACATCAGCACAAAGCAGTGCTCTGATTGGTCAATTGCTGACTAAGTCGCTGCTGATAAGTTGATCTTTGACAGAGTCGCGCTGGAATTGGTTGCTGTTTGCTAGCCTATTTTGTTGTGGTTTTAAAGTGGTTTCTGAGCTTAAAGCAGGTTTTACAAACAGTAGATCGCAAGCTACCAGTAAGCTCACAGACACCTTCAAAGTAGCTCACAACCTTGAGTTCATTTTTAAATAAGCACAGGGTCACATTTTCCTTTTAAAAGTTAAGGGAAGGTAGTGTTTAGTTTTACATTATCCTCAGGCTGCAGACAGCAGGGCCTGAAAATGAACTGTGCTGGAGTCAGATTTATGACCCAGGGCACAGAGGTGAAGAACTGAAGCACTGAGGTGTTTAAATCTTAAGTAAAAGTCCTTGTCAACTCAATATTGCAGCATGAGAACAAAATTATGTTTCTGAAGGTTGTATGTCGGAACAACGAGTTCCCTTTACACGCACTGCCTTACAACATGAGTCTCTACGACGACTGCGTCTTAACCACAAGTTGCTTTACCACGCATTCCTTTTACCACAATTTTTCTGGTAAAGGCATGCATGGTAAACAGCTATCCATGGCTAAGCTTACCACCCTCCTCCTCTCCCCCTAAACCCTAAATACACCCCCATGCTCTAAAAACAATCCCCCGAACCCCTCACACCCCTAAAACTACTCCTAACGCCCCACCCCTAAAACGACCCTGAACCCCCACCCCTAAATACTACCCCAAACCCCCACCCCTAAAAACTATCCCGAACCCCCACCCCTAAAAACTACCTGATCCCTTCCTACCCCTAAAAATTACACCAACCCCCCACCCCCAAAAACTACTCCTAACCCTCACCCTCTAAAAACGACCCTGGACCCCCAACCCTTAAAAACTATCCCGAAACCCCACCCCGAAAAACTACCCTGATCCCTTCCTACCCCTAAAACTTCCCAAACCCTTCAAACCCCTAAAACTTCTCCTAACCCCCACCCCCTAAAACTACCCGAACCCCCACCCCTTGAAAACTACCGAATCCCTCCACCCCTAAAAACTACCCCGAACACCCTCAACCCCTAAAAACTGCCCAAACGCCCACCCGTAAAAACTACCCCGAACCCCCCACCCCTAAAAACTAGCCTGATCCCCCACACCCTAAAAACTACCGAACCCCCGCTCCCTTAAAACTACCTGAACCCCTCTTACCTGTCCTGTTCTCTTTCTGACGCTCCTCTCTCCCCCCGCCCATCCAGAACACTAGACCGACTTTGCCTTAACCATGCACATGCGTTGTTAAGGCAAAGTCGTTGTTCAGGCATGTCGTTGTTTGGCTTGCGGGCTTTGGGAACTCGTGGCTCCGGCCTCGTTGTTCCAGATGTTCTCCGTTTCTGAATGCTTTTAAATGGGAGAAAATTAAAATGAAGAGTTAACTTAATGATTATGTTAACTCTTCATTTTAATTTTATCCCATTTCAAAAGTTGAATTTACAAACAGCACGCTTCTGCTCAGTCAGTCAGTGGCCCGCAGACACTGTGCCATATTTATAACTGAAAATACTGGGTCATTTTTTTCACATGGGAGAACTTAAAGTGGCTAAAAATATCCCTTTGAAACATTGAGTCAATGCTGTTCTCCACTCAGTTAAGCCAATTATGCCTTAATATTTTATGAGATACCAAAGGGGGATGATGGACGGAGCGTTAGAGCTAGTCAAACACTCACCCCAGTCAACTGATCTGGTTTAATCCATCATCATTCTTTAGCTCACTCCACCACCCCAGTTCAGACATGGCCATATGCAAATCAGTCTGACCCTGTGCCTCATGGGAACAGTCCAGCTGACGAAGCCATGTCTTCCCTGGACCGGAAACAAGCATCCTGGGACGGTTTCGGGTTCAAAACCCTCATCAGCCAGGCTATCTTGAATCCAGTGGCAAAGTGAGCAGGGGATCCACGTCTGGGCATGCCCTGCCAACTTAGGGCGAACAAGCGATACCAAAGGGGATGATGGAGCGGAGCGGTTAGAGCAAATCCAGCACTCACTCCAGGTCCACTGATCGGGTTTAATCCATCATCATTCTTTAGCTCACTCCACCACCCCAGTTCAGACATGGCCATATGCCAAATCAGTCTCGACCTGTGCCTCATGGGAACAGTCCCCCGAACTGCCAAGCCATATCTTCCCTGGACCGGAAACAAGCATCCTGGGACCGGTTTCGGGTTCAAACCCTCATCAGCCCAGGCTATCTTGAATCCAGTGGCAAAGTGAGCAAGGGACCCACGTCTGGGCACTCCCTGCCAACAGCGGCGAACAAAGCGATGCCAAAGGGGATGATGGACTGAGCTTTAGAGCAAATCAAACACTCACGCCCAGTCAACTGATCTGGGTTTAATCCATCATCATTCTTTAGCTCCTCACCCCCAGTTCAGGCATGTGTATAGCAAATCAGTCTGACCCTGTGCCTCATGGAACAGTCCAGCCGAACTGCCAAGCCATGTCTTCCTGGACCGGAAACAAGCAGCTCCTGGGACCGGTTTAAGAGTTCAAAACCCTCATCAGCCAGGCTATCTTGAATCAGTGGCAAAGTGAGCAAGGGACCCACGTCTGGGCATACCCCTGCCAGCTTAGAGGCGAACGAAAGCGATACAAAAGGAAATGATGGACGGAACGCTTGAGCCAATCAAACACTCACCCCCAGTCAACTGATCTGGGTTTAATCCATCATCATTCTTTAGCTCACTCCACCACCCCAGTTCAGACATGGCCATATGCAAATCAGTCTGACCCTGTGCCTCATGGGAACAGTCCAGCACGAACTGCCAAGCCATGTCTTCCCTGGACCGGAAACAAGCATCCTAGGACCGGTTTCTGGCATTCCAGCCGTCATCAGCCAGGCTTGCTTGAATCCAGTGGCAAAGTGAGCAAGGGACCCACGTCTGGGCATACCCCGCCAACTTAGGGCGAACAAAGCGATACAAAAGGAAATGATGGACGGAACGTTTGAGCCAATCAAACACTCACCCCCAGTCAACTGATCTGGGTTTAATCCATCATCATTCTTTAGCTCACTCCACCACCCCAGTTCAGACATGGCCATATGCAAATCAGTCTGACCCTGTGCCTCATGGGAACAGTCCAGCACGAACTGCCAAGCCATGTCTTCCCTGGACCGGAAACAAGCATCCTAGGACCGGTTTCTGGCATTCCAGCCGTCATCAGCCAGGCTTGCTTGAATCCAGTGGCAAAGTGAGCAAGGGACCCACGTCTGGGCATACCCCGCCAACTTAGGGCGAACAAAGCGATACAAAGGAAATGATGGACGGAACGTTTGAGCCAATCAAACACTCACTCCCAGTCAACTGATCTGGGTTTAATCCATCATCATTCTTTAGCTCACTCCACCACCCCAGTTCAGACATGGCCATATGCAAATCAGTCTGACCCTGTGCCTCATGGGAACAGTCCAGCACGAACTGCCAAGCCATGTCTTCCCTGGACCGGAAACAAGCATCCTAGGACCGGTTTCTGGCATTCCAGCCGTCATCAGCCAGGCTTGCTTGAATCCAGTGGCAAAGTGAGCAAGGGACCCACGTCTGGGCATACCCCGCCAACTTAGGGCGAACAAGCGATACAAAGGAAATGATGGACGGAACGTTTGAGCCAATCAAACACTCACCCCAGTCAACTGATCTGGGTTTAATCCATCATCATTCTTTAGCTCACTCCACCACCCCAGTTCAGACATGGCCATATGCAAATCAGTCTGACCCTGTGCCTCATGGGAACAGTCCAGCACGAACTGCCAAGCCATGTCTTCCCTGGACCGGAAACAAGCATCCTAGGACCGGTTTCTGGCATTCCAGCCGTCATCAGCCAGGCTTGCTTGAATCCAGTGGCAAAGTGAGCAAGGGACCACGTCTGGGCATACCCCGCCAACTTAGGGCGAACAAAGCGATACAAAGGAAATGATGGACGGAGCGTTTGAGCCAATCAAACACTCACCCCCAGTCAACTGATCTGGGTTTAATCCATCATCATTCTTTAGCTCACTCCACCACCCCAGTTCAGACATGGCCATATGCAAATCAGTCTGACCCTGTGCCTCATGGGAACAGTCCAGCACGAACTGCCAAGCCATGTCTTCCCTGGACCGGAAACAAGCATCCTAGGACCGGTTTCTGGCATTCCAGCCGTCATCAGCCAGGCTTGCTTGAATCCAGTGGCAAAGTGAGCAAGGGACCCACGTCTGGGCATACCCCGCCAACTTAGGGCGAACAAAGCGATACAAAGGAAATGATGGACGGAACGTTTGAGCCAATCAAACACTCACCCCCAGTCAACTGATCTGGGTTTAATCCATCATCATTCTTTAGCTCACTCCACCACCCCAGTTCAGACATGGCCATATGCAAATCAGTCTGACCCTGTGCCTCGTGGGAACAGTCCAGCACGAACTGCCAAGCCATGTCTTCCCTGGACCGGAAACAAGCATCCTAGGACCGGTTTCTGGCATTCCAGCCGTCATCAGCCAGGCTTGCTTGAATCCAGTGGCAAAGTGAGCAAGGGACCCACGTCTGGGCATACCCCGCCAACTTAGGGCGAACAAAGCGATACAAAGGAAATGATGGACGGAGCGTTTGAGCCAATCAAACACTCACCCCCAGTCAACTGATCTGGGTTTAATCCATCATCATTCTTTAGCTCACTCCACCACCCCAGTTCAGACATGGCCATATGCAAATCAGTCTGACCCTGTGCCTCATGGGAACAGTCCAGCACGAACTGCCAAGCCATGTCTTCCCTGGACCGGAAACAAGCATCCTAGGACCGGTTTCTGGCATTCCAGCCGTCATCAGCCAGGCTTGCTTGAATCCAGTGGCAAAGTGAGCAAGGGACCCACGTCTGGGCATACCCCCGCCAACTTAGGGCGAACAAAGCGATACAAAAGGAAATGATGGACGGAACGCTTGGAGCCATGTCTGAACTGGGGTGGTGGAGTGAGCTAAAGAATGATGATGGATTAAACCCAGATCAGTTGACTGGGGGTGAGTGTTTGATTTGCTCTAACGCTCCGTCCATCATCCCCTTTGGTATCGCTTTGTTCGCCCTAAGTTGGCAGGGTATGCCCAGACGTGGGTCCCTTGCTCACTTTGCCACTGGATTCAAGATAGCCTGGCTGATGAGGGTTTTGAACCCGAGACCGGTCCCAGGATGCTTGTTTCCGGTCCAGGGAAGACATGGCTTGGCAGTTCGGCGCTGGACTGTTCCCATGAGGCACAGGGTCAGACTGATTTGCATATGGCCATGTCTGAACTGGGGTGGTGGAGTGAGCTAAAGAATGATGATGGATTAAACCCAGATCAGTTGACTGGGGGTGAGTGTTTGATTTGCTCTAACGCTCCGTCCATCATCCCCTTTGGTATCGCTTTGTTCGCCCTAAGTTGGCAGGGTATGCCCAGGCGTGGGTCCCTTGCTCACTTTGCCACTGGATTCAAGATAGCCTGGCTGATGAGGGTTTTGAACCCGAAACCGGTCCCAGGATGCTTGTTTCCGGTCCAGGGAAGACATGGCTTGGCAGTTCGGCGCTGGACTGTTCCCATGAGGCACAGGGTCAGACTGATTTGCATATGGCCATGTCTGAACTGGGGTGGTGGAGTGAGCTAAAGAATGATGATGGATTAAACCCAGATCAGTTGACTGGGGGTGAGTGTTTGATTTGCTCTAACGCTCCGTCCATCATCCCCTTTGGTATCGCTTTGTTCGCCCCTAAGTTGGCAGGGTATGCCCAGACGTGGGTCCCTTGCTCACTTTGCCACTGGATTCAAGATAGCCTGGCTGATGAGGGTTTTGAACCCGAAACCGGTCCCAGGATGCTTGTTTCCGGTCCAGGGAAGACATGGCTTGGCAGTTCGGCGCTGGACTGTTCCCATGAGGCACAGGGTCAGACTGATTTGCATATGGCCATGTCTGAACTGGGAGTGGTGGAGTGAGCTAAAGAATGATGATGGATTAAACCCAGATCAGTTGACTGGGGGTGAGTGTTTGATTTGCTCTAGCGCTCCGTCCATCATCCCCTTTGGTATCGCTTTGTTCGCCCTAAGTTGGCAGGGTATGCCCAGACGTGGGTCCCTTGCTCACTTTGCCACTGGATTCAAGATAGCCTGGCTGATGAGGGTTTTGAACCCGAAACCGGTCCCAGGATGCTTGTTTCCGGTCCAGGAAGACATGGCTTGGCAGTTCGGCGCTGGACTGTTCCCATGAGGCACAGGGTCAGACTGATTTGCATATGGCCATGTCTGAACTGGGGTGGTGGAGTGAGCTAAAGAATGATGATGGATTAAACCCAGATCAGTTGACTGGGGGTGAGTGTTTGATTTGCTCTAACGCTCCGTCCATCATCCCCTTTGGTATCGCTTTGTTCGCCCTAAGTTGGCAGGGTATGCCCAGACGTGGGTCCCTTGCTCACTTTGCCACTGGATTCAAGATAGCCTGGCTGATGAGGGTTTTGAACCCGAAACCGGTCCCAGGATGCTTGTTTCCGGTCCAGGGAAGACATGGCTTGGCAGTTCGGCGCTGGACTGTTCCCATGAGGCACAGGGTCAGACTGATTTGCATATGGCCATGTCTGAACTGGGGTGGTGGAGTGAGCTAAAGAATGATGATGGATTAAACCCAGATCAGTTGACTGGGGGTGAGTGTTTGATTTGCTCTAACGCTCCGTCCATCATCCCCTTTGGTATCGCTTTGTTCGCCCTAAGTTGGCAGGGTATGCCCAGACGTGGGTCCCTTGCTCACTTTGCCACTGGATTCAAGATAGCCTGGCTGATGAGGGTTTTGAACCCGAAGCCGGTCCCAGGATGCTTGTTTCCGGTCCAGGAAGACATGGCTTGGCAGTTCGGCGCTGGACTGTTCCCATGAGGCACAGGGTCAGACTGATTTGCATATGGCCATGTCTGAACTGGGGTGGTGGAGTGAGCTAAAGAATGATGATGGATTAAACCCAGATCAGTTGACTGGGGGTGAGTGTTTGATTTGCTCTAACGCTCCGTCCATCATCCCCTTTGGTATCGCTTTGTTCGCCCTAAGTTGGCAGGGTATGCCCAGACGTGGGTCCCTTGCTCACTTTGCCACTGGATTCAAGATAGCCTGGCTGATGAGGGTTTTGAACCCGAAACCGGTCCCAGGATGCTTGTTTCCGGTCCAGGGAAGACATGGCTTGGCAGTTCGGCGCTGGACTGTTCCCATGAGGCACAGGGTCAGACTGATTTGCATATGGCCATGTCTGAACTGGGGTGGTGGAGTGAGCTAAAGAATGATGATGGATTAAACCCAGATCAGTTGACTGGGGGTGAGTGTTTGATTTGCTCTAACGCTCCGTCCATCATCCCCTTTGGTATCGCTTTGTTCGCCCTAAGTTGGCAGGGTATGCCCAGACGTGGGTCCCTTGCTCACTTTGCCACTGGATTCAAGATAGCCTGGCTGATGAGGGTTTTGAACCCGAAACCGGTCCCAGGATGCTTGTTTCCGGTCCAGGGAAGACATGGCTTGGCAGTTCGGCGCTGGACTGTTCCCATGAGGCACAGGGTCAGACTGATTTGCATATGGCCATGTCTGAACTGGGGTGGTGGAGTGAGCTAAAGAATGATGATGGATTAAACCCAGATCAGTTGACTGGGGGTGAGTGTTTGATTTGCTCTAACGCTCCGTCCATCATCCCCTTTGGTATCGCTTTGTTCGCCCTAAGTTGGCAGGGTATGCCCAGACGTGGGTCCCTTGCTCACTTTGCCACTGGATTCAAGATAGCCTGGCTGATGAGGGTTTTGAACCCGAAACCGGTCCCAGGATGCTTGTTTCCGGTCCAGGGAAGACATGGCTTGGCAGTTCGGCGCTGGACTGTTCCCATGAGGCACAGGGTCAGACTGATTTGCATATGGCCATGTCTGAACTGGGGTGGTGGAGTGAGCTAAAGAATGATGATGGATTAAACCCAGATCAGTTGACTGGGGGTGAGTGTTTGATTTGCTCTAACGCTCCGTCCATCATCCCCTTTGGTATCGCTTTGTTCGCCCTAAGTTGGCAGGGTATGCCCAGACGTGGGTCCCTTGCTCACTTTGCCACTGGATTCAAGATAGCCTGGCTGATGAGGGTTTTGAACCCGAAACCGGTCCCAGGATGCTTGTTTCCGGTCCAGGGAAGACATGGCTTGGCAGTTCGGCGCTGGACTGTTCCCATGAGGCACAGGGTCAGACTGATTTGCATATGGCCATGTCTGAACTGGGGTGGTGGAGTGAGCTAAAGAATGATGATGGATTAAACCCAGATCAGTTGACTGGGGGTGAGTGTTTGATTTGCTCTAACGCTCCGTCCATCATCCCCTTTGGTATCGCTTTGTTCGCCCTAAGTTGGCAGGGTATGCCCAGACGTGGGTCCCTTGCTCACTTTGCCACTGGATTCAAGATAGCCTGGCTGATGAGGGTTTTGAACCCGAAACCGGTCCCAGGATGCTTGTTTCCGGTCCAGGGAAGACATGGCTTGGCAGTTCGGCGCTGGACTGTTCCCATGAGGCACAGGGTCAGACTGATTTGCATATGGCCATGTCTGAACTGGGGTGGTGGAGTGAGCTAAAGAATGATGATGGATTAAACCCAGATCAGTTGACTGGGGGTGAGTGTTTGATTTGCTCTAACGCTCCGTCCATCATCCCCTTTGGTATCGCTTTGTTCGCCCTAAGTTGGCAGGGTATGCCCAGACGTGGGTCCCTTGCTCACTTTGCCACTGGATTCAAGATAGCCTGGCTGATGAGGGTTTTGAACCCGAAACCGGTCCCAGGATGCTTGTTTCCGGTCCAGGGAAGACATGGCTTGGCAGTTCGGGCGCTGGACTGTTCCCATGAGGCACAGGGTCAGACTGATTTGCATATGGCCATGTCTGAACTGGGGTGGTGGAGTGAGCTAAAGAATGATGATGGATTAAACCCAGATCAGTTGACTGGGGGTGAGTGTTTGATTTGCTCTAACGCTCCGTCCATCATCCCCTTTGGTATCGCTTTGTTCGCCCTAAGTTGGCAGGGTATGCCCAGACGTGGGTCCCTTGCTCACTTTGCCACTGGATTCAAGATAGCCTGGCTGATGAGGGTTTTGAACCCGAAACCGGTCCCAGGATGCTTGTTTCCGGTCCAGGGAAGACATGGCTTGGCAGTTCGGCGCTGGACTGTTCCCATGAGGCACAGGGTCAGACTGATTTGCATATGGCCATGTCTGAACTGGGGTGGTGGAGTGAGCTAAAGAATGATGATGGATTAAACCCAGATCAGTTGACTGGGGGTGAGTGTTTGATTTGCTCTAACGCTCCGTCCATCATCCCCTTTGGTATCGCTTTGTTCGCCCTAAGTTGGCAGGGTATGCCCAGACGTGGGTCCCTTGCTCACTTTGCCACTGGATTCAAGATAGCCTGGCTGATGAGGGTTTTGAACCCGAAACCGGTCCCAGGATGCTTGTTTCCGGTCCAGGGAAGACATGGCTTGGCAGTTCGGCGCTGGACTGTTCCCATGAGGCACAGGGTCAGACTGATTTGCATATGGCCATGTCTGAACTGGGGTGGTGGAGTGAGCTAAAGAATGATGATGGATTAAACCCAGATCAGTTGACTGGGGGTGAGTGTTTGATTTGCTCTAACGCTCCGTCCATCATCCCCTTTGGTATCGCTTTGTTCGCCCTAAGTTGGCAGGGTATGCCCAGACGTGGGTCCCTTGCTCACTTTGCCACTGGATTCAAGATAGCCTGGCTGATGAGGGTTTTGAACCCGAAACCGGTCCCAGGATGCTTGTTTCCGGTCCAGGGAAGACATGGCTTGGCAGTTCGGCGCTGGACTGTTCCCATGAGGCACAGGGTCAGACTGATTTGCATATGGCCATGTCTGAACTGGGGTGGTGGAGTGAGCTAAAGAATGATGATGGATTAAACCCAGATCAGTTGACTGGGGGTGAGTGTTTGATTTGCTCTAACGCTCCGTCCATCATCCCCTTTGGTATCGCTTTGTTCGCCCTAAGTTGGCAGGGTATGCCCAGACGTGGGTCCCTTGCTCACTTTGCCACTGGATTCAAGATAGCCTGGCTGATGAGGGTTTTGAACCCGAAACCGGTCCCAGGATGCTTGTTTCCGGTCCAGGGAAGACATGGCTTGGCAGTTCGGCGCTGGACTGTTCCCATGAGGCACAGGGTCAGACTGATTTGCATATGGCCATGTCTGAACTGGGGTGGTGGAGTGAGCTAAAGAATGATGATGGATTAAACCCAGATCAGTTGACTGGGGGTGAGTGTTTGATTTGCTCTAACGCTCCGTCCATCATCCCCTTTGGTATCGCTTTGTTCGCCCTAAGTTGGCAGGGTATGCCCAGACGTGGGTCCCTTGCTCACTTTGCCACTGGATTCAAGATAGCCTGGCTGATGAGGGTTTTGAACCCGAAACCGGTCCCAGGATGCTTGTTTCCGGTCCAGGGAAGACATGGCTTGGCAGTTCGGCGCTGGACTGTTCCCATGAGGCACAGGGTCAGACTGATTTGCATATGGCCATGTCTGAACTGGGGTGGTGGAGTGAGCTAAAGAATGATGATGGATTAAACCCAGATCAGTTGACTGGGGGTGAGTGTTTGATTTGCTCTAACGCTCCGTCCATCATCCCCTTTGGTATCGCTTTGTTCGCCCTAAGTTGGCAGGGTATGCCCAGACGTGGGTCCCTTGCTCACTTTGCCACTGGATTCAAGATAGCCTGGCTGATGAGGGTTTTGAACCCGAAGCCGGTCCCAGGATGCTTGTTTCCGGTCCAGGGAAGACATGGCTTGGCAGTTCGGCGCTGGACTGTTCCCATGAGGCACAGGGTCAGACTGATTTGCATATGGCCATGTCTGAACTGGGGTGGTGGAGTGAGCTAAAGAATGATGATGGATTAAACCCAGATCAGTTGACTGGGGGTGAGTGTTTGATTTGCTCTAACGCTCCGTCCATCATCCCCTTTGGTATCGCTTTGTTCGCCCTAAGTTGGCAGGGTATGCCCAGACGTGGGTCCCTTGCTCACTTTGCCACTGGATTCAAGATAGCCTGGCTGATGAGGGTTTTGAACCCGAAACCGGTCCCAGGATGCTTGTTTCCGGTCCAGGGAAGACATGGCTTGGCAGTTCGGCGCTGGACTGTTCCCATGAGGCACAGGGTCAGACTGATTTGCATATGGCCATGTCTGAACTGGGGTGGTGGAGTGAGCTAAAGAATGATGATGGATTAAACCCAGATCAGTTGACTGGGGGTGAGTGTTTGATTTGCTCTAACGCTCCGTCCATCATCCCCTTTGGTATCGCTTTGTTCGCCCTAAGTTGGCAGGGTATGCCCAGACGTGGGTCCCTTGCTCACTTTGCCACTGGATTCAAGATAGCCTGGCTGATGAGGGTTTTGAACCCGAAACCGGTCCCAGGATGCTTGTTTCCGGTCCAGGGAAGACATGGCTTGGCAGTTCGGGCGCTGGACTGTTCCCATGAGGCACAGGGTCAGACTGATTTGCATATGGCCATGTCTGAACTGGGGTGGTGGAGTGAGCTAAAGAATGATGATGGATTAAACCCAGATCAGTTGACTGGGGGTGAGTGTTTGATTTGCTCTAACGCTCCGTCCATCATCCCCTTTGGTATCGCTTTGTTCGCCCTAAGTTGGCAGGGTATGCCCAGACGTGGGTCCCTTGCTCACTTTGCCACTGGATTCAAGATAGCCTGGCTGATGAGGGTTTTGAACCCGAAACCGGTCCCAGGATGCTTGTTTCCGGTCCAGGGAAGACATGGCTTGGCAGTTCGGCGCTGGACTGTTCCCATGAGGCACAGGGTCAGACTGATTTGCATATGGCCATGTCTGAACTGGGGTGGTGGAGTGAGCTAAAGAATGATGATGGATTAAACCCAGATCAGTTGACTGGGGGTGAGTGTTTGATTTGCTCTAACGCTCCGTCCATCATCCCCTTTGGTATCGCTTTGTTCGCCCTAAGTTGGCAGGGTATGCCCAGACGTGGGTCCCTTGCTCACTTTGCCACTGGATTCAAGATAGCCTGGCTGATGAGGGTTTTGAACCCGAAACCGGTCCCAGGATGCTTGTTTCCGGTCCAGGGAAGACATGGCTTGGCAGTTCGGGCGCTGGACTGTTCCCATGAGGCACAGGGTCAGACTGATTTGCATATGGCCATGTCTGAACTGGGGTGGTGGAGTGAGCTAAAGAATGATGATGGGTTAAACCCAGATCAGTTGACTGGGGGTGAGTGTTTGATTTGCTCTAACGCTCCGTCCATCATCCCCTTTGGTATCGCTTTGTTCGCCCTAAGTTGGCAGGGTATGCCCAGACGTGGGTCCCTTGCTCACTTTGCCACTGGATTCAAGATAGCCTGGCTGATGAGGGTTTTGAACCCGAAACCGGTCCCAGGATGCTTGTTTCCGGTCCAGGGAAGACATGGCTTGGCAGTTCGGCGCTGGACTGTTCCCATGAGGCACAGGGTCAGACTGATTTGCATATGGCCATGTCTGAACTGGGGTGGTGGAGTGAGCTAAAGAATGATGATGGATTAAACCCAGATCAGTTGACTGGGGGTGAGTGTTTGATTTGCTCTAACGCTCCGTCCATCATCCCCTTTGGTATCGCTTTGTTCGCCCTAAGTTGGCAGGGTATGCCCAGACGTGGGTCCCTTGCTCACTTTGCCACTGGATTCAAGATAGCCTGGCTGATGAGGGTTTTGAACCCGAAACCGGTCCCAGGATGCTTGTTTCCGGTCCAGGGAAGACATGGCTTGGCAGTTCGGCGCTGGACTGTTCCCATGAGGCACAGGGTCAGACTGATTTGCATATGGCCATGTCTGAACTGGGGTGGTGGAGTGAGCTAAAGAATGATGATGGATTAAACCCAGATCAGTTGACTGGGGGTGAGTGTTTGATTTGCTCTAACGCTCCGTCCATCATCCCCTTTGGTATCGCTTTGTTCGCCCTAAGTTGGCAGGGTATGCCCAGACGTGGGTCCCTTGCTCACTTTGCCACTGGATTCAAGATAGCCTGGCTGATGAGGGTTTTGAACCCGAAACCGGTCCCAGGATGCTTGTTTCCGGTCCAGGGAAGACATGGCTTGGCAGTTCGGGCGCTGGACTGTTCCCATGAGGCACAGGGTCAGACTGATTTGCATATGGCCATGTCTGAACTGGGGTGGTGGAGTGAGCTAAAGAATGATGATGGATTAAACCCAGATCAGTTGACTGGGGGTGAGTGTTTGATTTGCTCTAACGCTCCGTCCATCATCCCCTTTGGTATCGCTTTGTTCGCCCTAAGTTGGCAGGGTATGCCCAGACGTGGGTCCCTTGCTCACTTTGCCACTGGATTCAAGATAGCCTGGCTGATGAGGGTTTTGAACCCGAAACCGGTCCCAGGATGCTTGTTTCCGGTCCAGGGAAGACATGGCTTGGCAGTTCGGCGCTGGACTGTTCCCATGAGGCACAGGGTCAGACTGATTTGCATATGGCCATGTCTGAACTGGGGTGGTGGAGTGAGCTAAAGAATGATGATGGATTAAACCCAGATCAGTTGACTGGGGGTGAGTGTTTGATTTGCTCTAACGCTCCGTCCATCATCCCCTTTGGTATCGCTTTGTTCGCCCTAAGTTGGCAGGGTATGCCCAGACGTGGGTCCCTTGCTCACTTTGCCACTGGATTCAAGATAGCCTGGCTGATGAGGGTTTTGAACCCGAAACCGGTCCCAGGATGCTTGTTTCCGGTCCAGGGAAGACATGGCTTGGCAGTTCGGGCGCTGGACTGTTCCCATGAGGCACAGGGTCAGACTGATTTGCATATGGCCATGTCTGAACTGGGGTGGTGGAGTGAGCTAAAGAATGATGATGGATTAAACCCAGATCAGTTGACTGGGGTGAGTGTTTGATTTGCTCTAACGCTCCGTCCATCATCCCCTTTGGTATCGCTTTGTTCGCCCCTAAGTTGGCAGGGTATGCCCAGACGTGGGTCCCTTGCTCACTTTGCCACTGGATTCAAGATAGCCTGGCTGATGAGGGTTTTGAACCCGAAACCGGTCCCAGGATGCTTGTTTCCGGTCCAGGGAAGACATGGCTTGGCAGTTCGGCGCTGGACTGTTCCCATGAGGCACAGGGTCAGACTGATTTGCATATGGCCATGTCTGAACTGGGGTGGTGGAGTGAGCTAAAGAATGATGATGGATTAAACCCAGATCAGTTGACTGGGGGTGAGTGTTTGATTTGCTCTAACGCTCCGTCCATCATCCCCTTTGGTATCGCTTTGTTCGCCCTAAGTTGGCAGGGTATGCCCAGACGTGGGTCCCTTGCTCACTTTGCCACTGGATTCAAGATAGCCTGGCTGATGAGGGTTTTGAACCCGAAACCGGTCCCAGGATGCTTGTTTCCGGTCCAGGGAAGACATGGCTTGGCAGTTCGGGCGCTGGACTGTTCCCATGAGGCACAGGGTCAGACTGATTTGCATATGGCCATGTCTGAACTGGGGTGGTGGAGTGAGCTAAAGAATGATGATGGATTAAACCCAGATCAGTTGACTGGGGGTGAGTGTTTGATTTGCTCTAACGCTCCGTCCATCATCCCCTTTGGTATCGCTTTGTTCGCCCTAAGTTGGCAGGGTATGCCCAGACGTGGGTCCCTTGCTCACTTTGCCACTGGATTCAAGATAGCCTGGCTGATGAGGGTTTTGAACCCGAAACCGGTCCCAGGATGCTTGTTTCCGGTCCAGGGAAGACATGGCTTGGCAGTTCGGCGCTGGACTGTTCCCATGAGGCACAGGGTCAGACTGATTTGCATATGGCCATGTCTGAACTGGGGTGGTGGAGTGAGCTAAAGAATGATGATGGATTAAACCCAGATCAGTTGACTGGGGGTGAGTGTTTGATTTGCTCTAACGCTCCGTCCATCATCCCCTTTGGTAGGCCCACTAGCAGCATTTGACTTACAGGCCCTGGGCACACACAGTGCACTGTACTACGAGGCACACCTTTGTCTCTGTTGGAAGAAGGAGCTGCGTAGAGCGCCTGCCATGCTCCGTGGCTGAGCTGAGCTTTGCTTCCGGACAAGGGGCAGCAGCCGATTTTCAATCACGGCGTTCGGCACGGCTGGTTCCTCGCAATAATGCAGATGCGCTAAATTAGAACTGCTGCGAGGGCCCGAGAACAGGCTGGTGCTGGCCCCGGTAGCACTGGGGGAAAAAAAAAAGAATTGCCAGGAATTGAGGAGGCCAAAGGGGGCTCCTCGCTGAAAACGCTGCCACTGGGGAGGGGGGTTACGCCCCAACTACTGGCGCTCTTGTGGATGGTGAGCACTCAAGTCTAGCGCAACTATAGCGATCAAAACAAGAGATGATTTCTTGTTTTGAATTCTGAGAGAGGGGACACCTAGATTTACACGCGGCCAAAAGGGGAGACGAGGGAGGAGAGAATCCGGCTGCACGCAGTGACATGGAGAGCGGGTCTTGTTTTTTTTCACGCCCAAATGAAAGAAAACAAGTCTAGCGCAACTATAGCGATCAAAACAAGAGATGATTTCTTGTTTTGAATTCTGAGAGAGGGGACACCTAGATTTACACGCGGCCAAAAGGGGAGAAGAGGGAGGAGAGAATCCGGCTGCACGCAGTGACATGGAGAGCGGGTCTTGTTTTTTTTAACACCCAAATGAAAGAAAACTTGTTTTGCTTTGTTTGCCTTTCATCTTCTGAGTAGGGGGGCGTCTGGAATTTGCATACAGAAGCTGTTAAGGCATGAAAAGGAAAAAGAGAGGAGAAATCGAGCTGCACACAGTGATCCAGGGGGGTCCCAGGGAAGTTCAACGCTCAACAAAGGCATCACAACATCATGGCTCTGGTGAGTATTGGATTAAGGGGTACAATTGATTGTCTAATTGACTTGTATTTAATTTGCCCATCAAATACTTTCCTCCTCTTTCTAAGATCATTATACCCAACATCCTGTGTCTATCTCGCTATAGTTATACATTATTAAAAATACTAGAAAAGAGACAGACTCTTCAGAGGGGGCTGGCCTGGGTTATTAGAGCACTATAAAGATCAGCCAGGCTGGCTATTCCATAATGCCAAGAAGATACAGAGGAGATACAGAGGACGAGAACTATAAACTAACAGTAGGGGGTTAAACAGCTCAGAGGGCGAGCTCTAGGCTCCCCCCAGAGAGGAGGGAGCTAAGCTGGCCATGGAGGCGGTCCGCCTACTGCGAATGCAGCTTGCGACCAGTTTGTGCAAACTCCTACACTTCCTCTAACTAAAACAGCTACAATAAGTCACGACAAAGTCGCAAAAAAGTCGCAAAAAAACATGCAACGTCCAATCAATGAAGCGCCTATCTAGAGATCCTTCCGCTGCAAAAAAAAAAGGCACCACAGGGAGGAAGAAGTCTCAATCAAAAGAAAATATCGCAGGTATCGAATCTCACCCCTCCAGTCAGTTAACTTCATCCCCATCCTCATCCCTATCTCCATCCCCAACTCCTGATAGAGCCAGGTACAGAGCCCTGCAGGTAAGGAAGATAAAAATGGATCTTGTTAAAAGTGCTAATAAGGACAACCCACCTTCCATGGCTGCAACACCAGTGGCAGAACCTGTTCCCAATATAGTGCACCCAGATCAACCGCCTCCAGGTCACCAGGACAAGCAACAGGACATGCCCCAGAAAGTAGAAAAGTCAATATATCCTCTCTTTTCTGTAGGAGGGTCAAAGGTGATGCTTCAATCTAATCTCCCAATACCTGGCCTTCCACAATCGATACCCATTCGAGACATAACTTGCGATGTGGTAACAAAACAAGGTCTTTTCGACAAGCATATACTGGCACCTGTGAAAGAATCAATCAGACCAGAGGGAGATGCGATAGAACTGATCTCCCACTCCTCACCATCTACTAATATCGAAACCACGCTTAATCAGATCCTACTCGAGCTACCTGATATGAAGCTCTCCCAGGAATTGGCACATCAGAAAACCAATGAACAAATGGGGCAGCTCAATGAAAACTTCAATCAACTCTCAGCTCATTTGACACAGGCTGAGTTCAAGGTATCCTCACTAGAAAAAAAACACCACGAACATGGAAGCAATTTGATCAAATTACAAACTGAACTTGAAGATTTGCAACTCAAACTGGATGATATGGAAAATCGAGCCCGACGTACCAATTTGAGATTCACCAGAATACCTGAAGATCGGGAAGCAGGCAAATCACCGGTCCAATTTATAAATAACTTGATACGCAAGGTGGTTCTGCCCAAAAGTGCAAAATGTATAGGAGACCTGATGATCAATAGGGCTCATCGTGTACCAGCAATTCGTCCATCAAATGCTAAATTCCCAAGAACAATCCTGGTAAACTTTGGGGATTTCAGAGTCAAAGAACAGATTCTATCACAGGCATTTAAAAAAAATTGTTCACCTCCCCTGAGAACTTTTCTTTCAGGATCTACTCGGATATGTCCATTCTTGCAGCACGAAGGCGAAGAGAATTTGTGGGCATGATCGATGATTTCAAGCGCCATAACGCACCGGCTGGGATAATCCAACAATCCAAACGTAAAGTTTTGTTTAAAGGGAAATCGCATATATTTCAGTCCGTGGAACGAGCTCGGGAACTGCTTCTCTCGATCAAGGAGGGGGGCAAAAGAGGAAATAGCAAGTAGCATTCAGGCCAATAAGAGAAGCAGATATAGAAGTAGTAGAAATATAGAAGAACATTTTGTATGTTAAAAGTACGTTCCTAAACACGTTATGTATATTCATTTATTTTGGTCTGATTTGATGATAATATTCTTGTCCTTTTCCTTTATCTTAGTGGTAATTGCTGTCATCTCCTCGGGGGGGAGCGAAGCTCTCAGTACCATGTCAAGGTACAATAGTAGGGGTAAGGGGGGATACTGGGGGGGTGGATTAAAGGAAGGGTGGCACCTCAGGGTGGGTGGAGGGCAGCAGGAAAAAAAACAAAAAAACAATCACAGCCATAATAATGGGTAATTTCCTTCCCTGTAGGGGTGGAAGCAATGGAATCTACAATAAGATTAAAAATCAGAAAACAATAACTGGTCCAAATGGTTGAGCAACAGATGCTTCGTATTGCATCATGCAATATCAGCGGAGGCAATAATACAACAAAATTAAGAGCCATACTTCAATGGCTAATGGTTAACCAACCTCATGTGATCCTACTTCAAGAGATGCATTTTTAAAAAAGTATGCCCGTACCCAAATGGCCAAAATTTATAAAACAGGCCTTTTTGGCCTCAGCAGATGCCGCTGTCAGGGGGTCGCAATTCTTATTACCTGCTACTATCAAGGAGAAGCTCTCCAGATCATGAGCGATCCCCTTGCCTGATAGGTGATAGGAAATTTAAAATTGGGGGAGCAAACTCTTCATTTAATCAGCTATTACGGCCCTATACACAATGAAACCCTAGCACTGGAAAAATAACCAACCTACTAATTCCTCTACAAGGTGCCATTATTATTGGAGGATACTTTAATTTTATTCAGAATCTAGGACTAGATTCCTCTCGAAAAAATTAATCCCAAAATAAACCATTAACCCCTTCCGTGCTCATGACAAGCTCAGCTCGTCATGCTGCGCGGTAGCGCTGTGCGCATGACGAGCTGAGCTCGTCACGACCCCACCCGCGATCGGAATGTCCAGCACACGAGCGGAATTCCGATCGCGGTCAAGGGGTTAACCGCTCGATACTTGGATAACATGATTCTGGATTTTGCATCAGTAGATCCTTGGAGGGCCTGCCATACCGCTTGCAAAGAATTTACTTATTTTTCAAAAAAATACAACACAGCATCCAGAATAGATTTCTTTTTAATCACCCACCAGTGCAAAAAAGGGGAGTCCTGGATAATTCCTAATCCCTTTTCTGATCACTCGGTCCCGGTAATAGAGATCAAGGTAAAAGCTGACTCAAGGGAGCGACCCAGATGGATATTAGACAAAACCTTACTATCGGAAGAGGGCTGGATTAAAAAAATACAAACACTACTTATTAAGTTTTGCAATTTCTCGTAAAGCTAGAATTATCAAAGAGAAAAAGAATTAGCCAAACATATTCAGCAGAATTTCGATCAGGCTGGCTGAACTAATCTTCTATCTCATTCAGAAATAACGGCCCTTAATCTAAACCAGGCTCGTCAAAAATCTGAGACTTTTATGAACATCAGGAAATAATAAATCAAAAAACCTATTTCCAAATTGGTATGAGGACGGTGAACACGCTGGCAAGCTTCTGGCATGGTCTGTAAAGAAAAATCTTAATAATGCCATGGTAAAATCTATCTTTGATGTCGAGACAGGCCAAAAATGTCCATCAGATGGACGAGATTAATAAAGTTTTTTTAGCACACTATGATAAACTCTATACAGCTTCAATACCTACATCATCAGAGGAAATAGACACATTTTTTAATACAATTCTGATACCCCGTTTAATATCCCTGCAGAAAGCCCAGTTGATAGCACCAATCTCTGAGATGGAGATTCATGAGACTGTAAAAAACACACCTAGCACCAAAGCTTGTGGCATCGATGGAATACCCATTGAATTGTATAAAATATTTCTGCCACAATTAACAAATTTATTGCTCTCTTTATATAATACAATCTTGGAAGGTTGTCATATCCCATAGACATTTGTCGAAGCAGTTATAGTTAGTTTTTAAAAAAAGGGGATGTCCCCGGATACTCCCGGATCTTATCGGCCTATCAGTTTACTAAATAGTGATTACAAACAATTCACGAAAATCATGGCAATAAGAATTACCCTATTCGCTGCAAGTTTGGTTCATGAGGACCAATGTGGCTTTTTACCAGAAAGATTCCTCACCAACAATACAAATTTTTTAGTTCAGGCCATTGACTTTTTTTCAAATAGGAATGCAAAAGCAGCAATTATTATGACTGACGCAGAAAAAGCCTTTGTTCTGGTCAATGGGAATATTCTTTTTGCGATATTAAAAAAATTCGATTTTCCCCTAGACTTCGTAGATTTACTTAAGAAATTATATGGTAAAGCCCAGGCCAAAATAATAATTAACTCTAATACTGCTGGTATAGTTGAGATCCAAAGAGGAACTCGACAAGGTTGCCCGATGTCGCCCGTTTTATTTGCTTTATATATAAAGCCATTAGCGAATTTGATACGCCCAAACCACTTAATTAAGCCACCAATAGTAGGGGCACCCAAATTGAAATTATTTGCAGACAATCTAATCTTCTATTTCAAGGCAGAAACAACAAACATCAAACAAACATTCAACACGATTAAAACATTTTTCAACTTAGAAGGGTATAAAATGAACAACAGCAAATCCGAGATCCTATTATTTAATTGCCATGATCAGATTCTACCCCAGGCTCTTCAGATTTGAGTGGCAAAAAATAACCCTGTTCGATACTTAGGTATCTGGATCACACCCGATTTTTCACAGCTTTTCGCACTTAATTATACCACAACGCTTAATAAGGTAAGGAATATCCTAAATAGCTGGCATAACCTTCCCTTATCGATAATTGGAAGAGTTGCATTAATAAAAATAATGGTAATTCGGCTATTTATTTTTTCAAATGTCCTTATCAAGATTCCACATAACTACTTCCTAGAAATAGATCAATTAGTGCGGAAATTTATCTGGGCAGGGAAGAAACCACACACAAAATTGATAACATTACAATTAAGTCCTGAAGAAGGTGGTTTAGGGCTTCCTCACATTCAAAAATACTTCCAAGCCGCCTTCTTAGCCTGTTGTGGACGTGTAACATCAGCCCACGATCATGGGCCCAATTTTTATCTTCACCAAATGGTTTTGGAAAAATATATAGATCTAAAACCCTTTATCAAAATTCCCAAGCTACCTAAACGCTATAGATATGAGACGCCCCGTATAATTCATGATAGACTTAAACAATTGAAGGAAGAATATCGATTTACACCTTTACATTTTGAAACTCAACTAATACACTGCAGGGAACTAGGAGTTGCAATCGATACACCAACATTAAAAACATGGGAAAGGTTGCGAATAAATCAAATAAAAGATCTATTAATACAAGGTGAGATGAAGTCATGGGAACAAATCAGACAAGACAAAACAGAAACTGTCTCGTCCCTAGTATTTTCCTACCTCCAAATCTCAAGTCTAGTGCAAAAGCTATGACTCCCGGAGTGTTCACTTCCCGCAACCTTTACCCATGCATCTATATCAAACAAATGACAGGAATTGGGAACTGGTATCATATTCTCCAGCAACAAATCTATGATCAAATAGTCCAGAGAGCTCTCTTAAATATTCAGGTGACCACAGGGTGTCATATAGAAGCAGACCAATGGAAGGATTACAATAAATGGTCTATTAAGGCCATTTGCGGGGCAAATCTTAAACGTATGGCACTCTTCTCTAAATGGCAACTATACCACACCCCTGAGAAATTGCACAAAATATTCCCAGAAATATCACCAGGTTGTCCTAGATGTAATTATCAAGGAGGAGACTGGCTTCATATGTGCTTCTCTTGCCCTAAACTGATTGACTACTAGACTAGGGTCTTTCAGTCAATTAGCCAACAACTTAAACAGAACATAGACCCCAATCCGACAGTTATTTTATTCGGGATCCCGAATCCAACTTTAATGGTGCGACAAAAACTATTTGTTTTTAATGCTTCTTTAATAGCTAGATCTTTGATTTTACAAAATTGGAAATCATCGGATTCACCGACATTTGCACAATGGGTAGTGAAAATGAGAAGCACAAAAGAAAGGGAAAAACTATACTCCCTTAGAATAGGAAATTTGTACAAATTTGGGGGCAGACTAGAATCGAATATTTGTAGACACTACAATAAAAGAATAAGATGAAGAAATGGATACGGATAGCTGGCAACAACTATAACTTATTCATTATATATGTCAATACGGTCTATTTACCATAGTTTACATATATTTATGATACATAGGGGCACATGCATCAAAGGTTTTTGCGATCGCAAACGGTGCGAATCGCAAAAATCGGCCGTTTGCGATCGCAAATTGGCCTTTGGAGATGCATGAAAGTGTTTCCTATGCGCAATTTAAGAATTCGCAATTAATTGCGAATTCCTAAATTACGATTGCATTTAAGGAATCGCAATTTGCGATTCCTTAAATGCAATGCTAGAAGCACTTTCAAATAGCGATTTCGCTATTTGGGATCGCAAATTACAGACAAATCAAACTTGTCTGTAATTTGCAATACCTTCGAAAAATGCTCTAAAATGCATTTTTAAAGTTTTAGGTTACACACACACATGCCCTTGGGGCATGTGTGTGCGCAACATGGGTGCACATCACAATTTCAGGGGTGCAACAGGGTGTCATTTTGACACCCTGGCACCCTTGAAATTGCATTCTCAATTTGCGATTCTCTAATTGCGAATCGCTAATTGAGAATGTCTTCCCATTCATTCCTATGGGCCTCTAGGCCCATAGGAATTAATGGGAGGTATTCCTTAATTGCGACTCGCAATTAGCGAGTCGCAATTAAGGAATGTTTAGGAATCGCTATTTTTATAGCGATTCCTACATGCATAGGCTTTTGCGATTCCTTAATTGCGATTCCTTAATAATCGCAATTAAGGAATCGCAAAGCCTACCTTGATGCATGTGCCCCAAAGAGACTTATCAGCAGCAACAAGAATCCTGAATATATTATGTATGCCAGTAAACTACACTGTTTTACTAGTATATTTAGAAAAGAAAGAGAGAAGACGAAAGAGGGAAAAAAATGTAAAACAACACTTTTTGAACCCGGATATAGATGTCCATCCCAAAGCATTGAAGAATTTAATTGTACATTATTATTTATCATATTCGAATCAAGAATTGTGGTTATGGGTCTGTGATTGATTGACTGGATAAATAAAGCTTTAAAAAAACTGTGCACTGCACTACGGACTTAGTAGTAAGTCAAACAAGCCAATCATGGAAACCCCAACCCATAATGACAATTTACACAGAGAAATTATGCACTTTAGCACTGATTAGCAGTGGTAAAGTGCCTGGAGTCCTAAAACCAACAAAAACAGGGTCAAAAACAGGAGTCCAAAAAGCAAAAAGTCTGGGGCTAAACCCGTTGAAAAAGCCAGGTCTAACACCCACCAAATCATGCACTTGCCTGTATACAATTGAAAATCATGCTTGGAACACAAAGCAGCATTCATTCTAAAATTCCACCTCTACTTCAGCCTCAGGGATCTTCTATCATTTCACAGAAATATTCTCTTCCCCACTATCCAGGAAGATGAGGAAGAAAGACCAGAATTTACTTTAGCCTGTGTTGCATATTTGTTAACCACTCTTATCTGTGATTTCCAGAGCACACACCTTTGGAAGAGGAGTAAATGAAGCAACATAGTAATAAGAGAAGGTAAATAAACCCCTTAAAGCAGAGAAATATGGACAGTGTTTGACTGGCATTTTTGGCAGTCTGACACTGCCATAAGGACCGCAGGGTATACCGACATCATTACATTCCTAAAGTGAGAGTAAAACGAGTCGATGCGCTCGTTTTACTTTTTCTGAATCAGTGCTTGGATGCATATCTCAGCTCCCTGAGCACTGATTCTCATGGGAGAGGTATCATTGGAAAGGGGAGAATCCCTGGTTAGGAAATGCCACAGGAGAGCAATCCCCAAACAGGAATCCACCCACTAGATACCAGGGACGGGGGTGGCCCTTAGGCAGGGCTTGTGCTCCCCCAAACCCTCTATAAATGTTCAGTCTTTTGGCCCCCCTGGAGGACATATGGGGCAATGACCTCTGATCCATTAGACACAAACAATTGTTTTTTTTTCAAATACAAATTAAGGGCTGGGGCTGCCGACCAAGGGTGATTACCCCAGATCTGCCCCTCTGGGGGAAAGGGGGAGTACAGAAAGCCCACTAGACTCCAGGGATTGTTTTTCTAAATACAAATATAGGGGTGGTGACTGGACATTAGGGCATAGACATGCCCCAACCCTCAATATACGTAGAATAGTATATCTGCCCCCCCAGGGGGGCAGATGGGGCGATTACCCCCGATCTGCCACTCATGGATGACAGAAAGTCCACTGGACACCAGAGACAGCTTTTTTGTAAAAGAATATAGGGATGGGGACTACCCACCAGGGCTTGGCCATGACCCCATCCTCAATATATATGGAACAGTCTTTCTGCCCCCCAGGTGGGCAGAGGGGGTGATTAGCCCTAATTTGACCTCCCAGGATGGACAAAAAGCCTACTAGTCACCAGGGATTTTTAAAAATAAAAATATAGCGGTGGGGTATGACCACCAAGGCATGGCCATGCCCCAGCCCAAAATATATAGATTGTTCTCTATGGATCCCCAGGGGGGACAATTGGGTGATTATATCCAATCTGCCCCCAGGACTCAGAAAGCCCAGTAGACACCTGGGTAAATAAAAAAAATAAACATAGGGTTGGAGGCTGCCAAACATTGGCGTGGCCATACCCCACTCCAGAAAGGGCACATACACTCTTTCAGCCCTCTCAGGAGGATGATTGGGGGGTGATTACCCCCATTCTGCCCCCCAGGGAACAGAAAGTTAACTAGACATCAGGGAAAAAACATAGGGGTAGGGGCTGCCCAAGATGTGCATTGTGATGTTCCACACCCCCAAAAAAGGGCTCAAAAGTCTTTTTGCCTCCCTTTGGAGGTGGATAAGGCAATTATCCCCAGTTTGCTTCCCCTGGGGGCATAAAGCCCACCAGACAAAAGGGTTGCATTTATGCAGGATTGTTTTTGGGGCATGCCCTCTGGGGCATGATCTTATGCTGTCCCTACTCTAGGGCACAATAGGCTTTCTGCCCCCCCCCAGGGTATAGATAGGGGTATTCACTCCCACTCTGCCCCTCCTGGGGGAGGGGGCAGAAAGCAAACTAAACACCAGGGATTTTGAAAATGGGCCAAAACAAACAAAAGGAGGTGGCGGCCTCCTCTGGATTCAAACCATTCCCCTGCCTCCGAAGGGGCAATAGTGTCTTTCTGCTCCCCCAGGGTCAGATAGGACTTTTGTACTAATTGGGGAGGTTGACCCAAATCTGCCGCTTGGTGAGTAGACAGTCCACTACACATCAGGCATTTTTCATTTGGAGCAAAAGAAATGGGTGTGTTCATTGCACCCTGGCATTCGCCACACCCCATCCCATAAGGGACAACCCAGTCTTCCTGACTCTCCTCCAGGGGTGGACTGGGGGTTTGTCCCCAATTTGCCCCCAGGGACAGAAAGCCCAGTGGATGGTAGGACTATTTTTATTTATAAAATAATGGGGTTAGTTTGGCCCATCCTGATATGAGGACTAACCCTCACCCCTAAAGTATCAACAGTCTTTCTGCTCTCCTGGGGACTATACCAACCCTCCCCAGAGGCAAGAGAGAGGGCATTTGATTCTTTTGGATGTTGTTTTTCCATATAGCCCAGGAGAGTGGGGCTAAATCCCAATATCTTTACATTTGCCATGGTGAATGGCTTAACTCTTTGGGCTTAGCTAGGCTGCCACCTTGAGAAAACTACCAGACCCAGAAAATGTGGGATACTAGACATGGAGTCCAGTGTGGTGTGCTTCACATGGATCCCATGAATTTTCTTACCCACTTAGCCCTGAAAACCTCAAACTTTGCCTAAAATAACAAATTTTCCTTGCATTTCTGTGATGGAAAGTTCCAAAATCAGTAGTAATTCCCAAAATTGCTACCCCTCAGCATTACCCTAATGGTTTCAATAAAAATGGTATGCCACTTGTGTGCCTGGGCCTAGTACCAACGACAGGAACAAATCAAACCAAGATCAATGGGAGCTCTTGCAAGGGGACTTACATTAACCTCAGTTTGATCAATTTATCTTACTTTAGCGCCTTTTGTGTCATGGTGTTTTGGCCCAACCACATAAGTGGGATACCATTCTTATTGGGGGACATGTTGCAACTCAGAGTAGTAGGACATTTGTAGCTCCTTGCAGATTCCAGAACTTTCCAACGCGGAAATGGGATGGAAATGTGTTTTTTTTGCCAAAGCTTGAGGTTTACAAGGGATTCTGGGTAAACAAAGCCTGGTAAGAGATATGAAAGTCACCCACCTTGGATTCCCCCAGGTGTCTAGTTTTCAAAAATGTACAGGCTTGCTAGGTTTCCCTAGGTGACGACTGAGCTTGCGCCCAAATCCACAGCTACCCACTTTGCAAACAAGGGTCAGTTCTGAGTGGAAAAATGTGATGTATCCAAGTTGTGTTTTGGGCCATTTCCTGTCCTGGACACTAGGCCTATCTTAGATAGGCTATCTACACAAGTGAAGTACCATTTTTATCAGGAGACTTGGGGAATGCTGGGTGGAAGGAAGTTTGTGACTTACCGCAGTTTCTAGAACTTTCCATCTTGGAAATGGGAGGAAAATGTGTTTTTAGTTTAAGGTTTGCAAGGGATTACGGGTAGAAAAACCTCTTCAGAGCCACACAAGTCACCCCACCCTGGATTCCTCCATTTGTATGGTTTTGAAAAATATAAAGGTTTGCTAGGTTTCCTTAGGTGCCTGCTGAGCTAGGTCCCAAAATCCACAGCTACTCAATTTGCAAAAAGGGGTCAGTTTTGAGTGGAAAAATGTGATGTATCCATGTTGTGTTTTGGGCCATTTCCTGTCACAGGCAGTAGGCCTACCCACACAAATGAGGAACTATGTTTATCTGGAGACCTGGAGAAATGCTGGGTGTGAGGAAATTCATGGCTACCCACAGATTCCAGAACTTCTGTCACTGACATAAGACAAAAAGTTTGCAAGGGATTCTGGATATAAAAAACCTGGTTAGAGCCATTTAAGTCACTCAACCCTAAATTACCCCAGCGTCTAGTATTAAAAAATGTACACATTTGCTAGGTTTCCCTAGGTGCCGGCTAAGCTAGGACCCAAAATCCACAGCCACCCACTTTGCAAATGTGAGGTACCATTTTTATTGGAAGGCACATCGGAGCATGGAATAGTAGAGCATTTGTTATTAACAACCGGTTTTCACTGCATTTATGCAAGACCTCATGTCCCACCAGGAAATTACCCAGACCCAGAGGTTGCCAGTTTCCCTCTTCCTAATACATGCTAATATATCCTGATATGTCCATAAAAACTGGGCACCAGCTGGGATAGAACCAGACACACACTTCCTCATTCAGGCAGTACACAAAATGGGCACTGGCAGGCACTTGGTGGAATGGCTGTACAAAGGCCTAAGAGTATACTTGCACGTCTCACTGACACCCTTCAGGACCAGGTGGAAGGAGGACCTTGGTCATGGCCTGCATGATGAAGAATGCTGTTATCTAATGAAATACCCCAACAAGATATCCCATAATTCCCGGTTCAAATTTATTCAGTTCTCTCTACTACATAGAGCTTTCTTCATGTCTCAGAAACTGCACAAAATATTCCCCACAGTACCTCCCGACTGCCCCAGATGCCACACCGGCCCCGCGGACCTACTTCATATGCTATGGTCATGCCCCTCCCTGAAGGCCTACTGGGCCAAAGTCCGTTCGGCCCTGGTGGACCTGGCGGGAGCCCCTACTGGAACACAGTGGAGCACTGTCTGCTGGGCCTATACCCGGGACTTAAGCATTCCAAAACGCTAGCACGCTTCATAGACCTGGTCCTCATACTGGCTAAGTGACAGACTAATAGGTGCTGGAAATCCCCTAGGGCCCCGTTGGGGGGAAGTTGGTGGAAGGAGGTCATACATTTGGGTACGGCTGAGAGCCTCACGCTGCAAAGGGAGGAATATTGTGGGCTTCGGAGGCGACCCATTGCCTTGACATGGGGCACCCTAGGAAATTGTTCAAATCCCAGACCGCCAACAAATAGAGACCTGGTGGTGTGGACTGGGACTCCCCCTTGTGGAAACTCTGAATACCCCGCCGGCATTTCACTGTGTTTGTCCCGAGGCTGGGACAGCTTTCAGTTTTTGTGTGGGCACTCAAGCCAAGCTAACCTGAATCAATGGGACTCGTCTTCTGCCCTCCCTCCCCTCCCAGGATCTACCTGCAAACTCTGTATACTTTCACTTCACACATGACAGTAGATAAGTTGGAGTTAGGGCCAGAGGTCTGGTATTGTTATTTATTGGTAAAGCATTTCTTCAGAAATGATGTCTTTCAAGGATTTCATTTATGCCGGTAATGAAATCACATTCCCAGATATGTGATGATGAACAAATAGTTTGATATGCAGACCCTACTGCTTACATATCCATAAAATCTACATTGATATAACTGTTTCCGGCTGTACTTTAACTCTTTCCAAATTTGACAAAACTCAATAAAGTTTGTTAAAAAATAATAAATTATGTCTTCCAAATGTAAGCCAGTGTGTAAGAAAGAAGACATTTTCAAAAATACCTTTTAAATCATATGTGAGTATGGTGACACACAAATTCGCTGTGCTAAATTTCTTATGTTGCACCTATTTCAGAAATATGCAGGTTTCCTTGATACCCATTTTTCCTTTACATATTTCACCATATGGGTTAGTACACAATGAACAACCTTTGTACAGTACAGCTCAGATTTTGGCACTGGGTACTTTGAGTTCTTGGCCAACCTACAAACCCTACATATCCTCATAACTAGAAGGTTCTAGCAGAAGTAAAGGTATATTGATTTTGTAAATTGGCCATCGTGGCAAAAAGTTACAGATGAAAATGTTGTCACAAATGACAGTTTTTTCCCACTCATTTTCAATATTTCTTTATTTCAACAGTTAGTTTCTTTGGAAAAACCTTGAGGGATCAACACATATGACTTTTGGCTGGAATCAGAGTTTTGTCTACTTTTAGAAATCTATAGCTTTCCTGGATCACCCATTGGTTTCACACTGGTTTCCACCACAAACTGCAAATAGGTTGAGAGCACAAAAAATAGGAAAAACGGGCTCTTTGAAAAATGCCAAAACTGTGGGGAACAAAAACGATTTTTGTATTTAGCTCTGCATGGTCCTGAAAGCAGGGAAGATTGTGACTTTTTCACAGTAAACCGTTCACTGATGCCATTTTTAGGAAATAAAAACAGACACTTTTGTCCTGAGCATTTTTCTCCTCTTTTTCCCCCCAAACTCAAAATGTAGCAATATTTTGCTTTTTTTCTCATTCCCCTCCTAGGAAATGCACAAACCCTGGGTACTTTTAGAATCCCCAGGTTGTTGTTAAAAAAAAGGATGCAAATTTGGCATGGATACCTGATGCGGAAAAAACCTCATGGTGCCCTAAGTGGGAACTACCCCAAATAGCCAAAAAAGGGCTTAGCACTGGGGGGTGGCAGGAGGCCCAGCAGTTAAGGTGTTAATAGCCAGCACTGAATATGGTCTAGCACAAGGTAAACGAGAAACAAGGAGCATTTGTCATATGGTCTGCTCAGAACGGTAGAAGAGACCCTGAAAATTATTCTAAGTTCAGAGTGATAAACAAACCAGCATGGAATATGATGGGCCTGATTCACAGAACTAACTTACGTCAAAAACATAAAGTTAGTACTTTTTGGTATTCACAGAATACACTTACTCATTTTGGTATTCACAGAATGAACTTACTCATTTCGGTCTTCACTGAAGTTAGTAGTCCTAACTTTAGGACTCCTAAATGCCTTCTGTGAATACCGAAAGTCTTAAAGTTAGGATTTTCTCAGTTTAGGAGTAGTAAAGTTAGGACTCCTAACTTTAGGACTCCTAAATGCCTTCTGTGAATACCGAAAGTCTTAAAGTTAGGATTTTCTCAGTTTAGGAGTAGTAAAGTTAGGACTCCTAACTTTAGGACTCCTAAATGCCTTCTGTGAATACCGAAAGTCTTAAAGTTAGGATTTTCTCAGTTTAGGAGTAGTAAAGTTCTAACTTTACTACTCCTAAACTGAGAAAAATCCTAACTTTAAGACTTTCGGTATTCACAGAAGGCATTTAGGAGTCCTAAAGTTTGGAGTCCTAACTTTACTACTCCTAAACTGAGAAAATCTAACTTTAAGACTTTCGGTATTCACAGAAGGCATTTAGGAGTCCTAAAGTTAGGACTACTAACTTCTGTGAATACCGAAATGAGTAAATTCATTCTGTGAATACCAAAATGAGTAAGTGTATTCTGTAAATACCAAAAAGTACTAACTTTACGTTTTTGACGTAAGTTAGTTCTGTGAATCAGGCCCTTCGGGTTTTAAAACCTTTTTAGACAGAGAAACTGAGCTGTCACTGTTACAAATCTCAACCAATAGGTGAATAGAATATACATCACATGATAATATTGACATAAGGCCTAAATTTAATCGATGTGCTGTACTATGCCTTATAACAGGGGTGGCTCCTCCGCTAAGGCAGAGGAGCTTCGCCTTAGGAAAAATAAAATGATAACTATTGTTATCATCATTTTATTTTTCCTACTGAAGTGAGTGGCTCTCATTGTGATACAGGGCTGGCCAGAGCAGGGAGAGGAGTGGTTTGCACTACTCAAGTGCGCAGGACTGCTTGGCGGACCCTCTGGGGCCGGCCAAACAGTCCTGCATCTACCCCACCAGGCTGCATTACACAGCCTGGTGAGGAACATGCAAAGCCTTCCAGTCCCCGCCATGGTTCGGCACTCAGACCAATCACAACGCTGCTTTGCAGCATTGTGATTGGCTATGGGGAGCCTGGCAGCCCGGGTGCTTCCTGCTCCTTCCTGCAGCCGGCGGAGACAGGAAGATGAGGACGGAGAAGAGGTGGTGGCCGGCCGGCCCAGGTAAGTGTTTTTTTTGTTCCGTCCTGCACCCCCCGCACCTCCCGCACCCGCCCACCATGCCCGCTCTGTAGCAGCCACTACTGCCTTATAAAGCAAGCAATACAACATTCAGTATATAACCAGCATCTCTATACGTATACAGTTGTAAAAACGTCCTATCCATGAACATCAGGAACACAAAACATTACATTTTATAAATGTAACAGTGTGAGCAGTACCATAGAAATAAATGAATCTCTTCTTAAATAAGCAGAGCAGGTCATAATTGATGCTCCACGATGCACAGGCAGGGAGGTGGGGAAATGAGCCTGTCAAGTGCTGGAAACTACAGGCATTAAAATGTGCTAACTGAAAGTCTTTCTCATGCCATTCTAAACATTCTTGCTTTATAAGCACAGTAAAAACATTGTATTTGCGACTCTTTGGAAATAATTTAAAATCGAGTATTATTAGCTATGAAATCTGCAAACACGGGCACCTAAATCACACTGCTACCCAGAAAGGGCTAAAATGTTCTGTAAACTGATGGCAGGCACTACATATTATGGTCACTGTCATCCATCAGAAATCAAAGACATTGACCAAAGAGAACCGTGCTGCCTACGTATGCATGCTCACAGTGCAGCCAAAACTAACAGTTTAAGATGGCAGGGGTGGTGATAATACTATGCCAGCAACAAGCATTGGAAGAAAACACCAATCCGCGAGCCCTTACCTGCACCAAGGCAGAAAACTCCTGAGCAAGACAAACTACAGACAAAATAAGTATTACCCCAAAACACAAACAAAACTAAAAAATCAACAAACATGACACTTTCAATAAACAATACAATATCTACTAGATCAGCAAAGAAGAGGCGGTTTTAAGATGTTCAGTAGTAATTAGAGGAGGCTAGCACTTGGAATTGGGGCCCTGCGCAAACACCATAAGAACTGGTAATTTTTTTTCTTTTCATTGTTCATGGTAGATGCACGTTTATACATATTTTTCACAGCTGTAAGAGTTTTTTTTCCTATAAAGAACTAGTCAAATTGTGTCTCTGGTCTTGAATAAAAATTTTGCTGGATCTGTTAAACTTTTTTTGCATTGGAGTGCCTTATAGATAATTTTTTTTAGCTAGGGCTAAAAAGACTGGTCAGATTTCTAGACAGGAAACCGCTCTGTGAAAAAGTTATTTGGAAACAGTAGGAGATACATTGAGAATGTACATTATCCAATATATCACTCATGCAGACTGTGAGAAATTGGGTTGTTGGTTGATTGGGTTGTAACCCTGCTCAGGCAACAGCCATAATCCCTGTCAAGGTAAACCTCAAAAGTCACTAAATTAACTTGTGCTCAACCCTCTGGTTGCTTGGCACAAAATCATTCAGGTTTAACTAAGAGGCAATGTGTAAAGTATTTATGCAACACAAACAGTAATAAAGTGAAAACACAACACAATAAAAATAACACAACAATTTAGAAGAGTAGAGTAAAATGTAATACATTATTTGATACCAAAACAACAAAAATCCAATCAGTTGAACATGAGTTACGAATTTTTAAATTTTAAGGTTAAAAATAGTGCCTAATTGATCAAAGAGACAACCATGGACATCCAGTCGCGCGAGACCGGGTAAAAGCTGAAAAATATGGCTGACTGCGATGGAGTGCGTGTTGGATACAAAAAGTGGATTGGGACTGGTCAGCGCATACCTTCAGATTTGAAAGAAATTTTAACAAAAAGACTCTGAGAAGGTAGAAGTTCAGTGGGACAAGGGCTGCAGGTGGTGTTTGAGGAGGAGGTCTTGTCATATGGGAGCTGCTGGATGAAGTCACAGTCAAGATTTCTGCATTTGGACTTAGTCTCTTTTTTTGGAACTGGAAAATCTCCAGCTGGATGCTTTAGCCGATGGGAGTTCTACATGGCCAGATAGCCCTTTGGAAAAGGACGGCTGAATGGGATTTGTTGCTACGGAGAAGAACGTAGCAGGAGCTGCTGCAAAGTCAGGCCATCTGGCGATGCACCTTTGGAGGATAGATGACCAGGTTGGTCCCTGTCTCTTCTCAATTCTCAAGCAGTTGTGAGCCAAAAGGTTTTAAAGGCCCAAGGTTTGGATTTTGGATATCTGGGCACCTTTAACACCACCACCAAGGGTCCAGGACTGGAGGAGCACCACATGGGGGGGTTGAACTCACTCATGCTGGGTCCAGGTGTAGTTTCAAGATGGTTGGAGCCTTTTGTGTTCCATCTTGGAGCCTTTTGTGTTCCTGAGGCTCTGCTCAGGGTCCCAGTCAACTAGCCCTTAGAGTCACTATGGTAGTGCCTTATTTACTAGTGCAACCAAGCGGAGCATACACAAATTGCAGATGACTCAAAATGCTGCAGCAAGAGTCCTGCTTGGCCTTTCTCGCTATGATTCGGTCTCTAGGGCTCTCACGAAGTTACACTGGTTGCCCATCAACAAACGTATTCAATTCAAGCACTGTGCATAGCTTTCAAAGCTAGACATGGCCTTGGCCCGTGGCAACTGTCGCAATTTTTTAAATCCTACATTCCAGCCAGACCACTTAGAACAGCAGATAGTGGCAATATGATTATTCCCAAAGCACACAAAGTAAAATGGGGAGGAAAAAGCTTTGCCTATACCACCACCAAACTCTGGAACTCTCTTCCTATTTCCCTAAAAAAAGAACCCAACTTGCTTAAATTCAGCAAGGGTCTAAAAACCTAGCTATATTAGTGCACCTCCTCTGTAATACCTCTGCCTGTGTGCTCATTAAGCACCTAGACACCTCTGAGTATATGTAGCGCTATATAAATTCTTCATTTCATTTCATTTCACTATGATAGTCCTGGGTTTAAGAAGTGGAACAGGGCTCAAGCAGCAGGGCAGACCTCTGAGTGTTCAAGGCAGGCTTCAGGTAGCAAAACATTCCTTCCAAGTGCAGCTAATTAGTCTTTGAAAAGTACACAGTAGGCCACAGCAGCAGGCAGTCGTCTGGGAGTCCTTCTGCAGGTCCAGAAGGTGAGCAGGAGAGTACAGGTCCAACCTTTTAATTACAATGCATCCTGCCCTATAGATTAACTATGGCCTACCTAAGGCGTGACTTATTTGCAATAAAATGGGAGTTTAAGGCTTGGCAAGGTGCAATTAATACTCACTGTGTGGATAGATTTAATTCATGGTGTGTAGAAGGAAGACAGAGAGAAAAGACCACAGGGCTGTTCAATTTTTCACACAAAGGTGCATATTTACAAACAAATGTCGGAGTGTGGAGCTGCGCTAAATTTGACAGCACCGTGCTCCAACATTTTTAAAACACAGGGATGCACCATATTCACAAGAATACGGTGCACCCCTGTGTTTCCCCCAGCGCTGGGACAAAAAAAACTGCCTAGGGACTGCTGCCATGTTTCAAGGGTGCCTGCGCTGCAGGGACGATTGTTTATGTGCAGGAAGGGACACCTTCCTACACATAAACAATCAATAATGGTGATTTGCTCTTTCTATGTGTGCTGCAGAATGGAGTGCACATAGAAAGAGCAAAAAACTAGGAAAAATTAATAATTTCTCCTCGTATCACCATTCTAACGCCTGGTATTCCATGACTTTAGTTTCTGGCAATGCCTCAGTCTTGTAAATCTGGGGCAGAGTCAAAAAGCAATGGTTATTGCTGTGGAATGCCCACAGCAACACCCATTCACCCCCCTTTGCAGCAGAGGACTGCGGTGGAAAGGGGCATATTTACAAGGTGGCGTTAAGACACGCAAAATGGCTTAGCGCTACCTTATATATAGAAAATGGCGCTACGCCACCAGAGCATCAAAGAAAGTGATGCTCCGGTGGAGATGGGGCTTGTAAATATGCCCCAAAGGTTCAAGGCTGTATAAGAGAAATTAGGACTTCTTGACATCTTAATCACAATTTTTAAGTATCTCTGTCATGGATTGAGTAATAGTTTGCAAATTTATGGTGTTCCTTATTCTGGGATCGGATCACAGTTAGGGAAGATACACGTCAATACTGAGAAATCTTAAATGCTCTTGCTTTTAAGTTTTCGACATGCCTTTTTTCAGGTTTTGCAAGAAGACAAAGAACTAGCTCACTGATAGGAAGACATAACAGCAAGAACAGAGTGTGTTCACAAAGGCTGAGAGGCTCAGAGAGACATAGCCAAGCCAACCCTGTGGGACCACACCAGCCTATATTATTGTTTGATTTTTTCACCCAAATGCTTTTAACCTCAGGCAATTTCGGAAGGTCAAGAAACAGTGTGTTCAGCTCCTGGTCAATTTTAATTCACCTCCTAAAAAGTACAACAGCCTGAAGCTAAAGAGCAAGACCAGTTCAGCACTATGAAAAATGTATGGAACAGAACTCTTTGCTTTTTTATATATATAAACGTATATAAAACTGATTTGTTTCAGTCACCAACTAAAATTGACGTGGGATAGAAATTAGAAGACGGTAAACCAACTGCATATAACAGTATGATGTTTTCATACATCACATTGTTAGAATCTTAGCACTGCAGCAAGAAGCCCTATATTAATGCAATTGGAAAATAATCTTCGTATATATGTATATTTGGTTTTGTAAATTCTAACTTTTTAAAACAAGTTTCTCTTCTTTAATAAAAATGATGACATTATACCCTGTATTTAGCCTACAGAAGTGGCAGGTGGAGATATATTTAATATACATTTTAACAAATATAACAAATAAAGTTAATTATAAAAGTTAAACACACATACATAATAATGAATATATATATATATTTACTTTAAAACAATTAGTAAACTATTAATTTTCATTTATTTTATAATTTAAAAATTATATATAAATTTACAAATATATATATCCTCCTCGCATTGGCTCAACTCTCTGGCACGTCTGGCGCTCTAAGGCGGTGCGGTTGTGGATCCGGCAGAGCCACGCCGTTTCAAATTGCAGCAGTTTTTCCTCAACGGAACAAATTCCACTCGCACTCACGAATATAGTAAACCCTTGATCAAGGTCTTTGACAGACTGAAACGCATTGGCGGTGCTGAATTGCCCCAACAATGTTGCCGCCATCAAAATAAAAGCCTGGATATCTACTATCTTCATGAGTGCAAGTGGAATTTGTTCAGTTGAGGAAAAACTGCTGCAATATATATATATATATATATATATATATATATATATATATCTCAATGACATAAAATCTGATTAAAAAAACATTCTATTATAAATTAAAACATTAAACTATTTAAAAATCTTTAAACTTAAATTTCCCACTCCAGTCAGTGCAAGAGTAGGGAAAGTGTTGGATAGCGGAGGGGTGAAAATTACTATTCCCATTTCAGTCAGTGCAACAGTAGGGAAAGTGTTGGATAGCGGAGGGGTACAAATTTACTATTCCCACAGTAGGGAAAGTGTTGGATAGCGGAGAGGCAAAAATGACTATTCCCACTCCAGTGAGTGCAACAGTAGGGAAAGTGTTGGATAGAGGAGGGGTAAAAATTACTATTCCCACTCCAGTGAGTGCAACAGTAGGGAAAGTGTTAGATAGCGGAGGGTAAAAATACTATTCCCACTCCAATGAGTGCAACAATAGGGAAAGTGTTGGATAGCGGAGGGGTAAAAAATACTATTCCCACTCTAATAAGTGTAACAGTAGGGAAAGTGTTGGATATCAAAGGGGTAATCATTACTATTTCCACAACAAAATGAGTGCAACAGTAGGGAAATTGTTGGATTGCGGAGGGGTAAAAATTACTATTCGAACTCAAATAATTGTAAAAGTAGAGAAAGTGTTGGATAGCGGAGGGGTAAAAATTACTATTCCCACTCCAGTGAGTGCAACAGTAGGGAAAGTGTTGGATAGAGGCGGGATAAAATTTACTATTCCCACTCCAATCAGTGAAACAGTAGGGAAAGTGTTGGATTGCGGAGGGGTAACAATTATTATTCTCACTCTAGTCAGTTCAAAATTAAAAACAAACAAAAAAATATTTAAAAAATAAAAAAATATATAAATATGTTACAAATTAAAATACAAATATATTTAATATTAAAAATTAAAAAATATATATATTATATTGTTAAATACATAAGACAAATACCTACAAATATTTATTATATTAAATAAAATAAAACATTATTTTCAAACAAATAAATGTTTTTCATTAGAAATTATTTAGAAACAAAAACATTAATTATTACAATCAATCAGGGGAATTGTAAGCGTGCTACTCACCCGTGGGGGTCTCAAGGCGCTGAGGGGGGGGTCCGCAGATCTGTTTAGCCGAAGAGCCAGGTCTTGAGGATCTTCCTGAAGGTGTTCAGGGAGGGGGCGCGTCTGATGTCTGCCGGTAGCTCGTTCCAGGTCTTGGCTGCAATGTGAGAGAAGGTTCTTCCACCTGCTCTGGCTCTGTGGATGTGCGGGGTTTCGGCCAGTGCGAGGTTGGAGGATCGGAGGTTTCTTTTGGGTATGTGGAAGTTGATTCTGTCGTTGAGGTATTTGGGTCTGTTGTTGTGTAGGCATTTGTAGACATGAGTGAGGATTTTGAAGGTGACTCTCTTCTCCACTGGGAGCCAGTGGAGTCTTCGTAGGTGTTGGCTGATGTGTTTGTGCCGGGGGATGCCGACGACGAGTCTGGCGACGGTGTTCTGTATTGTCTGGAGTTTGCGGAGTAGGGACTTGTTGATGCCGGCGTAGAGTGCGTTTCCGTAGTGCAGTCTGCTGGTGATGAGTGCGTGGGTGACCGTCTTCCTTGACTCAGGGGGAATCCATTTGAAGGTCTTGCGGAAGATGCGGAGGGTGTTGAAGCAGCTGGAGGTGACGGCGTTGACCTGTAGGTTCATGGTGAGTGATGAGTCAAGTATGATGCCGAGGTTTTTGGCGTGGTCTGAGGGGGTGGGTGGGCTCCCGAGGGCGGTCGGCCACCATGTGTTGTCCCATGCTGAGGGGGTCATTCTAAGGACGAGGACTTCTGTCTTCTCGGCATTGAGCTTCAAGCAGCTGTTGGTCATACAGACTGTGACGTCTTGCATTCCTTTCTGGAAGTTGAGTTTGGCGGTGGTGGGGTCTTTGGTGAGGATGAGCTGGGTGTCGTCAGCATAGGATACGATGTTGAGGCTGTGTTGTCGGACGATGGCTGCGAGGGGGCCATGTAGATGTGGAAGAGGGTCGGGCTCAGTGATGACCCCTGAGGGACTCTGCAGGTGATTTTCGTGGGATCGGAGAGGAAGGGTGGTAGTCTGATCCTTTGGCTTCTTCCGGTGAGGAATGATCGGATCCAGTCCAGGGCTGTTCCTTGAATAGTCTGGTGACTAGTGTACGGTGGGAGACGGTGTCGAATGCCGCTGATAGGTCGAGTAGGATGAGGGCTGCGGAGTGGCCTTGATCCAGGAGGGTGCGGATGTCGTCTGTGGCGGCGAGTAGTGCCGTCTCGGTGCTGTGGTTGCCTCTGAATCCGGATTGGGACGGGTCGAGGACGGCGTTCTCTTCGATGAATCGTGTCAGTTCCCTGTTGACTGTTTTCTCTGCCACTTTGGCTGCGAAGGGGAGGAGCGAGATGGGTCAGTAGTTCTTTAGGTCGGTGGGGTCGGCTGTGGGCTTCTTGAGCAGGGGCCTGACTTCTGCGCGCTTCCAGTCATCTGGGAAGGTGCCGGTTTTGAAGGTGATGTTGATGGTGCGTTTTAGTTCGGGTGCGATGGTGGCCGCAGCTCTGTGGTAGATGTGGGGAGGGCAGAGGTCGTGGGGGCCCCCGAGTGGATGCCTTTCATGGTCGAGGAGGTGCCTTCGGTCGTGACCGGTGTCCAGTTGGAGATGGTGGGCTGGCTGGTGTCTCTGGGGGGAGGGGGCCGGCTGTGGTGTCAGGAGGATGGTCGATGAAGTTGTCGTAGAGGTTTTTGATCTTAAGGTGGAAGTAGGTTCCAAGCTTGTCGCAGAGGTCTTGGGACGGGGTGATGTCTGTGGCTTCGCTGCGTGGGTTGGTGAAATCCCGAATGATACTGAAGAGTTCCTTGGAGTTGGTGGAGTTGGTGCATATTTTGTTGTGGAGGAAGTTCCTCTTGGTGGTTCTGATTTGGTTGTGGTAGTCCGTCATGGCGTCCTTGTAGGTGATGTATCTTTCGGTTGTCTTGGTGTTTCTCCAGTTCTTCTCCAGGTGTCTGCAGGTGCGCCTGGCTTCTTGGAGATCGGTGGTCAACCAGGCGGCTTTCCTGGGGCGCAGTTTTTCGGGGTTACGTAGTGGGGCGAGCTCATCTGCGCAGTTAGAGATCCAAGTGTGGAGTCCTTTGGCTGCGCCATTTGCGTCAGATGCCCAGGTGTGGTTGTCTCGGGTAAGGGTGGAGTGAAGTTGTTCATCGGTAACCCTGCTCCAGTTTCTTCATGGTGGGCATGGGGCAGGTTTGGGTGTCTTGGGTTTGTCGACGGCGAAGTGTACGCAGTGGTGGTCTGTCCATGGCGGTTGCGTTGTGTGGCTGAAGTGAACGCTGTTTCCTGCAGCGAAGATGGAGTCGAGGGTGTGTCATGCTCTGTGGGTCGGTGTGGTGATGAGTTGTTTAAGTCCGATGTTGGTGAGGTTGTCACGAAGTATGGTGGAGTTGGGGTCGCAGGGGTTGTCGAGGTTGAAGTTCAGGTCTCCAATGAGTATGTAGTTCATTGAGGCGATTGCGTGGGGTGCGATGAAGTCGGTGATGGTGGTGGCGAAGGGTGTGCGGGGGCCGGGGGGTCTGTAGATGAGGGTTCCTCGGAGTTCGGCATTGGGGGTGGTCTGGATCTGGAAGTGTAGGTGCCCGACGGAGGGGAAGGTTTCGCTGGAGGTGGTGAGGCGGAGGGTGTTCTTGTGGGCGATGGCGAGCCCCCCCCGGGTGGTTGGGGCGGTCCTTCCTCTAGATCTTTTATCCGTCCGGGATGGCGGTGTTGATGTTGGGGTGGAGGAGGCGTTGGTTTAGGTCTCCGTGAAGAAGGCGATGTCGGGCGAGAGAGAGTCGAGTAGGTTCCAGATTTCCACGGCGTGTTTGTGCACGGAGAGCACGTTGAGGAGGATGCATCTTAGGGTGTCGCCGGTGTTGGCATCGGCAGTGTTGGAGGCCGGGGTGGTGGCGAAGGTCTGGCGGCAGTGGAGGCAGGAGAACTGGCCGTGGGTCGTGTGTGGCGAGGCCTGCTGACAGTCTCTGAGTTTTCCGGGGTTGAGTGCGAGGCGGGTGGAGGTATCATAGCGATGGATGGTCGGAGATCCAGGGTTCCTGGCGCTGGTCGCGGTCGGGTCGCGGACGGGCGCAGACGGGCTTGCCTTAGGCACGCAGTGGCTGCCATTAAGTAGGGGAGGGCCGAGCAGCTGGGAGGCGGGTGGCGGGAGCGGTCGTGGACAGGGGGGCGGGGCAGCAGCGGCGGGAAATGGAAGCGGGGAGAATGGCAAAAAACGGGCACAAAACAGACAGATACTACCACTAAAGTCTATGGCAATAAAATAACAAGACAAATACCAGGGAATAAAAATAACAAGACAATTACCAGGGATTACACGCACCAAGGGGCGGAGTCGGGCAGAGGCAATCAGGCAGAGGCACACGGAGGAATCTGCAGGCAGGGGTCTCGAACACCTCCCAGGAGGAGGCTGGAGGCTCAACGGCGGCGCAGTAGGAGCGGAGCTGCTGGGGAGAGAGGATGCCTTCGACCAAGGGTCAGAGGTATAACATAAATTAACTTTTTTTATTTCCTACCCTATAACACCACACAATTCACAACCCACATCTAAATTAAAAAAATATTATTAATTAAAAAACAAATTAAAACTCATAAATTAATTAACTTCCCACACTTCACCACTATAATCCCCACAACCCACAGCTAAAATTAAACTGTAAAAAAATTAATTACAGAATTAAAACTTATTTTCAATTAAAAAACTAATAGTATTTAACAACTAATTATACAGTAAGTAAAATAAATTTACTCCCCACCCTTTACTCCTATGAAAGTAAAAACCACACACAAAAAATATAAACTAATTAAATATCAATTAATTAATTAATATTAACGATCAACTAATTATTAATTAATTAAACATAAATTACTTCCCACCCTTTACCCCTATAAACCCCACAACCCACACCTATAATTAATTACACAATGTCCATATTTAATTTTCAATAAATTAATTAATTAATAGTAATTAACAACTAATTATGAATTAATTAAACATAAATTACTTCCCACCCTTTACCCCTATCAACCCCACAACCCGCACATAAAATTAATTACACAATTTCCATAATTAATTTACAATCAATTAATTAATATAAATTAACAAATAATTATTAATTAATTAATCATATAGTACTTCCCACCCTTTATCCCATAAACTCCACAACCCGCACCTAAAATTAATTACATAATTTCCATAATTAATTTTCAATCAATTAATTAATTGAAATGAACTAATTATGAATTAATCAAAAATAAATTACTTCCCACCCTTTACCCCTATAAACCCCACAACCCGCACCTAAAAACATTTACACAATTACCATAATTAATTACCAAGTAATTAATTAATAATACTTAACAACCAATAAATAATTATTTACAAATAAATTAGTTCCCACAATTAACACTATAAAATCTCAATTAAATAAATATTAATAAATAAAAAAGAATCATTCATTTTTGATATTTAAATTACTTCGCACTCTATTCCCCTATAAACCCACAACCCACTATGGAGCTAAAAATGTAAAATTTATTTAAAATAAAATTGATAACTGGTCCTATTTACCTAAGAATACAAACAATATGTAAAGCAATGTAACATTTGTCAGCAAATAAAGCATTCATCTTTTGTAAGATCAGCATCTACTCCACTTATGATATTCAATAATCCATTCAATGTGATTTTCATCGACCATGTTGGTCCATTATCGAGTGTCAATCAAGTAGATATATATTGATTATAGAACATTCATGCTCCAGATTCCTTTGAATGTGGCCACAAAAGACTGCCACTACTCGAGCAGTCATAAAAGACTTGTAGTCATGGGAGCATGTAGCAATGGGAGCTGTTCATATGTGTAGGAAAGTGCCCCTTTTTGCATGGTTACCCCCTACATTTTACCTGACACTTGATGCACTTTGACATGATGTGCCCTAAGTCCCTGCCAATCAGGTACCCAGGGCCTGTATTCTTTCTCAAAAACTGTACCTTTGTACCCACAATTGCCACATCTCTGGCCACAGATAAGCCACTTGTAAAAGGGACCAAGGGCACTGTGACCAGGGAAGGCCTCTAAGGACTGCAGCACCTATTGAGCTACCCTTAGAGACCCTGCACCTTAACACCCACACACTGCAATTGCAGGCTGCATGTTTTGGTGCAGAGAGATGTGAAGAGTCGACATGGCACACATCCCTGTGTGCCATGCCTGCAATCCACTGCCTGATGCCTGGATTGGTCTCCCCTCTAGCAGGGTGCACTAGACCACAGGTTAGGGTACAATTGCAGGAGCACTGTAACCCTACAGTAGTAAGTCCATTCTTAGACATTGTGGGGCAGATTTACGTTTCCTGGCGCATCCCTGCAAATCAGCAGGGATGCGCCAGGAAAGATGCGTGACGCAAGTTTACCCTTGCGCCACCACAGATGCGCCGCATTTACAATGCGGCGCATCATGGCGCAAAGATAAACAGATGCGTGTCGCATCTGCCGGCGTAGGTTGGCGCAGTGCTGGAGTTGTGTCGCAGGCGCGACGCAACTCCAGCACTGTTCCAACCTGGCCTATCCTCAACATGGTGCGTCACGCCTTACGCCTGCTTCAAGCAGGCGCAAGGTTTTGACGCAGCGGGGTCGGAAAAGTGACTGAGTGAAATCTTGTAGATTTCACTCAGGCATCTCTCCGAGGCGTTCCTGCACCGGAACGCCCACCCTGCGCCGGAACGCCCACATGAAACCTGACGCAGGTTTCATGTGGCGCAGGGCTTTACAACGTGACGCATCTCCCTAGATGCGTCACGTTGTAAATCCCCCGCAGCATGGCGCTAGCTTTACGCCGCCGCTGCGTCACAAAAGTGACGCAACGGCGGCGCAAAAGTGGCGCACGGGGCTTGTAAATCTGCCCCTGTAAGTGCAGTAAAGCCAGAAAGAGTATATAGTCTGAGAGTTGGTCATTACAAACTGCACAGTTCCATAATGGCTTTACTGAAAACTGGGAACTTTGTTGGGAAACGTCTCAGCACATAAAACCCACACTGATGCCAGTGTGGGTTTTAATGCAAAATGCACACGGAGGGCATCTTAGAAATGCCCCCTGAAAAACGACCAGCCCTGGTGTGGTTCCTGAATGACTACCTGCCGTTTGCCACCACCAGACAGGTTTCTGGACCCATGGGTAGATGGCCTAGGCTCTCTGGCTCTAGAAACAAAGCTCACCCTAGGCAGAGGTGTCATGCCTCCTCCCCCGGGATGGGCTGGGTCCACAAAGGGGAAGCTTGAAATGCCTGCCACCTTTGTCAGCAGACCCTGCATTTTGCTGCCCCCAGCAACTGGCTCCCTCTGGTTCTGACCCCCACTTTGGGCAGGAGAATCAGTGGGAAAACCAAGTTAGGAGGAGAGATGTGCCCACCTTTGTCAACCCCACTGCTCAGGTGGGGGAGGCGAGGTGAAGCACATATCTCAGTCTCCTCCATCTTGAAGATGAAGGGACACAGCCAGTCAGAGAGAGGCTCATGGCCCCCTCCCACTGGAGGGTGGCATAATAGGGGGTGTACTCACCTCCGAGGAAGGGACCCATTGGTCCCAAACCTGCACACCCTGTAACACCCCTAAATGTGGTATTTAGGGGTGACCCTGAACTTTTCCTCCTCAGATACGAGAAAAAAAAAGGAAGAACCATGCTGAACAAGGAAGAAGAGGACAACAACTGCTTTGGCCCCAGCCCAATCACCTGTCCCGACTTTGACCTGCACCCAGCGAAACCCCGGCCTGTCCCGCAGCCAGAAACCATCCAGAACCCAGAGGACCTGCCCTGCCTTCAACAAAAAGACTCTGGGGTCGATTCCGATTCGGGCCGGAAAAAGCACCGACCGACTCGGATCCGGAAATAAAACCGACCGACACGCCAAGTACGATGCAAGGCGTGAAAAATCCGACCGACACATACCGAAACCAAGTCGACCGACCGAGCCGCAAGGAAAACAGCAATCCGGCTGGAAAAACACTCGAATCCAACCGACCGACACGCACCCGGAACAAATCCGACCGAAACGTACACGCGAACTCCAAACCGCAAAGTACGATGCAAGGCGCGAAAACCACGAGCGAGTTGGACAGAGGCCAAGCCGTACGACCGACACGCATACAAAACCGAGCCGAAGCAACACAAAACACCGCGACCGACGCGTACGCAGCATAGAAAACTGCACATACACAGCGTGAACGAAACGGAGAAGACCGTACGAGACAAATGCAGGGTCCGACTCGGTCACAAGAACGTTTCCAACATACACAAACAGCACAAAGGAAAAATCACCCAAAAAAGGCCAAACAAGCAATTACCAAGCCAATAAATACTGGGGGGGGGTGGGGACAGAGAACAAAGACACCCACAACTCCACCTATATAAAGGACACAAATCACAACCATGAGCCTTTGCAAATGCCATTCCACTGCCAGCACCCAAGAGAAAGCAACCACACACCCACAGCTCATCCCTCACACAAGCCACACACCATCAGCACACCAAAAAATACCTACCACACATACACCCAGCAAAACACACACTCACACACCCTCACCTGCACACCAACACACACATCACTCACCATCACCACCCATCACCATGCCCCCCAAGAAGAATACCAAGTTCCTAGATAGTGAATTGGAAGTCATGGTAGACGAGATCCTCAGGGTAGAGCCACAGCTGTTTGGCACACTGGTCCAACAGACCCCCATCTCCCAGAAAACCAAGATGTGGGAGAGGATCATCAACAGGGTGAACGCACAATCACCATGTCGGCGCACAAAGAGCGACATCCAGAACAGGTGGTATGACGTGCGCAGGAGGGTACGGGACCTGCTGAAGAAAGACTACATCAACAGCCAATACACCGGCAGTGGCCCTCCTGCCAAGCCAATATACCTCAGGCCCTGGGAGGAGAAGGTGCGGGCCATCCTTCCGCCAGTGAGCGTATATGGACTAGAGGACATCCCAGAGCCTGGTGAGTACACAACAAATGTACACAATATACTGCCACAAAACACACACATCACTGTCAAGGGGAGAGTCAAACCATGCACTCATAGCAATTACACAGCAACCAGAACAGAATCATCCCAAAATGTGTATGTCAGTCAGATAAACACAACACATGCCATCAAAAAAGTCACATCCAACTGTGCCAACACATGTACAAACACAACTACAACTACAGCTAGGCAGTGGCACAAATAGAACTAACAAACACATCCAGACATGTAGCCACCACAACAACACCAACACACAGAGAAGACCACTGAAAGGAAGGAATTCTGTGTATGCTGGCCAAGTCAGTGTAGCCAATAGCATCATGGGAGTCGCAGTCACACATATTGCCCCCCCCACAACTGTCCCATCAACACCACCCTGAACCATGCTCACATCACAGGGAGTGGAGAAGGACTCACAAGATGGCTGACACTGGCTACTGCTGTGGGGAGCACAAGGCCCTGCTGCCAACTGTGCACCAACAAACAGCAGGACACCACTGACTGACATCCTGAGAGACAACTTCCACTCCCTGCAATGCAAGCACAGTCCATGGTGGGATATCTGGCTAGCTTGGTGGGAAGGAGGACTTGCAGCACTGACCATAGTCACAAGCACCTCCCCTCACACACACCCCAACACAAACTCCACAGAACCCACCTGGTAGAATGCAATGCCCCCCATCCTAACACAAGATCCCACAAAGAACCACCACCCTGGGTTATGTTGTGTGAAGCACAGGGCCACTCTTGGGACTTCTAGCCAAACAACTGCCAGGACAACACTCCCAGCCATCCTGTCAGCACAGCCAGCCCACCCCACAGGGAAGCAGAGTCAAAAGGAAGGAAGCATGGGCATGCTGGGAAGGGGGAGGAGGCAATAGCATGATGGGAGTCGTAGTCACAGCTCTACATCCCCCACCACATGGCCCAGCAAGCTCACACTCACGCATGCACATCCCACAGAGAGTGGAAAGGCCCATCTAAGATGTCTGACACTGTTGCTGTGTCGTGGGGAGCACAAGGGCATGCTGGGTACTGCACACCAACCAACAGCAGGACACCACTGTCAGCCATCTTGCCATTGCTCTCACACCCACACACACTGAACTCCCCACAAAAGCAAGTAAGTATGGGAATGCTGGGAAGTGGGGTGGAGGCAATAGCATGATGGGAGTCGTAGTCACAGACATAGCTCACCCCCACAACTGTCCCATCAACACCACCCTGAACCATGCTCACATCACAGGGAGTGGAGAAGGACTCACAAGATGGCTGACACTGGTTACTGCTGTGGGGAGCACAAGGCCCTGCTGGCAACTGTGCACCAACAAACAGCAGGACACCACTGACTGACATCCTGAGAGACAACTTACACTCCCTGCAATGCAAGCACGTTCCATGGTGGGATATCTGGCTAGCTGGGTGGGAAGGAGGACTTGCAGCACTGACCATAGTCACAAGCACCTCCCCTCACACACACCCCAACACAAACTCCACAGAACCCACCTGGTAGAATGCAATGCCCCCATCCTAACACAAGATCCCACAAAGAACCACCACCCTGGGTTATGTTGTGTGAAGCACAGGGCCACTCTTGGGACTTTTAGCCAAACAACTGCCAGGACAACACTCCCAGCCATCCTGTCAGCACAGCCAGCCCACCCCACAGGGAAGCAGAGTCAAAAGGAAGGAAGCATGGGCATGCTGGGAAGGGGGGTGGAGGCTATAATAGCATGATGGGAGTCGTAGTCATAGACATAGCTCACCCCCACAACTGTCCCATCAACACCACCCTGAACCATGCTCACATCACAGGAAGTGGAGAAGGACTCACAAGATGGCTGACACTGGCTACTGCTGTGGGGAGCACAAGGCCCTGCTGGCAACTGTGCACCAACAAACAGCAGGACACCACTGACTGACATCCTGAGAGACAACTTACACTCCCTGCAATGCAAGCACGTTCCATGGTGGGATATCTGGCTAGCTGGGTGGGAAGGAGGACTTGCAGCACTGACCATAGTCACAAGCACCTCCCCTCACACACACCCCAACACAAACTCCACAGAACCCACCTGGTAGAATGCAATACCCCCATCCTAACACAAGATCCCACAAAGAACCACCACCCTGGGTTATGTTGTGTGAAGCACAGGGCCACTCTTGGGACTTTTAGCCAAACAACTGCCAGGACAACACTCCCAGCCATCCTGTCAGCACAGCCAGCCCACCCCACAGGGAAGCAGAGTCAAAGGAAGGAAGCATGGGCATGCTGGGAAGGGGTGGAGGCAATAGCATGATGGGAGTCGTAGTCACAGCTCTACATCCCCCACCACATGGCCCAGCAAGCTCACACTCACGCATGCACATCCCACAGAGAGTGGAAAGGCCCATCAAAGATGTCTGACACTGTTGCTGTGTCGTGGGGAGCACAAGGGCATGCTGGGTACTGCACACCAACCAACAGCAGGACACCACTGTCAGCCATCTTGCCATTGCTCTCACACCCACACACACTGAACTCCCCACAAAAGCAAGTAAGTATGGGAATGCTGGGAAGTGGGGTGGAGGCAATAGCATGATGGGAGTCGTAGTCACAGACATAGCTCACCCCCACAACTGTCCCATCAACACCACCCTGAACCATGCTCACATCACAGGGAGTGGAGAAGGACTCACAAGATGGCTGACACTGGCTACTGCTGTGGGGAGCACAAGGCCCTGCTGCCAACTGTGCACCAACAAACAGCAGGACACCACTGACTGACATCCTGAGAGACAACTTACACTCCCTGCAACGCAAGCACGTTCCATGGTGGGATAACTGACTGGCTGGGTGGGTGGGAAGGAGGGCCGGCTGTCAACCAAACACAACCAATGCAGACCATGTTCACACCCCAGAAAATACATAGAAATGCCCAAATAATGCAGGACAATGTGCCACACCAATATCAACCCCTGACTGTGACGACTTAGGACAATGCAATGTACAGGCCCGCACCCAGAGGCACAGTCACAACTGTCATGTGTGTCAACCATTGATGCCTGCAGAAACATAACATACATTGTTTGTGTCTCCCAAAAACAGGTGATGATGGGGACACAGCAGCAGACGCTGAGGAGTCCCAGTCCCAGGCTCAAGAGGATGCGGAGCTCACTGGCGTCGTACAGCCTCTGTCCTCCTCGGACGATGAAGACCAACCTGGCACATCCGGTGCAAGTCAACATGCAGCACCAGCAGGAACGCCAGCTGCAGCACCAGCAGGACCACCAGCTGCACCCCTGCACCCACCCCTCCAACGACTGTCACCACAAATACCATCCCTGCCGACATGGACAGAACAAGGAGCAACACCAGCACAGGGACCCTGGACCAACCTGGGGCCATGGACACCACCACCACCACCAACCCCCAAGGGGGACCAGGGTTATCTGTGCGTGCCACTGCACACACTGCACATGTCAGCAGGGGTGGTGGGAGGGGTGGGAGACAGAGGTCGCTGCTTGCAGACGTTGCTGGTGTGCATGATGACCCACAACTGGTACGCATAGCTGATGCGTACCAGTCCAGCACCGGAGAGCTCAGCCAGGTAGTGGGGCTCCTCAGAGACATGAAACAGCAGCAGGCTGCCCATCATGCCCGCTTGGACTCCCACATGTCCCACGTGGAGTCACACATGTCCCGCGTGGACTCACACATGTCCCGCGTGGAGTCCAAGTGGGATGCACTGCATGAGATGACGGCGGTGCACAGGGACATTTTACAATGCCTCCGCCAGATGAACAGCAACCAGTCCATACCTCCCTGTGTGCCAACAACATCTGATGCCGAACAAACTGCAACTGCCACAGGGAGGAAGGAGGACTCTGGCGGAGAGTCCCCTGCACCGCAGCAGCATGTACTTGAGGGGCCCCCCCCCAAGAAGAGGGGTCGTCCGAGGAGGGAAAAGTGAGAGGCCGATGGCCAAGCGCAACTCCCAGGAAGCCTGAACCTGTTCTGGATGTTCGCCTTTGTGCACAGACTGTTCACCCTGTTGACGGCAACACTACTCCCACACATTGCATGGGGAGTACAAGTTGGACCAATGTGTCAGACAACTGTGGCCCCGATACTGGGGATCCTGTCTACCAGGACTTTCAATTCACCTAGGAACTTCGGATTGCAAGATTTATGTACAGCACTACCCATCCTATGCACTATTAACACAAATGTATCACAATAAACACACTAATACACCATACTTGCCTCTGTCGTGATTCCAACGTGGGTGCTGTTATGGGGATGATGAACTGCAAAATTACACTGTGTATGCGAACTGCAACAGCAAGGACAACACAGGCATGTGAGTAAAGGCAACGTGACACATATGAGGGAGACACACCACCAGGGCTACACAACACATACACACCTAGGCCATCTGACTCATTGCCTACACTGATGTTGCCAGGGAAGACGGTGCAATGCACAGACACCACACCCATTCCCAGTTGTAGTCAAGTAGCCCACAGGTGCAGTAAGCAAATGGCAGTCAAATGTGTGACCACAGACAACGCACATCACAAAGTGAAGCACAGGTTTATTACACAGTTGCAACATGTCGTAACCACTACAGATGCAAGGTAATCCCACCTGGCAGCGGGCACACAGTCAACAACTGTAGACGGAAGGAAGTCCATGGGTGTGGCGCACATCACCTGTAGGGACACAACAGCTACCAGCCTGGATGTGCAATCACGTTGTCGGTGGACACAGTTGACCAAACGAATCTGAAAGTACCCTGTGAAGGACAGAAATGACACACAGTCAAAAGCAATGGAGTACAGGACAGAACAGCAAAACTCATGCACAATACATGTTACAAGATACCCACCCAGAACCAAGTTAGCATGTCAACACTGTTGGGGAGTACAGCCCACCTGTTAGCACACATCGCAACACACATCCAGTCAAGTAGCCCATGGACACACTCCAACAGCACCAGAGCACCACCCACACATCATGCCAACTCACATCATTGACATGACACCTCAGGATACTCACATTCAGCTAAAGAAGTTGGTGATGAGCTGTGTGCGGACATCACCATCATCATCATCATCATCATCATCGTCACTGGCATCGTGGTCCAGGCCAGGATCCTCCACAGGTGGCGGATGTTGGTCATTGTCATCCTGGATGAGAGGCAACTCCTTCCGCACTGCCAGGTTGTGGAGCATGCAGCAGACGATGATAATCTTGCACACTTTCGCAGGGGCATATGGGAGGGACCCTCCAGTCTTGTCCAGGCAGCGGAAGCGGCTCTTCAGGAGACCAAATGTCCGCTCAATCACTCTCCTGGTCCGACCATGTGCCTCATTGTAGTGCATCTGGGCTGGTGTCACAGGGTTCCTGAGGGGTGTCAGCAACCATGTCATGTTGGGGTATCCCGAGTCACCTACGGACAGACAAGTGCACATTAGCTGACTTGGAAAAGTGGGCGGAATACTACAGATCAGATCACACACAATGGCACAAAGTCAGTACACACCGACAAGCCAGGCACGCTGGTTCTGCATCTGTGCCATCATCCTGGGGATGCGACTACTCCTCATCACAAAGGCATCGTGTGCTGAACCAGGGAAACGGGCACACACGTGTGTGATGGTCATGTCTGCAAGACACACCACCAGTGCATTGACCGAGTGGTAGTGCTTGCGGTTCCTGTAGGCCTGCTCCTGGGCCTGTGGTGGTACCAAAGCCACATGTGTCCCATCAATGGAGCAAATGACATGCGGCATCCTCCCCAGGGCATAAAAGTCACTCTTCACGTCAGTGAGTCGTCGCAGTCTAGGGAAATAGATGTACCGGTTCAGGAATAGCAACATTGCCGCCAAAACATCGCGGAGCACACGGCTCAACATGGTCTGTGACATCCCACCAGCAGTCGCCACAGTATGTTGGAAGGTACCGGTGGCAAAGAAGTGTAGGGCTGCCATCACCTTCACCTTGGGGGTCAGCGCTGTAGGATACGGCCGGCCAGGCTGCAAATGTGGGGACAACTGCACTGCCAAATCCTCAATCAGCTGCCTGGTGAAGCGGTACCGTCGGATGCTGTCCCGTTCCACCATCGTTGCCAGGTCTGGGAATGGTCGATGGACAGCAGGAGCCCTGCAGTGCAGAGGAGAAGTAAGCAAGATTGTCAGTCACCCCACATATGCGGCATTGAACACACTCAAGATCCCAACATACATCATTATGAGGCACAACTACATGAAGTGTGCAGTTCCGGAAGGACATGTATGGTACATACATGGCCAACATCTGTCAACAAGGTCCAACAGGTGGCATCAATTAGTCCCAGGTTGGCCCATTGGATATCATGAGGCCGTGTCACAGTTCCCATCTCCTGCTGCCGTGTCACAATAACCCCCACAGTGACATGTGAGGACAGATGTGCCCCAGGCACCACAGCTCAACGACAGGTACATTCCCAGGGACCCTGTATTGCCACATGGACACTGGCATTACATGGAGTATCATGTATACACCACAGCAAAACAACCATGACCCCCACAGGTAGTGGCCCCACTTGCCACGGCAGGACAGACATGGACGTCTGTGACACACACACCCACAACATCAAAGTCCATGCACACACAACCTGGATGTGGAGACTGTCTCCCATTGTGCACATGAAATCAGAGACATTGTAAACACTACATGCACAAAGACTGTGGAGGTCCATTACTATTGTGCCACTGGGACACCCTGGCTCAAACATACCGTCCCACATGGGACTCACGGGGTATGTGACATGACATACACATACACCACCGTGAAATGTGACCATGGCACATGCACAGATCTGAACAGTTGCACATCACAGTGGTCATGTACACGTAACACCCAGGATCCTGTCCCCATGAACACGTGCACAGCCTGGGGGTGGCTGCCCACAGGTGACACCCACAGGACAACATGTACACCAACATACACACAATAGGAAATGCAGCCTTACATGCCTTATGATAAAGTTTGGACAGGCTGTCGTGATGTAGGTGTGCCCCTCACTCCCTGGGAGCTATCTGTGGCTGGCATATGTCCATCTGAGACAGGCATGCTGACATATGCCAGTCACATGTACAGTGATGCGTTGTACTGCAATGGACCGATCGGTGCCCCCGGCCGGCCCATTGCATTCAATGTGTGCGGGTACGCGTTGTACCCCTGTACGCGTTGTACCGCAATGGACCGATCGGTGCGCACCCATTGACAATGGGCTTGCCTGGCAACGGACGCGTTTTCGAATTTCGAACGAGTCGGTTGCTGGAAAATCAGTTGGTCACCCACAACAATGTTGCAAAATCATGTATGTCATGAAGTTGAAGATTTGAAGGATGCTGTGGGCGTGTTTTGGTGCTGCTATTCCATGGATTGGCCAGATTCAGAAGATGCAAATGACTTGGACCTATCACTTTGGACACAAGGGACAGTATCTGCCTCTCCAGCACATATATATTGCTGGCCGTTCCCCTGAGAGCTCACTTGCCTGCACTACATGCTCCAGGACGACATCTGCCACTGCACTGCTGCTGTCTCTGCCCCTCTGGACCCTGCAATGGCACGTACTGTGGAGAGAGCCCCAGCCTTCAGCCTTGAAGAGAACCAGGCCCTGCTGGACAGCCTACTTCCACAGTACAGCAAGCTGTTTGGGACACCAGGGGAGCAGGTGAGTGTTCTGTGCACTGCCTTTCTGAATGTGCATTTTGTCTGACTAGCAAGGCTGAAAGTCTGCACGCCACTGGCTAGCAGGCTCACTGAGTAGTTGTCACCCCCATAGTGTGTAGTGACATGCACTGGACAGGTATGGTGCAGTGACAGTGCATTTGAACAAGGTTTTACTTCCCATGCAATGATACCATGTAGTGACGTCTGGCAAACTGTCCAGGGGCAGCTTTGCACTGCCTGTGTACATCATGTGCCCCTGTGATTGAGACATGTATATACAACTGTGTCATGCACGGATATGTTGCATGTGTGGTAATGGCCTTTTCACTTTGTCATCCTGACAGGTTAATGCCCATCGGAAGCAGGAGATCTGGAAGGACATCGTCCGGGCCGTCCGGTCCGTGGGGGTCTACAAGCGCCGGATCCGCAACTGCCAGAAGAGGTGGCAGGACCTTCGGGGCTGGACCCGGAGGATTGCACGGGTCCAGCTGAAGCTGTCGCCTCCTCGCAGGAGGGGCGGAACACGGACCCTGACCCCCACATGCTCCAGATCCTGGCGGTGGTGTTTCCAGACCTGGATGGGCAGCTGAAGGCCAGACAGCAGCAAGGAGGGGTGAGTCAAAGACTGCACTGTGAACTCTGTATTACATGCTTTGTGCCCTCCTCTGGCCTGGTTCAACTGCCACAGTGCAGCAGTCATGTTGTCCAGGAGCCATGTCCCTCTATTGTGCACTGCCCACTGCTCATCTGATACCCAGGTGTGGCCCTTACATTCAGGGAATTGTGTCACTTGGGACTGTGTCCTTGCAGTTTGCTTCACTAAAGGTGGGGGACAGCATCTGTTTCCCTAACTCTGTTGTGGGCATCATGGGTGGGTCCATTGTTCACACAACGCCTGTGTTTGGACATGTGATCTGCGTGTTGCTTTGATATGCGGTCCACTTGCTGAGCTGAGCCACCACATGTGCCTGGGGTATGTGGCACACGCCCTTGCAGCGGGTGGGAACAATGTTTGGGCCCCAGGAGTGTGCAGATTACGTGTGTCACACATACATAGCCAGCTATCCACTGTCCAGGGCACATCCCTCATTCATGTGGAGCAGGACAGTCATGCCTACTCCAGGCCATGCAATGCACTCTGTACTCCCACTCCCGTGTATCAGCTGACACATTGTGCACAGTGATTTGACCCCTCAGGTGTCTGCCTCTGTGTCAGTGTGCTGTGGATTAGTTGCCAGGACTGCTGGGGTGTTTCTTGGTAGGGGCTCAGCATGCCCCTGGAGATGTGACCATAGGAGACGATACTTGTGTGTCACATAGGTGTTTGATCAGCTGCCCGTGCAGACTGGGGTATGCGAATGTGAAGTTCAGGCAGCTGTTCCCCATTCACAGCAGATTGTGAGGGGCTCAGGTTCAGAGGGTAGTGTCACAGGTCTCCCATATGTCCAATAGGTATGACCTGGACAGATGAGGGTTAAGATGATGTGTTGTGTGGGGGATGTACATGTGCACTTGTGCAGCTCCAGGACTTGCATTCCCCATGACCTACTATTGTGACACAGTGCATAGTGTTGTTGTCTGGCTGCCAAGTCATACATCACTGAGACAGTGATGTATGACTTAGCAGTCATGCCTCTGCCATGGCATGTGTCAACTTATTGGTGGTCCTGCAGGGGAGTGACATGTGCTACATGCACACCATTGTGGCGATGGCTATCAGGACATGGGTGCATCATGGTGTCTGTCGCTGGTATGCATCACATGCATTTCCTATTTGACTCTGGGCATCCCTTTCATCCGGAAACCTGTACTGACTCAGTGGCAAGAGCTGTGATGTGTGCATGTCCACATGCCACACCGTGTCCTCTGCACTGTCCAACTACTGTGTACTTGGTGCATGTGTCCACACTGGGGTGTTGCAATCCAACAGACACCAGACAGATGGGTGCAAGGCCATGTGGGATGTGAGTGCCATGCTTGGCATCAGACTGACAATTGGCTTCTCCTGTTCAGTTAGGGCACTTTTAGCAATGTACAACTAATGATGCCAGGGCTTGCTCTGTAATGTGCTGTGCTCACAGTGGTGTGTGCGTTTGGTGCAGGTGACTGATGTCTGTCTGTTTCCCCATTGTTTGCAGATACATCCACGGCCACGGAAGGGGACAGCTCCACGGACCAGGAGGAGCCAGAGAGCCAGACTGGGTCAGCAGCCGAGGAGTGGTCGGAGGGACCCAGTGGCACGGAGGGCGAGGGGAGCCACACCAAGGAGTCCTCAGCACCATCCACCTCAGCTGAGGACCAGAGCAACTCGGAGGATGACTCCCTTGAGGAGGCGGGTGTCAGCAGCCACCACACCCCAGCTAGTGTTGCTGTCCCCGCCACCACCAGCACCACCACCGCCCTCCCATCGGCTCCCATTCCCCAGGTCCGTGGAGGCTCCCATGTTCGGGAGCGTGTCTCCTTTGGGCCAGGCACCGCACCCCCTGCCCCTGTGTCCCCTGCTGCCCTGAGTGAGGAGTCTGTGTACCTCCTTCGCCAGCTCCATGTAGGGCAGACAGCCATGCTGAGTGTCCTCCATGCGCACACCGCACTGTTGACTCAGCTGGTGTCGTTCATGGAGGGCATCTCATCGGGCATGTCTGACCTACAGAGGGGCAATAGGTCCATGGACTCCTCCCTGACGGCAGCAGTGTCCCTCCTCAGACAGTCCCTCACCCCTCCTGCCTCTGCTCCATCCACACTCCCCAGCACCTTACCCGTCCCAAGCACACACACACCGGCACAGGCACACACCAGCACACACACGTCCAGCACACAGACACACACGCCACAAACAAAACGCACACGCACGCACAGTCAGGGGACTGAAACCAGACTCACAGGGGATGGGGCCCTGGTACACACACACGCATCTACGGGCACTGCGCAGTCCTCAGTTGCCTCTCCCTCCTAAGCACCCTCCCTTGCCTCACCTGCAACCCCAAAGACCCAGCGCCTCTTCCTCAGTGACCTCGGCCTCTTCCCCTCCGATCCAGCTGCTCCAGCATCCAGGGTGAAGAGGAAGCCCCCCCACACAGAGCAGAGTGCCCCTCGCCCCCGGACACTCTCCCCCAGGCGCAGACAGACTGAGGCCCCCACCCGCAAGTCCCCCCGGAGTGCTAAGAGCAAGACCCCGCCGCCGCCCTGCAGCTCAAGCACCAGTTCTCCTTCCTCCATCCCTCAGGCCCCAACTCCACAGGTGCCCCACCACACCCTGCCCCAGGTTCCCCCACCCACAGATATACCATCCCCAAGAGGCTCCGGCCTTCTCCCCCTGCCACTTGCTCTCCCGGCACCACATCCCCCGCTGCAATTGTCTGTGGCACTGATGTGGTGAGGGTGTCCTCCCCCTCTGTCCAGCCCACCTTGCCTGTTCCCCATTCTCCTCCCCTGGTGGTAGGCACTGCAGTGGAGTCCACTACCACCCTGTCTGACTTGGGCACTGCAGTGGCGGACCTGTCCACTCCATCTGCAGGGTCCACTGCAGTCGTGCCGGCACCCACAACATCTGAGCCATGCCCCCAGTTGTGCCGGCACACACCATGTCAGACACCTCCACTGCAGTTGTCAGTGGCTCTCCAGCACCCACCACCCCTTCCCTGCTTCCTCCTGGTGAGCCCTGATCCTGTCCCTGCGGTGCCTGGCCTACCCCCCCGGTTTCCCCTCCTAGTGGATTGTCCCTGGTTTTGTGCAGGCATGTGTAGGGTGGCATCTGCCACTGTTACCCACTTGTGACTTTGTTGATGGACTTGCCATTGGCCTTTGTTTATGTTCTACCGGACTTCTACTTTTAACGCCACATATGCTGAATAAAGCAACTTTCTGTTCTCTAGTGCTTTTGCTTCTGATGTACATGATGTTGATGATGCTAACCATGCCCTTGCTGCAGTGATGGTGATATTTGGTCTCATGATAATGAAGTGTTACTGTGCAGGAACCCATGTGGTCCAGGGGAATGTGTCCTATCCTGTGGTGTATCCATGTCATCCATAGCAGCATCTGAGGGTGTCATGTGTTCAGTATTTGGCAATGGGATTTCCTACTTAGATTGGCTATTTCACATCTGTGGCTTCCACCCCTGCACATCTGTTGTGCCTGCCATTGTTCAATTCGTCTACTTCCCTGACCGTGTGGCCATCTCCAGTGGACATGCAGGTTTGGGCATCAATGGGGAAGGACTCATCTGTGTTGTCAGTGCAACATTGCTATACAAGTGTGTTGGATCTGTGCTGATGATTCCGTTGGCACTTCCATGACCAGGCTGATGTGACGGGAGCCCTCATTTGGTGCTAATTGTTGATTGTGTGACCAAGTGCTCAGCTGACATGATGGGGCCCTACTGAGGCAACATATGGCACAGCTTTCCTCACACAGGAGTGGAGTCCCCTCATGTCAGTGTGTACTCCTGTGACATTGCCTGCGCCCAAGGTGTGTATTGTATGTGCATGTCTGTGTGTTCACTTCCGTTTAGCTGTGCATGCTGTGATCCCTAGTGTTGTACCTGTTTGTGATGCTAGCTGAGTTGAGCTATGTTCCCCAAAGTCTTCTCCCTGGGTTCTCTGTGATGTGGGTGCATGGCACATTACTGGTCATCAGGGTGTCACCCATAGGTGTGCTTGCTGTCAGGGCTGAGTTTGTGTGCAGACGCAGATGGGTCACAGTCAGGTTTCCCCTTGGCACTTGTTGTTTGCCCCTGTCATGTGATTTCCAGTTTGTGTTATCTTTCAGTGATTGTGACACGTTGTGTGTGTGACTGCTGGCACTCCTCAGGGTCCGGGCTGCAATGTTGGTTGTTGTCTATGTGTGTTCTTTGTGGGTGACCTTGGCTTCTTCATTGGTGTGTGACTGTGGCTGTGATCCCATTGGTTGGTGTGGTATTGCCGTCATGTCCATGTACAGCGTAGTGTGCAGTGTGTCAGACATTCAGGAGTCTTGTTGAGTGTCCATGTGTGATGTGTTTCTGCACCTTGGTTCCCACCCACCACCCTGGAATAGTCATGGGTGCATGTGCAATGTCACCAGTGCATGTGTGCTTCACTGCTGCACATTGTTGGAGGTCGAGGGGTGTGGTGTTGAGTGTGTGCAGATGAGAGTTGTTGCCCGGCTAGGCCCCTGCCTCCATGTTGGCCTTGGCTTACTGGCCATGCTGTTTGATTTGTGCTTGTGTAGGTGTGATGGTAGTTAGTTGCTCAGTACACATGACTGTGGTTCACAGTGTGAACCACATTTAGCTTTGTCATCACAGTGGGATTGTAATGCAGCCCAGGGTCACCACATTGTGGGGGCCCTGGGGGTGGTGCTGTGGTGTGTCTGTGTCTTGCTGTGTCAGTTGCTGTCCCTACGTGCCTGTGTGACATGTGTGATTTGTGCTCCCTCTCATCTGACAATGCCTGCTTGCCCACATAGGGGATTTGGATCCATGAGTTACCTTTGTGTGGCACTGTATGCACATCTGTATGATTGGTATTCAGGTCTCCTCATGTGTTGTGTGGTTGCCTGGGGACACTGGCACCCCCTCACCTGTTGTGTATGATGTGCAGTGTGGGTCTGCCTGTTTGTGTTTGTGCATCTGCACCACTGCATTGGCATATCTTGGGTGTGCCATTGGCTGTATGTAGTTTGGTGGGTTTCCCCTGCTGTCCCTGGGACTCCTAGGTCATCGGTCAGCACAATGATCATGGTTTGTGTGTCCCATTGCTGCCATGGTATGGTATCTGTTCACCTCACATCTGCAGTCTCCACAGGGTATCTGCATGTGTGTGCCCATTGGTGCAAATATGTGTGTCTGCATTCTGATGGTCACTTCTGTCATTGTGTCATTGATGATTGTTGACGGTGTCAGCCCCCATGGGTGTTGTTTGTCTGCACATGGCCAAAGGTATGTCTTATTTGCACTGCAGGATTTGGCTCCCCCAATTTATGTTGCAATGGGACACATACACTACTTTGCCACTGATGTGTTTGTTGTTCTGTGACCAGGAATCATCAATGCAGTTTGGCAGTTGCACCTCTTTCTTTGTCAACACTTACCTTTTGGTCACTGTGATGATGGGGGTTTGGACCCCATTGCCACAATGTTCGAAATGTGCTTCAGCTATGGACCCCACACTTACATTTTGGTCACTGTGATGATGGGGGTTTGGACCCCATTGCCACATTGTTCAAAGTGTGCTTCAGCTATGGACCCCACACTTACATTTTGGTCACTGTGATGATGGGGGTTTGGACCCCATTGCCACAATGTTCGAAATGTGCTTCAGCTATGGACCCCACACTTACATTTTGGTCACTGTGATGATGGGGGTTTGGACCCCATTGCCACAATGTTCAAAATGTGCTTCAGCTATGGACCCCACACTTACCTTTTGGTCACTGTGATGATGGGGGTTTGGACCCCATTGCCACATTGTTCAAAGTGTGCTTCAGCTTTGGACCCCACACTTACATTTTGGTCACTGTGATGATGGGGGTTTGGACCCCATTGCCACAATGGTCATGGCCTGCTTGCATTGTGGGTGCCACACACATATATGTGTGGCACATGTGCTAGGGGGTCACATTGTATGTTCAAAGTCATGTTCGGTGTTGTAGGCATTGACACAGTCTACACACGCTTGTCATGGTGTTGGGGGATGTCTTCTTCTTGCATTCCCTAGGTTGTGGTGTGCTGGTTGTGTCATGCATTGTCCATCCTATGAGTGGGGGTGGTAGTAGTGGTAGGCATCCAGCCCCCTGGGTGAGGGTGGTAGTAGTGGTAGGCATCCAGCCCCCTGGCTAAGGGTGGTAGTAGTGGTAGGCATCCAGCCCCCCCTGGGTGAGGGTGGTAGTAGTGGTAGGCATCCTGCCCCCCCTGGCTAAGGGTGGTGGTAGGCATCCAGCCCCCCCTGGGTGAGGGTGGTAGTAGTGGTAGGCATCCTGCCCCCCCTGGCTAAGGGTGGTAGTAGTGGTAGGCATCCTGTCCCCCCTGGCTAAGGGTGGTGGTAGGCATCCAGCCCCCCCTGGGTGAGGGTGGTAGTAGTGGTAGGCATCCAGCCCCCCCTGGCTAAGGGTGGTAGTAGTGGTAGGCATCCAGCCCCTCCTGGGTGAGGGTGGTAGTAGTGGTAGGCATCCTGCCCCCCCTGGCTAAGAGTGGTGGTAGGCATCCAGCCCCCCCTGGGTGAGGGTGGTAGTAGTGGTAGGCATCCTGCCCCCCCTGGCTAAGGGTGGTAGTAGTGGTAGGCATCCTGCCCCCCTGGGTGAGGGTGGTAGTAGTGGTAGGCATCCTGCCCCCCTGGCTAAGGGTGGTAGTAGTGGTAGGCATCCTGCCCCCCTGGCTAAGGGTGGTAGTAGTGGTAGGCATCCAGCCCCCTGGGTGAGGGTGGTAGTAGTGGTAGGCATCCTGCCCCCCTCGGTAAGGGTAGTAGTAGTGGTAGGCATCCTGCCCCCCTGGGTGAGGGTGGTAGTGGTGGTAGGCATCCAGCCCACCCTGGCTAAGGGTGGTGGTAGGCATCCAGCCCCCCTGGGTGAGGGTGGTAGTAGTGGTAGGCATCCTGCCCCCCTGGGTGAGGGTGGTAGTAGTGGTAGGCATCCAGCCCCCCTGGCTAAGGGTGGTAGTAGTGGTAGGCATCCAGCCCCCCTGGCTAAGGGTGGTAGTAGTGGTAGGCATCCTGCCCCCCAGGGTGAGGGTGGTAGTGGTGGTAGGCATCCAGCCCCCTGGCTAAGGGTGGTAGTAGTGGTAGGCATCCTGCCCCCTGGGTAAGGGTGGTAGTAGTGGTAGGCATCCTGCCCACCCTGGGTGAGGGTGGTAGTGGTGGTAGGCATCCAGCCCACCCTGGCTAAGGGTGGTAGTAGTGGTAGGCATCCAGCCCCCCTGGGTGAGGGTGGTAGTAGTGGTAGGCATCCAGCCCCCCTGGGTAAGGGTGGTAGTAGTGGTAGGCATCCTGCCCCCCTGGGTGAGGGTGGTAGTAGTGGTAGGCATCCAGCCCCCCAGGCTAAGGGTGGTAGTAGTGGTAGGCATCCAGCCCCCTGGCTAAGGGTGGTAGTAGTGGTAGGCATCCTGCCCCCCTGGGTGAGGGTGGTAGTGGTGGTAGGCATCCAGCCCCCCTGGCTAAGGGTGGTAGTAGTGGTAGGCATCCAGCCCCCTGGGTGAGGGTGGTAGTAGTGGTAGGCATCCTGCCCCCCCTGGGTGAGGGTGGTAGTAGTGGTAGGCATCCTGCCCCCCCTGGGTAAGGGTGGTAGTAGTGGTAGGCATCCAGCCCCCCCTGGGTAGGGGTGGTGGTGCGCATTCAGGCCCCTCTGTGCATATGTGGCATTGGTGATGGGCATCCCGCCCCTATGGTGCTGCTGTTGCTGGTGTAAGTATATTCTGCATCCCTCTGTGTGTGTGTGATGTGTCGTGTACGTGTTGTATGTGTTTTGTGGTTGGTGTCTGGCTTACCTTCTGCGCCGTACGCGTCCGTGCCTGTTCCGGTAGTAAATGTAGAATATTGGTATGATCGGGACGAAGGGATTCATGGTTGGTTTGTGTCGTTCGTCCTTCTCGTTGCTTCGCGTCGTCCTCGTCGCTTCGCCTCGTCCTCGTCGCTTCGCGTCGTCCTCGTCGCTGCCGTGTTCGTCTCGGAGCCGTGGATCGTGTTGTGGCGCGAATCGGAGCTTATGTGCGCCTCTCCCGGATGCTTTGACGTGCTGTGCGTAGCGACGGGTTCGGCGCGTACGGAAAGCGCATCGTACTCGTTCGGCCGGACGGAGCTGCATTTTCCCTTCCGTGCGACTCGATTCAGCGTTTCCGGATTCGCCTCGGTCGGGAAACAGGACCTGGTTTGGGTGAGTACGGCTCGGCCGGATTCTTTGCTGTTGTGCGCATCGTACTTACTCGTTCGGTGTGCTGTACGGATCGGTCGGGAAACAGGCTTTCGCATGGCTTTTTTCCCGACCGAATGGTGTTGGGTACGCCTCCGACCGAGATCGGAATCGGCCCCTCTGTCTCCCGTGTGCACCAGATTTGCTCAACCAAAGACTCCAACACAGACCCAGGACCCAGCCGAATCTGCGGTCTTGTACCACTCTACATCCGACGCCCACGGCCCAAGTTTAAGTGACCCAACACCATGAGGAGGTTTCCCCAGTGATCCTGACCTGGGATCTGGTAATACTCGACCTATCTCAACCTTCTACCTGATGCCTGCAGCCTCAACCTCAGGGGTCCCCCCAACCGCGACCGGAGCTGGTGAGAAGACCCGACACCTAAAGACACATCTGCACTCGAAGCCCTGCGTCCCAAACAACAATGTTCAGGCATCCCCCATCAACCCAACTTACCTCTCCTGTCAGTGGTTCTCCTCAGGAAACCTCCTTGACCGAGCCTACAACCTTTCTCCCGAACCAGAGATCTCATTTGGGAACAACAGGGCTCCTGATGTCTACTTGGCACCCTGCACCAGGCTGCCCCGTGCCGCTGGTGGTTCAGTTCCTGTACCAATTGTTGGCCCCTGCAGTGCTGATCTTAACGCCAGGAGCTTTGCTCCCGCAACTGAGTGGCCTGCTCGTGAGCAGCCCCTAACCGCAGGCCCCATTGGCTAACATTGGGCCTTAGCACTCTGTACCCGGCCGCCCTAGTGCCGCAGGTGGTACAACTCAAGTGCCTCCTGGAACCTTGGGGAACCTTGATTCTAACCCCAGACACCCAGCCTTGTAGGTCTTTACTTACCTGCAAACCGATAACATTCTTTTTCCTCACTATGAACCCATGTTATGGTTTTCCTCTGAAATGTTCTAAGTGGTGACGTGTTTACTGTATGAAACATAAGTAACTGTACTTTGAAACGTAAATTGTCTTACTTACCTTTGTATAGTAGGACCCACAGTGTGATATCTAGGCATATCACCCCAAATAGTCAATGTAACTAAATAGTGATGCAAAAGTAATCCAAAGTTTTTTCAAAGTATTCCGAACTGTTTTAAAGCATATACAAACCTGAAACAATACCAATTTCATCTACAATTGCATTTCTGTGTATAGTTTTACATTTGAAAGTATATTATACCTACCTGTGCCAAGTCCTGCTTGGTTCTAGAAATAAAACACAAGTATACTTGTTTTATACTTACCTAATTGGTCTGGATTCTGTCTCTGAGTGTGTGCATCATTTCTTGCCTGAGTGAATACAATAAATGCTTAATACACCCTCTGATAAGCCTAACTGCCTGGCCACACTACTACAAATAGAACTGTTAGTGATTAGCTAATTTGGCCTCTGCCATACTTCTGAGGATCCACTGGACTCTGTGCACACTATACCTTACTTTGGTATAGTATAAACAGAGCCAGCTTCCTACAATGTGGTCCATTTAGACATTAGTCTTGCATTTACCACAAAGGTGTTCATTGATGCTATGGCTGCTATACTATTGCCCTTTCCACCTATAATCATATGGTGTCATAGAGTGGGACAATAGTATGCTTAATCAAGCCTTGGCTGCTAGACTATTGGTTATATGGCCTTTATCGGGTCCAGCGAGCCTTAAATACCATGCCTAGGGAATTATTAGGTGTTAGCACCCCATATGAATTCCTCTTTGGATTGCCAATGTATGGACCCGATCTTGATTACCTTGCAATGATGGTGGAGTAAAACAAAAATTCACTTGACCCTTTCTCATGATTGAATTTGTTACAGAACATTCAGGAAATTAGGAAAGGTTTATCCAATAAAAAAATTCCCTGCCACTCTTGAATATAAAGCTGCTGAAGTGTGGCTCTCCTACGTGGCAGAACTAGTACAGGGACGTATACCTGACAAGCAAGTCCTAAGACAATTCATACAACTCGTTGTACAGACCACGTGTTCCAGATTATGGGATAGAAGGCACATGCACTGTTATCCTGCTGCCACTTCCTGGTGCCAAGAAAAATAGAAAAATGTTGAATGCCCACATCAAAAACCCTATGTGGCTGATTTTGTTCAGTGGACCACCACCAACACCAAAGTCCATCCAGATTAAACCAGTATGTTCTCTGCCTATTCAAGATATATAGGAGTACAGCTGCGTGCAAATTCATCAGCCCCAGTATGGGCACTGATGAGCCATCTGCGTCTCCAGCGTAACACCTGGAACCAACTATATCAAGCAATAAATACTATCTTCAACAAGTAAACCTGTCAAAATGATTAGTTCTATATTAACAATTTCCACTTCTGCAGCCACAATTTATAGTGAGCCACCAAAAGAGTATACATCAATTGGAATTATACCACTGCAAAAAATTGCACTTACTGAAAATTACTCTGATTCAAATTTTGAGACTGATAAAGTGCAAGAAACATGGATAATAGTTATTCCTCCAATTGGCAGGTGCTATAGATGACTCCTTACATGTTTCTGGTTCCATAACAGATACATTCATTCACCATGGACTTACATATGGGTTGGCACTGTAATAAAATTGCTCTTTATGTAAATTATAATGCAGGATAATTTTGTTGTTGATACATTTGAAGGATATTCCTGAGCAGCCAATGCAGTTTCCTGTGATTCAGGAAGGGAAACTGCATTTTTTTTTACACCTATCCAACAGGGATTATCGTGCTGTTAACATCACTGCATATCCTCTGCTTCACTGTATCATTTGGGAAAGGGTTCCTTATCAAATATTAGGTCCTACTGAAGTGATTCAGATTCCTTCTACATTATAAATGTCTTTAGATCTTTAGAGAACATTCTTATTTCAGGCCCTTTTTCAATTTTATGGGACAAAAATGGTATTAAACAACTGATGACTGATCTGGCTTTAAATGTTTGTTTGGATAATGATGGTCTCTATCAGAACTCAGACAATCATCAGGAGTTGTTTTCTTGTTATCAGTATGTTATTACATTTACCAAACTGACAGCCTGAGAGAATCTATAATCAAACATAGTGGGAACATTGTCAGACAGCTCTGACGAACAGTCCTAAAGTTTTCAGAAACGATTTTCTTATTTTAACAATGATGACAGAACTGATCCATCTGCATTTTATTATTCTCAAAAGCCTGAAACGCTGAAAAAGATTTTGATTACTAATTACAGATTTAAATAATCACCACATTACCATCAGTTTTGGAGCAAGGGTATGCAATTTGGATGGAATGTATTAATGATAAGAGGACTTGAGGAAACACATTTTGGCAAATTTGGGGAAATTATACCTTGTTCAGAGCATGCATGTTTCCTAGAGAAATTATATTTTTAAATAAGATGGTACAACAGACCACGTGCATTTAAAAACACCATTCATTGATTGTGAAAATTTAAGTGACATGTTTTCCAGGTTGGAAATAGAAATTATTATGGACAGTGATTTAACTGAAATGGTGCAGAATGGAACATGCAATTTAACATTGTTTGGTTCAGATGATATAACCTATGGTCTATTAGCAAACAGACCAGTCCTTATGTTTAAACATATTCTCCCATGATTATAGTCACTTATAGTGCAGGGACGTTTTGTCAGAAATGGCTATCCCAGTCTAGTCTAAGTGCTGTACAATAATACATGTCAAAGCTTAATAAGGCTATGTATTTAAGTGATTTTCTTCTGAGGCCACACCCCGTGAAGAATAAAAGAATTGTGTTAACACTGATGTATGCTATAATAAAAGAAGGGCAGGCATACTCTGAATGAAAAGCCACAGAAACAATCAGAGAATCTGATAGGGAAATCATGCATGCCACTTTTAAAGTAATGGACAATGGTTTACAAACTCTTTACAAACTCATATACACAATTTCCACCATCACCTCTTTAACATCTCAAGATGGGCGCTCGCACAGGGGTGCTCCCTGTAAGCTCCTGAGGGCCGGTATCAATAGCGGTGCAAATCCCTGCATGCCCTTGCCATCACCCTCAGAATTAATAGAATCAAACACGGTTTAAGATTTGTAAAGCTGGACTGCCTTTCCCCGATGTCCTGACCAGGTTTTTCGAGGAAATGGTGATGAGATGACCCGGGTATCAGTCTGGACCCTTGAAGAAGTATTTGCTGTCTGGGATCTCAGTGCTTACCAAATGCCATGGGGTCCCTGCTCCCACAAGAGGAAGACTGCGAGGTCACTGGGGTATGGTGGTGCTCTGTTCCATGAACGCAACTGTGGTTCAGTTGCCCGGGATACTGCGGTTACTGTATATCGAAGGTCCCAGCATCGACAGGAGGACATGGTTGTCAGCATAGGCCCGCCGGCTCTCACATCGCCACTGCGAAGCCCTGCATCCCAAGAGGGCTGATAGGTCCACACCAGAGGCACAGGTGGCCTCTGGCGTCTGAGGAGGCATCGGGACAAGGTTCAGCATTATTGGTGTCAATGGAAGTTAGCTGGCCCCCACATCATCGCCGCAAAGTCCAGCACCCCGTGGGGGCTGGCAAGATCGCACCAGAGGCGCTGGTGGCCTCTGGCATCAAAGAAGCCATCGGACCAAGGTACCTTTTCGATTCCCTCCCCTGTTCACTCACCTAAAGTGAAACTCCCTGTCTCCACTTCTCCCCTCACTGGAGGACACCTGGTCTCCTCCACGCCCATCGCGTAGTTGAGTCAAACTGAACATTGGATCAGGCAGACTCGAGATGAGACTGCTGATTGGGCGATTCACAGTCCCCTTTTGACGCTGCAGCGGAGAACCATGCTGCCGGAGACAGGTTCTGGGTTTCTCTTCCACTTGACTCAGCATTTCACCATTGGCCGTTTGAATCAGCTGAACTTCCACTCGCTGCCATTTGCTCCCCCACCGCGAATCAGCTGAACTTCCACTCACTGCTATTCGCTCTCTCACTATGCGTCATGTTTGCGTCTCTCTTCGTCAGCCGACCTTCCACTCGCTGCCATTTTCTCTCCCACTACATGGCCATTTTGTGTCTCTCACTTAGGATCCAGAAATAGAAGAGGCACTTACGGCTCTTCTCCATCTTGTGGTTAAGGATTGTGCCGGTGTCTCCAGAAAGAGAAGATTCACTCGCTCCTCTCTCTTGTCCTGAATTTGCCTGGAGAGACGGTGAAACTAAAAGAGGACTTTTTTCTCTCTCAGGCCTTACTAAGAGACTCCTGTGCTCTAGCTCTGGTGCCTATCCCATTTATTGGAATGAATCCTACAATGGAAATGACCATGAGGTCTAGGAGTCCTAGAAATGTTCATTGCCTTTGAGCTTCCCTCGAGCCTTGCCTCTACCCCCCTGCCTATTTATTTGCTTGCCTCCCGAATAATCCTGGGCGATCACTACCTGCTCCTCCATTCTACCATATAGTCACCACGTTCTCGAAACGCATGGGTTCGCCTGAGCAGGTTCTCGTGGCACGTAGAGCTCTTCTCTAATTTTTCACCTGACCCCATGATCCCAGCTGGACGAAGCCTGCTGATGGATCCTAAAGTCTGTACTCCTATTATGTTGAATTTGGAGTCTTCAGGACACAATGCCTACTCAATTAATGACCTGCCTAACATAACAAAAACGCATCCAAAAACTTTAAAGACAGACTCCTAAAAACACACCCAGAAACCCTCATCTCGGATCCCTACTTCCGCCTAAAAAAAGGTGCAGTAATAAGTGACCTTATCTTCTTCATGAAAAGATGTCCTAAATGGAGGCCAGCATTCTACTTAATGCTCAAAATCATAACCTCCAAGAAGACCCCTCATGGGCTCAGGCTTACAGTTGCCCCCCTCTCCCTCCTACGAAATCGAAGCAACCATCTCCCTCTACAACAATGGGGCTATCCTCATACAATCATCTGACCAGAACATGGGCATCTTCAACAACCTCTTCCCCATCATCAAGAACAGTTTGTCTAAGTACAAACCTTCACCATCCCAAGATCCCCCTTTCCTCGCTGGCAACCTCCTTAATCCTCAGCCGGTGTGCTCTCACAGTCCTGACAGCCCATGCGACCCTACCCCTCTCCTCCATAGCTCCGCTATAGAGACCTGCATACCAAATAGCAACTCTTCCAAGACAATAGACAGGTCAGGTCACATCTCTCCCTCCTCCCCAACTTGCCAACAGAATTGCCAACCACCTAAGCTTATTGGGGCAGAAGCACCAAACCCAATAAGGCAAACCACCACTCCTCTTACTTCCCTGTCCTCCATGCTCACTCCTATAGTACACACACCAGTTTCACGCCCACTTTCCTACCTCCCAAACCAGGCCACCAACGTAACGCATAAACCCCAGGTACCTCTTCACAACCAGTTACCTCCCAATCACCGCATGATGCATCCAATATATATATATATATCCCGACCACAAACCTCTCTAACCTTCCCCCCAAAAGACCCCCCCTCTCAGCTCCTGTCCCCAAGGGCCAGGAACCTGCTCCCACACTGGATTGGAATCTAGGCTGGATGATATCTCACTTACCCTTCAACAACTCAAGGCAGTTGTTCAAAGCCTCTTCTCACATCGGAGCTATCGGTTATTAAGAAGACTAGGGTTTTTTTCGAAGACTGTGCCACACATCTACACACATCCCTTGAATTCTGGGACTAGGCTGTCTGTATGTCCCATACCAACTATGACCTCACCTCTAGGGGCTCCTACTCACCAAAGTTGTAAAACATTACCCTTCCCTAATGACTCCTCTGGGCCTTGCAGAGTTGAAGTCTCACTCCAAGACTCGGATATTAGAACCCTTCTTCTCTCTTATGACCTATCATTTGCTTAGAACACAGATATGGTGTGCCAAATTGAAGCAATCCACTCTGACCCATCTAGAGAACCTACAGCTAACTCTAGATTGTTAAATAATAACAACCTCACCATAGTCCCCATCACTATTCTTTCCTCAGATGATCTGAAACCACAGCTTAAATGCATGCTGGCACATGATCCAGACATTTTAGTGCTGATGGAAACTTGGCTTAACGAACCTTCTGTACCGATAATGGACATTCTAGTGCCCCCTAACAATAACATCATCAGGATTGATAGACAAAGTTGGCTAGGTGGAGGCATCTCATTGATTCATCGTATCAATTTATCAGTTAGAAAACTTTATTCTGATTCCCTGTCATCGTGCGAATATCTGTGCTTCGAGGTCTCATGCAACAACAAGCATGCTTGCAAATTCCACACGCTCTACCACCCTCCAAGAGACAATACCCCTTTTATAGGTCAGATCATGGAAATCATCTCGACGAATGTGGACTGTCACCGCACACAGATCTTCCTGGGGGACTTTAACCTTCATTGGAATGACCTCAATGACTCATCAGTCAGTAGCCTCAAATCCTTCATATTAGACCTCAACCTCACTCAAATATGTGATAGCCCCACGCACATCAAGAGAGCTACCTTAGATCTGGTCATTGGTAAGAGCAGCACCATTCAACTTGAATCTGTTGCCCCATGTGACTGGACGGACCACCCCTGCATCTCCTTCCTCATCACAGAACCGGTGAGAACCATTAAATCTCAGCCGAAGAAACCTAGACTCTGGCAAAGAAATCTGAGAAATATTAAACTATGTGATTTGTCATCCCTCATGGACAGCATCCTGCCTCCTCCTCCGAACATGTTTGCTGTCGGTGACCTCGCAGACCACTATAATCACTCGATGTCTAACATACTAGACTCTACTCTACTATACTAGGCACCACTACAACTGAAAAGAATGCCCTCCAAAATCTCCAAACCTTGGTATAACTGGAGCCTAAATATGGAGAGAAGAAATCTAAGACTAGCAGAACGTATCTGGAGATCCTCGCCCTACATGGAACATCTTGCTCAGCTGCGATCTCTTAGAAACTTATATATCAAACGGATCAGATGCTCTAAAGCTAGCTACTTCAGGGAACAACTAGATCAAGCTAAAAATAAACCACAAAAACTGTATAAAGTCATCAAGCTCAAATCTAACAGTACACCTATCTCTCCTTTCTTAGAACTCAGTCAGCAGCCAAACTGTGATGAGTTTGCTTCCTTCTTCCGTGATAAATCAAAAAAGATTGAACGAGAACTACTGCCAGCCCGTGAGAATCTACCTGCCACCTTTACATCCTCTGGGTTGGATATGCCCCACAACGTCTGATTCTCCCTCTTCAAAAACTGCCTCTTGGAGCCTTTTCCAAACCGTTGATGACAGCACCATTCGAAAAACTCTGGCTACTCTGAAACCTTCCAACCATTTTAGCGACCCCGTACCACCGAACCTCTTCAAGGAGATCAGATCATCCATACTCCCTCTCTGGACGAAGATAGTTAACACCTCTCTGCTCCAAGGGTCAATCCCGGTTTGCCTAAAGTCAGGGCAGGTCACCCCCATCCTAAAAAAAACGACGGCAGACCAGACTAACCTCTACAATTTTCATACAATCTCCACCATTCCTACGCTGGCAAAGCTCCTCGAGAAATGCGTTCATACCCATCTATGTGGCCATATTGAACAATTCCAACTTCTAGACAATTCCAATCCGGCTTCAGGCAAGGTCATAGCACGGAATCCGCTCTTACTCACATTGTGGATGATGCACAACGTATGCTGGACCAAAATTAGTCATGCCTTTTGATCCTCCTTTTCCTTTTGTCCACTTTTGACACAGTCAAACATGATACCCTCATCGGTCTACTGGAGCACAGGATGGGGTTATCAGGGACAGTGCTTAACTGGTTTTCTTCATTTCTACACAATAGAACCTAAAGGTTGAAGGTTAATCGGTCCCTGTCCACCCTCTCTACGCTCACTCTGGGGGTACCGCAGGGGCGCACTCTTTCACCCACTCTCTTCAATCTGTTCACGGAGCCCCTAACAGAAATCCTGAAATTGTCCAACATCCATTATCACATGTATGCCGATGACACACAACTATACCTGAAAATCTCTTCCCCAGAGGATATCAGGTCTCTCAACTCAGTACTTCAGGAAATGCAGAGTTGGCTTGCACTCAATCATCTGAAATTGAATGCTCTCAAAACTTAATTCCTCCTCATCGCCCCTAACAAACAGTCCCCAGTCATTGCAAAATGGGGGCACCAACTGCCCTCAAATGCACTCCAAACATCATTGATTCTCTGAGCTTACTCGGAATAATACTGGACAAACATCTGAACATGCAGAATCACATTAGTGCTCTCACCAAAGGAGCAAACTTCCATTTGAGCATCCTAAGGAAAAAAAAACCTTTCCTTCCCCACAACGACCTCAAGACCGCGGTGCAAGCATTAGTGATCTCTAAACTGGATAATGGTAGTGCAACCTTTTGTGGACTTCTGAGATTGAAGATTGCTCCACTTAAGGCCTCTCTCCATTCTGCTGCAAGGCTCATTACAAGCTCCAAACGTTATCATCATATGTCGCCTGAGGTAAAAGCTCTTAATTGGCTCCCGTATGAAGCAAGGATACATCTAAAAATTGCTTGCCTGACCCAGAAAGCTCTACACTTCAACACACCATTCTATCCTGCACAAAAACTTGAGATCTCGGGATGTTCCAGGCCCTCTAGGGGCTCCAGCACCTTTCTATTTAAACCACAGAAATTCCTTAAAAAGAAAACTGCCAATCGAGCATTCTCAGGTATTGCACCTAGAATTTGGAACTCCTTACCACCTGAAATAAGACTGAATAATTCCACAGCTTCCTTCAAAAGGGACATCAAACAGATTCTGATGAAGAAATTTCTGGGCTAGTCCCTTAGCCCACCTGTGGACTCGCTATCTTACTCTTGTCTCGAGTGAACTGCTAAGATTGTTATTATCTGTTTTGCCCCTGTTCTGTTCAGTTGTGATATTAACTATTGCTCCCTTCTTAAAAAAGTCAAAGGGGCTCTGTTGAAGAAACCACTGGTTAGACCTTCAGTCTTACCCTAGGATTGGCTTTCTTACTCTTCCCTTTATTGAAATGTTTGACTATTGTGACCGATATTGTCCTTTTCTGGTCCGGCCTGCGCTACTGTCATTATTTCTTGTACCCTCGTAACTACCCATCTGTAAAGTGCTCTGATACCCCCTGTGGTCTTGTTCGCGCTATATAAAACTCTTTAAATATAATAACTAAATAAACATTCAATCTTTCGATAGAAGAGCAACACTAGCAGGACCAAATATGAGCATTAACAAAGTTAAATTGGATATTACAAACACTTACAATGCATAGGGGGCTATGGCAGTTCAGAAATGAGGCATTCACCTATCTTGCATATGATCTCACTCTGAGACCGATAATGATCTCAAAATAGAGGCACCATACAATATTTTACCTCATGAGTAGATAGGAAACACTCCGTTGTCAGTTGCTGAAGACCCACAATTTATGTGGCTCTTTCATGGAGTAATCTCCTTGCCAATCATTGCCTTTCATTATTATGACTGTCAAAAACATACATCTCTTGACTAGTATGAACACATACAAAACACCTTCCTTCATCATGCCTGGTCACTCCCTTTTGTCTATGGTTGTTGGACAAAAGACAATACTGCTTTTATTAGCTCATCTGCATCTACTAATCCATTAGGACATTCACTCTTTTATAACTCGATCCTTATTTATGGGACTTGTTACTCTTTGCATCCTGGTCTTGCTTGCAACCTCCTCCTAGCACCTGCTTCTTTCATTCCTTCTTATTACATGCTTCTCGGAAATGGATCTTACATATTTTGAACAAACATATCCTGTTGTGGGATAACACCTGGATTTGTCTATGTGTTAACAGTTCAAGAAACAGTAAAATGTTGTGGCATCACCTTTTATCCCCCCCCCAACAAAAATATTTGAATGAAGTCCTTGAACAAAGGTATTTATGATAAAAATGCATGTTGATAAATTAAATAAGCTAATTGTGAGTTTAACACAAAAAGAGCTCCTTTTAACTTCTGCAGCAGAATGTATTGACATGCAAGCAACCTATTCTGTACCTGAAATTCATCAACTTTTACAGACCCAATTTATGACCTACTTTGCTGATCTAATATACAACATCTTTAAAGGCCTCAAACACAACTGGCAGCATTCCTGTTTTTAAAACTATCGAATCTGGCTTGTTGATGGGCTTTAAATTAAAATGTTTTTGGATTCATTCCTCCTTCATCAGTTCATTATTTTAAAATTTGTTTTCAAGAACATCAACTATGCTTCTCATGGTTGGCTGTGCAATTCCTTTTTTTTTATAGTGAAGAATTAGAAACAACTTGGATGGAAACGTGCTAAACATGAATATAGCTGCATCCTATCCATGCTGTGAAGCTATGGAATTCTATTATGGAGTCGATTTGTTTGCCAAGCTAAGTGAAAACTGAACTCTGTCCTTTTACTGATTTCAACATCCTTTAATGTAATCTGTGTTTTGGTGCATGTCATGTTATGAAATTGTTATTATTAGACCTGTCAGCCTGGGGGGGTGGGGGGGATCTTCCCTTTAACCTTTTGCCTTCCTCTTCCATTTGTTTGCTGATCTCGTTTTTGCTAGCCTTTGGACTTTGTGCATTTTGCCACTGCTAACCAGTGCCAAATTGCATGTGCTCAGTCCTTAAAGACATTGTAACATTGGCTTATGCAGAGGTTGGCATATTTAATTTTCGTTATAAGTACTTAGTAAAGTGGTACTACATGTACCCAAGGCCTGTAAATAAAATTCCACTAGTGGGCCTGCAGCACTGATTGTGGCACCCACTTAATTAGCCTTTTAAACATGTCTCAGGGCTGACACTGCAGCCTGGTAGTGCAGTTTTAAACTGTGATTTCGATCTGGCAAAATACACCGTTTGCCAGGCCCAAACCTGCCTTTCTAATGCATGTAAGTCACCCTAAGGGTAGACCCCAGACAGCCCAGAGGGCATGGTGCAGTGAATTTAGTAAGCAGGATGGATAATTTTAAGTTTTCTATGTCCTGGTAGTGAAAAACTCTTAAGTTAGTCTTTACTACTTTAAGGCCTACCTCTCCCATAGCATAACATTGGAGTTCCCTTATTACATTTAATAAGCTGTAATTTCGCAATGGGAGCAGGTAAACAGTTCATTGTAGTGTATGTCTTATGGTAAAGTCGAATTTTACATTGCAATTTAAAAAAATGTCACTTTTACAAAGGAGACATTTTCCTGTCTTAGCCATTTAGTGCCTGTAGTCTGCTTCTGGGTCACATGACTGGGTGTGGCGAAAGTTGGGTTTGTGTATTCCTCCTAGACAGCCACACACAGTAAAGAGCTTAGGTGCGCCTGGATGGGCCATCACTGGCAGGACCGGAGGCCGGAGATAGGCACAGCCCTATTTACACTTGCAGAGGCTGTGTCCTGCCTCCACAGAAAGGGCTGCATATCCCCTGTAATTAATCTGAAGCCATGGCAGGGAATGCAGGATGCGTGGACTTCCAAAGGAAACGTATAAAAGCTTTTCCCACTTCAAAGACAGAACTGGGTACAAATATTGGACCACAGACACAAACTCTTCAGTACACTTCTGGATCTGTGGATACTCTACCAGGAAGAGGGACTGCTGTGCTGCTGAAAGGACTGCCACTCTGCTGGACTGCAAATGTGAAGGACTGCTGCCCTGCTCTGCTAACTTGCTGCCCTGCTGGGGGAGAAGGACTGGACCTGCACCTATTGAACGCTGAAACCCAAATTGACTACCAGAGCTAGTTTGCTGACCTCCTGACTAGAGCTTCAGGGACAGAAGGCTCCAACAACCTTGAACCCAGCACCTGGATGCCTCCATTTGTAGGTTCTACCCTGTCAAGTGGTGCCACCTCAGTCCTGGACCTTTGGAAGTGGATCTGAAGGTGCTCCGCCCGCCCATCTGTGGACCCAGCAGAACCAGCGCATCCTCTCTGCTCCACACCGCAATCTCTAGCAAAAACAACGCATCGCCTCTGCTTCGAGGGTTCTCCTAGCACAATGACTCTGCATCAACTTTGCAACCAACATCAGAACCACTGCCCCTGCAAAGCTTTCCTGACGAAGGCCCTCGCATCGCAAACCTCTCTGCAATAACAGCCTCAGTTTCTCGCATCACAGCCTCACAACTCTTCAGAACTGATGCAGTTCCTCGACTGTCGGAAGCATCCCTGACGCCGGACTTTACATCACTAGTCCTCGTTGACTGGATCCTCAACTAGGCAGGACCTCACATCGCAGCCTCGCAAATCGTAAGTCCTCGGAACCTGCACATCGCCTCAGCTGTACGACGCATCCTGGATGCGGGACCTTGCAATGATCCACAACCAGGATTTAAGGTACTCTTGTTCAGCAGGCCTAACTGGGTGGCTGTAGGTGGCCCATGGTCCTTTGAGGCCGACCTGAACTTGTAACTTTGTCCAAGTCCAACGTGACTAGATATCCACAGTTGGCACTTTGTGCTTTTTGGCGCTATTTTCACTGAAATCCTTAAACCTGCATATCTCTGCTTCTACTAATTTGGATTTGCGTCATTTTGGTCTTGTTTTATTTATTATTTTCTTTTTCTAATCTGGTGTGGGATCCTTTTGTGGTGTGTTTTCACTGTGTTACTTTTTGAAGTGTTGCAGAAATACTTTACACATTCCCTCTGAGCGAAGCCTGACTGCTCTGTGCCAAGCTACCTGAGTGTTGAGCAAGGATTGTGGTTCCTGCTTGAGTAGGGCTTCATCCCCTCAACCAGTAACGTATATTTTTACAGTTACTCTGGATATTACATTGGAAGCGGCAGTTGTTTTGCATGTCGATGTTAATGAAGTAATTTTTCCAAATTGAGTGCATCAGACATTCTGTTCTGCAATTCAGCTACCCACTCTCAGAGCTGCCATCTATTATTCTACAGATATGCCATCACCTTTTCACTCAAGCACAACATCACAAACTATCTCTTCATTTGGAGACCCAATTGGTGTCACACTGCAAAATGCTTTGACAAGTATTGATATACCTTCAACTTCCAATGGATCATACGTCTTTGAACCCTTTAGTTGAAAAGAGTATTTGGTAACATCATCACCCACACCTGGTAATTCTTTGATGTCGCAGATTTAAAAGTTCTCATCTGTAAATTAACTCAGTATTTCTAAAGAGAAAGACAATAAGAAGCTGCTATTGTATGGACAGCCATCCAAAGCCAGCTGTTTGCTTTTGCTTTTTGGATTGGTTATTTTTTTGTACTGAGCCACATAGTCGGATTAGGCACAAGGCATTATTGTCCACGTTTTTTATTTATTAATGAGCATACAATATCTAGATACATGTGTGTTCATAGTAGTTTTAGTATCAATCTGGGGATAATGTAATCTCCACTTTTTCTGCTTTAAATCCCCCATTGCATTTGATATATTATTTATATTTGATTCCATATTTTACATTTATAAATGCACGTTGCATTTAACTTCATTTGGTTTGTGTAAATATACTGGGGCTTTTTTGTTTGCTTTGGTAGGATTTGATAGTTCAGAAAGTATTTGCTATACATAGCTGAAGTGTTCACTAGTGCTTCATGTTGTTTAATGTGGATTTGTGCCACTGTTCATATCTGTATAGTAACAGTCAGCAAGCAATGTGTCGCAGAGTCAGTAAGCGGGTGAAAAGTCATGTTGAGTTTTGGTCTCAGTAACATTCAATAAGAGGAGACTTGTTGGTTGTTATCCTCAATAACATCCGATAGAAGAGACCCGAAAGGCATATAAACCCAATGCAAATGAAACACAGGAAGGAAGAACTTTCAAGGTTGGCGAGAACAAGATTTAGAGCAGCAGCTACAAAGCTCTTATGCTTTGAACACAAGGGTACTGTCTGTCACCTTTTCTGGAATGCCATAACTGCTGGCAGCAGGAGGAGAGACAGTAGCTTCCTTTGTGCGGTTCAGTATCTTTGCAGTTCCATTATGGTATGGGGTGTGAATCAAGGCCACTTAATAATTCTTGCTGGCTCCTTTTGATGCTAAAGCAGTTTTGCTAGAGAAAGGAATGGAAGGGTTGGAGGACAAACACAGTTACATGCGGAATTAGTTATGATGTTGCAATTTTTTCCTTTCATATAGCCTGATAGCGACTGTTTTTGCTAATATTTTGTTTGTTATTATAGTCACTGCTATCTATATCCCACGCACTGAGACAGGACTTTGGGGCATATTAACAAGGGCCAGCGATAATTATCGCTGGCCCCACATAGCAATAGAAATATTATCGCCGGCTATCGCTGAAAATTATCGCCATGATAACGCTATATTTACAATGCATCGCGCTATGGCGATAATATTTCAGCGATAGCGGTGTTTGCCATGGAACATCGCTGGTTTTCCAGCGATGTTCCATGGAAAACAGCGAGTAACATTGCTGATACGACCCTGTGGTCGTATCAGCATAATCCACCTATCATTATTAGTATGTCTTAGTCTGGAATTTAACAGACGTTAAATTCCAGCGTTAAGCCGCAGGTAGTGCGATTTTTTTATCGCTGCACCTCCTCGTTAATATCGCGAAGCTGCCTCTGGCGATATTTTCATAGTGCTGTTTTCACAGCCACGCCTTCTTTGCATCTCATTAGCGATTCGAGGCGAGGCTGTGAAAAAACGGGCTCTACATCAAGGAAACACGCGCTAGCGTGTCCTTGATGATATTGCGATATAATTATCGCCGCTTATCGCCCGAAAACGGACGCTAAAGCGCCGATAATTATATTGCCAGCCCTTGCTAATATGCCCCTTTGATCTTTAACCTTTTAAGTTATTTGTGATATTCTTGAGCGTGTCTATTCATGGTGTTTGGGGGCTTGGAACCAATTTACACGCACTCCTGGAAGTCTCACAGGACTGATCGTTACTCTGACCCATTGCCCCCTTTCAGTCTGCAGGAGGATCTTGTGATTATATTCCACCAGGTTGCCTTTCTCAGGATTGGTACATTGACTAAGTCCTTATTACCAAAATGTTTAGAGGCCATCAGCTTTTGCTGTATTCTAGATAAATCCGGAAAACCTTTCACAGGCTCAAGTACTATAGGAAGAAAGTTTTGGGACACAGCAGATTCTCTCATTTCAATAGGAATGCCTAATGATGAAAATAATTCAATGTTACTGTGCGGCAAATTACCATGGCCTGCAAAAACTGTTTTAAAAACCCTGCCATTTCATTCTGCTCTGGCTAAATAGAATGAAAGCGTAAAATAGATGCATGTAAGATTTTAACAAGTGAGTTTCCAAGGCCTTTTGTTTATCAAAACCCATATTGTTTTGGACAAACATATGCTTTGCTGATTATAGCATCTCATAATTTCATACCAAAAAAAATGGCAAATAAACAAATTGCAAGTAGGAAATTCATCATAACAATATGTTATTTCTAATAATCTGCTGCATATTGATCAAAAATGTTTTACTTTCTCCCACTTGCCAACCCAATCACCTTTCTAGTTACCATGTTTTGTACTAGTATGTTTGTTTGACTGGTAACAGTGACTTCAATAAAATGAATTGCTAGGGGTAGTGCAAGTGACACCACATGACCTGTGACTGTCCCAATGAAATGACACAATAAAGATCACATGAGCAACCTGTAGACCCCAAGTGGAATCTGGATAAGTATATACTAACAACAACAATATCAACTCAAGATATCAGTTAAAGAGAGCATAGTGGTTAGTGATATACTCAAAAAAATTACAAACCATAAATGGCATCAAACGGAGAATAATAATGACAAAGGCCATGTAAACCGATCAAATAGAAAACATCTTGTATTAAAATTGTCTAAAAAAAGAGTACAGGCACTAAAAATAGAATCTGATTTTCTGAGAGTGCTCAGTGTAAAAAGTGAATGCACAGTGTCGGCGGGATGCACGGAGGAGATTATCAATGGTGGGCCGCGTCTTTCTGCATCACAGGCTGGAGGATGTTGCGCTAGACAGACGCTGTGGAGGGGGAAGCCCCTGAGCTGCGCCAAACTTGTGTGGCGGGAGCGCTGCAACTTCACGCCTAAGGGGGTCCTGTTGCATCACCTGCATCGGGATGTTCCCCAGAGGACTTGGCGGTGACTGCTGTTCCCAGGCTTGTGAAATCCCGCCTGGCTGAGGCTCCTGCTGGCTGAGTCACAGATTGGAGAGAATGCAGGTATTAAGCCCCGGTGTCAATTTCCAGGTGAGGAGAAGGTGGGACTCGTAGCGGAGGAGGCCCGGGGGTGAGTCGGGCCCAGGCCTAGCACCTGTGGGTGACGCACAGGGTGTCCTGAGCAATCCCTGCGCTGTGGCTGGCCTACATCACCAAGGGCACCACATAAGACTGGTGGGGGACTCCACTAACTGGGTCAAGTCGCTAAGATCGGCCATTGGTGGCAGTGGGTGTCAGAGGCAGGGGCCCAGTTCTGGCCCAGGCCCTTGGGTATGCAGCTTGATCCACCGTTACTGGTTGGGGAACTGGGGAACACGGAATCTGGTCGCCACTGTTAGATTGGAAGAGGCAACCGGGTGGTGCTGCCTTTCCTTGCCCCCTGTTAGTTTACTTTTGGGTGTATGGGGGACTATCTCTTAGTGGACTTCCTCTGCCCACAGCGCTGCTCTGTCTGGTTGCTGCTGCTGTTGTCCCCATCTGCTGCTGCTGGTTCCTCTGACCCGGAGGTCAGGTGTCCCTCCTCCACCTGCAGGCTCCTTCCTGCACCTCATCCCTGGTGGTCCAGTGTTAGAGTGTCACTGCTCTGCAGCTTGACTGCCCTCCTGTCCCTTTTTTCTGCTGTTCTTGTTCATCTTTCTGCTCTTCTCTATTGCTTTTCTACCTTTGTCTTTTTTAATCTTTGTTTTGTTTGGCTTTGTTTTCCCTGTGCTTTTTTGCAGTTCCTTTTTCTCTATCCTCTCCCTCGTTGCCGCTGCGATCCTCTGCGTCCCCGCCCCCTCAAGTGTCCTTTCCCGCGTTTTCCGCCTCCCAGCTGTCCAGCCCCCCGCAGCATTACTTAATGGCAGATGCTGTGCGGCCATGCGCAGTGGGGGTGCCACTGGTGTGCCAAAGGCAAGCCCCTCTGAGTCCATCCGCCCCTGTACCATGCCCAGCACTAGGGACCCTGCCTCTCGGCCACTCTACCTCTACAACACCAGCACTCTCCTCGCCCTCAACCCTGGACGTCACGCCGACTGCCATCTAGCATCACCGAAGAATACACTTGCACCCTGCGACTTCCGAAACTGCAAACACACCTTCTGCCACATCAGCACACCAGCGCCTCTTGCCACCCAGCCGACCAACAGCGCGCCCAACCAGCTGAACTGCATCCTCCTCAACGTGCGTTCCCTCCACAAATACGCCACAGAAATCTGGGACCTCCTCGACGCCACCTCTTCAGACATCGCCTTCTTCACTGAAACCTGGACCAACCTCTGCTCCGGACCGAAAATCGCCATCGCCATCCCTGACAGCTACAAAATCACCCGCAAGGACCACCCCGACCATCCAGGAGGAGGCATTGCCATCGTCTACAAAAGCACACTCTAACTGAACATGCACTCTAATGGCCCAACGGTGATCATGGAACACCTCCACTTCCAGATCTGGACCAATCCCAACACCACCCTCCGCGGCACCCTCGTCTACAAGCCCCCGGGCTATGAACCCCCATTCACCGATACCATTGTAGACCTCATCGCACCACAGGCTCTCCCATCCACCAACTACATCCTACTCGGAGACCTCAAGTTCCACCTGGACAACCCCAGTGACCACAACACCACCCCCCTCCTGGGAAACCTCACCAACATCGGACTCAAGCAGCTAGTCACCGCCCCAACCCACATAGCCAGACACATGCTCGAGCCCGTCTTCTCCACCAGCGGGAACTTCAACTACAGCCACACCACAGAACTCTCCTGGACTGACCATCATTGTATACATCATGCCTTCACCACGCCCACCGTACACAACCATCATCATCATCGCCCCCCCCATTGCAGCTGGATCAAGGCTGCCGAAGAACTTCTCGTCAACTCCCTCAGCACCACCACTCTGCCAACGTTTACAGACGCCAACACCGCAGCGCGCAACCTCCACCGATAGATCTCCAACTGCGCCAACACCCTGTCACCCCTCAAGAAAAGACCAGGCAAACAACACTCCAAGAAGGCCAATTGGTTCACTCCCGCCCCCACTAGTCCAGATGCACGTGTAGACGTCTCGAGAAGAGATGGAGCCACAACACAATACCCCTGAAACTCACACAACGTTCAAATCCTCCATCAACGCACACCACACAGAGGAAGAGGAAATACCCTGGATTGATAGGTTTTGTGCAGGTAGGTGTCCCTTCCTGCACATCAATTAACTCCGCTACACCATGGCGCAAGGGTGCCTGCGTTGGTGCATCGCAGCCATTGTGCATCAATGTAAGGGGAAAATACAGGGGGGCTTATTCATGAGCCCTTTTCCGACAGTTTAAACACGCCGGTGGGTCATTTTCCTGACATACTTTCAGCGTTAATTTTGCACCACGTTGCGCCGTATTTACAAAGTGACGCATCTAGGCATATGCGTGACCTTGTGAAGCCATGTGCCACATTATACCTGCGTCAGGTATGATGTATGCAGGGTGGGCGTTCCCACACAACATGGTCTCTTAGAAGTGGCGCAGTGAAATCCATCAGATTTCATTGCGACAATTCTAGGACGCCACTGCGTCAGAACCTTAGGCCTGCCTCATGGCAGGTGTAAGGGTGACGCAGTGCCATACCGATAGGCCTGCCCCAGGCATTGCTAGAGTTGTGTCCTGCTCGTGACACAACTACAGCAATGCTTGACTTTAGCGCTGACAGATATGTTAGGATTCCAGACGTATCTGTCATTAATTGCGACATGGAGCGCCGTACAGTGAATACGGCCCATCCATGGTGTCACAAGAAGGGCACAGTGAAAAGTGTTGCAACGCTGTTTTGTCGCAGCGAGGCAACACTTTTCATGAATGAGGCCCAGGAATGCGTCCTATCTTATTGATAGTGTGCATGCCTGCCCTTTTGTTTTGTCGCAGAGCAGCGCAGCAACATTCCTTGCAGCACTGTCCAGCACCAAAACCTCTGAAATGAGGCCCCAAGTGTTTGCACCAATTTTAAGACCAGCTATTTTTTGGTCTTAAAAAACTGGCTCTAATTGGACTTAGCGGCAGTTTTGAGGGGGTATCGTCAGACGGAAATTTCATTGTAAATATCGCAAAGTGGGGTTAGCTGCAGTTTTTGCATGGGAACGCCCACCTTGCATCTCATTTTCGTTAAGTCCCGCTAACAGAAGTGGCGATCTTGAAAATTAACGTTTATGCTGGAAAAGTGCCACTAACTGCTGTTAGCTGCACTTTGTAAATAAGGTGCTAAAAAAAGCTGCCGTAACGTCAAAAAAGTGACGCTATGGTGGCGTTAAGTTCTTGTACATATGCCCCCTAGCTTTGCAGATATCCAGTTACTGTGAGGTAACATACTGAAAAATTAGATTTTTTTGTCCAAATGAAAATTGCTGCATTGATTCTCCACAAGCTGCATTACAGAGAGATATTTCCCTTTTTCTCCTTGCAGACTAATTTATTTGATTCCTTGCTTTTATTTCTCAGTGGAAGACGTGCACTGACAAGCATATTTAAACCTAAATACAAATTGAAAGTTTGCTTTCTGATCCAGAGACTAAACCACTGCCTGGCATATATGCAAGTCTTCTTTTTTCATGACAATTGACTTTGGATGGATATTTCCAAAAGCACCTTTGAAATTTTCTTTTAAACAATTTGATTCACTGATGGGAACTTTGTACACAATAGAGATTTAAAAAAAATCTACTTATACTAGTGCCTACAAGACTTAAACTCATGGATTTTTAGTTTGATTAGGTTCCGTTCAAATTTCAGGATTCATACTCAGTTTCCCAGTTCTCAATTTACCAAGAGCAGAGTTACAAATGCCCTGGTGTCAATAATAAAAACTATGCCTATTCTGAGTTTTTGCTAGCAAAGGCGTCATAACATGCGCATTTTTGGTGTTTCTCCGCATGTCCTGGTGTTTTAGAGCATTTTTCATCTGTACAATTCCAGCAGCGAGTGCACACTTGATCGCACCTTGTAATTACTGGGTGCGTTAAATATCTAACCACTTCTAAGGATCGCAAATTAACAGGGCGTTCATAATCAGGCTCTCTCTGTCACATCATTCACAAGTGGTTAAAGATTGGCACTTAGAGGCAAATATGGGCTGATTGGTGGAATGCCAGAGATGGCAAGAGACAGGTCAGGTGGAGCAAGGAGCAGCCCAGGGGCAGGAGTATCAATCTCTAGCGAGAACTAATTGACGTCACGTTGCAGTCAGCATTTGTTAGAAGCTCATTGTCAGCATTATCAACCAATACATATGTTAAATTCATCCTGATAACCCCACTTACCAAAGTACACCTAACTACAAATAAAGCAGAACTCTAAAACAAAGCAATGCACCTTCTGCAGTGATATAGTTGTTCACAGTGATTATATTAAATGACACGTCGAACGAGGAGCGAGCCTCATTTGTATGTATTCCATATCTGTGCAGTAATTTTCCATTACTGCGAATCTTTCATATTATTATAAAATACCTGCTGGAATTTATAGGTTATGATCTATTTCACTGAACTAAATTAAATACTGTGTGACTAATGATGGTCATGCTGGCAATTTATCTATTACTGGGTAATGGGATTGCACTGAAGAGTTTTTAACACACTATTAATGCAGGATGCCGGGGATAATATTTCAGGCACTGGCTTAAATTCCACTTTTTCGTGGTATTACAATTATGCAGTCATAAGCTTTTGAAGTGGATACGTTGTTGCACATTACAATTTCACTGTACTGGTTATCATTTAGTATAAATGTTGGCAGCATGAAAACAGCTGACACTATACAGTGCAACAACTGGTATCCACGAAATAAAAGGAGGGGAGTTAAAAAGCTGCCTATAGGAGTCAAGAATAGTGTATTAATTTTCACTGTGAGTGTTTGGCTGCCTCTGAATTTTCGGACGTCGCTGTCATTCGCCCCCCACCGTCGAGATTTGCTGTGAGCTCTGAATGACACCTTGTGGAGCTTCTGGCTTTCAATGAAACAACTTTTATAAAGTGGTATTGTGAAAATGAAATAGCGTATGTTAAAAAAGGAACACAACTTTAACCAAACCTTTCATTGCACTCATTATGAACAAACATCAAACACCTTAGATGTCCTGAACGAAGGGCATCTATGGTAACCCTGGGCGGAGTTCGCGCAGTTGCGCTACGCAAAACTCCACGAAGTGGAAAAAAAACTCTGTCACGCTACGCGGAGCGTGGCAAGCAGCGGAGTGCGATAGAAAAATGCCATTTGCAGTGTTTTTCAGTGCTGGATGCTTGTCCGCACTGTGCAATCATCGCGAACGGCACCATGCACAGCGCAAGCGGCGCTGCTTTCTTTCTGCCGCCGAGTAGATTTTTACCGAGCAGCAGCTTCTCAACGCAAACGGGAAGTTTCTAACGCGAGCGGTCGCGAGCATACGCGACCACTCACAATGAGAAACCTGACCCCACCGCGTTGAGAAATCTCGCCGGGAGGTTTATTTTCCATGCTTGCGCCGCCAACTTGATGTTGACGATCGCGAACGAGGAAAAATCTCGCCGGGAGGTGGATTTTCCTCGCTCGCCAACTTGACGTTGACAAACGCGAGCGAGGGAAAAAACTCTGCTACGCTACGCGGGGCGGAGTTTTTCGGATCTCCGCGAGCTCCGCGGAGTTCCGCAAACTCCGCAAACTCCGCGAGCGGAGGGGAGTTCACCACCCAGGCCTAATCTATGGCATCATTAGGGAAATTTGATAGGTATGTTGTAGGGATAGCAAATGGCCTTCAGACTCTTTGTTCATAGCTGAAAATGCTGGTGGGGAGGCCTGTATGGTCAGCAAACCTCTGTCCTCTCTTGTAACTCACAATGGTCCAGCTAACAATGCTGTAGTCTGGTATAGGATAAGGTGCACAAAAAGCACATATGGAAAAACATGTGATATTGGCTTTCCAGTGTTGATTGGTTCCACTAAGCAAATAGTGGAAAAAGCTCACCAAGGATCACTTTCAGTTTGTGAATGGACTTCAACTCAGGCAGACAAGTGCTGATTATTGGTTGGTGTTTAAGTTAGGAATCATCCACAAAGTACTTGAAGATATGAACGTTATTGATTTAAATATGAGATGTCCACCCGCTAAATGAAAAAGAACATTTGGTCACATTGTATGTACTTGTTAATTGTAAAGGATTCTGCGAGTTTCAGGATTGTTTTGTGCCTGAGAAACGGGTGTCGTAAACGATCAAAAGAAAGTAGCTTTGCACTGCAGAGCCATCAACCTGATTTAATTCTTGGCAGTAAGGATACTCCGTCGCAATGTCCAAGCATATGGTTTGCCCACTGAATTTAGATGCGGGCGGACCTTGGTTTAATTATGGGGAACGTACTCTGTCTTTGCCGTAATTAAACTCCTCCAAAGCCTCAGCAGAGTAGGAGCCAACAGAGGCAGACCCTAAAATCAGTGGCGGCTTGTGACATGTGAAAGTGGAGAGGCGAATCAAGAGCAGCAGGTTTTCAGGCTCACGGCTAATGAGAACAAATTAATAGCTCTGCACTAAACCCAGTCAAATTAGTTAAACCGTTGGAAAAATGACTTTTTTTATAGAAAAAAATGAAAACAAAAGTACTTACCAACGTGGTTTTATGTGTACAGGGGAGACCCCAGACACATGTGACCACCATCTGGTGTTGGTGTCTTGTATTTCCTTTGCATTGATTTACTCACTTGTGTAATTTATAGTCTCTTTGTCTGAGATGTAATGTGGCCATCTTCTCAGCCCATTCTTCTCGGCTGCCCCTCTCTCCCTAGACACCTAGATGCTTGCCTCCAGTATGCACAAGCGCCTTGCCGAGGCACCTGCACAGGCTGTGGGGCCCGTGTATAATTAGTCCATCAGTGTTATGTGGCCCTACTCATAATTTAATAGGCTGTTTCATGGAGATGACACACACTTGTGAGATTTCTTCCGGGTGGCTGCAGTATTTCACAGGATGGCACTTCTAGGGGATGTACTGCAGCTAAGCTACATTTGGGAAGAAAATTGCACCAACTGCTTCCAGCATAGCTTGGGGCCAGGCTATGGCACATCAAATAGGGAGAGCATGCACATATATAGCGCGTACCTCAACTGGCCAATCCTGTCTTCATTGCAGTGTCTTCAGAGAAGGAAGGCACTGTTCAAACCACCAAGCCTAACTCAGAAGTGAAGGGCCAACAAACCATAACCAATCCTGGAGCTGCTCTCATGCTGTTTTCAGCATGAGAGTAGCACCATGATTGGTCAGAGCAGGCAGATACAGCATTCCGTTTCAGACTAGGAGGCTGTGGCTGCAGTCTGCCCAGTTATACAGCTATATTGGTGAGGGCTGAAGTGCGCACGTTGGGCTGGCCTTTGCAAGACAGACTGCCAATCCAAAATACGCACTTTAGGCAAGTCATTTCTACTGCCAATCAGCAGCAGGATTGGCCCCGCCCCCAAGCAGAGGCACTGTGTGCATTTACCATTTTATAAAATTATGTTTGCTGCAGGAGCTACACTCGCAGCATGTGAGGTGAGGCTCCTCCGCCCAAAAGGAGGAACTGCCGCTCCCTGAAATTCTGCCCAACTAATATAGATGGTCAAATGTATCAATCAATCAATCAATCAATCATGTCACTTATAAAGAGCACTACATACCCGCGAGGGTCTCAAGGCGCTGGGGGAAGAGGGGGGTGGTGCTGCTACTGATCGAAGAGCCAGGTCTTGAGGAGTCTTCTGAAGGCCAGTAGGTCTTGGGTCTGTCGGAGGTTGGTGGGGAGGGTGTTCCAGGTCTTGGCGGCGAGGTGGGAGAAGGATCTGCCGCCGGCGGTCGTTTTCCGGATGCGGGGGACTGTGGCGAGGGAGAGGCTGGTCGAGCGGAGCTGGCGGGTGGGGGTGTAGAAGCTGAGTCGTCTGTTGAGGTAGGCTGGTCCGGAGTTGTGGAGTGCTTGTGTGCGTGGGTGAGGAGCTTGAAGGTTATCCTCTTGTTGACAGGGAGCCAGTGCAGGTCTCTCAGGTGGGGTGTGATGTGGCTGCGTCGGGGGATGTCGAGGATAAGACGTGCAGAGGCGTTCTGGATGCGTTGCAGCCGTCTCAGGAGCTTAGCCGTCGTTCCTGCGTAGAGGGCGTTTCCGTAGTCCAGCCTGCTGGTGACGAGGGCCTGGGTGACTGTTTTTCTTGTTTCGGTGGGGATCCACTTGAAGATCCTGCGGAGCATTCGGAGGATGTTGAAGCAGGATGAGGAAACGGCGTTGACCTGCTTAGTCATGGAGAGGGTGGGGTCGAGGATGACCCCTAGGTCAGTTAGGTCAGTATAGGTCAGTTGTCACTGGCCATCATTGCAAGGAAAACTCTGGCAGTAGGGTGCAGTGAAAACTGCTCAATACTCCCTTTTGCATGCGAGAGGACTTCCATGGCAAGGGAAGCATTTTATTTTTATTTTCAAAATAAAAAAGAAACCTGTTTGGTGCAAGGCCTTAATGTTGACGGAGCTATGTTTCAAACTTCAAAAAGCATTGACAGGAACCACCTTGACGGAGGTTCCTGCCAATGCTTTAGATATGACAACAGGGTGTCATAAGGTTTCTGCACATACACAGAGCTATGCACAGGAAAATGGGACCCCGGAATACAGTGGTTTGCCACCATATACCGTAGCACCCAAAAACCCCAACCCAACTAGCTTAGCATCCCATTAGCACCCAAGTACCAATGATTGGACAACCCAGAACACGGTATCTTTATCTCAGGACTCACAGAAGCAAGAACACTCTTTCGTCACTCACTCGTACTTGTCCACAAGGATGCGTAGGAAGAGACACTGGGTAGGTTAAAATGTTTATTCCAACTTACGTGCTCTAATGTACAGTACACGTGTCAGTACTAATAGCATAATGCATATGAATAATATAAGCAGCATGGTTACAACTCCATAGAATACAAACGGGGAAAGCATCTCAGAGCTCAGTGGATAAACGTATAAATAACATTACCACCCTCCCTTGCAGTAAGATAGTTTATTATAATAATAGAAGACCTCTGGGCTTTGACTAGCGAACCCTCATACCTCGGTCTCTAGATGCAGAATTACATCAGCAGACAATCACAGCTCTTCTCCCTGGAAAGGGTTCCTCCAAGTGTGTTAAGCGCTAGGAAACCGCAGTATTAAAAGCACACAAAATTCTTCATGGCAATTGCACCTAATGTTATGTCTGGGTGCGCGAGACTGGCCATATCAGGAAGAACCAAAATACATTGTTATGTGACCTTGTACATGTTTGTGCAGACCGAGCCCAAAAAGGTGAACAACAGAAAATGCAGACAGCGCAAAAAGAACTTGGCACGAGCAAAGGGCGAGGGAGTCCCGGCTCAGTGTAACGTGCGCAAAGAAAAGCAGCATGGCAGCCAGGCCTAGGCCAACATAACAAGGCAGGCAACAAACCACAAGACACCCTCCCCTGGTCAGTCCGGCGTTCAAGACAGAGACAAAAAGGAAAAATCCAGTGCTGCAGAGGGAGCGCCCAAACGGCGAGGAACAAGTCAATCCATGATAGTGTAGGTGCAGAAAAAAGCCATACCCTCCAAAAGGACATCATTGGAATCGTCAAAAACATAGATGCCATCCAATCCAAGAGATCAAAGAGCAGGGATGCTCCTCAGCAAAGGGAGCATCCAGAAGCAATGCGGGACAGCTTGCGTGATAATTGAAACAGCTTCGTTGTAGGAGATCCTGGGCAGCCGCCCAGATATCCCATTGCGCCAAAATCCCCAGTGCAGCGGCACGCGCCATACAGCCAGCAACGGAACAGTCCTGTTCATGGGCCTCTAAGGGACCCATCAACTGAACAAAATCCGGAACAGACAATGACGAATTGGAGAGGCAATAATCCAGAGTCCAGGTGAAAGGACAGCGGATACAAGTCATCACAGGTTGCACGCAAGTGAAATACGCAAAGCGAAATGAAAGAGTATATGACACACTCAGTGTCGCCAATGGCAAGACACCAAAACCAGCCAAAAGGCGCTCACGGAGCAGCTGGAGGCGTTCTGGATCGAGCAGGTCCCATCGGGGAGCAGCCATTGCGCAGAAAGCAAATTAAGAGCAAGACACCAGCCGCTAAAGCGAGGATCAACGGGAAACCGCCAAAGACACTGGAAAAAATAGAATGTATGAAAGCCGGGATGACACCAAAAATAGTTTGGAAGGAGGACACCAAGCCCGACCCTACGACCTTAAAAAAGTGTACTAGGCCTTCAGTGTTAGATGCGTTAAAAATACGATGTATTAACTCCCCAAAATGTTGGGGGAGATTAGTGTTCAAAAGGGCCTGTATTTCACTGTGGGTACTCGCCACCTGGAGAATGAATGTCTCCCGGGCGGACGTGAGCATAACTTCCTCGTTCAATAATAGTGCCTTTATTCTGCTCAGTCTATTGAAATCTGCCTCCATGGTAGGGATGGAAGGCCAAATAGAGATATCAACCTTGCCATGAGGGGGAGGAAAAAGCACATTCTTGCAGCAGACAACCCTGTGCGAAACTGTTACAATGTAAGGAATGCCTGCCTGTAGGCCGCAACAGTTTTCGTTATTTAAAAGTAAATAACTGCCATTGGAAAGGAGAGTGAAAGTAGGAGAAATAACAGGAGCAGGAATACCTTTCAGCACACAAGCAAGATTAGGAGCGGAAACGCTACATGAGCCATGCAATTTAATGTGTTTACAAATAAGCGAATGACCCATAGTCGAGTCACAGGACTCCCCGTGAGAAAGACTTCCTTGCCATCTCGAAGACATTTATACATGAAAGGCAAGGACCAAAGTTCATGCAGGAAAGCACTGCCCAAGGGCTGGTAACGGCCCACAGGATAATGTTTCATGCACGAGTCAAATTCAAATAAGGAAAAAGGTAAAGCGATAACCCCATGAACTAGCCACACAGCAGAATCGAGTTCTGCTACAGAGAACGGTAAAGGATCCACCTTTTCGATATGTAATAAATTGTAAGTTGCATCCTTCATAGACATAAATTGCTGTTTCTCAGTTAAATTAAAAGGTAGAAATAATGCAGAGGTGTTCAAAAATGCCAAGGCACTTTACCTAACTTAAGCGTTTGTAAAGTCCATGCAAACTGCATAACTGAGCGCAATTGATTCTGACCATGATATAACACAGAAACATCATCTTGTACAATATCGACAACAGAGGACACAATATTCTCTAAAGTGTAAATGCGAGAAGACAGGGTATTAATACTATTGTCAACAACAGCAAGCACCTTTTCCATATTTGCTTGATCTATTTCCCGAAGACGGGAAGCAGCTTCAATTTGTGATAGCTTCCAGAGTTCATTATACGTTTCATAAATGAATCTCTTAGGTCGGGGACCACGAGGTCCCAAAACAAAATCGGACAGATCAATATTGCCTGAAAGGAGGGACAAATGTTGTTTAACAGAATCAAGGGACGAATGTTGCAGCCATTGTTTGCATAATTTACCAACAGAATATGTAGTGACAGTACGGGCATCAGTAAACCTCGGATCAGGCCTATTCTGTGTGTAGCTAGCACCAGAATCGTGAAAACGCATTTGACATGCATTAGATGATATAGGCCATACTAACCAGGGTGTCTGAACCAGCTCAGAAACATTAAACGAATTATTTTGTAACATTGCCTGCAGGGACACGAGGGACAGATTGAATCGTGAGCTTTCATTGGGAAAACTCGACAGGGATGGTATTGATGGCGTATTCAATTGTTTAGTGGTTGCTAAGCCCCAACATGTAGTCTGATAGATGGAGACATTGAGGAACATAATTTGGGCAGGGATGAGGCAAGCACGATGTAATGCCTCGGTCCCCTGTACCTGCCATGGCTTGGAGCCCCAAATAGATTTCAAATCGACTGTATTATCCCAGTACTCATAACCACCCACAGCTAGGGCACTTAGAAAGGAACCTGAGTAAAGCAATTTGGTGTGTGTTAACATAATTTTCTGAGTTGATGTGTTATTTAATCTAAAATAATAGGATGCAGGGTTCGACCGATTAAAATCAGTAAAATAATTAAACTTATTTCGAAGAGTTTGTGAGCTACCTGGCAAGGGGTTTGGACAATGTTCCCATTGGGTGTAATTGACAGGACTACGCAGAGCACTTGGCTTATGGAGAAAATGATTACCCCAATGTTGATAACAATACAAATCGGCATAGTTCGCAGAGTTCATATATAAATCTTCAGCATTAAAAGATGCATAATATTTTAAATCGGCAAACAATGCTTCAACGGCATGCACATCCCAATCATCAGAATGAATATTATTTTTTACTACATCACCCATAGAAACACGAAGGACGTTAGGTACATTAATAATTTCTGTCGGACCATGGATTTGAAAGTTCACGGCATCCCATACGATGCCATCAGCAACTGGAAAAGCCGAAATGTTCACAAATATGTGGTCACGCTTCATGATGTGAGAAGAGGAATGAGGAGCCAAAGTTCCAGAAACATAGTCTCCAGCAGAGCGTTCAGGTAAATAGTGACCATTAATTAGTAGAAAAAACACTGTGACAAAGCCAATGGACATGAACAAAAAATCAAGAAAAGTACCAACCAGATGTATGTCCAGGGTGGAATCAAAAAATTGTCTCTAAACCAGGATATAAAAATACTGAACGTGGATGGAACTTTTGAAAATGTGGAATCCGAATCAAAGGAATAACGAGTCGGGCTTAGTGGCGATATTGGTTGATGTGCCACCGATTCAGATGCAGGATAAGTATACTCGTCCTCGTCGATGTTGGTGGAGAGTTGGGGATCAATTATAGTTTCAGGCAAAGTAGAGGATTCAGGCAAATCAAACATCTCAATTACAGCATCAGCGATCGTTCGTGCAGATGGGCTATGAACATATGTCCGATAAATAGCAGGACAAGAGACCGCTGGTGTGACACTATTCAGGATCGGCCAGGCGCTGTAGCTTGACATTTTCAACTGAGATGTATCTGTTCTCTTTGCGACCAGGAAGCGGTGGTAAAATGACTGTACGTGTTCCCTTCAGGCCAAGAACTGGAACCGGTGCACGAAAAGAGGGGCCAAATTCTTTTTGTTTTCAACCTTCTCTCGAACCAGTTCTCCAACTTTCGGAAGCCAGCCGGCTACCGGAATCTGCAACGCAGGATCTGTGGCTGAAGGCAAATGTGTAGTTGCAAGTTTGTCTCGGGCTTCTTGTAAGTCCTGTAACATAGCAGAATGGTTATCTACATCAAACTTGGCGGATTGCGCCGCGATGTCTGGACCCTCAAGGTCAGGCACAAACATTCTTATGCCAAAGAGCATTTCGTATGGGGTCCGCCCACCCAGAGGTCTTCTAGGGAGATTATTAAGTGCACGCTGAACGGTATACAAATGGGCCAGCCAGTTCCTGCCAGTACCTATAACCCTAGCTGTTAAGGATTGCTTTAAGTCACGGTTCATTCGTTCAACGATAGAGTTGCCCTCAGGCCTATACGGAGACGAAAATTTCACCCGCACCCCAAGCGAAGCCATTGCATCCTTGTAAGCCCTAGAGGCAAACGCTGGACCTTGGTCCGAATGGAAGGTGCCGCATGCGAAAATTCCCACAAAGACACGCAAATCCCTGATTACATTTCGGGCGTCAGCACTCCGTTGTGGCCAGACCCAGAGAAACCGTGTGCACGAGTCCACTGCCACTAAGATGTATTTATAGGCAGTGTCTGATGAGAATGGACCGCAGTGATCCAAGTAAACACACCCAAAGGGTCTGTTAGCAATGCAGAGCGGGGTTTGTGGTGGACGTGTTACCGTGGAAGGCTTAATCTGTTGACAAACGTCGCAAGAAAGCACAAAAGCACGGGTGTCTTTATATAACCCACGCCACCAATAACGCTGCTGCAAGATGGAAACCGTAGCTGACACACCTGCATGAGCAGAAGCCATGCCTTCGTGTGCAGCTGATATCAAGGCACTCCTGCGGTCCGCGTTGGGGATCAGCCGATCTCCAACGTCAGGTATAGTTACATAAGGAACCTGATCGGGACTTAATGTGTAAGAATACTTGGAAGGAAACCTGTAGGGTAATTATTACCTTCCTTGGTTGCAGCAATAGCTGCTAATATAACAGGGTCTATTTTAGACATGGACCTGGTAACCGCTGCTACTGAACACGTGACTACTGCTGAACGGGCAGCCTCATCTGCCAGATCGTTACCAATAGCGTGTGCGCCCACCCGCTGATGGCCTAAGGTGTGAACCACCTGTGTGAGGGGCAGACGTTGTTGCAATTCTGCCACTCGAACCCAAAGCATTTTATGCTTAATTGTGCTCCCTTTGCGTCCTTGTAGTCGTTTTTCGACCAGAAAAACAGATTGTCATTGTAAGATTGTACACAGTAAAAAGAATCACATACAATAAGAGTGGTCTCATCCTGAGAAGCGAACTCAAGCGCAAGTAGCAATGCATGCAGCTCAGCCAATTGTGCGGTACTATCTCCAAGTGTGCGAGTATGCACTACAGAGGATTTGAACTTTCCATCTACAAAGGAACCCGCAACAATAGCACATGCAGCTGAATAAGCGTGCTTGGACCCAGTGGCCGGTTGCGCCGAACCATCGGTATAGATCACACATTTGTAATCCTCAAGCGGTAGTAAAAACAAAGGAGGAGGATGAACAAATTCATACTGCAAAAACTCCTGAGTCTGAAGAGAAGAATCAAAAACAAAAGTGACGTCCGAAGACGTCAAAGATGTAGCCCATTGTATCCAACGGGGATGCATTGCTTTTGAGTTCGGTACACTTGCCTTTGTTACTGCCTCTAGGGCAGGACAGGGTGTTACCACCAGAATCCGCTTTCCCTGTGCCAGTGCGCGTTCTTTTAGGATCGCCATTTGCACTGCAGTTAGAACTTTTTCGACAGATGTAAAGCGCAATTCAGCGGAAGTGTACAGATGTGATTTGTATGCGATGGGTACTGTATCACCTTCATTAAAGGTTAAGTATGTGAATCCCACTGCCCCCGGAATTATTCTAATCACCAGGTTTGTGTGGTTATCACGAGTCAAAAGATATTTAGACTCCAATAGGTCTGTCTGCAAAGACTGCAGAATTGAGGTATGCTCAGGCAGCCAGCAAGACCTTGAATAAGTTGGTTGTATCAAAGCATACAAAGGCTTGATACGCTGGGCATATTCGGGAATGTAGGTACGCCCGAAATTCAAGAAACCCAGCAAAGACTGAAGTTTCTTCAGAGTATTTGGGGGCACAAATGTGCACATTTTTCCAAGAAATGGGGGCTAAGCCCTTACCTTCGTTATTGAGCTCATAGCCCAAGAACAGAACGGTAAATTCAGCAATGTGTGACTTAGCAAAGTTAAATTTGTAACCCTGCTCCGCGAATTCAAGAATAATGCGGTCCACACGGGACAGATGCAGGAATAATTCGTCGTCTGTCAAATAAATGTCATCTACGTACGAACATGCATCTTGATCAATGTCATTTAACAAAGAAACAACACGAGCGGCGAATATACCCGGACTATTTTTGTAGCCCATGGGTAAACGCCGGAACTGGAATAATTTACCACCGGAAGTAAATGCGGTCCATTGACCACTTTCCGGGGCTAGGTTGTGCGTGTAGAAGCCGTTTGATAGGTCAAGCGTCGTTTTATATTTTTTACGAACAAGACTGTCTACAAGCGCAGAACTATGTGTATTCTGCACCGCAAAGTTCCGGCAATGAGAGTTTAAATGCCGGTAATCCAAAACTAAGCGGTACGATCCGTCGGGTTTAGAAACCACGAAAAGGGGATTGTTCATAGGTGATACGCATGGTTCAATTACTCCCTGATATTCCAACTGTGTCAGAATTTCGGAGACGGGGCCTTTGCCTGCCGTTTGATGGGATATTGGGGTTGTGGCTGCGGTAGTGACCGCAAAGGTATTGCATGAGGAGGTGATTCTTCATCCCATCCCACATGGTTGCGGTATAACGCTGGTGCCAGGTACACAGCCCACTCAGCTGCAAGTGCTTCAGCTTTGTCTTTTGGGACATGCCGTGAAAAGCTTGGAAGGATTACCTCCTCTCCTTTATGTGCAGCTAAAACGAATGGGGGTGGCCAATCCACCTCTGCTAACAAAATGTCATATGAAGAGGTTAGATTTTCCCAAAAATCCCTTTTATTTCACGCGGTATATCACCTTCAATTTGGATGACTATGTTGTAAAGTCTGTCAGGGGTGCCACTCTCGTGTCAGCTGTCTCTACAGTAACGAATGTTTCAGTTGCTGTCGCCTCCATATGAGGACGTAGCGCCTCCCGCACTATGGTAACTTCCGCGGCGCTGTCTAGGAGGGTCACTGCCCACGTCCAATTCTGGAGTCTCGTTCTCACGGTCTGAGGCATATTTCGCTGTGACAGCGGCAACTTTTTCTTCTGAAATTGCGGTCGAGGAAGATGAAAACTCTGCTTTCCCTCTGACTTGTTGTCGAGGTTGGTCTCGCTCCTGGGGAGCCTCTCGGCCCCTTCCTCTATCTTGCCGTCCTCCTCCACCAGCCTGTGACGACGTCTGGGCCTGTGAAGAACGAGGAGAACGCGTATCAGAGCTCTGAAACCTTTCTGGTGATTTAATCCTTGACCTATCACGTAAATCATAAGTACGTTCAGAAGAAACCGAAACTGGGGAAGCGCCTCTCGACCCCGGCTTCTTTTGTTGCTTACCCTGTTTTTTCTGTCTCCAACTCTTTTTAGTGAAGACTGGTTTATCATCTTTCTCAGATGTACTTTTTGTTTGTGTAACTTGTGTTTGCGATTGAGTTTGCATTTTTACAAAAGGCTTGTTGCCCAGGCTATTTCTTCCAATTGTTTTATAAGCCCGGGCAATAATTTTCGGTAATTCGCGGGGCCTGTCCAACTCTGGGACCAAAGCCAAAGCATTCGCTACTTGAAAGTTCATAGCATCGCCCTTGACATTTCCAAGGATCAGCTCAGCTACTACATCAAACACTCCCACTAGTCTCATCCCTAATTCCACAGCCGCTTCAGGGCCATGTTCATCCTGTACTTTTTTAATTACAGAGGGTAGAACCGTCATGGAAGGAGTTCCAAAACATTTTGAATAAACTGCTGCGAATACCTTACCCCAGTTTTCACATGATGTCAAATCGGGGATTATGTCTTTTGGCAAACTTATCGTGAGGATGCGGTGTTTATCTACTGGGGATGTATGGGGAAACACTGCTTCTATCTGATCGAACTTTTCTGCAAGCCAGGATAGTCGTCCTTATTTTGTGGACGTTTGCCCATCACAGAATTTACCATGACAGGACTTATGGTCACTCCAGCGGCTATAGCTGGTTGGCCTGCGACTACAGGAGCAGCTCCATGTAGGCTACCTGTAACGTATGTCACTAGGGCTCGATGCACTCGTACCAATTCGGTATGCATAGTGCGCAGTTCCGCAAGCGGTAATGCCAGATAATTTGGATGCGGGGTATACCCGGCCAATACAGGCCAAGTGGCCCCCTGAATTGATAAGGGGCCTAGACGAACTGCGGTTGTTGGTTGTGGGAGGGCGCCATTAAACCAAACACGGTGCTGCCAAGCCGTGAGAGGCACTTCAAGAGTAGTATAGGGTCGATAAGCAGCAGGAATAGCGGTGGGTTTATATTCATGAAACAGATTATCATCTGCCTCCACCGCTTCAAAAGTGATCCAAGTGTAAAACACTTCAAAGTGGTAAGCCGGATCGGCTTGAACCACAAAGACCAAATCGATCCCTGTATCAGGCACTCCATACACCCGTAAGTGGTCTCGGAGTGCTCCTCGACTATGTGCAGCTATCGCCACACCAGCCATGACTAAACAGTTATATTTGACAACCTAACAGGGAGCACAAAAATGGGTCAGTTAACTAACCTTTTTAATAACATCAAGCTTGAAAGAACCTATAAAACATTCAATATAGGAGGTATCACCGTCACATACGCCTCCGGAAGCGTACGCGAGGGGTTTGTGGACAAGCACAAGTACTACTCAAGCGTCTCGCAGATAAGCTGCCCCACGTTGGGCGCCATGTCATAAGGTTTCTGCACATACACAGAGCTATGCACAGGAAAATGGGACCCCGGAATACAGTGGTTTGCCACCATATACCGTAGCACCCAAAAACCCCAACCCAACTAGCTTAGCATCCCATTAGCACCCAAGTACCAATGATTGGACAACCCAGAACACGGTATCTTTATCTCAGGACTCACAGAAGCAAGAACACTCTTTCGTCACTCACTCGTACTTGTCCACAGGATGCGTAAGAAGAGACACTGGGTAGGTTAAAATGTTTATTCCAACTTACGTGCTCTAATGTACAGTACACGTGTCAGTACTAATAGCATAATGCATATGAATAATATAAGCAGCATGGTTACAACTCCATAGAATACAAACGGGGAAAGCATCTCAGAGCTCAGTGGATAAACGTATAAATAACATTACCACCCTCCCCTTGCAGTAAGATAGTTTATTATAATAATAGAAGACCTCTGGGCTTTGACTAGCGAACCCTCATACCTCGGTCTCTAGATGCAGAATTACATCAGCAGACAGTCACAGCTCTTCTCCCTGGAAAGGGTTCCTCCAAGTGTGTTAAGCGCTAGGAAACCGCAGTATTAAAAGCACACAAAATTCTTCATGGCAATTGCACCTAATGTTATGTCTGGGTGCGCGAGACTGGCCATATCAGGAAGAACCAAAATACATTGTTATGTGACCTTGTACATGTTGTGCAGACCGAGCCCAAAAAGGTGAACAACAGAAAATGCAGACAGCGCAAAAAGAACTTGGCACGAGCAAAGGGCGAGGGAGTCCCGGCTCAGTGTAACGTGCGCAAAGAAAAGCAGCATGGCAGCCAGGCCTAGGCCAACATAACAAGGCAGGCAACAAACCACAAGACAAGGGTAGGCAGTAATTTCTAAAGTAGGCGAGTCGCATTTCCACCAGGGCGATGGAGTAATTTACTCTATCGCCCTACACAGAAACAGGTCTGCCCACATCTAGATTAGGCACTAAGTCATTCGTAGAGCTAGGACTTTTTTGCACTCTCAGTGACCCATTAGAATAAATAAAGTGCTAAATCTGAGTGAGTTGCATACTGTAATGGTGTATGACTTTAATATGGAAACAAGAATGTCGTTAGGACCTAATATTGTGATATCCAGAACCTCAGTGGGACATTATTTCGGACTTAAGAATATTGATTTTTACACTTTCTAAAAAACATCAATGTATAGAATATTGTTTATTTAAATATTTTTTTTTACTGTCATTTGTTGGTGTATTTTGAAGGTGTTTTAATTTATGTTTTTAAATAATGCTAAACAATGGTAGTACATTTTTATTTTATTAGTTTTTAATAATTTGTAATTGTTACTTTATTTTATTAATTCAACAGTTTGTTTATTGTCTGTTTACATTTTCAGTAGTGATATAAGACATTTCTCCAGGAAGTTAGCTCTTTATATCCTATACCAAAGTAAGATATAGTGTGCACAGAGCCCAGTGGATCCCCTGAGGCTTTACAGTGGGTAAAGTATATGATACTAATGCTCTCTTTTGTGGTAGTGTGGGCGAGCAGTTAAGCTTATCAGAGGGCACTGCTAAGCATTTATTGTACACACACAGGCAAGAAATGATTACACACACTCAATGACTAAATCCAAGACCAATGGTTTGTAAAAATATTACTGATTTTTTCAACCATAAACACAGATCTAGGATAAATGCTTGCAGAGATATAAATTTGCAAAGTCTGGAGAAATAGCAATTATTCAAGAGTTCAGTTTGCGGCGGACGTAGCACCAATACAGTGACCGCCGCAGTCACTGCAAAGAAAGATATTGAGTTAGAGGGTGGGAGATCGCCAACACATTTGCGGTCGATGGGAAACACACTCCGTCCGGGAGTTTTGGGTCACCACGGCCACAGGTAGTTCTTCAGTGGTAAGATGAAGGTCTTGAGGTTCCCAGGACTCGGGTACAGCAGGCAGTTTCAAGTTAGCTGTATTGGACGTGCCGGAGGTCGTAGTCGGTTGTCTTGGTCATCACTGGTAGCAGTCCACTACTGTGGCAGTTGTAGGGCATGCTGTCGTGGTTGGGCCGGTTGTGCCCAAGTTGCTACTTTGGGTTCAGTCAATGCCACCAGCATGGGGGTGCAGGCTCACAGGAGCAGGGCTGTTTCTGGCATTGGTCGCAGATGCTGTGAGGAGTCCTCAGGCTGGTGGATGCACTGAAGGGGGTTGGCCACCAATGAGGAGGCCAACAAATTTTGGTCACCACAACTGGAGGGTTGGTGGAGAGCCGCATCAACACGGTGCTTGACGGTCCTCACCATTTGGCGGTTTCTTTACTGGTGGTATGCTTGGGACTAGAGCCTCTAGCCCAAAGGGAGGTTCATGGCAATTTGTGAAGACTGGGGGGACTCTGGTGTTCTTGGAGACCTCGACGGGTCCAGGAGAGACAGCAGGTCACAATCGCTGAGTCCTTCAGGTGCTGGCAGGGTTTGTGTTGGTTTCTTACTGACCAGGGCTCAGTTCTTGGTCCAGAAGTATGCCTTCTTCTGCTTCTTCTTTTCATCCATCGAATGTGAGGATTAAGGTTCAGGGGTGCCCCTAAATAGTAGTTTTAGGGGTGTTACAGGGGTCAGAAGGTATGGGCCACTGGTCTACTTACCTTTAGGGTCACTACACCATTTGCATGTCCACTCTCTCTGGGGAGGTGGCATACCCCTAACTCTTTTGGTTTCAAATCCTCCAAAGCAATATGGAGGATTTTCAAAGGAGGAGGTTACTTCAGCTCAGGACACCTTATGGGTGATCCTGGCTGAGAGGACATACACCTCTCCTGCTTACTAATTTTCCCACTGACCTTGCCGCCAAAAGTGTAGCTTGGTCAGGGGGGTGGGCATCTCCACCTGCTGGAGAGGCCCTGGTCAGCATAACATAGGACAGGAAGTCTTTGAGGCTCACCGCTGTTCTATGCTGTTCCTGCTTGGGGGTAGGTATGAAGCACCCCCACCCAGAGCAGGCTCTGTTTCTGACCCATTAAAGGAAAAAGCTCCCACCTCAGGGGGCCAGAAACATGAGGGGGAAAGCTGGTGTATACCAGTCAGGCACACACTAGTGGATTGGTAGGTTTTCAGGGGGCACCTCTGAGGTGCCCTCTGAGTGCATTTAGTAATTAATCCAACACCGGCATCCCTGTGGGGTCATTCATTTGGTACCAAACATCTTGCAATATGGTAAAGCCATCATGGAGCTGTGGAACTCGTATTGAAAAGCTCCCAGCCCATGTACTCAGTATGGCTTCACTGTGCAATTATAATGGTTAAGAATAGACTTAGACACTATAGGGGAATATCTGCTCATGCAGTTATGCCCTCACATGATATATACAGAACCCTGACTTAGGGCTGTAAGGCCTGCTGTAGGGGTGACTTACCTATGCCTCTTCCAGTGCTGGTAGGCCTGGCACACAGGGATGTGTGCCAGGTCGACTCTTCACTTTTATCTGCACTAAAATAGGCAGGCTGCAGTGGCAGTATGCTTGTGTTTGGTGAGGGGTCTCTTAGGGTGGCACAATACATGCTGCAGTCTTAGAGACCCTCTCTTGTCACAATGCCCTTGGTACCACTGGTACTTTTTTAGAAGAGACCTATATGTGGGCCAGAGGTTAGCCAATTGTGGAATCAAAGGTACAGTTTTGGGAAAGAACACAGGAACTGGGATCCTGTTTAGCAGGAACCCAGTGCAAATTCGGTCAAATCTGCATCAGAGCCAGGCAAAACATGGGGGTAACCATGCCAAAAGGAGTACTTTCCTACATAGCCCCCTCAAACGAAAGAGGATGAGTCTAACCTTTCCCAAGAGAGTCTTCATTGTCTAAGTGGAAACACTTGGAAAGTCCATCTGCATTGGCATGGGCAGTCCCAGGTCTGTGTTCCACTGTAAAGTCCATTCCCTGTAGGGAGATGGACCACCTCACAAATCTTGGGTTCCCACCTTTCATCTGCATAAGCCATCTGAGAGGTCTGTGGTTGGTTTGAACAAGGAAGTGACAATGGACCATAAACAAGCATCCTGGGATGATGGAATTAACCCAGATCTGTGACTGGGGATGAATGTTTGATTTTTTTCAGCATTCCGTCCATCATCTGTTCTTTTTGCATTTGTCACCCTAAGTGGGAAGGGTATGCCCAGACGTGGGTCCCGTGCTCACTATGCCACCATATTCAAGCCTGCCTGGCTGATATTGGGTGATACCCTAAGACCGACCTTAGGATACTTGTTTCTGGTCCAGGAAGGACCTGGCCTGCAGTTTGGGCTGGACTATTCCCATGGGGAGCACGGTCAAGACTGAATTACTTATGGCTGGGTCTAAACTGTAATGGTGTGGCTTGCAAAAAAACCAATGGATTTATCCCATATCTCTGACTGGGGGTGAATGTTTGAATTGTTCACCATTCCGTCCATCATCAGTTCTTTTTGCATTTGTTGCCCTAAGTGGAAAGGGTATGTCCAGGCGTGGGTCCTGTGCTCGCTACGCCACCAGATTCAGGTTAGCCTGGCTGATGCCCCAAAACCGGTCCCAGGATGCCTGTTTCTGGTCCATAGAGGACTTTGCCTGGCAGTTCGGGACAGACTGTTCCCATGGGGAGCAGTGTCAAGACTGATTTGAATATGGCTGGGTCTAAACTGGAATGATATGGGGTGCAAAAAAACAATGGATTTAACCCAGATCTGTGACTCTTCTATCATCTGTTGTTTTTCCATTGGGTCGTGGAGAGGATTCTCCTAACCCTCCTTTACAAAACAAAGTGGTCCCCTCACAGGATGGCCAAACAGAAGTTCAAAGAGGGAAAACCCTACTCCTTTTTGAGGCGCCTCTCTGTAGGCAAAAAACAGGCATGGCAAAAGGATATCCCATCTCCTTTTGAGCTTTTCAGGGAGTTCCATGATCATGCCTTTCAATCTCTTGTTGAATCTCTCAATAAGGCCATTGGTTTGTGGGTGATAAGGTATAGTGAATTTATAGGTCACTCCATGCTCATTCCACATGTTTCAGGTAACTAGACATAAAGTTTGCACCTCTGTCTGAAACCTCTTCCTTAGAAAATTCTACCTTTGTAAATATATCAATGAGGGCTTTGGCTGCTGCAGGGGCTTTAGTAGTCATAAGGAGAATTCCCTCAGGAATGCTGGCAGCATGATCCACTACTACCAGTATGAATGTGTTTCCTGATGCTGTGGAAGGTTCAAATGGACCAACTATGTCTATTCATACCCTTTCAAAGGGAACCCCAACCACTGTAGTGGGATTAAGGGGGCCTTTGGGTGGCCACATGTCTTTCCACTGGCCTGACAGGTGACACAGGAGCTGCAAAACTTCTTCACCTTCTCGGACATGTTTGGCCAGTATGAGTGAATGAATGAATAATTTGTTGTTCATTTAATTAAAACTTATATTCTGACACAGTAGCAAAAATAATACGCACATCATACAAAAGTATCATTTTAAAAACAAACATCTTAGAATGCAATTAAAACATTTGTAACCTTTTCTGGACCATCAGAATAAAAATTGATTTTAAAAACACGCTCTACAATGATACCGTCTCATAGATCTTATTTACTCTTAACGGACCCCTTGCACCTATCGAGTTCTGGTTAAACGGTTATTGGTTGAACCATGCATCATTTTTACACAAGATAGATATTAAGGTGCCACGTGCCCTGGATACACAGAAGTAAAATTCTATTTAATGGTCTTAGGTTGACCGACATAGTTAAAATAATCAGACATGCACCTATTTAACTAATACTAGTGGTATCTAATATCGTTTTTGTGCAAAATAGTCAGTAAAGAGCCACGTACCCTGTAAAGTTCGTCTGGGTACCATTTAATGGTTATGGGGTAAGCCGACATAAGTAAGAAAACCTAACATACACCAGCAATATCTTAAGGGCAGCTTCTGTTATTATTGCGTTCCATTAACCTTATTTCCCACGTTACAGTAACCTTTTTATCCACGATTCGATACCATTGTACTTGATAGTTACTCCCCTAGAATAAGTAAGGGAATAGGATTTTATCAAAAAATTAAAGTGCACCCTGCTTTTTGTAAAATCTTTTCTCAACTTGATACTGTATGTAGATTAAAAACCTTCCCAATTAATCATAAATCATAATCGGAGGACGCCCATTAGAGGATAGAAAACACTCTTTGTGTTTGTGTCTCCCATAGTAATCGGCATCCCTATCAGTGAGCATTACTGTTCGCACTTTTCAAATTTCCCCTCAGCTATAGACATACATTTTAAGAATTTTTAAAAAATGAGGTCCTCTCCCCGAACGAAATCTGAAAATCGTTGATGATTTGTTCGGATGGTATTCTCAATAAAATACTGTCTCAACAAGCTTTTTTCTTCAGTCGCTAGAGCTGGGCAACAGCAGCCAATATGACATATGTCTTCTCTGCTATAATTACAAAGACAACATGATAATTCATTGCCCAGCTTTTTCCAAGCTGGTAAATTACTGCAAAATTTGAAGTTGCCAAGCCAGAATCTCATGAGCTTTAATTTTGCTTCTAATCCATTCAGGCCACTCGATAAAGTCTGGGATTTTAGTAGGCCATGTGAAGCGATGACCATCCATGCATGTGCTCTTTTTGCTAACACCTCTATCTCCATCAAGGATGAGGTCTTTTTACTAAGACCATTCATAACTCTATCAAATACAGATTGCGAGAGCGGAAGGGCCCAGAGTTCCTCTGTCTTAAAAGTGGACATAGCCAGTTTAAAGTATTTGTATGCTTTGACATTTCTAGGGTCATTAATAGCCTCCCATGCTACTGAACTGAGTTTGGATCTTGTGTCATTTTTTAATTTCTAACGAAATTTCAAGTATGCGCCTTAACTACTTATGCCTTACCTCCTAAGCCCGAATTCTAAACGAATTTGAGCTGCTGAGGTCTGCTGAGGAAGACTATCTATGATTCTAATTGCTTTCCCTCTTAATATCTCCACACCGTACGTCAAGGAAGGGGCGTGTTTGGCTGCCATTATATGTAAGAGCAGCTTAAGAGTAAAACCTTTTAAGGAATTCCGTAGTGAAGCAGACGCAACAACTAGCGCATTATTCCTTATTGAAATTGTAGCACACTGATTCTTGAATGAACCTCTAGAGACAAATATCACCCCCAAATATCTATACTCTAATACAGATTCCAGCACTGACCCTTCTATACAAAATGTCTGCGGGAAACTACCCTACTTGAAACTAGCATAGTTTTAGTTTTACTTAGATTGACATGTAACCCATGATCTGCAGCATACTATGCAGTTTTATTAATTAGACGCTGTAGCCTGACCTATGTATAACTAGTCAAGACAATATCATCAGCATACAATAAATAGGAAACGTTAAAACCAGCCACAGACGGGGAGTGCAAATTAATTCTTTTCAAAGCTGGAGTAATGTCCGCAAGATACAAATTAAACAAAAGGGGGCCAGAACACAGCCTTGTTTTAAACCATTCATTGTAAGCATTTTTTTTAGACTGTTGACCCGCAACCCAGTCTGACTCTCGTCCAGGTATATGTATACAGTTGAATCGCTCTGAGAAGAGAGGGAGAAATTCCCCAGTTCTCTAACTTTACCCAAAGGATATTTCTCTGAATGGCATCAAATGCTGAACGAAAGTCAATATAACACAGGTGAAGTCTAGCTGAGCATCGGATTGCTTGTCCTATTGTAAGAGCCAGCATCTGGATGTTAGTGAATGTACCAATTCCCTTTATAAAATCTGTTTTTTCGGTAACAGAGTGTTGTGATCCACCCTGGCCATGACATCTTTTAGGAGGCATTTAGCAAAAAACGTTGCCTCACCATTCCCCTGATAGGAATTGTTTTTTATTAGCCTTTCGGTCCGTCACGGCTTTCCAGTGCCGATTGAACGGAGAAACGCTTTAGCTCACTCCTCCCTCCCTCCCACCCACTTAGACCACCCCCACCTCCGGCTGGCTGGCGGGCTGGTGGCGGGAACTCTGTACAGTATATAAACAAGATGCTCTCGTGTACGCGCAGCGGACGTGCGCAGCGGGCGCGCCACCGGCGCGCCAAAGGCAAGCCCGTCTGCGCCCGTCCGCGCACTGACGGCGCACAGCGCTAACCATGCTGCCGGTTTGGGGAAAAAAGAGGTTGGGGAAAGGAGACTTACCTATACAAGTAAGGAATTGCGGGACCTGGGGGAAATAGGAGGCCGGAATGGTATGCCCAGATATGCAGAGACAGCCGGATTAAAGTCAAACGTGGATTGGAGGGATGCCCTTACATGTGGTCTGCTTAATGTCAGATCCCTGCCCAAACACTGGCTACAGACCCAACTATTATTGGAAACACACAATCTAGATGTCCTATTTATGACTGAGACATGGACACACCCAGGATCAGACATGGAGCCGGGTTTAGCCTGTCCACTAGGATACAAAGTCTTCCATAAACCACGACCCACAGGGAGGGGAGGTGGGGTCGGGATTATCTTTAAGGATATATGGGACTTTGCCCCCATAAACGTTGATGATGCCGATGGCATAGAAATGCTGGGCTTCTCACTAAAAGACCATAAGGGACAAATGCTAACTGGAATACTGTGTTATAGACCCCCCGGAGCGGTTAGCCATACACAGTTGCAGGCGATTATCGACGTTTTTACTAACATGGCACTTACACATTCCAGACTATTTATTATGGGGGATTTTAACCTATGGTGTAACGGGAGTCTGGACTCAAATTACAATAGTCTTATTAACTCCTGTAAGAACCTAAACTTAACACAACAGGTCACTGAACCTACACACAAGGGAGGGCATATATTAGACCTAATTTTTGCAGAAGAACAAGCTGTTGGAGAGGTAGACACTTTGCTGATGGATTGGTCTGACCACCACCTGGTACAATTTCGGGTATATAACCCGAAAAAGAATAACCCCGACATCACTGGCGTGAGGAAGTGTCAAGCTAGGGACTGGAAGGGACTTTTGCAAAGAGCAAAGCTCTCCCCGGTATTTTCCATGGAGGAAACTTTTGACGGAGATAGGCAGGTATAGGAAAACTATGAGACCTTTTGTGAACATATAAACACTAGGTTAGACCTGGTTGCCCCTCTAAAGAATTATAAGAAAAAGGGCAGACCTTCCGCACCTTGGTACAACGAAATACTCAGATCCTTAAAGATGAGTTGTAAGTCAGCAGAGAGAAAATGGAGAAAGGGATACCTAGAGGAGGACAAAACTGTCTGGAAAGAGGCAATAGTTCACTATAAGAGAGAAATTGGCAGAATAAAAGCAGAGTACTTTGCAGATCTGATCTTAAGGTCCTCAAATAGTGCCAGAAGTATCTTTAAAATAGTGGGGATATCGCCAATCCAGAGTGTACAAAAATAAAATACAACCTTCACGGGATCTCTGTAATAACCTTGCGATCTTTTTCGAGGAAAAGATCACCAATATTCTTGATGGTTTTGGGGCAAGTAGGTTATGCACCGAGGGAAATGCTGAGGTAGAGGCAATAAAAGCACCTCAGGGAAAGGAAAGAGAAAGTATGGGGGAAAAATCCCATTGCCTAGATCACTTTGAGCCGCCATCCATGGAGGAGTTCAACAGAGTAGCACTAGGTATTTCCTCAGGCTCGCCGTTGGACCCATTACCACAAAGAATCTGGAAAGAGCTGAGCTTGGAGCTATTTCCGATTACTAGACAAATCTGTAATCAATCACTGTCCAGTGGGTCAGTGCCGGACCGCTAGAAACAAGCGGTGGTGACACCTTTGTTGAAGAAAGCAACACTGGACCCAGCATGCCCTAAGAACTATAGACCTATCTCCCTGCTGCCCTACCCAATAAAGATCATAGAGCGGGTGGTCAGTATGGCGCTCTCCCAGTTTCTGGAAACTAACAATATACTGGAAGATGTGCAATTCGGCTTCCGCCCAGGGCATGGAACGGAGACGGCTCTGGTAACCGTGTTGGACGATCTTCGAATGCGGACGGACAGGGGGCAATCAGTAATATTGATTCTGCTTGACCTGTCCGCCGCTTTTGACACGGTTAACCATGAGATACTTCTAGCCAGGCTTAAGGGCATAGGGATAGTAGGTACAGCATGGAAATGGTTCCAATCGTACCTCTCCAATAGACGACAGGCAGTGGCTCTTTTACCGTTTCAATCTGAGTTCACTAACAATCCACATGGTGTTCCTCAGGGGTCTGCTATCAGCCCGATATTATTTAATGTCTATTTGAGACCATTGTTGGCTGACATTAAAGCTCACAACGTTAGCCTTATTAATTACGCAGATGACACACAGCTCATCCTGTCACTGGGGGGAGACCAATTTACTGCCCTGGAAGATTTCCACACCTGCATGAAAGATGCATCAAACTGGTTGAGAGAAAATTCTCTTCAGTTTAACGCAGACAAGACAGAGATCCTGTGCTGCGCAGCAGGTAAAGTTCCTTGCCTACTACCAAATGATTTCTGGCCTATACCGACTGATATTCCTTTAAGACCTTCAGAGACGGTGCGTAATTTGGGAGTGGTTTTCGATGACAAACTGAGCTTGGAAACCCAGATCAACAAAACTGCTGGATGCTGCTTTGCCCTCATCAGGGTGCTCCGAAAGATCCTACCGATGCTACCCTCACAGGCCAGAGCACTGGTAGTCAGAAGTGCTATCTTGAGTAGACTAGACTACTGTAACGCACTGCTGTTAGAGTCTCCAAAGTACTTAATTGAGAGACTGCAGAGGGTCCAGACAATGGCGGCCAAGCTGGCCTTATCAAGATCAAGATACTCATCCTCCTCGCGAACGCTGGCAGAGCTACATTGGCTTCCAGTGTCAGAAAGGATTAAGTTTAAATCCCTCTGCCTGGTGTTCAAGGCTCTGCACGGTACTGGACCCAAACCCATGCAGTACAAATTTGCATGGTATGTCCCCACCCGGAGTTTACGCTCATCCTCGGCCAATTTGGTTAAGGTGCCCAAATTCAGAAAGGTTAAATCAGGTGGGAGAGCTTTCAGCATTGCGGCAGCAAGGCTTTGGAACAAACTCCCTATTAATATCAGACAGTCAGAAGATTTGATGCAGTTCAGGAAAGGAGTTAAAACCTGGCTCTTTCCCAGGGATTGAACCATCCTATAATCAGCCTGCCTCGATCAATCTGCTCACGGCCATATATCCATCTACGGCTGATTTGAGCACATGTTTGACAGCGCCAGGATACCCTTTGGGCGACAGTGCGCTTTACAAGTGCTTAATACAATACAATTCAATTAGGGCTATCAACCTGTAGTTGGAGGGAATGGAGGTTTTACCGGCATTATGAATAGGGACCAAAATTGATCCCCTCCAACTATCAGGTATTTCTTGGGTGAGAAGTGCATGGTTGAATAAAGTTACCAGCTTGTCTGCCCAAAATTGCGGGTTCTGTTTATAGAGTGCTTGTGGGAGACCATTCGGTCATAGGGTCCCGTCTTGATGGCTTTTACTAATTCTTTTTCCCACCGTACCTGGTAAAAACAGTTTAAACAAGCCTTCCCCACAAATTTGGTTATCAACCTTTGGGGTTATCTTTATTGCAACCGTATCACCAAATATATCTGCCAGGTAATCTGACCACATAGCTTCTGAAATACTCAATGATGGACACTGAGTTTTCCAGCTGGTGGGCTGATTCACTAATTTCCAGATTTCTCTGGCATCTTTGCGCTTAGAAGCTAGAAGAATTTTTCACCACTACTGGTCTGCTTCTGTTTTTGTTTTGGACTAGGCAACTTTTTTGTACAGCATTCTTAAAATTTGTAAAACGTTGTTCCATATACGTGAGTTTGTGCTGTTTCTTAAGACCCTCAAGGCGTGGTTCAGCTTCTTTTTTGCTATTATGATTTGGGCTGATGTTTTCCTTGGCTGGAGGTTTACCAAATTAGTTGAAGTGCTTCCCCTGTAATTACCAACTTGCTTATCTAATAAAAGCTTTGCAAATTGCACCCAATGGTCCAAGGGGTTAAGAGTGGGATCGCTTAATTTTTCCCATTGGGTTCTGGCTTGTTGTTCCACTTTGTCGATGCACAATACTGACCATTGCAGCTTTTTACAATTAGACGTTGTTGAGTGATCAATTTCTGATGGAGAATGTTCGTACGATTAAACTTTTAAATTGAGTCCAATCATTTGTGGTTGGGGATCACTTTCTAGCATATTTCCCAGTTCATAATTTATCACCATGTCGAACAGGGACAAGGGCACTAAAGTGTAATATAAAACTGCCTGAGAGTTTACAGAGTAGTGCGTTGCATGAGCCGGGATGTCTGGGGCCACCTGGCCATTCAGAACTCTCAGGCCTAAGTGCTCCATGTTGCTTGCAAACTGCTTCCGCTGTGCATCTGCTCACTGTTTAAAAGGTTGCATCGATTGAATGTGCCAGATCTGGTCAATAATTCCGTTATTTGGTCCCTAGGCACCATCTGGAATAAATCATATTAAAATCACCAGTCAAAAGAATATAAGATTCAGGATTACATGTACATTGAGTGGATATAAATCCCAGCAGAATCACAATAGTTTCTTCTTTATGGCTCAGTTGTATATGAAGGTAAGCATTGATAATCAACAGAGGGAGCGCACTTAGTGAATTATTGACCGAGACCGTTACTGCTTGCAGATTAGGATGGTCAATGTTTATTTCTTTTTTTTCTGACGTCCAAATCCACTGAGATATACAAGGCCAAATCTCCAGAAGCACGCCCTATTATTTTTATTTTAATCACAGGTTTACTAACACACAAATATACTGGGGGGTCTATCGCTTCCAGGACTCACGTCTCTTGCATGATCACCACTTGAAATTTTTTTATGAGGCTAAAAAAGTCATCATCATCCATTTTTCCAAGGAGGCCCTCTATGTTCCATACACACAACATCAGGGACTCCTGTAATTGGCTAACTGACGGCTGATTTCTCATCACTTATACTTGTTCTTTTGATGTGCAGAAAGAAATGCTCCCGGGAACTAGGACCAATCTGCGAATTTATGTTGGTCTTCACCTACTAATCGGTCCTCTGTGTTTTTATCATTTAAAGCAACATCAGGGGCATTTGGCAGTGTGAACGATTGACTACTAGCCCCTTTTAGTACTGATACTGCGATAAGCTGGAGATTACCTGGGAAGTTATTAAAAATTTACTCCGGTGATGTGAACCCACTTCCCCTACTGCCGAGGCATGGACCCCAAGTTTTCCTGGCTGAAGAATCTGAGGGTATGCTTCATCCTATTCCCTTGTAATTTCTATTCACCAGTTTAAAAAAAAGTCTGCTTCTCTGCCCACACTTGTTCAGCTAGCGGAGCCGTTGCCCACGTAATTGTTGTTGGTTCATCTCCACCAGGGGTTAGAGCATTTAAAAAAGTAACTGCATGAATATAAGATGATACAATATGGCGTAGGGACGGAATTTCTGGAGCCATGTGTAACATTAATCCTCTGTTGATTTTATCAAAGTGGCCTCTTGACTTATATTTTGGTATAAATGTCAATTTCGTTCCCCTGTTATCTTTGTAGGTGATTGTCCTGTCGTTGGTGGAAGGTAGCAACCCCCTAGCTGGGCTACCGTCCCACGGTTTCTCTTCCTTGTTGACCAGTTGAACAGTTGTTATCTCCTGTTTTTTTAGAAACAGCTTCACCTCTTAAGTGCCTGTTTTTTCCTGCTGGTTCTTGCTTACATTCTGTTGCTTTAGGACTCTTATCCCCCTGTGCTGGGAGAACATCCAATTGCGAGTTTGGATCTGTTTGTGATAAGGGTTCACTTGTGTTACTTATGATGACAGTGTTTGCTGAACTGGTATCTGTATAAGTCACATTGTTATGAATATCTGCCACCTCTGTTTGATCCAACTCCACTTCCAGCATGTTAACTGATTCTGTCTCTGTCATGCTTGCTGTTGTTTTCTTAAATATAAGGTAGACTTGACCGGCCTATCCAGCTTGTATTTCACCCTTACCCAGATTTGACTTATTGTTATGTGCTTTCCTAAGCATCCTGCGCTGTCTTTTGGTTGGCTGGCGATGTCATCGAGTGGGTCGGGCCTAAGTGCAGTGTGTGTTGTTTGGGTTACTGGACCTCCCAGACCTGAGCTAGTATTGTGAGGTGAATAAAACTTGGGGACAATACTGCTTTCAATTTTCATGTGGTGCCTCCTAATTGAAGATCTTTTAGATCCATTGCCCTGCTGTTCCTGTTCTAAGTCACAAGACTCCATTTTGGCCTTGCCAGGTTGTGTTAAATTTGACAATAAAGTTTATTATTAGAGGCACAGTTGTTGAGGTCAATTGGCTTAGGTGCATCCACTATTTTTGGGGTTGTCTTTAGCTGCAGCTTAATATCTTTCAACACAGTTTCTAAAGTTCCTGGGAGCAATGCCAGTTTGTCTAAAACTGGACTACAGGCGCAAGAAGGAATATATTGGGTGTCAACTTGGGCCCTCTAGACCAGCGAATTTAATGCACCAATTTTGTAATCGATTGCGGTGATGTAAAGGGCCATTGTGTTCAGTAGGTCCACCTGGATGCCTTACTTACTAGACTGGTATGTTAAAGCATTGACTACAGCTTGAAATAAATTGAGCATAATATCCAATGTATTGCTGACGTTTCCTCCCCAACAAGGGATTTGGCTGCCCGATGCATCCCCTTGTAAGGAAATGTCTGGGGATACTGATAAGAGGGAACCAGCCAGCTGCATTCCTTCATCCTGTATTGACACAGGCTTCACCTATGACTCGACCTGTGAGAGTGGCAAGCACTCATCCTGCTGGGATTCTTACACCAGGTATCTAATGGAGTTTTATCACATATAAGCAACTGCTGCTATGTACATTCCCAACAGGGAATTTGGGCCTTTTATAGGAACAGGGTTGGGGAAAGAAAGGAAATTGGGGTATTTTCCTGATATAACGTTCTCAATGCGCATTGACTTTGCGTTGATGGGATATCCAAAGATATTGGAGTAGACGCCTCACTCACTTATCATGACATGCTTCATCATAGGCGTCTATCCACACCCGTGATCCAGCGGTCTACTAACAACAGATATTCTACTACCATATACTTACTTGGGCCCATACAACTCGTTTCCGCTGCGCTCTAAGTAAACCACTGGAGTTTATTAGTTTTATATCTTGCTCATACCTCAGGATCTAGTTATTACTTCTTTAACTAAACCTTCTGCTGATCAAACAGTTCTTTCCTCTGGTCAATGGACCAGTTAGGTAAAACTAGTTGATGGCAATAATTGATATAACTTATTATGCATTCCTTAATAGATATAAAATAATGACAGACTCAATAAGTTTTAAAATCTTTATCTAAAAGTTAGGGTTTTGAACCATCTCAAAGCGTTTCAGTACAAATATCCTCATTCGCGGGAGTGCCAATTCAAAATATCTCAGATAAACTCTTATCAGTTCAGATCCACACAATAACTATACTTAGAAAGAAGAGGATAGAGACAGAAGAGCATTTATCAAACGATGAATTTCATAGTTACCAAAGTATGGTGTGAAGACCAACCCTCTGGCCAAAGGGCTGGTAAGGGCCTCCCAGGACAGATCAGGAGACAAAGGCTTCAGGACAGGAATCAGGACAGGATACTTCACCTCTCTAATTACCGACGGCTACGTCGCACCCCTCTCTGACACTCTCTTCCTCCTCGTGGTTCTTCCGCGATTCCCCTAACCCACCCCAATTAAGTAGATGGTTCTGCATTCGATTTCTTCATCAGTATTTTCAGAGCATCAGCATCACCCCAGCACCGACAGCATCCCAAGCTCCGAATTAGCTTAGCTTCTCGACGACCCTCCTCTCGAAAAAAAAAGATCCCTACTAAACTAAACTACTTGAATTATACCCTTTTCGTAGGCATGTACCACCCTTTAATGTTTCATTTGCACAAAATACTAACTTCTGATTGGACGGCTAGAGGGGGATGATCATCACACCACACTTATACTTCATTTATTTTCTTTTAACCATTGTTTTCCAAACCCCTCCCATCAAACTTTATTCCGCCTTTCCTTTCCCATACATCTTTAAACTTCATTAAATACATTTGTAACTGATGTCTTGAATAAGTTCCTTCATATGAACTCTTCACCCTCATGTTCCCAGGGCACATCTCCGCCGACCTTGGACTCGTGTCAAATCCTTAGTCATCTCGCAAGCTTCCGTATCAGGGCGCATGCATCGCGCCATATTGGTCTGCTCGACTCGGACAACTTTAACAGGCTCAAATACGCACTAATAATAAAGTCGAAAAGGAAAAATGTTATTCTCAAAAATAAATGGTTTCACTGTATACCTCCAACCTCTACTCTAACTCATACCATTTGTTATCTCTCTCTCTGCATTTACGTTAGTTATAAATCCATTTCTAATTTCAATAAGGCAGGTGCCATGCATGTGAGTTTTTCAAGCGGCCATTTTATAGCTCTTTGCGCAAGCGCCAGAATTTCCCTCCAAGCGAAAGCACGTCATACTACGTAGATCCCATGTTAAATGCATTCCAGTCCTACCTCTGTGTTATTTGCAGTTAGTAAACACATAGGCAAGCTTCATTCTTATCCCGCGTATAGTGTAAAATGGATATTATTAATTACGAGACATGTGATTAGTAATACGCTAGTGAGTTAAATTGAGAGTATTGCTTCCGAGCAAGTCTCGGGTCCGAGTCCTTGCTCCATCAATCCCCTCTCTGATGGCATATTAAGCCATCACAAAATTCCCATCCATCCCAGATATCAACTTTAGCACTTCTCAGTTTTCTCTAATTGGCCTCCCAACCTTCCATCAACTATTTCATTTCCTTCTAAATCTCGCATCTTCTTATATAATCTGCCTTTCATTTCTTCCAAGCGTATTTCTTCATGCTTTCTTTTATGTGTCTGTCCCTTTCCTTTTCTGTTCAAGTGTACTTTTCCTTTCGTACCTTTTCTACAACATTTATATGTAATTATTATTAACATCACTATTGTTATTATCATCACTAAAGGTATCATTATTTGGCCTAGAAAACTTTTCCCAAACCCAACAAACCATTTCCCTATTGATGTTATACTTTTTTTTAGTCTTCCCCACACACTGTCAACCTCCAGTTGGGTCAAATTTGTATGCATTCTCGTAATATTTTCAATATATCCTTTAATTTCTCTGCTCTTGTCCGGAATATAAGTGCAGCAATGTTGAACTTTCAACATGCCACAAACTCCACCTTCTTTTGCCTACAATATGTCAAGAGCAAGACGGTTCTGTAAAACCATTGATCTAATATCAACCATTTCTGTGTTAATCATTAAAAATCCTCCTGCAGTATCTGTAGAAAGACGAGCAACTATAGTTGATAACTTACAAATTTAATTTTCTGTGAATTTAAAATGACTCCAACTGAGGGTATCAGCGCACTAAAAATATCTCCTACAATTTCAGAAAAACTAGCCCTTCTTCTTCGTGTTAGTCCATTAGAATTTCCATTGGTTCCACTGATTTTATCTACATGGTAAATTTTTGGAAAAACTATTCCAAAATAACAGCTTCCGTACCATCTTGCAGGTAACCTGTAGTAGGCATTATTCCCACAAACATAATATACTCCTGGAAACACAGGATCAGTTCCCCCTTTTAGTCCCCATCCTCCTAATATTACGAAGTTATGTTCACATTCACTGGAACCAATGAAATTATTGTTATAATCTGTCTTTAATCTATGAAGGCAGAATTTTCCCCTTTTCACAAAGTCCAGGGACATCGCAGCATGAGCCTTGCCACTTGCATAGATTCCCTCTTTCCCAACCCATGGAGGTACATGGGTTTTCTGTGTAGTTACCTTCTTCATTAAATGCTGTCTCCTTTCTTCTACTAAATCTAAAAACTCTTTTTCATCTTTTCTTAATGTACATGTTAAATTATCTTCGTGTGCCTGAACTAAATCTATTGAACTCATTGTTATGAAAAATTCACCCATAAATCGTGCATTTTTACTACTAACTACTGGATTCATATTCTTTCTAATAGGAAGTTCAGGAAATATTACATCTAAGTTAGAATAAAAATACTGCAATCTCCCTGTAGTGTAAAATAAACTTGACAAAATACTACATGACACACCATACGTTAAAGGTATATGGTGATACATCATCCCTTCTGATACTGATGAGGACAACTTCATACATACATAGCAGTTGTTAATTTGCATAGTGCTAACATACTGAAATAATAATCTAATAAACACATTAGAGGACGTATTATATTCTGATTCATTATGATAATTTGCCTCATCTTCCACTCCTATTTCTATTTTAGTTTCTCTTAATCTATCTACTTTATCATTAGTATCTGTATTATTTTTGTCACTTGTTTCCCTTATCAAAGGTACCCCTACTGTTAGGAATAACCATCCTAATAACGCTAATAAAATACTACAAAAACAAAATCTAAGACACTTTCTTTTAACTCCACTTTTTGGTTTTCCGCTAACTTCATTGTCGGCCATTTTGTCTCTGAGAAAATTTCTTTTCTCTTATCTTTTCTCTTTACAGTCTTTTTGTCTTTCTATTCTTAAGGAGGTTTCAATTGGCTTTCATCAATTTGTGCAATATGGACTTCTTCTGTCTCATCAGTCAGATCCAGGGACTCAAATTCTTCAAGAATGACGTACGTCCACTCTGGAGCCTTGTATTTTCTGTTTAAGTTTCTCAATCTTGGACTTCTTCCAGTTGTTTTAGCTAATGTTTGTTTAGATCTTGTTTGACTTGTGATTTCATTCACTTGTTCTGGTTTCTTTTCAGATTTACTCAGGTGATATTTTAGTTTCTTTACTCCAGTTGGCCAATTGTCCCCTTTTCTGACTCTTTTGATTTGTACTGCTTTTTCATCTTCTTTATCTCCTTGTAAAGTTTGTTTTATTTCATTTATTCTGGGCACAATCTGTCCTATTTCTCTGTTTTCTGTGCTTGTACCTTCTTTTGCTTCTTCCTGCTCAGGTTCTACTGTGTTTTGTTCTACTTCTTCCTGAGCTTGTTCTTCTAATTCTATCTGGTCCTGCTCAGGTCTTACTTCAAATCTTTCTTCTTCTGCCTGAGTTTGTCCTTTTAACTCTATCTGGTCCTGTTCAGGTCGTAATTCAAACCTTTCTTCTTCTGCCTGAACATTTTCTTCTCTTTTTCCCTCCTCAGGTTTGTTTATGTCTTTTTCTGTTTTCACCTGAGTGTGTTCTTCTTCCCCTATCTCTTCCTGACTACTTTCCTGTCTCTTCAGCTCTGTTCTTCTTCTGGTTTCAATGGCATCATCAATTACTTCAATCACTGGGATCCATCCTTCCTGACTTATCTCGAGCTGCTCATCATATGGTTGTCTTTCAGAATCTATCACTCTAGATTCTTCAATTTCACAGTTTACAACTCCTGATGCTTCAGCCTGCTCAGTCAGTGATGGCTCTTGTTGATCTAATGGGCTCAGTACTCTTCTGGTATGACTAGCGTGAATCCAGTTGGGCAAACCTGCACACTTCACTGCTGTGGTAGTGACTAGTATGACTTGCCATGGTTTGTCCCACCTTGGTGCTAGACACGATTTTCTTGCGTGTTTCTTCACTAGCACCCAATCGCCAGGATTCAAATCATGCGCTTGATCTGGCTGTTTTTCAACTGCGTCTTCTCCAAGCTGATGAGAGATAGAACGCATCATTTCAGCCAATCCTTTGCAATAGTCTAATACCAGATCATCAGTTATACTCATTATTTTATTTCCAGGAATGAATGCCTGTCTTATGGCTCTTCCCATGAGTACCTCATGTGGACTCATTCCTGTTTTCCTGTCCGGAATGCTTCTGAGACCCATTAGCACAAGAGGCAATGCATCTGGCCATTTCAGCTTTGTGGATGCACACACCTTTCCCAATCTTGACTTGATTGTGCCATTCATTTGTTCAACAATTCCAGAAGCCTCTGGACGATAAGCAAAGTGTAGTTTTTGTTCAATGTTAAATGCAGCACAGATTAATCGAATTATTTCATTATTAAAATGAGGGCCTCTATCTGATTGCAAAGTGACCGGAAAACCAAAGCGTGGCACCAACTCCCTCAACAACAACTTTGCAACTGTAAGACTGTCATTTCTTCTTGTCGGGTAGGCTTCCACCCATCTTGAGAAAAGGCACACTATGACAAGTACATATTTCAGTCCATTACAGGGGGGTAACTCAATGAAATCTAACTGTAATCTGGTGAAGGGTCCTTCTGCCTTTCCGATTTTTCCCCAGCTTACCACTGTCTTTCTACCTGGGTTCTGCTGTTGACAGGTTAAGCATCTTTGGCAAAGGCTCTCTGCGATTACCCTGAACTTCGGATTGTACCAACTCTGTCTGAATAGTCTGATCATTGAATCTCTCCCTATGTGTGTTGCTCCATGACACACCCTTGCCATTTTTGAAAGTAGACAATCTGGCATGACTGGTCTTCCAACTAGATACACCCATACTTCATCATGTGGTCTTTTGGTACAGGCTGCCTTTATCCAGATATCCTTCTCCTTTTCCTCAACTTCTTCCTGTAATTGTCTAATCTCATCCCATGTCTCTGGCACTGAGAAGTACATAAGTTGACATCTGGTTTCTCCTGTTTCAATTTTTCTGTTTATGGCTACTGCATTTTTAGCGCAGTATTTCGCCACTTGGTCAGCATAATTATTTCCAGCAGTCACATAGTCATTTCCTGACTGATGTGCAGCGCATTTTACAACTGCTATCTCTTTTGGCAATTACAATGCTTCCAACAAATCCTTTACATTTTTGCTGTTTCTGATTGGAGAGCCTGAAGAAGTCAGAAATCCCCTCTGCATCCAAAGCTGGCCGAAGTCATGCACAATCCCAAAACCATATTGACTATCCGTAAATATGGTTACTCTCCAATTTTTCCCCTATTTACATGCCATTGTTAAGGCAACCAATTCAGCTACTTGTGCAGACTTGACCCCAGGTAAACAGGATGCTTCAATTACCCCCGAAATTTTGCAAACAGCATATGCAGCACTTAGACCTCCTACTTGTGTCCTAAGGCAGGAGCCGTCTACAAACAACTCATGATCTGCTTCTTTTAGGGATGTCTCTTTTATATCTGGGCGGGGCTTTGTGCATAATTCAGTTACGTCTAAGCAATCATGATCACTATCATCTTTTACTTCCTCATCGCAGGGGTCTGGCAATAGAGTAGCTGGGTTCAAAATCGTACACCTTGTCACATTTTCAGCTCCCAAAATTACTCTTTCGTACTTTGTCAAACGACTAGGGGTGAGGTGCTGTGTTCTTATTCTTGTTAAAAGAATCTCAACTGAGTGTGGAACGAATACTTTTACCGGATGTCCCATCACTATCGACTCACTTTGTTCAAGACTCATACAGGTAGCAGCTACTGCTTTTAAGCAGCCAGGCAATGCTGAAGCCACCGGGTCCAACGTGGCTGAAAAATATGCCACCGGACGCCGACTCAATCCATGTCTCTGTGTTAAAACTGAAAGTGCACAATTTTCTCTTTCACAACAAAACAAAGCAAAATCTTTTGTATAGTCTGGCATGCCCAAGGCAGGAGCCTCACACAGACAAATTCGCAATCTCACAAATACCTATAGGCAGTCATCATTCCAATCAATCGGATCTTTTGCTCGTTTCCGAATCATCTGTATCAAAGGTTTCGCTAACACGGAAAATCCATTTATCCATTGTCTGCAGTATCCAACCACTCCCAGAAACATTCTCATTTCTCTCTGAGTCTGTGGCAATTGCATTTCTTTGATTATTTTTATTCTTTCCGGTGTCACTTTTCTAACTCCTCTTTCTATTTTATGCCCTAGATATCTTACTTCTTGTCGACAGAACTGTAATTTTTCTGGAGACACCTTGTGTCCTCCTTCAGCCAAATGGTTCAGCAACGCAATTGTATCTGTGACACAATCTTCTCGCGTTTTTGATGCCACCAATAGGTCATCAATGTACTGAACCAGAACAGAATTTCTGGGCATAATCAATGATTCCAGCCACTTTTTCAAAATCTGATTAAAGATTGAAGGACTTTCTGTGTACCCTTGAGGAACACGACACCATGCGTAAATACAATCTTCAAATTTAAACGTAAACAGATACTGGCTGTCTGGGTGCAAAGGAATAGAAAAGAACGCTTGGCATAAATCAATTACTGTGAACCATCCTGCATTCCATGGTATCTGATAAAGGATCACTGCTGGATTTGGCACAATTGGACAACAGGGAATTACAATCTTATTTATTTTTCTCAGGTCTTGTACTATTCTGTATTTCCCGCTAGGCTTTTTCAGTCCCATTATTGGTGAATTACAGGGACTACCCATCACTTCTTTCAGAATGCCTTGTTTAACCATTCGTTCAATTTCTGGGATAATTCCTGCTTTTACTTCTGAACTCATTTTGTACTGTCGGGTATTTGGATACACTGCACCTTCCTTCACTGTCACTTTAACTGGGTCTATATTTTTCATTAGCCCAATATCTTTTCCTGTAAAATCCCACACTTCTGGATTAACTGTGGTTCTCAACTCTTCTGGTAATTCATTTTCAGTTATCAGTGAAAACATTTCATCTACTTCTGTTCCCTGCTTGGCCAGCATCATCTTGTATGCCACATCTTCATCAGGGGTTTGGAAAGCGACACCATCCGGTGTACAATAGATCGTGCAATTCATTTTGCACAAAAGATCTCTTCCCAACAGATTTACAGGACTGGAATCGCAAACTACAAATCGATGCATTTCTTTGAAGTTTCCAATGTGCACCTCCATTGGCTTTGTGATTGGTGTTCTAATCTGTTGGTTAGATACACCTACAACTTGGATTGTCTCTCCCGAGAGGGGTAGGTTTGGGATGTCTGCTGTTCTCACAGTAGACCTGGTAGCACCAGTATCCAATAGGAAAGTAATGTCTTTACCTTCTACTCTCCCATCAACAAATGGACCTGACTGATCTACCGGCAAGGATGCGCCAAGCACGCACTCCTCTTCCTCCCCCCTCAGGCACCGTCATTGTATAGTATCTGAACGTACCTCATCATTCTGCAAAAAATATTGAGCAATTGTTCTATTATTCTTACCACTTTCTCCTTGAAATCTGGTGTTTGTACTGAAACTCTGATGGTTCACAAAATTTGGCATAGGAGCTGGTGGTACCTGATATTGTGGAGTGACTACCTGTTGCTGCTGATTCATAAGTACTTCATTCTGCATCTGTGGGATTAAATTTTGATTTGGCCCATTATTATTATTATTATTCTGAGTACTCTTACACTCGTTCTTCCAATGTCCAAGTTTTCCGCACGCATGACAAGGGAACTTCTTTTTCGCTTCTTCTCTGTCCATTCGCCCTTTAAATCTATTACCATTCGTTCCTTGATTATTCTGACTCTGTTCTTTTACTGGACTATTATTTTGCTCATTTGTCTTCTCTTCCTGCTGCTCTGCCAATTTAACTTTAGCCCACATCATTTTCTCTTTCAGCTTCCTTCGCCTGGCTTCTATGTCATCTCCGCAATATTTCGCGTACTTCAAAATTTCATCCACTGTCTTACTTTGCCAGCACAACATGTGCTGCTGTATCATCTGACTAATTTCCGGTTTCAATCCATATACAAATCGATACACAAAATGTCCCATATCTTTGTCACCTATATTCTCAAAACCACTATACTGCTTGAACACCTGCAACAATCGCTCATAGTACGCATGTACAGATTCATTCGGTTCCTGTGTTGTTCTATCTATTTTTACCCAATCTGTTTCTTTAGGAGGGATTTTCCCTTTCAAGTATGTAATCACTTGGTGATACTTTTTCATCACTTCTTCTGATGGGGCTCCTGTTTTTGCATCTCTAGGATACTCCTCATTAGGCCAATCAATTGTGATTTTACATTCTGTCCATAAATCAGCAGGTACCACAATGTCAAATAGACCATCCAGATCTTTCAATGACACCATCGAAACTTTTACAAACCTCTCTACCTGTTTGTACCACTCGACTGGCTTTTCTCTTAGTTTCGGGAAATCATTTGTAAATGATAAAATATCTTGTCTACTCCAAGGGACATGAACATATCCTCCTCCAGGAACCTCTCTCATTGGACACAACCTCTCCGTCTTTCCTGTTTCTCTCACCGGAAATGCAGCTACTCTCTCTCTCGCCTGCACTTCTTCTTTCTTCCTTATCCACCTAATCCTCCATTTATCAATGTCTCCCCATTTACGCAAAATGTTCATTAATTCTTTTATCTGTAACCTTTTTCCTGAAGTATTCACACTTTCCAAATCTTTATCAGTAAAATCCACTCAATAGGGCCTCTGTAACAATTTTGATTTCCCTATATCTATTCCAATCTCTGAAGCAACTTCAGTTAATCTTTCATGAAATAGTCTTGCTCTCCTGGTTATACTCTTACACAAAAACAACAGTTCTTCATCATTATAAACATTTAATCTTTCTGTGCCCACACATCCTGTCATCATCTCTTCCAATTCCACTTTCAATCTGCTAATATCTAAAATCTTCGGTTTTATGATCTGATTTTCCTTTTCCTGGGCCCACCTTTCTATATCTTCAGGGGTAACTACTGTTGTATTGAAGTTCCAGCCAGAACCAAAGGTCTTCTCTCTCTTAAATTCATAGGCGTGACTCTCTTTTGAGTTTCCGCAAGGGGTTCCACAATAGGGAGATCCATTAGTGAGATAACTGACTCACTTTCACTAACCTGATCATCTGTGATTATTATCTCTTTTCTAGGACTATTCAATGGAACTGTCGCAAGATGTGATTTCTGGGTATCCTTATTATCCCCATATAATGGGATTACTGGACCAATGGTTACAGGTACTGTCAAAGCTTCCGTATTTAAATTCAATTGACTTATTCTTTGAACTAGTTCCTCCCTAGTTTTGTTCAAAGCTTCTCTCTCATTATCTTGCAACACTCTGTTGTATGATGTCTCATGTAAAATCTGTGGAGTTAATGGTATTCCCATTACTGGCGCACTTGGGACAACCTTACTAGCTGCTTCTTGATACGGTTGTGGATTCTTAATTAAAATATCCCGTAACAATTCATCATCTGACTCTCCATATCCTGTCGAATTCATATGTTTTGTTTTCTCTTTACACTTTCCGCCAGAATGTTCCTCAGCCATCAACACTGGATATAACCCTTCCGATACCATCGCTTTCCTCCACTGTTTCATCTGTCCTTCTCTTGACTCATGCAAGTGTCTTGGAAAGAATCCTCTATATCTTCCACCTCTGCATTTCTCTCTTTCATATGACTCAGTCTCCCATTCTTCCAAAGCCTCATATTGAGTTAACCTGGGTCTCGGTTCTAAATCATTCATCTTCAATCTCAGATTCTGAAGAATCCTCCCATTGAACTTACCATCCTTAGGAAACGCTAACACACCATCATCCCTCGTGTACTCTACCCAATTTTCCAACCACACGCAGATATGATATCCTCTTTCCATCATCATAAAAGATGCTGGTGTCTTCGGTGGCAGAATAGGAATACCCTCTCTAGTCAACACAGGTTTATCCTTGACAAAGAAATTCTTTATTCTCTTAAAAATTGACATCTTTCTTTTCTCTCCATACATTCTTGAAGAACGGTGCAGGAAATTGTATTCCGCAAACCCTTGAAATCTTCTACCTGTACGCCTTGCACTGACGGTCAAATCAAGATCCCACATACAATCCTTTTCTCCTCCAATCCTAGCGCGGCTTCTAACTAAGTATCCAATCAAATCAGGCTCACACTCGTACTCTGACCAATGTTAGCGCGGCCTTTTCCTGACGTCAGTTCTACTCCTCACTACTGACCCCTCCTTTACAATGCTGTTCCTGTCACACGCCCGCTGCTTCTACCAATCCCAGCACGGCTCTCTGTGACATCAGTACCACTCCGGCAACTGACCCTCCCTTTACAAGGTAATACGAAAATTTTATTTTCTTCTAAACTTCTTTGAACTTCTTTGTTATTAACAACGTAAAAACATTCGCTACTCTGTCTGTTCCACTAAACCAAAAGGATAGTTTATTCTCTTCCACTGCGAGTAAAACCTTCCGCTTACTCTTCACCTAAGCTCCAGAGAACCTGCTACTTTCCCGGTATCTTCCGTTAAGGAATTTTGAGACCGGAATTTCACCAGCGAACTCCTTTTGCTGTCAATCTAGCTTAGAAGAACCTGCTACTCCTTCAGGGTTACCCTTACTAGGTGATATAACGCCTAAAGTTTCATCAGCGAACTCTTTGCTTTCAGCCACTCTCACTTTTGTTCAGAAAAAATAGTCCCTAGTTTAACAATGCCAGCCCTAGCTAGCTTCTCAGTGTTATTCCAACAGACGAGTAACCTCACTGCAGTGTTGTTTCTATCACCACCCGCTATACATTTCCTGGGAATTTTCCAGACAACATAAAACAGGACACTAACTCTTTTGTTAAAACATAAACCAAAAATCAATAATCTATACTTATCACCAAACTAGTTACTAACAACTATAGCTCTGCTACCAGAAAACTGATCCAGCGGTCTACTAACAACAGATACTCTACTACCATAAACTCACTCGGGCCCATAAAACTCGTTTCCGCTGCGCTCTAAGTAAACCACTGGAGTTTATTAGTTTTATATGTTGCTCATACCTCAGGATCTAGTTATTACTTCTTTAACTAAACCTTCTGCTGATCAAACAGTTCTTTCCTCTGGTCAATGGACCAGTTAGGTAAAACTAGTTGATGGCAATAATTGATATAACTTATTATGCATTCCTTGATATAAACTAATGACAGACTCAATAAGTTTTAAAACCTTTATCTAAAAGTTAGGGGTTTTGAAACATCTCAAAGCGTTTCAGTACAAACACCCTCATTCGCGGGAGTGCCAATTCAAAATATCTCAGATAAACTCTTATCAGTTCAGATCCACACAATAACTATACTTAGAAAGAAGAGGATAGAGACAGAAGAGCATTTATCAAACGATGAATTTCATAGTTACCAAAGTATGGTGTGAAGACCAACCCTCTGGCCAAAGGGCTGGTAAGGGCCTCCCAGGACAGATCAGCAGACAAAGGCTTCAGGACAGGAATCAGGACAGGATACTTCACCTCTCTAATTACCGACGGCTACGTCGCACCCCTCTCTGACACTCTCTTCCTCCTTGTGGTTCTTCCACGATTCGCCTAACCCACCCCAATTAAGTAGATGGTTCTGCATTCGATTTCTTCATCAGTATTTTCAGAGCATCAGCACCACCCCAGCACCGACAGCATCCCAAGCTCCGAATTAGCTTAGCTTCTCGACGACCCTCCTCTCGAAAAAAAAAGCTACCTACTAAACTAAACTACTTCAATTATACCCTTTTCGTAGGCATGTACCACCCATTAATGTTTCATTTGCACGAAATACTAACTTCTGATTGGACGGCTAGAGGGGGATGATCATCACACCACACTTATACTTCATTTATTTTCTTTTAACCATTGTTTTCCAAACCCCTCCCATCAAACTTTATTCCGCCCTTCCTTTCCCATACATCTTTAAACTTTATTAAATACATTTGTAACTGATGTCTTGAATAAGTTCCTTCATATGAACTCTTCACCCTCATGTTCCCAGGGCACATCTCCGCCGACCTTGTATTCGTGTCAAATCCTTAGTCATCTCGCAAGCTTCCGTATCAGGGCGCATGCGTCGCGCCATATTGGTCTGCTCGACTCGGATAACTTTAACAGGCCCAAATATGCACTAATAATAAAGTCGAAAAGGAAAAATGTTATTCTCAAAAATAAATGGTTTCACTGTATACCTCCAACCTCTACTCTAACCCATACCATTTGTTATCTCTCTCTCTGCATTTGCGTTAGTTATAAATCCATTTCTAATTTCAATAAGGCAGGTGCCATGCATGTGAGTTTTTCAAGCGGCCATTTTATAGCTCTTTGCGCAAGCGCCAGAATTTCCCTCCAAGCGAAAGCACGTCATACTACGTAGATGCAGCAGACGCATGCGCAGTAAAGATCCCATGTTAAATGCATTCCAGCCCTACGTCTGTGTTATTTGCAGTTAGTAAACACATAGGCAAGCTTCATTCTTATCCCGCGTATAGTGTAAAATGGATATTATTAATTACGAGACATGTCGTTAGTAATTCGCTAGTGAGTTAAATCGAGAGGATTGCTTCCGAGCAAGTCTTGTGTCCGAGTCCTTGCTCCATCACCCGGGTAAGATGATACTGCCCGGGCGGACTCAACCATAGATGTAATGGGAGTTCTTATATAAAGCAGGTGCTGGTTATGCAGGGAACCAGATAAGTGATAGTAAAAATACCTCTAGGTATACCCAAACAATATGTTTTATTCAGAGGGTACCTGGGGTATGAATAAAAACGTGAAAAAGTCAGGGTTTTTTACATATAATTGTTCAGTTGTGCCCCTTGTAAAGTGCCAACATGTTTTGGCCCTCGCCAGGAGCCCACATGGGTCTGGGGCCTTCGTCAGGGCTGTTTATCTACCGCTTTGCATCCCTGCTGTTCTATGGTGCACACATTCCGTGCGCAGACTTGAGGCCTAAAGCGCTCGCCTGTCTTCAACGTGTCCTCAGTAGATTTTCTAACAGAGGGAGAGAAGGTGGAGACAATTAAACTCTAGCTTGAGTATCGAGACATCCTTGTTTCATTGTTAGAACATCATCCCTATACACTGGACCGTGCTGTCTTACTTTTTAAGCAGTATTTAGTGCTGTGTGGACTATTATGACACAGTCCTGCTCGACTCTGAATACTAACAAATGGTGATCCTGTGAATGTTTAAAAACTGTCTACATAAAATATCCAAAAAGGGTATTGTTGAGATTGCTATTGTCAGCTCTTATACCTGTGCAAACTCGTGCAGACTAACCTAGGTCCAGATGTCAAATCTAGGTGTTGTGGCTTTAGATGTTATCCAAAAGTGATGAGATCCCTGACCCGGTTTGATATACAATGTTTTAAAAAACAACTTTTGCTTACCTACTGCTTGTTTTAATTTTTCAACATGCGGATCAGGCGGTTAGGTGCTGCCTTTTAGTCACACACTGAGGGAACAAAAGCAATAAATATTACACAATTCTAGGATTGTAGTTGTACATAGTGAGCATTCGTTGTACATGGTGGTTCTGGGTGCGACATTTTTGTCTTTCTGAACATAGTCCATAGATAGATTGGACCGTGAGTTTCATTAAATTCCTATTTATTTCGTATTCTGTGTGTTTGGCTACAGAACTAGCACGTCTTGTCATCACGTACTATGATATGCGGAGGCTGTGTTTGTACCAGTTCTTTATTTCATTCGGTGCTTATCATCCCACTTTGTATATATCCCAAACGTGCCCCATGCATATTTAACATAACGGCCGTTGCTGGAGTTGCTGGAGTTTGACAGGCCTATTAGTGAATCACCTTTGGATATTTGCGGTTTAATTCCCTGGACAGGATTCTTGCCATCCGGGCCTAATGGTTGAGACTTGGGGCTGTTGTCATTAAAATTGAAAGGATGGTGCTCACCTCGACTGCTACTTGCATAACCTTGCCCTTTATTGAGCCAAAATGTGGCTCTGTTTCACATTTGGCTACCTCTAGCCCATTAGGATTGATAATTCCTCCCTCAGGAACTTTCTCCAAGTCAGGCTGAGAGGGCTCTGGGTAGTTGTTATTTTTTGAAGGGCTAAACACCTGAGTTTGCCTTTTCTCCATGGCTTGAAAACTCCGTTTCACCCAATCCTCCCACTGAAAGGTTTTTGGTTTTAATTTCTTCAGGGGCAGCAGTGTCTAGAGATAACTTTTGGGCTTTACATGCTAAGTCAGAAAGAACGGACGATGACGGATGTAGCGTTCTTTGCAATTCACATGTATCTTTATGATATGTAAGTGAAGCGTCCACTGGGTTCTTTAAAAAAACGAATTTCATCTGCACTTTCCCTAGTGCTTTTTGACTGATGGTCAAGACCTCTGGTGTTATCAAAGAAAATCTCCCTTCTTGTTTTATTACAACTTCTGGTTGTTCAGATGCGTCTTTGTTTAATATAAGCCCATTATCTCGCTTTTGTCTACGCCAAGCAGTTATTGGCGCCCCTCTCGTCCTTCCTGAGTGCATGGTGGGGCTGTCAACTTCGTTGTACTAAATGTCTGAAGGAGTGAAATGGTTATGATTACCCTCATGTAATGAAACCTCCCTTGTGTTCCACCTTATGCGCCTTCTGGGGCTATTGTACTGCGCACCCTATGTTGGAAGAAAATAAATAAATAAAATAAGTAAGAGGTTGCTTGAGCGTGCGGAGTCTCCCACAGTCTTTACAAGTTTACTAATTAAGAATTCTTTTTTGCACTGGGCCCCTGGCTGATAAGTGCTCTGTTGAAGGTTTAGACCTCCGAAGGAGCAAGCCGCACCAGCCTTGTGCCGGCCGCCTCCGCGCCTATCTGGGGTTACCGCACCACTAGCCTTACCTGCATCCACCTTCCACCTGAATTCTTGGGTATAATCCGACTCTGGTTACTTACGGAGTCTCTACCTTCTTATTGCCCCTGGATCCATGCCTGCTCACCAGCCGTACCCCTTTAGCCCTACTAGCATGAGCCAGACAGCTTCTGTTTCAGCATCTTCTGCTGCAAAAGAGATGACCCGCGGCTCGCTACCGGAACCTCACTCTCAAAACCCTGAGGACGTCTTCCACCGCAGGGGGGACCATAGAGAGGTCAGTGATGGATGGTGCAAGCTAAAACTAAAGCTGGACTGGGGCCGGGCTAGGGCCGGGGCCTCGCAAGAGCTAAGCCACACCGTGCACCTCACCAGGCCAGGCCAGGGAGTCATGCTGAGTGGCTCAAGCTGAATATCCAGCGCCAGGGCTGGGGCGGGCTAGAGCTGGGTCGAGCCACACCATGCACTAAACTGATCCAGTGAGTAGTGTCGCGTCACTTCCACCGCATCACTGATTTCAGGTCAACACTTAACCGGTTGCGCCAGATTGTTTGGCCAGTAGAAATGGCTGACTAGCCTATTCCAAGTTATGGTCTGCCCAAGATGTCCAGCTAGGGGGATGTCATGGCCCAATGTGAGAAGGAATTCCCTAAACTGGTGAGGCACTACCACTTTCCTAGTGGTACCAGGTTTGGGGTCTCTGGCCTCGGTGTGAAGGAGTCCCTTCTCCCAATAGGTCCTGTGGGAGCCACTGACATCGCCCTTTTCCTGTGCAGCAGCTTTCTGTTGCAGGCTTTCAAGAGTAGGACAGTTCCTCTGTCCTTGTCACAAGCTATTCCCTAGAGGGTCACCCTGGGCCCAGGAGCTCAACCTGATAAGGTTCAAGTTCCATAGGCTCAGTTCCCTCTGAGGGACGACAAGTCCTATCTGTGAGGAGAGGGGTCCTGAGCTTTTTGTTGTTCGGAAGCTGGTCCCCCAGTCTTTTTACCTTTTCTCTTGAAAGTTCGAGCCATTATTCCAGGCTTCAACACTTCTTTTTCACCCTGTGCTCAGCTCTGTGCTCAGGTTTTTACATAAATCGATTCAGGGATTCCAAGCATGGCTGTATGGGTTTTCAGTTCTACCTCAGCCCAAGCCGAGGCCTCCAGATCATTCCCTAGTAGACATTCAACTGGAATTGCAAAAGAGACCACTACCTGCTTCAGGCCACTAGCCCCTCCCCAAGGGTACCATGGGCATGGGATGCACCTTAGTTACATTGTCAGCATTGGTGACTGGATAGTTTTATCCAGTCAAATAATGTCCTGGGAAAACCAGTTTTTCTTTCACCATGGTCACACTGGCACCTGTATCCTTCAGGACTTCTACTCAAGTCTCGTTAACCAAGGTTTGCTGATTTTATTTTACATATTAGGGGACTCAACAGTATGAGTGGCCAAATTTACCACACCCTCAGAGACTAAAATAACTTCAGTGTGAACCCTGATTTTCTCTGGGCACACTGTTGATTCCACCTGGAGACTTGCCATACCAGTGCTTGCTATAGGAGTACTAGGGGGATTTTCTTTTTGAGACAGACAGAATCTCCAGTTTTGTAGTCCTAACTGTTTACAGTTGTAACCCCAGTCCCTTTTTGGGATCAAAGTTATTACCTTTGTACCCACTGTTGGATTGTGAAGAATTCTGAGACCCACCCTCATTTGCAGGCTTTTGGGGGCCTTTAGAAGACTCTTTACTTTAATCTTACTTAGAATGTTCACCCACTTTCCCCAGGGGAGGTTTTGTAACCCCTTTCTTTTTGTGACTCCCAGTGATAGTCTTAGTCACCCTAGTCTTGACCCAGTGGTCTGCGTTCTTTCCAAATCTTGGGGAGAAATTAGACCTAGGTCTACCAGATACTGATTCAACTTTTCATTAATGCAATTACTTAAAATGTGCTCTTTCATAAACAGATTGTAAAGCCCATCATAGTCATGCACTTCACTTCCAGTTCCCTATCCAGCTAGTGTTTTTACTGAGTAGTCCATGAAGTCAACCCAGGACTGACTCAAGGTTTTATGAGCCCCCCTGAATCAAATTCCATATTCCTCAGTGGTGATTCCAAAGTATTCAATCAGGGGACCCTAAATGAGGTCATAGCCCTCAGCACCTGTTCCAGTGAGTGTCAGGATTCTATCCCTGCACTTACCAGTGAACAGTTCCTAAAGCAATACTCCCCAGTGTGACTTCTTCACATGTTTCTATGCACAGGCCCTCTCAAAGGCTGTGAACAATTGTGTGATGTCATCACCTTCCTCATACTTGGGGACAATCCCTTTGGGGATGTTAGGGTCATAAGAGCTATCTCTGCCCCTAGATATTATGTTGCTGCCACCAGTTATGGGTGCTAGGCCCATATCTGATCTTTCCCTTTCTATAGCCAGGAGTCTATCCTCCAGGGATATTCGGCGAGTCAACCTTGCTAAAAGGATGTCCTCCTCATTAAGGCTGTCCTTAATGCAGCTTGGGGTTCCTGACACACCTGTGTGGGCGCTAGGTACTCTTAGCACTACTTTTGTAAAGATGGGTGCAGGGACCTCATCTTCTGTAACTAGGTGAGGAGGTGGGAATTATCCCCCTCATTCCTATTTTTTTTTTCTGGGAGAAGGTCTTCCTCTTTAGAAGGGTATACCTTAGCATATTCTGTCAAGAGCTCCTGGAGCTTGGTCTTGGTAGGATTGGAACCCATTCTAATTTAAGTCTACAGAGGATCCTTAGCTCCTTCATGCCAAGATGGAGGTAAGGGGTTATGTTGAGTTCCACCACCATATTCTCTGTATCCATTATTTTACAAAAGTTGGGACCTTTTTAAAAGGACTAAAGAAAAACTTCAGGCACTTTTACCCCTAACTACTGTAGGCTTTTTAAGCTTTTAAAATTGATAAAGGGACTTAACCAAGACCCTAACAAGAATTAAAAATTTGGAAAAATTGTCAATTCAAAAATATATTTGAATCTAAAGACAACTTTGGATTGTAGTCCTGTGGTCACTTTTTGTCAGCTTGATTCAGCAAATGCAAAGTGATAGACCCCACCCCTGATCCACTTATGTAGGAATCTGGCTCTGTATATACTATACCAAATTAAGGTATAGTGTGCACAGAGTCCACTGGATCCACAGAGGCTTTACAGAGGCTGAAGTAGAGAATACTAATGCTCTTTTTGTGGTAGTGTGGGTGAGCAGTAAGGCTTATCAGAGGGCAGTGTTAAGCATTTGTTGCACACACACAGGCAAGAAATGATTACATACGCTCAATTACTAAATCTGAGACCGATGGTTTGTAAAAATATTACTGATTTTTATATAATTTTTACAACCATAAACACAGATCTAGGATAAATGCTTTCGGAAATATACATTTGCAAAGTTGGGAGAAATAGGAATAATTCAAGAGTGGAGTTTGTGGCAGACGTACCACCAATACAGTGACCACCGTGGTTATTACAATGAAAGGCATTGAGTTAGAGGGCGGGAGACTGCCAGCACATTTATCGTCACAGTTGGTGGGACACACACTCCGTCGGTGAGTTTTGGGTTACCACAGCCACAGGTAGTTTTTCACTGGTAGGATGAAGGTCTTGGGGTACCCAGGACTCGGGTACAGCAGCAGTTTCAGGTCACCTGGATCAGAAGTACCGGAGGTCATAGGCAATTGCCTTGGTTGTCACTGATAGCACTCCACTACTGTGGCAGTTGTAGGGCAGGCTGTCATGGTTGGGGCAGTCATGCCCAAGTTGCCACTTTGGGTGCAGTCAATGCCTCCAGTAGGAGGGTGCAGGCTCACAGGAGCGGGGCTGTTTCCAGAGTCAGTTGCAGGTGCTGTGAGGAGTCCTAGGGCTTGTGAATGCACTGAAGGGGTTGGTCACCGGTGTGGAGGCCAGCAAACCTTTGCTGCTGCAACTGAAAAGTTGGTAGAGAGTTGCATTGACGCGGTCTGTGCTGATCCTTACCACTTGGTGGTTTCTTTACGGGGGTATGCTGGGGACTAGAGCCTCGATACCAAATGGAGGTTCATGGCAATTTGCGAAGACTGGAGGGACTCCGGGGATTTTGGAGGCCTCGTAGGGTCTCCGAGAGAGTGGGCAGGTCACAATCGTTGAGTCCCTCAGCCGCTGGCAGGAGTTGTGCCTGTTTCTTTCTGCAGCAGGGCTTGGTTCTTGGTCCAACAGTAAGTCTTCTTCTGTTTCTTCTTTTCGTCCATCGAATCTGAGGATTAAGGTTCAGGAGTGCCCTACATACTAGTTTTATGGGCACTACAGGGGTGAGAAGGTAGGAACCAGTGGGCTACTTACCTTTAGGATGACCACACTCTTTGTATGTCCACTCCCTCTGGGGTGGGGACATACCTCTAACCCTATTGGCTAAAAATCAGCCAAAACAATGTGGAGAATTTTCAAAGGAGGGGGTTATTTCAGTGCAGGACACCCTAGGGTTGGTCCTGGCTGAGAGGGGACACACTTCTCCTGTTTACCAATTTTTCCGCCGTCCTTGCCGCCAAAAGTAGGGCTTGGTCAGGGGGGCGTGCATCTCCACTAGCTGGAGAGGCCCTGCTCAGCATAACAAAGGGCAGGAAGCCTTTGAGGCTCACCGCCGTTCTATGCTGTTCCTGCTTGGCGGTAGGAGTGAAGCACTTCCACCCAGAGCAGGTTTTGTTTCTGACCCACGAGACAAAAAGCTCCAACCTCAGGGAGTCAGAAACATGTCTAAAGGTGGCAGGCTGGTGCAGACCAGTCAGGCACACACTAGTGGTTTAGTAGGTTTGCAGGGAGCACCTCTGAAGTGCCCTCTGAGTGCACTTAATAATGAATCCAACACTGGCATCAGTGTGGGCTCATGAATCTAAGATGTTTGGTACCAAACATTTTAGAATTCAGCTGAGCCATCATGGAGCTGTGAAACTCGTATTGACAAGCTCCCAGCCAATGTACTCAGTATGGCTTCACAGTGCACTTATAATGTCAAAGAATGGACTTAGACATTATAGGTGCATATCTGCTCATGCAGTTTGTGCCCTCACATGAGACATTGTGCACCCTGCCTGAGGGCTGTTAGGCCTGCTTTAGGGGTTACTTACCTATGAATCTTGCAGTGCTGGTAGGCCTGGCACGCAGGGATGTTTTCCAGGTCAACTCATCACTTTTATCTGCACCAAAACACACAGGCTGTGGTGGCAATATGCTTGTGTTTGGTGAGGGGTCTCTTAGGGTGGCAAAATACATGCTGCAGCCCATAGAGATCCTCTCTGGTCACAATGCCCTTGGTACTACTGGTACAGTTTACAAGGGACGTATATGTGGGCCAGAGGTTTGCCAATTGTGGAAACAAAGGTCCAGTTCTCGGAAAAAACACAGGCACTGGGAACCTGGTTAGCAAGAACCCAGTTCATATTCGGTCAAAATGCATCAGAGTCAGGCAAGAAGTGGGGGTAATCATGCCAAAAGGAGTACTTTTCTACAATTTCTTTTAGTTATATTTTTGGTTTGTGTTTTTATAATTATGTAAGAGCATTTTAACAGGTTGTTTAGTTTTTAGCGGTATATCATCTAAAGATGTGTTTAAATATTATCAAAGGTATAGGTTTAGATATTATAATTAAAAGCTAAATCATTTGATCATTTATCATGTAGGGGAATAGAGCGCCAATATTTCTTATGTTTCAAACATATATATTTTAATGTTAATATTTAATTAAGTATTAATTAATGTTATTAATTTGCTAATTAATTTATCAGTTAATTCAAATAAACATAATGTACCGTTGAATGGGGAGAGTAATAGATGGGAAGATTATTTAAAAAACAATTGTATATGTTTACATTTAATAAATAACTAGTTTCTTAATGAAAATCATGAAATTTCTAACTTATTTATTAATTAATGCAAGAAACAAATAAATGAGTTGATTGGTTTATAGGGAATATGGAGGGTAGCATTTTAAATTGAAAATATTTCAAATTTGCATTTTTTAATTCAGTAATGCATTTACTAAATTAAATTAATTAATGTATTAATTTATTTCTTGTTTCATGAATTATAACATATTATTTTATTTATTGGCAAACGCATGCGTTCTGTGTTAAGTAGAGCTTTTAAGTTTGGATATTTCATCTCTTGTAACCCAAATTAAAAATAGCTTCCTCACAATTTATTTAAGGGCACTCAGGTTCATCAGTTTGATCTCCCTACAAATATACACTTTTTCAAAATAGTGAAGACCGGAGTTTAATTATTTCATTGGATCATAAAAGTGACCAGGTTCACTAAATATATACCTTTTCTACAATGAAAGTGGGATTAGAGTTAGAATAGTAAATCTGCCTCCCTCCTCCACAAGGTATATTTATTTTTTCAAAATTAAAGTGGGGTTGGAGTTAGATATGTAAACCTGAAGCCCAAATGTATGCTCTTTTCCCAATGAAAGTGCAATTGGAGTTACAATAATAAATCTGCCCCAACCCTCAGATATACAATCTTCACAAAATTAAAGTGGGATTGGAGCTAGAATAGTAAATGTCAGTATAATCCCCCAAATATATACCCTTTCCCCAAAGTAAGTGGGATTGTAGTTAGAATAGTAAATAAGGCCTGCCAAGTTATATGGTATTTCCCCAATGTAAGTGGGATTAGAGTTACAAAAGTATATCAGACACTCCCAGTTGTATGCCATTTTCCAATGAGAGTGGGATTGGAACTAGACTAGTAAATCATAATCCTGCACCAAATATATGTTCTTTCAAAAATTAAAATGGGATTGAATTTAGAATAGTAATTCTGAAACCCTAAACAAATACCCTTTCCCCAGTGAGTGCTGGATTGGAGTTAGAATTGTAAATCTAATGTCCCTTGTTTCACAGTGAGTGGGATTGGGGTTACAGTAAATTTGTCCCCCAAACAATAAATGTGAGATTCATAAATACTAACCATTTAGATATTTAATGCTAGAGTAAACTAAATTATTGTTTTAATGGCATTGTTATTGATTACTAATAACAGGTATTTTACATTTTTTTAAGTTTTAAAAAGTCTATAAAGTTGTAAGAAAATAGGTTATTTGGGTTGGGGAGGATGTGAGTCCTTCCCAACGAATAAATCTAAAATCTTGTCAGGTCTGACACCCAAGTTCATTAAGTAAAAGTGAGTTCAACCTCCATGGAACTTTGGATCAGACCAGACAGGCTTAATTTAAGGAAAAGTGTGTAAAGTAATTAGTAGTATCAAAACAATTAAAAAGTCAAAACACAACAAAAAATAAATGCCCCAGTCAATTTCTAAACATTGCAAACAATTTAATAAGAAAAAGGATATCAAACCAATGAAAATCCAATATTCTAAGATATACATTTTTTAAGTTTACTGGCAATAAGCACAAAAATAAGTAAAGCACCAATCAGAAGTTACAGATGACCAAGACCTATATCAGGATGACTGTAAGGGAGCAGAGGTCGGATATGTAGTGTCTTGTGAGTTAGCGATAACAGGACCCATTTGGTTCCCAATAGAGTACGTAAACTATGACATAGGTATTCAGGTGTAGTGAATAGAGCTTGTGTTTAGGAAGTTGAGGTTACAGATACACTCTGAGGAATAAAGATGTGTAATATTAAGCACCATGTGTGACGTATTCATTTACGAGTACCCCGGCTGTGGAGGACACTAAAACACATAATCTGAAGATCGATAGGGCTCTACAAGAGAGCTTGCCGTGGCCCTATTAACAGCTCTTGTGTGGCACATGTGCCTCAGTTGAATGAAGATCGATGTTTGGGGTATGTGGAGTCAAAGTGCCACTCCAGCCTCTGTGGAGCATTTGACAATAATGAAAGCCTCACTGAGACGTCTACTCATCATTGGCCAGAAATCTGCTACTATGGCTGTGAAAGATTTAGTGTGCCACTATGCAACACTGAGCTATAAATCGCATAGAACAATAACATTAAAGGCAGAAACAGCCAGGTACAGAGAAGCGTTAGAAGTAGCGACAGATAAGGCGAGGAAGAACTAGCTTTGAAAATAGCAAAATACAGAAAAGCACTAAATGCATTGAAAACCAGGTTCAGAGAACTAATGTGGTACTTACTAAAAGTTGAGCAAAGAGAGTCATCATAACACCGCTGTGGGCAAAGTAACCCAAGTAGAATACTCTGGGTTGCGAATACGGAGCTGTTGATCCCTGAAGTGGACACCACCGAAAGTGCAGGATGAGTTCCGCACAACTAGAAAGTCCTTCAACAATTGAAAAGTTCAGATGGCCACATGAAAAGAAGCTCCACCTGGTCTGATTGGCCATAATGACCATGAAGCAAGCACGTCGCAAAGACTTGCCGATGGTGTGAATGGTACAAGTCCGGGTGAGCAGCATTGACTCTCAACGTCAGTAAGTTCTCCAAATGATTATATAGCCATCACCTTCCTGAAACCACCACCTCCATTCGACACTGCTAAAAAAGCAGAATATTGGTGACAGATGGACTGCTTGGATAGAAACATTTGATGATTTCATCGATGCACTGAAAGAAACAGACAGCAAAAAGATTGTCAAATATCTTACCGGTAAAGTAGTAAAAGAGGTAATCAAGAAATTACCATGAACTGATGAAGTCACATACCGTCAAATCAAAGAAGCGTTAAATCTCAAGTTCAATCCAATGCCGAATGTCGAATACGAAAGATACATTTTCAGTCAGGAATTACAGAAAGCTGGTAAAACAATCAACAAGTTTGTTGAGAGATTTGATACACTCATCAAACACTGTAAATTTAATGAATTCAATGATGAAGAACCCATAATCTGGAGTGAGTTCTCATGGCAGCCAGAGCTGAGAAACTTGCTGATCGACAAGCTGATGATATGGAGGCCGGAGGTGCCCAGAATGAGTCAGTCATGAGCTTGAAAAGTAAGCAGAAACACAAAGCTGAAGGACACAAAGTGATGTTTCTAAAAAAAAAGAAACTGCACTTTAGTTGTAGATTTTTATTTCCACACAATAATAAATGTCCCACCATTGGAAGAGTATGCAAAGGCTGTGGGAAGGAGAACCATTTTGTAATGGTTGGCAAGACAAAGCAAAAAGTAAGTGTGTCACTATGAGCTAACAAAATGGATGCTTGAACGTTCAAAAAGCAATTTTCTACGCACGACACAAGGCCAAGTGGCAACATCAGCTGAGGCAAATTGACAATAAATGTAGTTGATCGTCATCTAAATCTTCATCCAAGACTTCTTCCATTTCATTGTCAAGTGAAGTGAGAAAGACAGATGTTTAGCTCAGAAAAATGTGCACATGTCGGACTGGCCACATGCAGAGAAGAAAACGAGTCAAAGAAAATTCAACAAGTAAAATCACTCAATTTTTTTTTAAATTACACTAAAAGTAAACAGTTGCTTCATAGCTTTTAATATTGACAGCGGTGCGTCAATTAGCATCATGTCTGAGGAGAAATGAAATAAACTGTCCCCATTGCCGTGTCTCACACCATCAAAGACAAAAGTGTATACATGGGCTGCATCTACGCCATTAAAGAGTTAAAGTTCATTCGTAGCAACCCTGAAGCACAAAAGGACAAAAGTACAAGCACCTACTCCTGTATTTCAAGGTAATGTAGCAAGTGCATGTTTACTTAGTTTCAATACTGCTGCTGATGCTGCACGGATTCTGTTGGGAAACATAACTTTGCCTTGGGAAAACAGGACGTCAGAATGTAGGGACTGAGTCTCTCTACGAAGTCAGTACCTGTAGTTCGAAATCCGACTAGCTCACAGTGCCTTGCCTGAACTACTAACATTTCCAGAGTAGCACGGAAAACCATGGTCCCCAAGGGAACCATGGAAATGGATCATCACCTTTTGTTCTCACTCATGCATGTCTCTAGTAAACAGAAGAAAGACACGAAGGAAGTTTACAATATATTTATTGGAACTATTGTAGTCTATTTTGAAGCAGGTGGGCTGCGATTAGTAAACAGATACAACTAAGCTACATAATCAACATTACTAGCAGACTGCAAACAATGAACAATCCGACCATGGCAACTAAAATATCTATCTAGGCCTACCCTCATTATGTGAGCAAAATGATATATTTGTGATCTCTGGGATTAGCACTGGGCCCTATACCTGGTGTGTGCAGTTAGGTGGTCTGCATCATAGGTGTAAACTCAGTTTACGCAAGGCTGCTGCCTCCATTCCAAGACTGGTCTCTCTGCTGGAATTCTCCCCCTCTGCTCTCCAGGGGGGCGTGACATGGTTTATATAATAAGAGCTATTGTGTTATAAAACTGCAGCTGTGCTACCGTGTTGTGTCTAAAAACATTGCTGACCGGGCACAAGAAAACAGTGCACCATGTTGTTCTACCTTGTACAAAATGTTCAGACAATGCCAAGAAGTCACAGAACAACAAAAAATATGTCCCACGTATTTCTAAAATAATATCATGTCACAAAACCAAATTTATTATGTGTGGCTGTGTAAAGCAAAGGCAGCCTAAAGCAGTTAATATGTGCAACGAAGGGAGAACAAAGCAGAAGGGAAAACACTACACTCCCTCCTTGGTTGGGAAAGTGACTTATCAACTAACAAAATAATAAAAACACAAACACAAGCTAAACAAATTCAATGCAATGCTAATGAGCATGTCATACAAAAAAAATATAATTATAATAAAAATAATCACATGACAATTGGGAAAATGTCCCCAAATTTAAGCTGAGCTGGAGGCACCCAAGATTTCCAAGATAAATGTTTAGTGAATCCAGAACAGATTCCACCTCCGCAGACAATGATTTCAAAATTGCCCCATTTAAAAGCTCCAAAGGACAAACATGATCCTTGTTCTCAGCCGATGCTGAGGAAGTAGCCTGGCAACCTACATTCAAGTCATTAGAGCAAGAGTTTGGTATTCCTTGTGCCAAAACTACCATCTCCCTCAGTGGGAATGGCTCTTACCATGCATCTTGAAGCAGCCACACGTTCATGGGACATCTCCGACAATGAGTAGTTATCGGACTCATCAACAGGTTCATGTCTGCAGGAACAGGCAATTGCAAAGTCAAGCAGACATCCAATGCCAATTCGAAGGGGCACCATAGGCAATGAAATCCAGGCTGTAAGCAGCTCAATCAGGCGGGTTGGAATGACAATGACCAGTCAGTGTACAGTTCCTGGAGCAATAGAGACTCCAAAGAGTTATATTAGGAGCTCACTGCACAGTCGGACCAGTGGTAGTTCCAGTACCATTAGGCTTCGAAATGGAACATCCATTGCAGAGTAACAAAAATAGAACAAAAAAGCTGCAAATGAGGAATAACAGCAAGGGTATGTCTCCGAACACACTGGAAAATAATGAATGAAGAAATGCTGGGATTACTCAAAAAATCTACTGGAAGATACGGACTAAGCCAGTCTCGATTCCTTTAAAAAAGTGTGCAATACTGGCGGTATTGGAAGCATTAAATATTCTGTGCACAAGCTTGCCAAAATGTAATGGAAGATTGGTATTCAACAAGGACTGTATTTCACTGGATGTCCTTGCAACCTGCAGTTCAAAAGTTTCTTGGGCAGATGTTCATGCTTCATCTTTTTTTTTAAATAATGTTTTGAGTATGCTTAGCTTGTTAAAATCTGCAGTCAAATTTGGAATTGAAGGCCACAATGAAATATCAGAGACCGTATGCATAGGTGGAAAAAGCACATTATTGCTGCAGGTCACTATCGGGGAGAACAATAACATTTATGGGGTCCCGGCCTTCATGCTGCAACAGTCTTGCATTAACATTAACATTAAATAGCTTCTATTTGAAAGCACAGTAATAAGGGGAAGAATGGAAGGGGCTGGTATTCCTTTTAGTAAACAGGCCAAATTTGCTACTGAAGCATTGCATGTGCCATGAATTGTAACAAGTATGCAGACAAGTGAGTGACCAACAGAAGAGTTGCATTCCTTTCCAGTAAGGAATACCTCTTTCTCAGCCCACTCACATCAATAAGAGAATGGGAGTGGCCATAACTCATGAATAAAGCTCCCCCCAAGAGCTTCTTATCTACCCAGTGGAAAATGTTTCAGGCAAGCTGTGAACAGGAATGATGAAATTGGCAAAGATTTTACGCCATGTATCAGCCACACTAAGGAGGGTATCTCTGCTATTGTGAATGGGAGCTGTTCTGATTTCTCGAGATGTAACATTGTGTAAGTGTTGTCCTTCTTGGCCATGAGCCATTGTTTATGTGTCAGAGTGAAAGGCAAGAATAGCTGCGTAGAATTAAAATAACTCCATGGCATACACCAATTTTTGAAGACCTGAAGTGGCCAGCTAAACTGCATGATAAATCTAAGCAGGCTTTGCCCATGGTATAATGAAAACATGTCACTGAGCATAATATTGATAACAGCTGATGTAATGTTTTTTAAGTTGTAGATGTGAGAAGACAACGTATTAATACTATTATCAACAACAGCAAGTACTTTATCCAAATTATCTTGATCAATTTGTCTTAAATGTGCAGCTTCTTCCATTTGTGATGGCTTCTAAATTCCATTATATATGGCATCAATACATCTTTTTGAACATGAAGACTTAGGGCCAAATAAAAAATCAGATAGGTCCATCTCTTCTGAAAGGAGGGAAAGATGTTGTTTTTCTGTAGACAGTGTGAAATGTTCCAACCATTGTTGGCACAATTTCCCTACCAAATAGGTGGGGACAATACCTGATTTCTGATAATGGGAATAATGGAGGTTGGATCTGCTTGCTTTAAACCCCGGTGTGGAATTCAAAAAAGGAGCATAACAACCATGTGTGTCCACTGGCCACAATAGCCACCCACGTGGGCCTGAAAGTCTAGAGTTAAATGTTTCATTCTGTAACATGCTATCGAATTGTTCTTCAGTGTAATTATTAAATGTTGTCAATTGTCAAATCGGGCAATGGAAGGAATGTTTGGTGCATTCATGTCTTTAAATTTTTGCCAGTCCTAGACAAGTAGTCTGTTGAACTGTGTCATTTCGAAAAATCATCTGTGCTGGAATTAAGCTGGCTTGGAGCAAGGTGTCTGTCCCCTGAACTTGCTAAGATTTGGTACCCCAAATTGTTTTTATGTCACTCATATCCCTCCAATAATCATAGCCTTCCATGGCTAATTGTGCGACATACAAGTTTGTATATATTGGCTTGATTTGATTGAGCATATATTTCTTTGGTGGTGTAGGGACAAGTAGAAATTTTTAAGATTTTGGGTCTAAAGCATCGTGTCAAGAAAAATATGTGAATTTATCCCTATATGTTCTGGAGCTCCCTTGTGGGGGGGGTAGGGCTATGTTCCCATTGTGTATATTTCCAAAGTGTATGTTGAACACGAGCTCGATGCAAATAATGATGTCCATAATAGTAGCTGAACATTTCACCATAATGAGCAGAATTTAAAGAAAGGTCCTCAGATTCAAAAACAGTATAGTATTCCAGCTCTGAGAGCATGAAGTTTACAGTCTCAACATCACAATCATCAGAAAGTAACCCAGGTACACTAACAGCACCCATAGCAACCCTAAATGCATAAGGAATCTGCAGTATTTCTGTTGGTCCAAAGATATCATAAGGCAGTTTATACCAAACAATTCCATCAGTTACTGCAACAGCTGAAATGTTCACAAGGGACAAGTCTCTTTTTACCTTAAGTGAAGATGAATGAGGTGTTAACACCTCGTCGACCAGTTCTGTGGCAGAGTATTCTGGAAGGTAATGGCCATTTATCAGTAAAAGAAAACGGTCTCAAATCTAATCCAAAGGAATAGAAATTCCAAGGAAAGTGTTATCCAAACATATCCAAGGAGGGACCAGAGAAGTGTGTTTCAGCCAGGAAAAGAAAACACAGGCCTTTGTAGGCAGAGTGACTAGTCAGATGAAAAATCATATGTTCCCATATAATACCAGTAGTAGTTCATTGAAAAACAGGAGCCACAGGTTCAGTAAAAGAACTGGTAAAGTCCATGAGGGGTGGATCAGTAGAAACAACATCAACTGCAGTAGACGCAGTAGTAAGTACAGTACTCACTTCAGTCGTGTGGCTGGAATTTGTATCAGTATTGGGAATCAACTGAAGTTCATTCTCTGCTCTCCAGCTGGGGAGCAACAGCTTTGGTGGTGCTCACAAGCAGCAGAGGAATTTCCTGTATGGTAGCAAGAGGAGTTAGGAAACTAGCAAGGACTCCTCATGGCCTACTTTTCATAACTAGCCACATGATGTAACTTGATGTGATCAATAGAGACAAAATGATTGTCTTTAGAACTAACAAGCAGTGGCAATATTACAGTTCTTATACCTTGAATGTGAATGCCAGGGACTGCCACCTGTGCATGGAATGATGGGCCAAATTTCTTCTTTAGTGCAAACCTTTCTTAAACGAGATTCCCAACTTGTGGAATCCAGCTGGAAAGTCCTTGCTGCTCCTTCATTTCTGCAGATTCAGACGTCTTCTACTGCTCATTGGATTTGCCATCACTAAAGTTTTGTAGGTCCTGCAAGACAGCACATTGATAATTTACGTCAAAAAGCTAGCTGCTGCCACAATGCTTGGACCGTCAAGGTCTGGAACGTACATTTTGATGTCAAAAATGGCCTTGTATGGGGTCTGGCCAACCTGAGATCTTTGAGAGAAATCATTAAGTGCTTGGTGAATCCAACTACGCCCTGTACCTAATATGCTGGATGTTAAGGACTGCTTTAAGCCATGGTTCATCCTCTCCACAATAGAATTGCCCTCAGGCCAAAATGGAGAAGCCTAATGTATCTCTACACCAAGGGAAGCCATAGAATCCATATACACTTTGGAGGTGAAAGCAGGGCCCTGGTCTGAGTGAAATATGTAGTGCATGTGTATATTCCAATAAAAACTTGCAAATCATTAATAACAGTATGAGCATCAGCCTAAAGGTGTGGCCACACACAGAGGAACCTGGACCAAGAATCAACTGCTAGTAGGATACATCTAAACGTCCCATCCGAATTAAGAGGACTACAGTGGTCCAAATAAATGCAGCCAAAATGTTTTTGGGATTTCAGCATGTGTGTCTGCGGTAGATGAGCCACGGTTGCAGATTTAATTTGTTGACAAATGTCACAACAAAGTACATAATTCTTGGCCTGTTTTTATAAGCCATACCACTAGTAACTTTGCTGTGTCAACAAAATTATGGCCGCCACACCTGCATGTGCAGAAGCAACACCTTCATGCGTAGCTGTCACTAAGGCTAGCCTGCAGTCTTTGTTGGGAATCAAATGATCACCAACGTCTGGAATTGCAACAAGGGATATGTTTTGTTCACTTAAATGATAAGTATATGTAGCTGCAAAGCCCCTGGACAAAGGGGTGCCGTCGCATGTCGAATTAACAGCAGCTGGTATATCATTGGCTACCCTCGTCTGAGAACGAGTAATCGCAGCAACTGTTGCAGTCACAACTGCAGATTTGGCCACATCATCTGTTAAAGAATTCTCCACAATGTGTGGTCCCACACATTGATGACTCACTGTATGAATAACATGAGACCGTGGCAACCCATCCTTTAGGTCTGATACCTTCACCCAAAGCTTTTTATGCTTTATTGTGTCACCTTAGAATCTTTGGATCCATTTTGACACCAATAGTGCAAACTGTCATTAAAGAATGGACACACTAAAACAAATCACACACTTTAAGTGTGGGGAATTCGAGATCTCCATTTTTCAGTACAAGTAACAAGGCATTCAGTTCAGCTAACTGCGAAGTGCAGTCCCCTAAGGACTGTGTGCGAGTTTTTGTGGATGACATTTTACATCCAACATCACACCAAGAACAGTGACACACGCTGATGAATATTGGTGCTTGGTACCCATAGCAGGTTAGGCTGAACCATCAGTATAACAATGTATTTATACTGCTCAAGAGGCAAAATATTGCTGGGAATGGGATAAGCATGCTCATATTGAAGAAACTCTTGTGTCCGCAAAGACGGGTGAAGACAAAGTGTACATCAACAGCTGTCAAGGATGTCACCCATTGTATACATCACAGATAGATGGCTTTAACGTTAGGAACATAAGCTTTTGTGACAGCCTCTAAGGCAGGAATGAGAGTAACAATAATAATGCGTTTCCCTTGTGCAAGTGGCCGCACTTTAAATATAGCCATCTGCACTGCAGTCAGTTGTATTTAGTGGATGCTCTTGCTTGTTTCCATGCCCACTGTGAAGCAAGCAGGGAAACAGACATTGATTTGGGATCCAGAGAGCTGCATGTTAGCAGCTCCCTGGGTCTCTAAGCAATGCCCGCTCCCGCAGCAGGTGCGAAGCCGCAGGGACCGCAGGGGCCTTAATGCTCCTCCGCGGTCCCCAACGGAGAGGCCAGGCCCCAGGGGATGGTGTCCTTGTGGTCAAAGTTGGCCCAGGGAGGGGGGGACATGCAGCCCCCCTACCCCTTTTTAAAAAAAGATATAAAGGCCGGACCCCGGGGATGGGGTCCCCATGCCCAAATTGGCCTGGGAGGGGGGCCACGCTTCCCCCTCCCATTTAAAAAAAAGAAATAAAAAAAAGTAAGGCTAGGCGCCGGGGATGTGGTCTCCAGGCCAAAATCAGCCCAGGGATGGGGGGCCACGAGGCCTCTATTCCCAAAAAATAGAAAGAAAAAAAATGGCAACTCGTCAGAGTCCTCGCCCCTTTATCCACCACTCTGTAAACGCACCTTCTAGCATGCTGTTGGTTGCGTGATGACATCCCCTTAGCTGCTGAGGGTCCTTAGGGGCCAACAGGAACTCCTGTTAGCTCCAGTAAGCCCCACACAGTGGGATTGCTGAGAGGTGGTCGGAGGCCATGCCACCTTTCTCCACCACTCAGCAAATGTGCCTCTCGGCGCACTGCTGGTGGAGGGGTTGAGGTCCCCTTGACTCCTGAGGGCCTGAGGACTAAAGTGAACTTCATTCCCCAAGCAGCAGCGTACCAGGAGGTGCGTTTGCAGAGTGGTGGAGAAAGCGGGTGTGGCCTCTGATGACCTCTCAGCAATCCAGATGTGTGGGTCTCACTGGAGGTAACAAGAGGGCTAGTTGGCCCCGAAGGACCCTCAAGAGCCAAGAGGACATTATCCCCCATCTAGTAGTAGGGGTGTTTGCAGAGTGGTAGAGAAAGGGGGTATGGCCTCCTACCAGGTCTCAGCAATACTGCTATAAGGGACTTACTACTGGTAACAGGAGAGGTAGTTGGCCCCCAAGGACATCCTTGGGGGCCAACTACCACATCTGTTATCTCCAATAAGTCCCGCACAGAGGGATTGCTAAGACCTGGTAGGATGCCACACCACCTTTCTCCACCACTCTGCAAATGTGGCTCAAGGTGCACTACTGGTTGGGAGATGAAGTCCACTTTACTCCTGAGGGACCTTAGGGGCCAAGAAGCCCACCTGGTACCTCCTGTAAGTCCTACACAGCAGGATTCCAGAAAGCTGGTCAGAGGCCCAGCCCGCTTTCTCCACCACTCTGCAGACGAGACTACTAGATAAAAAACCATAGAAATTCACTGAAAAACCAAAGATGACAGGGCTGTTATAGGTCAGAAATGGAATTATTATTTTTTTTAAATTCAGTCAGTGATGTCTTCAGTGATGTCACTGACCATGTCATGCATGATGTAATATGTGAGGTCATAAGCAGTGCATTGTGGGGGCATGAGTTATAGTTAGCTCACTAACTATAACGGCTGAATTTCTCTGGTTTTGTACGAGTGACACATGAGCCTAACTAGAACGTCTCTGTAACCTTTGTTTTTTTCAGTGAATATATATAAATATTTATGTATAAAGTGAAACCCTGTATTTTTCAATAGTCATACACAAGACTTGGACTCTAGCAACATATTTCAACCTCGCAGTCTTTTTCAAAAGTTAATTTGCAAGTGAGCACAACCACCATTTAAAGTGTGGAAACATAAAAAACAGACAATACGTTTTGGCTGCTTGCATAGACACTGAGGACAGACTGCATCATTCCTGTAGATTCCTTACAATCCATTCAAGTTAAATACATTGATTAACATTTTACCAAATCATGATGCTAAAAATAGTTGCACCAATGTAAGCAATGTCATGTTAACAAATATATGGAAATACATCATTTTACCATAAAACACATAATTATAAAAAGAAAAGAAACTTCCTCAAAAAGTGCATCTGAAAAAAAAAAATATATGTATGTACATATCTGCAATTGAGATTCTGTAGATTATGCTACATTTAACTTCCAACATTGCATGTATCAGTCACCTCGCATATCTTGTTTGAAATATCCATTAACCGGGATACACTTTGGCGCACTAGTGTGCATATGTAATTTATTCCGAGTTTACATCATACTTCAGCCATTGTTTTGCCTGAGATAACAATATACAACCTCTTACCCACCTGGATGTGCAGGTCACAGGACACCATTTATCAAAATTACGCACAAGTGTGCGATTGCCATTTTGAATTTGATTATAAAACTCTTCCAAGAAGCTTCAATTACCGGCCATGTGGCCTTGGCCTCTATCTATTCGAAGCATATCCCAGACTTTCTACTTGTCAAACAGCAGCCCATGCTATGTCCAATACTAAAAACAACAGGGATGTGAGATGTGGGCACTGTGTATCAGTGGAAAGGGGAATTACAATCAAGAGGGGCTCTAGCTTGAGCCCACAGTGTAGCTGCACCTCCAGGACTAACTCTTACATACTGGCAATGTTAAGATTGCACATTACCAACTCTACAGACTAGGCTTCCTGTGAAGTATTTCAAAACTGGAGATAATGAATACCAGTGGGGATCCCCCACTGAGAGACAGTATTTGCAGGGAACAAGAACAGGTACTCATCCAATGTGGACAAACAGTTCCTTGTTCTCATTAAGGCCAAAGGGAGACTTGCTGATGAGACGAACAATGTATTTGAACTCCAGGATCCTCAGTTGTTTCTCTCTCTTCCCCTCTAGGGGTTGTTGTGACTCTGTCAATACCAAAGAAAGAAAGATTATCAGAATCACTGTTATAGCACTTCATCTAATGTCTGGCTGTAGAATATCTCAAATCACCATTTTTGATTGCTCTTAGGTGATCCAGCACTCTTTTTTTGATTGGAAAGATTGTACTTTCCATCCACATACAGTATATTACAAGGACAAACACATAAACACCGAAGTCACTGTCGCAATTCATACATTTCTTCTTTTGTCCTATTTTTCCTGATGGTAATGGGAAAGTTTTTCTATTTTTGCTACCTCTGCAAGCTTTGCATTTACCACATTTGTAGAAGCCCTTTCACTATTTGTAACCACCCTTCCTGTTTGGTGGTGCCCATGTAAGTATTCACTAGCATGTCCTTCAAGGATTGAGATTTCCTGTATGTTACCAAGGGGTGTGCAGTGACATGTGCCCCTATCACAGGGTCATTCCTGATCATGTGCCAGTGTTTATTGAGAACATTTCTAATGGACTCTGATTCAGAGCTGACTGTAGTGATCAATCTTACTTGATTAGCATCTTTGGTGTTTTGGGGTTTCTTGATCTGTAGTGTAGACCTCTGGACGTGTGCTGCCTTTTTGTCTGCTGCCTCTAATACTTTGGATGGATAACACCTCTTCCTGAGCCTCTCAACCATCCTATGCTTCCATTTCTCATATGCCTTCTGTGCATTGCAGTTGTGCTTTGCCCTAATGAACTCCTGGTACGGGATATTCCATTTGAGTTTAGGTGGATGATGACTCCCTGCATGTAGGATGCTATTACCTGCGCACTAAGGGCCATATTATCAAGTGCCATTTCGCCGCTTTTTTGGCTTTAAAAGCCAAAAAAGCGGCGAAAATGATATCGCCCTATCTACAAGTGGGTGCTAACATGCATTAGCGCATGTTAGCACTCGCTTTCCTCGACGCTCGCTTTGCATCTCTAATGAGATGCAAAGTGGGCGTCACTGGCAGTACTCTTGTAAATTATCGCTGATGTGCACATCGCGATATTTGCAAGGAGGTCCACGCATTTTGCAGACGTTAGTTTTGGCAAAAACCGCGGTTTTCGCTAAAACTAACGTCTGCAAAAATGCTGACTTAGGTATACTTACCATTGTGGGTGGATTATGCTGATACGACCACAGGGTCGTATCAGCAAGGTTATCGCTGTTGTCCATGGAACATCGCTGAAAAACCAGCAATGTTCCATGGAAAACACCGCTATCGCTGGAAAATTATCGCCATTGCGCTATGCGTTGTTAATACAGCGCTCTCATGGCGATAATTTCCAGCGCTAGCATGGCGATAAATAATTTCTCGCTAAGAGCGGCCAGCGATAATTATCGCTGCCGCTTGATAATATGCCCCTCAATTCTTGCATGTACCACATTAAATGCTAGGTACCCTTCCTTGCCAGCTACAAGGCCTTCTTAGGGCTTGTCGTTATTTAACATTTTAATAGTATAGTTATTTCCTGAATAAAAGGGCTGTTTTCTCAGGTGCACCTGCTAGTGTAAAAGCTGCATCAGTCAGACTATACACATAGGCCTGAAGCCATGTGTTCTTTGTCAGCCTAGTTGATGGCACAACACGTGCAGAAGTCCACAGATGTCATTTCATTTTCCATGCCATTGGTGTATTTCCGGCACCACATACTATCGCCTGAGAGGAAGGTTAAATATGCTAGTTTTGAATTAGGCAGTTAGCCGAGTTCAAAAACCAGCAATACCCGACAGCAAAAATGGGAGTGATTTCACAAAAGGAGGGATTTTCTCACAATAGACATTTTTTTAATTAAAACACAAAAAATTAAGAATCACACATATAATGAAGAAAAGTATTTTAAGTATTTTTCTGTATATTGAATTATATTTTAGATTTACATTTTGAGAAGTAGATATTTATATATTTCTAACATAACATTTCTAACTTTAGACAACTGAAATATGTGTAACTAGATTAAACATGTATTTACAGATAGAGTGGATTTTGTATTTAAATGCTAAACATTTATATGGAGTTTTTTTATTGACTTTAATGTAACTATACTATTTCTTTGTTTCCATTTTATTTCCATTATAGTGATATTTTATTTTTTTATCGCTATGTGTATTTGAAGTCTTTTATCTGCTTTATTATGCAGCACAAATCAATGAGTATGGTGGTTCCGAGACTGTGGCTCTGCATTTGAAGTAAGGAGATTTCTTTTTCTACATTTGACTTATACTTGTGCTGTTTTGCACATTGTATGGCCCGATAAGATCTCGATTTGTACGTCCAGCACTTTTGCACAGTCACTTTACCTCATATAAAGAGGGTTTAAGGCTTTTACAATCCCTTGCCTCCCCAGAAATTTGCCATACAACACTGAGCTCTGTAATTACTGCTATAAAATTCAGGAAATCCTATCCGATGTAACCCGGTCTGTTTTAATTGTAATATCCGTGTTGTTGTGATTTTAGGTTTTTAATGATTGTACTTTGTATTTATTCTGTGGCTTTTATGACCAATTGATGGTTGAATAAAGATCTTTTGACTGACAGGCTGACTTATACTTGTAGGGCTTGTGGGTCTTTAATGAGGCTTATTAGCATTAGTGGATTTAAGGTTCATTGTATAGCTGTTAGCATTAAGCATTTTGTTATATAAAGTGTTGCATGGGTTCACGGACAGAATATCAATAACAAAGGGACTGATTATGATATCAGGCGGTCAGACCATTTCCGCTGTTGCGGCGGTTAGGAGACCGACCGACAGGCAGTGGGCAGTCTGAACACCCAATTAATTTATGACCGCCGTGGTGGCAGTTGGAAAGTGTTAATTTACACTGAGGCTTATGTTATGGCCCAGGAAAAGGCCCACACCACAAGCTGCAGTGTAAATGAGCATGTTGTGCAAATCCATGCCCTTTGTGCCATACACCACAGGGTGCATGGATGTGCTTGGGGGCACTGCATGTGCCCTGCTGGCCACTTTGCAGTTGCCCACAAAGGACGGGCCCTGTTTGTGGCCTACAAAGTGCCTTTTGAAAAAGCTGTTCGAAAGGGACATCGTAATCCCAACTGCGGTGCCTAACTCTTCGTTGCCTCTTGTCTTGTCAGACTACAATTCTGACTGCTGCCCCATCAGGATCAGATTATAATGCGGCAGTCTGACCGATGCCTTGTCCATCAGGCAGACCACCACTAAATGTCCCCCCTACATCATAATCAGGCCCAAAATTATTGTGTGGACAAAATATTGTGTCACAAATATCGAGGCCCAAAATATAAAGGGTAAATGCAAATAGGTAAGTATAGATTTACTATTCCTAACTTCACATCCAATACGTTGCCTCTATGCACCCGTCCGTGTACGACGGGGGTCAGGGGCCCGATAACCTGCCTGTTTTTCACCATGAGACTATATTACACATTGGAAGAGCTTCTCTAACCTAACAAGGCACAGAGTATGAATTGCAAGCATGCACTAGCGCCATACCATCTATCCACCACCTGCATGAAATGTAATTTCAAGGTAGGAAATCACATACCACCTTCCATAGGCCCTAAACCATTAGAAAGCACACATCCACAAGGCACAGATGTATTTCCTGAACTGCAGATCTCTGTCAAAACACTAATTTATCTATTTATTTATTCATATTTCACTATTTATAAATAATGATTTCTTATTTATCTTATTCATTATATTTATCCGCTTCTATTTCTCATCACAATATTTATTCTCTATTTGTCACTGATCTACTGTTTTACGAAATTGATATTTACTATGTATTTTATTGTATAATTCAATAAAAAATTTCAACACAAAAAAAAAACACAGCGTGGAGCTATTCGTCTTCTTGGAAGAGAAGAAGCCAAAGGCCCTGTTTCTCACAGAAATAGTTATGTCCCTCCCATCTTGCTACTAGCATGTTGTGATAGAAAAGATAGAGGAGGTGGTAGGTTAGCCATAATATTTAAGGAGGAATTGATGGGAACTTTCACACCCATTGACATCATGAGATGTGAGAACCTCAAATGTTTACTTGAGTTATGCCAATCCAGGGACTGCCTCCCACTTTGCTCAAATACTATGTATGTCAAATCCTGTGTATGTATGGGATTTGTAGAGCTCACAGACACTCCAAAGAGTGTTTCAGCACTAAGTACTAAGTACTTCCAGATATAGTCGCAGAATGTAGTCTTCAAAAAGCAAGTTTTACTCTGCTAAGTGACCTGAACTTGCACTTTGGGTAAAATGGATGCAACACAGCCAAAGTACTAGCTCAAGATCTAGATACAGTGCAAATAAGGTAAATCGTCAATACCCCAACACACAATCAAGGTCACCTCCTCGACCCTGTCTTTACTAACATTACAAATCTCGTCACAGACAATACAATCCCAATATTGTGGTCTGACCACCACACAGTTCACCTCTGGTTTGATGTCCCTAAAACTATAGTCAAGCAGCCACCCCCAAGACCCATTCGATCTTGGTCCAATCTCGATGTCAGAGAATGGATAAACATTCACATTGATTTGCCCCCACACTTTGGGGCCGATTCCGATCTCGGCCGGTAGGGCTCCGAATCGGATTCGGCTTTACCGGATCCGATTCGGAGCCCTGTTTCCCGACCGAACCATACGCGGGTCCGGCCGAGCGAGTACGATGCGAAATCGCCGACCGACTCGTCCGGGCGTCCCGACCGCTCCGACCGACTCGCTCCCGGCTCGAACCGCTCCGACCGACTCGCTCGGACTCGACTCGCACCGCGCAATGGAGACGTTTCCCGGCCGGGTAAGTACGATGCGCGCCGCGAGCGAGTCCGACCGAGCCGCGCCGTCCGGCTCGTAAGAGCAGTCGGAGCAGTACTTCGGGGTCCGTGTCGGACCCCCTGCATGCGTAGCCGCGCGAGTCGCACACAGGGGGACCCATGGGTCCCCCTACCTGTGCGTGTACGGCGCGATCGCTTCGCCGCGTACCCGCTGTAGGGGCGCCCTTGTCCGACTTCGCACCCATTGAGTCAATGGGAGCCCGCGCACGCGTTGTACGACCGGCTCCCGATTGACATCAATGGGAGTCCGACCGACTCGAGTCCGATAACATACGGACGCATCGTACTCGTTCGGTCGGACTGCACGGGTCCGATTCGGTCGGAAATCTCTCCGGGTCCGGCTCGGTCGGAGAAATTTCCGGCCCGAATCGGAATCGACCCCTGAGTGGGGACATGACGGAAAGGTGCAACACATTAGAGAGCTGATTAAATAACCTACTGAATCCTCTGGTCCCCTGCAAAAGTCTAATCAGACAAAGGTTCGGACTCCATGGTTTACACTTGAGTTGGCAGGACTAAAAAGAGAATCGGAAAGAAAATGGAGAAAAGCATATGACAACCCCAGCAAAGATAGCTATAGAAAAGCCACGAAAAATATAAACAAGCCAAAAGACAGGCTAGACTTGCACAATTTAAACCAAAGATAGAGAATTCCCCTAACTCATCCAAGGAATTGTTCAAGGTGGTAAACAGCCTTATGAAATTACCTACAAGCTCTACAAGTCCCCACCTTCAGACGAACATTGCAATATGTTTGCCAACTTCCTCCTCAATAAATTTAATAACATTTTTAGCCTCCTGCCAACAGCCATTGTTCCTAATTCAATCTCACTGGCCTGGACAAGACCTAAACTAACTTCGTTCCCTGCATAAAGCTACAAAATCACAGAATCAACCCTAAAGTTTATAAAATCAGGATCTCTGCTTGGATCCAGCACCTCTTGATATTTTAGGAAAGGGCGGCAACACTCGCCTGCCCACTCTAAAGGACATTCTCAACCACTTCCTGGCAAGGGGCAATATCCTCTCAGAATGGAAACCTACCATAGTAAAACCTTAAAAAAACAAAAAACATGGCCAATCTCCTTTTGGCAGAAAACTACAGACCTATCTCTCTACTTCCAATAGCAAGCGAAGTATTAGAAGAACATGTCAATAAACACCTTTCCGGCTTCCTGGAATCTCATGCCATTCTCCATTCCACCCAGTCAGGTTTCAGACCTGGCAGTAGCACTAAGACCACCCTGTTAGTAGCCGCCCAGGAACTCCAATCAATTCTGAACCAAGGCGGCTCGGCAGCCATGATAATGTTAGACCAAAGTGCGGTCTTTGACATCTTCTCAAACTCAACCCTCATCCAGAGGATGAAGAAAGCTGAAATCTCAGGGGACGCCCGGAAATGGCTAGGAGCCTTTCTGGACAATGGAAGCTACCACGTATGTGAAGAAGCCCTCTTCTCAGAGCTGCCCACCCTTTAAAATGTGGATTCCCACAGGCCTCCTCCCTGAGCCCCATACTCTTCAATCTTTTTTTTTTTTTTTTTTTTATTTATGAAAGATTTTTATTATAACATAACAAAAAAATCATGTAACATACAGGCATTTCTGTCATACGAGCCCACTGTAAAAACTGTCGAAAGGCTAGTCTATTTACGTACAGTATTTTGGATACATACACATCTTACAGTAAAACAAGGATATTTACACATTGGTTGACTTTAAAACATCTGGATGAGATCGCAAGTAGTCTGTGAGTGGTGCCCAATAGTCTCGTGGTTTTGACCCAGATGGAAGTTCCTCTTCATAAGTTTTTAATGTGTCTTTACAATACACCATATCTTGCAACCACCTTGTACTGTTTGGACTATTTTTACCATCCCAGCAAATGGATATTCGTCTTTTCGCTAATAATATTGCTATAGTGCATAGCTTTTTCTGCGCAGAGCGCAGTTGCTTCACCAACCCTAGAAGGCAGACCTGTATTGTACATTCTATGGTACTTGCTAGTATTTTGCTCAAAAGTTCATTACTTCCATCCAGTATTCCTGAACCTTTGCACAGCGCCATGCTAGATGGATAAAATCTGCATTGTCTGACCCACATCTTTTGCAGCGCGCATCTTCCCTCAACCCGCACCTTTTCAGTTTCAGGGGGTGTGGTATGTTTGGTGCAGATACTTGTAATGTATGATTCTCAAGTTCCCATTAGGGGTCAGCATTCCTGTCAGTGTACAGCAAGCGTTCCATTCAAACGCATCTAGTGGTGCTTCTAGATGGATATTCCACCTTTCTCTAGCTTTTTCAGTGTTCCCTGCTACGTCTTCTTGTAATAGTTTGTAGAGTTTGGAGACTAAATGCATATTGTTAGGGTTGGTGATAATCATTTGAAGTGCCAGTAGTGTTGGTGGCTCCGCAGGGAAGTTTGGATATAACTGTTTGATTGCCCCTTTTAGTCGATAATGGTTGAATTTAAATAGCCCTGATTGGTTACTGATATAGTCGAGATTGGCGCTATCTATAAAGACGTCATCATGGTACAGGTCTCCCATTGTATTTATTCCCGCTTGTTGCAGTAGAGTCATTCCTATCCTCTCCTGCGTTACCGAGATATCCGGATGGTGTTGCAATGGTAGTGCCGGTGCATATAATGGTAGTTTATGTGTTAGTTGACCCATACGTTGCCACGCTGAGTTAGTTGTGCGTATGGTATTTATTTCATTTCTTGCTAGGTGTGGTCTGCGGTGCGTGAGGATACTCCTGAGCGGTATAGGGTTTGCGTCGCCATCTTCCACTGCCACGTGGGCCATAAACGGTGTGGGATGGAACCAAAAGTGTGCGTATTGCGCCTGTGCACAAAGATAGTAGAGCAATAAGTCCGGTACCATGAAACCTCCTTTGGAGTAGGGAAGAGTTAGTGTCTGAAGCTCTATACGCGCTTGCTTACCCGCCCAGATTAATCGGGTTATAAGTGTTTTTAATCGTTGGAATATTGAAGTTGGGGGTGTTATGGGAATATTGTTGAACAAGTAGAGGAATTTTGGAAGTATCACCATTTTCACCACGGCAATTCTGTCCGCCAGTGTCAATGGTAAATGGATCCATCGTTCCACCTGTCCTTCCAGCTTAGTGATTGCTGTTCCATAATTCGTCTGTATCACTGTGCTTGGGTCACGATGGTACCAGATCCCCAGGTATTTAATAGGTCCGGATTGCCATTCCAGTGGATACTCTATTGTGTGAGGTTGGGTTATTTCCGTTAATGGAATGATTATCGATTTACTCCAGTTGATCTGGAGACCTGAGTGCCTACCAAATTTGATATATTCCCGTAGGAGAGGCATTAAGTTCTCCTTTGGGTTTCGCACATAGAGCACCATATCGTCCGCGTATAGCGAGATATTGATAGGGCGTTGCGGGAATTGTAATGCTGTAGCTTTATGCTGTTGGCGGATTTTACAGGCTAGAGGCTCCAATGCGATTGCAAATAATAATGGTGACAGCGGGCATCCCTGCCTCGTACCTCGAGTTATATGAATTGGGCTCGATATATGTTTGTTTACTTTTATGCGCGCCATTGGTTCAGTATATAAGATTTTGATCCATTGTAGGAGACTGGGAGGCATGCCCATTTTAACCAGGACCGCAAATAAAAATTTCCATTCAACTGAGTCAAAGGCTTTGGCGGCATCCAGTAATACCGCCGCCGCCTCTAACTTCGGATTAAGTTGGTGGGATAGTGCAAATAACGTGCGTATATTGTGGGAGGTGGATCTTGTGGGTATAAAACCCGCTTGATCAGGTAATATAATAGTCGTCATTAGGGGTTGCAATCTTAATGCTATGATTTTTGCTAGGATCTTTGTATCAGTATTAATCAATGACAATGGACGGTATGAGACACACTGCTCTGGGTCTTTGTCGGGTTTTAGTAATGCTATCAATAATGCTTCTCTTAGTGTAGGAGGAAGTATTTGTCTATCATACGCCTCATTATACATTTCAGCTAAGTATGGGCATATGATGTCCAAGTATTCTTTATAAAATTCTCCAGTAAACCCATCGGGTCCCGAGGATTTACCATTGGGCAGGGATTTGATAGCATCATGTATCTCCTTTTTCGAAATTGGTTGTGTTAAATATTCTCTTTGGGCGTTTGATAGCCACACCATGGCTATGTCCTCTAGGTATGTCCTAATTTCGTCAGTTGTGGCTGTATCCCTTGAGGTATACATTTCGCCATACGTATCCATAAAGGTTTGCAGAATGCCTGCGGTATCATATATCAGATTCCCTTGGTTGTTTCTTATTTTAGTGATAGCATATGGCTGATGATCTTTACGGATTTTTTGTGCTAGTATGCGCCCTGTTCTACCCCCTTCTCCATAGTTCCGTGCTATGTGTCTGTTCGTGATATATTTTAACTCAGTTTCTGCATAGTCCTGATATTCTGTTAATGTTTCTCTAATTTCAGCTAGGATTGATACGTCGTTTGTACGATTATATGTTTGTTCTAGTTCCGCGAGTTTTACTTCGCGTTTACTAATTTGGTGCCGTATATCCTTTAGTATTCCAGCGTTGGTGCTTATGCAGATGCCACGTATCGTGGCTTTAAAGGCCTCCCAGAGTAGGCTAGCATCTACCCCCGATTGTTTATTGAAGGAGAAGTATTCCTCCACTGCTGTCCGTATTGTTTCTTTGTACAGGGGGTCTAATAGTGCTTTAGCATTAAAGCGCCATATAAAGGGCGGGGGAATGTAGTTGGGTAGATTCAGTGTGAGTAGGACTGGGTTGTGGTCGGATAGCGTTTTTGGTAAGTGATTGACATTTTGCACCCAGGTACTGGCTGTCTCCGTAGTTAGCCAATAGTCCAATCGGGACCAACTGTTGTGGGGTGTGGAGGTATGTGTGCTTATCAAGTCTCGTGGATGGCGCTCTCGCCAAACATCTACCATTCCAAATTCAGACATTCCGTCATGCAGAGCTTTCATCGCATTCTTATGTGGTTCTCTAGTATGGCCTGATCTGTCTAGGTCTTCATCAAGTGTTACATTGAAGTCTCCCCCAGATAAATGCTATGTCTGGTAGGTCCCTTAGGTGTTTCCGTATAGTGCTAAAAAAGTCAGGGTCGTCTGTATTGGGGCCATATATATTAATGAGTCCCACATGGTGTCCACGGAGATATCCTGTAAGTATAATGAATCTCCCTTGGTCATCCACAATAGTGCGCTCTTGTTGGAATTGCACCCCCTTTTTAATCAACAGTAGTACCCCTCTTGAGTATGACGAGTAAGAGGATGTCAGGGTCATTTCCGCCCATCTGCTTCCTATCGTGCATTTATTTTGTTTCGGTAAGTGTGACTCCTGTATCATGGCTATTTCCACCTGGTGTCTATCCATATACGCAAACATCTGTCTGATTTTCTTTGGATTATTCAGGCCCCTTATGTTCCAAGTCAGTAATCGAATTGGTCTCGATCTTGTATGATCATTCATTGTGAGCATTGTGTATTGTCTCTAGATGTGTATCTGTATCGTGCGACTTGTGCACAGTGTATTGTACATAGTTTACAAGTGTAGAAGTTGTGTGCAGTTTCATAGCCATGTTGTGTAATACTGCGTCTCGTAGTGACGTGCCTGACAAACTAAACCTACCCCATAACCCCCCACCCACTTTAGCATCCCAATTATGCCAAAGACATATCCTTATATAACAACATCTAAACATCAAAACTTTGTTGGGGAGTACCCGTAATGGGGGCCGCTAGGTACACACATACTCATCCGCAGGGCGGATGTGGCCGGATTTTCGGTATTAAGTTGGCCAGTTCCTTAAGCAGACATATACACCAGCCATGTCCGCTGTTCTATAATACTATTGAATCACAGTGCGTATCTTATACATTACTGTGTTATGCCTATCAACCGTCTAGCACATTTCCATGGGCTGTCTAACAGTGCATTGCACAATATTATAGTCTGTACGTTACGCCACGCTATGGGTAGTTCAATGTCTCAATGTTCATAGGGCGGGTCCGTGTGTCATTTACATATGTGTGTTGGTTAGATCCTACCTTGTGGCGTTCGGAGCATGGAGCCATTGCTTTGCTTCCTCCATCTCGCCATGCATGTTTTTGGTTCCCACGACATCCATGGGAAGTATTTGTACTTATTCTGCTTCCTCTTCAGGCGGTGATGTTGAATGCTCGTGCATAGGAGATCTGCGTCTTGGTTTGAATTTTTGCATGTAATCCTGCACAGCTTTCGGCGTTGTGAATATTTTGGTCTGGTCGTCGTGTACAACTCTCAAGCGCGCCGGATACAGCATTGCATAGGTTATGTCCATGTCACGTAGTTTCTTCTTTACCAATAGAAATTCTCTACGCGCCGTTTGTACTGCGATGGTAAAGTCCGGATAGAAGGATATACGATTTCCTTGGTATTGTATGGTCTGCTTGTCCCGTGCCAGTCTCAAAATTGTGTCTCTATCCCTATAGTTCAGTATTCGAGCTATTATGGGACGTGGGGGAGCGCCTGGCGGAGGCTTCGTCGCTAGTGTTCTATGCGCACGTTCGACGATCAACATGGGTGAGAATTGTTCTACCCCAAATACATCTTGTAGCATTTGTTCTATATATCCCTCCATTCGCCCAGTGTTTGTGGTCTCCGGCACGCCAAGAACTCGTACATTGTTACGGCGGGACCTCGCTTCCAAATCTTCGTTCTTGTTTTTGATGGTTTCTAGTAGTTTCTCCATGGCGGTACATCGTTTAGTCGTGGCATTCGATTCATCCTCTACTGCTGATATTCTCTGTTCTGCTGCATCTAATCGTTTCCCCTGCTTATCAAGCTTGTTTGCTATATTATCCACTCTGTTGGTCAGGGTATCGATTTTACTATCTATGCTTTGTAAACTGTGTTGAATAGCTTGTAGTGCGGTTTCCATTGCTGTATCCTTAGCAGGGGCATTGTCTAGTTCTGTGTCCGAATGGGCAGCTGTGAGCCTCGATGTGCGGCGGGGGTCGAAAGAAAGTTTCGATTGCTGCTTATCTGTTTTGCCCATTTTTTAGTAGCAGTGTGTTTGGTCAGGATGACAGATTGGGGCAGTCCTGCACCGGGACACTTTCCGTAATATGTCGTCGCGTGGGGCGCCGCCGTGCAGATTCCACCCGAGCCCAGCTCTCAAGATATAGGCACAGATGCAATGTTGGTATCGCTTCCTTCGGTATACCTGATGTCTTGATCCTACCTCAGCGCATGTAGTTCCGCTAGTGACTCTCCCAGCTTTTCAGGTGGTAGTGTAAAGCCCGGGTATGCAGTTTGGCGTCCACGGCTCGGCATCAGTGTCTAATCTTTTTCCTCCCCTATACACCGTAGTGTGGCGTGTTTCAGAGACACCGCGAGTACCTCGCTGGCCCCGTTGGGTCGCTGTGTAGTTTTTACGCGCTGTGCGTGTTATCCGCTTTTTTTTGGGGCTATACTTTATCCCTCACTCGTGTTAGGAGATATGCGTCAGAGGGGTTTACGCACCTCTGTTTACCTCCCGCCGCTTATGCACATTGTCCGTTTTTATAGGATATGCTGCTGTCGGTGTATAACGCGGTCTTGGGATCTCCTACAGGTGTAGCTTTCACTGTAGCGCCGCAGTTATCCGTGTAAGATGGCCGCCACCCCAGTGGAGGTTCCTTCACAGATCATGGCGAGTTCCCCCATCCACTGTGCCCTCCACAGCAGAACCGATCCGCGTCTGTTGATGTAACAAGCAGATGCATCTGGTATCTAGTGTATTTAAGCCTGTGCCATCTTATTATTTAACTCCCGCAGTCGCATGGGGATTGCGCTCTGCTCTGCCAAATATAGCTCAGCGCCGCAGATCTCCTCCACACGTAATGGGCATTTACTTATCTGTCCAGGTGGCCGCTGCGGTACATATCACCATCTGCAATGTCGTCCGGGGTCGGCGTCAGTGTGTAGAGTTCCACCGGCGGTCCTGATTTCAGCCGGGCATTACAGCGCTGATGCAAAATAATTGCCGGTGCGCGCCGCCATCTTGTCTCGGCCAAACGATATCGAGTCACTCACAGTACACTCGGTGTTTTACTTTGGTTTGCTCTCGATCTTTCATCTGGAGCTCTGCTTCTTATTGCTGGCATATTCCGACGCTCATTTTCGTGGTTGTTTCGTTGTTTTAAGGGCCATTTGCATATTTTAGATGTAGATCTGTATTCCGGCCGGCGGAGCAGCACTAGAGTGCAGCCATTCCGCAGTGCGCCCTCTAGCGCCCCCATACTCTTCAATCTTTACATGCTCTCAGAAAATTCATACACATGCTCCGCTATCCACCAGGAGAGTGGTTGTGCAAGGACTAATTAACTCACATCTAGACTATGGAAATTCCCTATATGTGGTAGTTCAAAGTATGCGATAAAAGGACTTTGGGCCCGATTCACAGAAGTAATCTGAGACAAAATCCTAAACTTACTACTTTTGGTATTCACAGAAGGCATTTAGTAGTAGTAAAGTTAGGATTTTGTCTTAAGTCTGTCTTAAGTCTGTCTTACGTCTGTCTTAAGTCTGTCTTAAGTCTGTATTAAGTCTGTCCTAAGTTTGTCTTAAGTTTGTCTTAAGTCTGTCTTAAGTCTGCCTTAAGTCTGTCTTAAGTCAAACTTAAGACAAAATCCTGACTTTACTACTACTAAATGCCTTCTGTGAATACCAAAAGTAGTAAGTTTAGGATTTTGTCACAGATTAGTTCTGTGAATCGGCCCCTTCAAGTATTAAAGAATGCTGCATCCAGGATCCTTTAAAAAATCCCCAAACAGCAATCGGCCGGTCCAGCAATAGCGGCTAAATAATTCAATTTAAGGCACTATGCATCACCCATTGGGTCATACATGAGAAAGACCCAATACTCCTTAAGAAACTAATCACCCCCTACATTCCAGGGAGGTCTCTACGGTTTGGGAATATAGGGCTCCCGACCGTGTCTAAGGTCAACAGAGCTAGAGGCGGCAGTCGTCCTTTGCATACCTCACCTCTAAACTATGGAACGCCCTGCCCATCCTAAGATTCTAACAGTCTGAAGCCAGTTTTACAAAACTCCTTAAAACTAATCTTTTCTAAGCCCTGACACTAGCCTGAAGTTCATTGGTAAAGACGGGCCGGGTATCTACACACTATATGAAAACATCAGAATAGAATACAATAGAACAGCTACCTATCTTGAAGATATATATATCATCAAGGTACATACATATGGAGTCATATATAGTATAACTTTATTTACCCATAGAAACTTACCTTCATGATATTTTTGTCCTCAATATTCTTGACACAATATTTTGTACACATTATAATTTTTACCGATATTTTGTCTAAACACCGTTATGTACTAAGTGTATGTATTTTGCTTTTGTAAATTTGGGATTTTACAGTTTTGTTGGTGTTTGTGATATATCCTATTTTGCTTATAGGGTAGGAGTGCATAAGTTAGTGAAATATTAGTGGAATGTTATTTTTTTTGGTGCTGGCCGTGAATCATGTATATTTAGGTAAAGGTTATGAGCTTTAGAAAACAACTTAAAACTTTTATTTTCCCTTGATCTGCTCATAGCTTAAGGGCGCCACTGAGAGCGCTGGGATGCCTACGGGTAACCACGCGCTCTACAAATGCAATTTTCATTCATTCATTCAATAGGATTTAATGTATCAGCCACTATCCAGATACTGGATTGAGTTAAGATTAATATATTGTCAGCTGTGATGAAAATTATTATATATATCTCATTGTTTTCATTTCTGTATAAGATAAAGTTCTATTTTGTATGAGTATCTTTCAATTGGGCAGGTGTATCTATCTCCTGAAAACATTTCATGCAGTCATTGCTTATCATTCCGTTCTTTGGGTTCTAGTATTTTTTATTTTATTTGGAATGCGGGCAATTGTCTCCCACTTTTTAGGAACATGAGGAATAAGGAGCCCAATTTAGAGTTTGGTGAACAGGGTGTTCTGTTGGGGATGTAACAGAATACCCTATTTGTAAAACCCTAGGTCCAGCCATCTCATTTAGAGATGAGTGGATTTTATGTTTTGGGTCCAGTGAGCCCCCATTTGCTCTGTTGATGTAACACTTTCTCCGATGGCCCGACATGGCCAGTTAGGGGAAGGATATTACAACACCCTCCCAAAATAGGATGGACAGTGTAATAACCTTTTTTCCTGTCCATCACTACCAGGAAAACCCTAGCAGCGAGGGGCAGGGAAAAATAAAACTAATGACCCCCTTACCCTCAGACCTTTCATTAGAATTTAGCTTTTCTAGATCAAACTCCCACTTTCTGACTTCATTTCCGATAAACAAGAAAAATATTCAAAGTTTGATCGATGGCTGTCCACCAAACATTTTGTACATCGAAAAGAGCTGCCATGATTAAAGTTCCTTTCAATGTACAGAGATGATTGCTGCGTCGGTGGTCATCTCTAAAGTTGACAGACAATAGTCCATCAGGATGAAGGAGGTGATGTCCCCCACCATGCTTACAGATGTAGAACCATCCATCAAATTTTAAATCAGGCCCATAGTCTTTAAATATTGTTCCTGTTGGCGCAGATGAACTAGTGCTTGCTTCTTTTAAGTCTCGGACTTAATGAAGAATTTATAGGATTTGGTGGGTCGTTCTGAGATTTCATATTTACAACAGTTTCATTTATGGTAGTTGCATGAACATAACAGCCATTTGAATAGTATTTCATGCATTTCCAGTGGGATCACTCTTTGGCAGAGCTTTTTTAGAATAAGTATAACCAATACATGTCAGTAGCGGTTGCTTTCTGCTTTCTGTGAAGTCAGTAGGTAGCTACATTAGACATTGTGGTATCTATGAATAATATACATACAATACATATTATTTTGAGTTGATCAGATTATAACTGTATTTAGATTTATAAGTTTTATTGTTCAGATATTTACACAGTTTGCATTCCTTACTTACATTTTTGTTTCTTTTTTTCGGGTGTGATTTTGAGTTGTAGAGCACGTCACTGTTTTTTGGGGGGGGATTTTTGTGCCTAATTTTGACTCTTTGCACATTTAAATTTGTATTTAAGATATATTAAGAAACAGAATGCAATTAGTTGGCTCTTCTGCTGTGAATTATTCTTACCTTTAGTTTGAGTTGGTTTAGAATATTTGTTCCGATTTATAAAAATTGCTTACATTTTCATTATTTCTGGAAGCAGTTTCTTTCAATGTGGGGACTGATGATCCAATATGCTGGAGGGCTTGAACATAGGCAGAGTGATTGTAATTGTAATTGTAGTTGTAAATGATATTTATATAGAACTTTCTGCCCCTGGTGAGCAGAATGTTACTTTGGAGCACAATATTAGAGTGATAATCTCCTTTGCTATAGTCTAGCTGTGCAGCTGTTAGAGTGTTGGCATCTTCTGTATTTATTCACTCTACTAATTCCTTCAGTTTTTCTATTAGTCAACAGTTTTGTGTGTTAATTTCATACTTAGGAAACTTTCATTGATACTTCCATGTATGGAGGATGCTATTCGAATTGTTACCTATGTGTGTAGGCTTCGTTAAAGTATATATATTGCAGATTTATTATATTATCTTGAGCTTCAATACATTATTTTATTTGCAATTATTTTATTTCTTTAATTTTTAACAATGTTTAGTTGTCAATATGTTGCCTGTAATATTTTGGTGGCTTTACATTTATTATGTCCACAATTTCATTATCTTTGTTAACAATATTTTTTAAGTCAATATTTTTGATATTGTCATAGGGATTTAGGAAAGTTTATATTTTTGTCATTGTTATTTTTACTGTGTGGATTAATTATGAGCGGGTGTATCCCTACATACGAGAGGACCACATTCCATCTACAAGACAGCAGGATTTCAATACAGATGTGGACACCTCAGGTACAGGTTCAAATAGCTCGGGCTCAAGCAGAAACAGTGGGGCTAGCTACCAGGGCAGAAGAAATCAAGGAAAAAGAATGCACTCGTGAGGGGCAAGAGGATGGGGCACTCACCAAGGCCCTCCAGCATACCTGGTTCCTTTCTTCTACGGTCCACCCACGAAGCAAGGCCCACCAGCACCATTCAATCATTGGCATAACCCACACCAAGAATACCAGTACTACCCACAGAACCTTTTTTAGGGTCACGCCAGGACCCCAGGAGGGGTCAGAACCAGAAGAGGAACCAGGTCCATTGGGCAACAGAAGAGGAACAAGCAGGGGTAGCAACCAGGAGCATGACCGGTTCCCTGAACAACCTACCAACAGCCAGCAATCAGAGAACCTAGTGGTGAATCTAACTGACCATGTCTTGACAGAGGTACAGAGAGAAATCCTAGAGAACAGATTAGGCTTCGTACCAACTGAAAAACTGGATAAATTTAAACTATGCGAAGAAGTCAATGAATTTATCCGAAAACTCAAACTAAGAGCCTACTTTGACAACAGAGATGAAATGATTACAGAGGAGGATGACACAGGATTAAGGTTGAAATCCACCTTCACACCCCCCAGCGCGATGCTGTCAGTGGAAATTCTGGCTTTTGAGAAGGAAGTAATGAAAGACCTAGAAGCAATTAACCCAGACAATCACCATATATTCCACAACACCACCAAAGAACAAAAACAGGCTATCAGTGAATTAGCAACCAACGAAGAGCTGGTTATAAAACCTGCAGACAAAGGGGGAGCAATAGTGATTCAATGCTCGGATACCTACGACCAAGAATGTCTACGGCTTCTACAAGACTCCAGGAATTATGGCATCTTGGAAAACGATCCAACAGAGTCCATACGAGTCAAGATCACCAGCATGGTGGAGGAAGCACGCACACATGATTGGATCTCGAGTAAAGAAGGTGATTTCCTGATCAACAAAATACCGGTGACACCATACTTTTACACGATACCCAAAATTCACAAGAATCTTACCCACCCCCCAGGACGACCAATTGTGTCCGGCATAGGGTCGATACTTGAACCGCTCTCTAAATTCACGCACGCTTTTCTTAGACCACTGGTACAAAAACAGATACATATCTGAAGGATACTAAAGACGTCCTGAAACTCTTACAGGACATACAATTTGATCCCACAACAGAACTTTTGATGAGTTTGGATGTGGAGTGCCTTTATACCAGTCTCCCACACGATGAAACCCTTTGCATCATAGAGGATGTTCTCTTTGAAATTGACTGGGAGTACCAAACTCCTCGTAACATTGTAATGGACTGCTGTAAGTGGGCACTGACGGAAAACTTTTTCAAGTACAAGGATACGATTTATCTCCAGAAACACTGGACCAGCATGGGTAGCACCTTTGCCCCTAGTGTAGCTGGCCTGTACGTCCATCACTTGGAGAAACATAAGATCCTCCATCCCGGTAACCCATTCCTGCCACATATTCGTATATGGAAACGTTACAATGATGACGTCCTCGTTATCTGGCATGGTAATAAAGGAACAGCAGACAAATTCATTACCTGGTTGAATCTCCAAAATGATTTCCTGAAGTTTACCAGCACCATTTCAGATAAGGAATTGGTTTTCCTGGATTTAGACATCTTCCCACAGGAAGGGAGCCTAAGAACTACTACACACATAAAGGCAACTGCAAAGAACTGCCTCCCCCTTTATGACTGTTTCCAACCGCGGCATCTACAGGACAATCTCCCTTTCGGTCAGTTCCTGCGTTTAAGGAGAAACTGTTCTGACTTAAAAGATTTCAGACAACAAGCAGAACACCTACATCAAAAATTGGAGAAAAGAAAATACCGCCCCAAAGTGGTATACAAAGCCCTAAAACGTGCCAAGAACAACCACAGGGACGCTTTGTTGGAGACAAGACCACCGAAACCAAAGGAGGAACGACCAATTTGCACTACAACATACAACACAGGCTTAAATGAGGTTACAAAGATAATCAACAAACATTGGCGGGTCCTGAACTGTGGGAATTTAAAATTCCCAAAACCAATTTTTTCCCACAGAAGGGGCAGAAGCCTACGAGATATGGTGATTCACACTAGACCACGCAAACTAAAGGAGGATGAAACATCACAAACCTTCCTGCCACCACTTAAAGGGCATCACACCTGCGGAAATTGCAGTGTGTGCCACTTGACCAAGAAGAGTAACAACATCACCTTCAACGACAATTCTGTATGAGAAAAACGCAATTTCTAAAACTGTAACATGAAGAATGTGGTCTATATGTCCACGTGCCCATGCGGTCTCCACTATTTCGGGATGACCACACGTCCAGTGAAAACACAAATATGTGAACACAGGACCAATGTCAGGTGTAAAAAGGCAACAACCAAAATGTCTGCATACTATTTGGAGAAAAATCACAATACACAGGACCTACAATGGACAGTGATAGAACAAGTTAAGAAAGAGACTCTTTTGTTTGAGAAGGAACAACCCTGGGTTTTTCGACTTGGTACGCACACAAGAGGGCTGAATGATGATATCCCTTGGGGCCAACACACCTAGACCCCATCTACCCAAGTACTGTGAAGGCACACGGCTTCTAAGGATGATATTGCCTTGTCCAAAAATAAAGCCAACACACCTCAGGCCCTCTATACTAAACATGGAGTTTGCAAGAAAATCCAGGTCAAAATAGCCTAGCCCTATCCCGAACCGGCATCAACTAGTAATATTTGGGTAGGTAGCTCCTTTTATTAATCCTATTTTTCATTTCTAAGTTAGCTCCTTGTCTCTTACCATAACCGGCATCGACTATTAACATCAGGGAAGGAATGCCACATTTAGTGCCTTTTTAACAAATGTGCCACATCACTAATACTGTTTTTTGATTAATCCATAATAAAATAGTTACTTTTATGAATATTGTAGAGAATATAACCACCTACACACTTGCCTAAGAAGGGCCTCAAACCGGTGTCGTCCAGTATAGAAACCAGGAAATGATGCCACGGTAGAGGGCCATTTTTATGAAGGTCAGCACACCAGTACTGACTAGCATGCTTTTAAAAACATCACAAACAGTTTTTCTAACACTCCGGTAGAGATATCTCTACAAGAAAGGAAAATAGATCGAATACAACAATCCTGTTCATGTTTTAGATACATACAAACACGAATCATTACTACCGGCGCCGGGCCAAGAACCGGCATCAACCGGGATAACAACCAGGAAGTGAAGCCACGTCAGGCGGCCATTTTTGAAAGTCAGCGCTCTAGCGTTTACTCGCACGCGCTTGACAATCAGGAAGTCACCGGATACTTAACCGGGTGACTGCAATGGGTTAGTGTTCGTCTGAGCCATGGCAGGCAGCATACGGGCGAGAGAGTAGCTTTGATGACGTGAGTACGACACAGCCGAACCCCTGGGCAACGAGCATTCACAAAGAGGATGGGAAAACCTCTTTTAATTTTTACTCTGAAACCCAATATCTTTTCCCTTTTAGTGTGTGACTACACGTGCCTCTCCCCTCCCGTGTAAGGCTCATGGGGCCCTACTTAGGCTACGAACATGTAGGGTTCAATTTATTTCTTTATTTTTTCATTATTTTTTTACTATGTCGATTTCAGTGGCATACAAAACTGAGTCACCCTGAGTAACACCGGGAGAACTATGGAATCAAGAGATATCTCATGAATATGAACCAGAATAGAGTGTGTGCTTTAAGTTATATGTATTGTTTGTTAAAGTCCGTCTTTACATGTAGAAAAAGGGCAGCACGACACGCACAGATTATGTAAGCGAACTGGCATGCACAAATGAAAAAATATATCACGTTTTCTTTCCACTTAATTGGTGATACAGTTATCAGACGAGTTTGTGATTCAATAATAACCTATGTCATGTTTTTATTTTATCTTTCCAGATTGCGTAGACAAGTTATACTGATTGGGTATTGTATTAATGCATGTCTAAAATGCACATTGTTCCTTGACACTGATCAGGGTGACTGATTAGGCATGAGATGTGTTAGTGAATGGGTGGCCGAGAACTGTCTTAAGTTGAACTCAAACAAAACAGAAGTTCTACTTTTCGGGAGAGATACATCATTCTGGTCCTCAGAATGGTGGCCATCGGAGTTGGGGACTCTAACTCACTAAGGCCAAAAATCTTGGAGTCTTCATAGATACCACCCTATCCTTTTGCCACCATGTACAAACGCTTACTGCATCTACCTATTACACTCTGAAAATCTTGAGGAAAATTCTTCCATTTATACCGGCAGAATTGCAGAAAACAGTGGTAGCAGCTTTAGTTTTGTCGAAACTCGATTATTGCAATGGGCTACTGGTTGGAGCAAACAAAACAGTAGTGGCAAAACTGCAGGTACTCCAAAATTCTACAGCTAGATTGCTTTTTGGATTAGCTAAATATTCATCAGCTAAACATGCTCTTAACACCCTGCATTGGCTACCTATCGAGAAGCGCATCAGGTTTAAGGCATTATGTATTGCCTTTAAGGCATTACAGAATTCAGGCCCTACCTACCTGATAAAGCGCTTCCAATGGCACACCCCAGCACATACACTACGGTCGGCCTCATTGAAGTTGGTGACAGTGCCATCCTCCCGTCTCCAGAGATGGGGTGGAAAAAGCTTCTTCAGTTTTACAACTAGATGGTGGAACAAGCTACCTTTTCAATTAAAGAATTCTACTGACCTATTGTCCTTTAGGAAAGGACTCAAGACCTGGCTATATACTCTATAATCTTCTTCAAATACTGGCAATCCAATATCTCTCTGGTGTTTATGTGTGACACTTCTGCAAGCGCCTAGATGCCCTCGGGTAGTAGTGCACTATACAAATATATAAATAAATAAATAAATAAATAAATAAATAAATAAACAAACAAGGAGTGGTTAGAGGGATCATCTATCTTGGTCCTGAGGAAAAGCCCAGGGGAAGGCTTGAAACATGTAGACCAAGGAGAAGTCCACTCATTATAGGGCATATTTCTCCGCCCCCCCCCATTTTAACAATACCAGCTATAGGAATTAATAAAGTGTAGGTTCCACATAGCCAGGTATTTTTTAAACTCACTCTTTCTTCTGATCCTTCCACTCTCACAATATCACATAGTATTACTACACAAAAGTGCTCCCACGTCTCCGTCGGTCGTAGCACGCCCCGTCCTGCAGCAGGGCAGGAAGAACCCGATGATGAAGCATGCCACAAGTGAGGGTTATTTTAAGAAAACATATCATTTTCCCTAAGGAAACGTAACATTTTTATTAGGTAATACTTGTAGCAATCACTGAAAGGATAGCTTTTTTCTGAGAGAAGGTTTCCCATGAATGAAGGGTGGACTTCCCTTGTTTTTCAATAATTTCCTAAGGAGGCTTAGTCCACTACTACCTCTTTCTCCCTCTTTTCTTCTTTGAGTTGTTCGTGAACAGGCCAGTTCGCAACTGAACCAATCCGTTCACCTGAAGAATCAGCTCAAGTCACTGCAAGTTCATCTCTGAGCACGGCAAGCATTGCCCACCAATGTGGATCGCTATGACGAGGCCCAAGCCCATCCATCCATGATGCCTGGCCTGCTCTTTACACCCCACCAACCACCACCAGTGATAAAGTCCTTGTTCTCTGCAAACTTCTGCCCCACAATGGGACTCTTGGCACAATTCTTGAGAAGATAAAACTTCAGCTGGACTTATCTGGAACTGTATCCAACCCATGCTCCATTGTGGTCCTCTAGAACTCTTGGGTTTGACCTGGCCTAGTGTGACCAGATATCCCCAGTTGGTGCTTTATGCTTTTAGGCCGTATATTTCAGTTTATTCTTTAAAAATTCATAACTACTTTTCTACTTATTAGATATTTGGCGTTGTGGTCTTGCTTAGTTTATAAAATTAAGCTCCATTTTTCTAACCTGGTGTGGAGTCTTTTTGTGTGGTGTTTTCCCTGTTTTACTGTTTGAACTGTTGCACAAATACTTTACACATTGCCTCTAATTTAAACCTGACTGCCCTGTGACAAACTACTAGAGGGTTAGCACAGGTTAATTTCGTGTTTGCTGCTTCTTACCCTGACTAGAAATGTGGTTGCTGCTTGACTAGCACTCATAAACCAGTCAACCTACAACCCAATTTCTAACACTGGGCTCAAATAGATCTTGAGTTTTTTATGGGATGGTAGTGTAACACAAAGGTACTGTATGACACTGCACAAATACAGGTCCAAATCCTCACCACTGATCACCACTGTAAAGCATTGGGTTGCTGGTTGAGGGGGAGTAACAGCCTACTCAAGCAGAAACCACATTGCTTGTCAGGGGGAGTCACAAGCAAACCCTAAATTAACCAGTGCTCACCCCCTGGTAGCTTGGAACAGAGCAGTCAGGCTTAACTTAGAGGCAAAGGCTTAAGTATTGGCTCAACATAGTAACACAGTTAAAACACACCACATAAGACTCTCACACCAGATTAGAAAAATAGTGTAATTTGTAACAACTAAAACAAGACGAAGTCATCAAAAATCCAATCAGTAGAACCAGAGTCATGCAAGTTCGGAAATTTCAGGGAAAATGGTGCCAAAAGCACAAAGTGCCAACTGTGGGTATCTAGTCATGCCGGACCGGGCCAAAGTCACAAGGTTAGGCTGACTGCGATGGAGCACAATCCAGCTACAGGGAACCAGTAAGGCCTACTGAACAGAGTACCTTAAATCCTGTTTTGCAGAACATTGCAAGGATCTGTGTCAAAGATGTGTCGCGCACCTGTGGTGATGCATCAGCTCCATTGTGCGCCGAGTCTGCGGTGCGAGGTCCTGTGTCGCCTTCCATGATCCTGTTGATGAAGGCCCATGATGCGATGTCCTGCATCAAGGATATGTTGCGCATCGGGCAATGCATTTGTTCTGAGGAGCTGTCAGGCTGAGATGCGGAGTCCAACATCATCATTGAGGCTGCCATCAATGAGGGATGCAAGGGCCTGTGCCAAGGATGTGTCGCGCAGCAGCAGTTCCGAAAAGACTGCAAGAGCATGCATGTTTTTGCAATCGACCTGAACCATGTAGCAGTAGTGATGCATCCGGTCTGCTTGTGGTTGCACCACACAGTGCAGGAGGTTTATTGGTTCAGCTGGGTCCCCAGAGGCTGGCCAAGCACCTAAGCCCTACTTCCAAAGTTCTAGGACTAGGGTGGAACCACTTGGCATGGTAGACTCACAGATGGCAGAGTAAAGTTGCTGGGTTCATGGTTGTTGAAGCCTGCTGTTCCTGAGGATCAAACCAGGAGGACAGCCAACTAGCCCTTGAAGTCACTGTGGGGTTCTGGGTTCAACAGATTCAGGTCCAGTCCTTCTCAACCAGGCAAGAGAGCAGCAGGCAGCAAGTCAGCACAGCTGGGCAGTACCAGTCCTTCAGAGCAGCAGGCGAGCAGAGTTGCTGTCCTTTGAAAAGCACATCTGTCCTTCTTCCATGCAGAGAACCAACAGGTTTAAGAGTGTACTGAAGAGGTGATGTCTGCAGTCCAATATTTATACCTGCTTCCCTTCCCCTGGGAGGTGGGGTAAGTTTCTAGAAATTCCCTTTGAGGTCCCTAGTGCAGGAAAGTAGATTTTTAGCAAGTGGGGATGTTCACCTTCAGCTAGTAATAATACCACAATCACTAATAAGTCCAGTCAAGTCTTAATAAGGGAATCCTTGCTCAACCCTTGGTAGTTTGGAAAATGAGCTGTCAGTCTTCACTTAGGAGACAAGTATGTGTAAAGCATTTCATATTGCCGAAACAGTAAATAAGTAAAAGACACAACACAATAAAAATTCCAAACCAAATTTTAAAAATAGAGAATATGTATATATTTAAAATGACACCAAAATGACAAAAATACAATGTAGAGGACCGGAGATATGAATTTTTAAAGTTGAAATAAAAATTGTGCATTCTAGCACCAAAAGCTTAAAGAACCACACGGCTATCCGGTTGCACTGGACCGGGAAAAAGTCAAAGTTTTAGGTCAACTGCGATGGAGCACAGGTCAGATCGAATAATTGCTAGATTCCATCCAAAAATGTACCTTTGGACTTAGTCTTTTTCTTGGAGCTTTTCTCTTATCAACGGGCTCGTCGGTGGTCCTCGTGCAGCTCGGATCCAAAGATCGATTCAACAGCAGCAGCCAGCTGCAGCATGATGCCTCGGTGAATCTCTGCAAGTCTTTGTCCTTGATGTTGATAGTGAGGAATTCCAGAGCGTTCAGAGAGGCAAACCACCACAGTCAGACCGATTAGCGAGTCGACGACGGCAGCTTGACTCTCAATGTTGAGTCGGTCTCCTCTGGGAGCTTTTCAGCAAAACTTTGTTTCCAAACTTTCAGATCTTGTTCCCTGTTGGTTCCTTTGGGGAGAGATGTGTCCAGCAGCACCAACCAAGGGTTCAGAGACTATGGAGTGCATCTTGGGGGCTAGGATTCAATCTCCTACAATGCACCTGGACAGTCCAGGAAAAATCCAGTTGCAACTGGTCAGTTGGGGTGATGCTCTCTTTCGGCTTGCAGGTGACTTCTTCCAGCCCTGTTGTACCTGCTGCTGATCAGGGAGTCCATTCCTTTTCCTTTGAGTCAGGCACAGTCCTTTCTTTGTGGCTCCTTGTGAATTCAGCAGGTGCAGTCCTTTAGAGTGCAATCCTTATATAGGGAGAGCTAAGGGTACAGCAGGGCAGTCCTTCTTCTTCTTTTGTTCCAGGTAAGTATTCAGAGGAGCTCCTTCAGCTCTCCCATATTTAACCATCGTTCTGGGCTGGCAGGAGGGGGGGACACCCCAGCCAATAGAGGTAAAGTTACCTCCCTTTGCTATGACCACTTCCTGAAAAGTATCTTTGACTCAGAATGCACTGTTCTCCTAAAATCAAAATGGAGAAAATCTCTTCTTAGTGTGTGTATCTGTGTAACCCAACCCAGAGGTGTGGCTAACAACTCACTGCACTCCCCTTCCAGCCCCTCTCCTAATCTAATTAAGGGGGCTCCCATTTGGCTGGGGATCAAGGAAGTGGGGGCTGGCCTGGGCCCTGTGATAAATGTTTTACTTTCTCTGAAGCACAGCTTATCTCCCCATCCACCCATCCACTCCCTGACTTCTTCAGTCAGCTAATCACCTCCCACCAAATGGCTGTATTGCTTCAGCCTCAGGCATCTTCACACCTACTCAGGAAGCAACGTGGCTCAGGCTTTCAAAGGCTGACCTATCAGAAGAGGCTGCTACAGGGCTGCTTTAGGTAACTTCAGGATAGTAAGTTCTAAAGCTACTTTCCTGTAAGAGTTATAATAAATCCGATCTTGGTAAGTTTTTGGATTTGTTGCAACCATTATTTTGATGCTTTGAATGATATTGCCCGCTAGCTCCAAAGCAAAGATAGACTTTATTTAGTTTAATAAAGCCTTCTTGTATTAGCCTATGGGGCTAGCAGCACTACAATAGGGAAAAACAAATTTGGCTGTTTTTCCCTATCAGGGCATATAAAACATATTTCATATTGCCCTGCTTTTTATAACAATGCACCTTACCCTTGGGTCACATAGTGCAGACCTTAGGGTCACTTATATGTTACAAAAGGGACTTTGGAAGTTCTTTTAAATCCAAAGTCAAATTTCGACACAGTTTTAAAATTAGCCTGCAAGGCATTCCTTGCTTTAAAACAACACCAGACACCACAGCAGTGCACACTTAAGTGAATTAAGTCTACTGGGTCTCTAAACCTACATGCTCTACTATATACTAGGGACTTATAGGTAGGTTGTCTTTGCCAATTAGAATTATACCAAATACCTTTAGATGACAGAGCACTGACCCTGGGCCAGGTTAGCAGAGCTAGGTGTGAAAGGGGCAGAAAGGATGACTTTCTGGCACCCAGGCATCTTGACTTCCTTGTCGTGGCTCCAGAATAACTACAGGGAGTATGAAGCCCTTTGTGTGGAGGCAGGACACAGCCTATTCAAGTTTATGTGGGCTGTGCTCAGCTCCTCCCTCCCATACTGCCAATGATGGTCCCTCTAGGCACATTTAATCTCTCTTTTGTGTGTGACTGCCTTGGAGGCACACACAAAGCCCAACTGTCAACTGCACCTAGTCACGTGACCCAGAGACAGGCTGCAGTCACTAAATGACTAAGGCAGGAAAATGGCAACTTTCTAAAAGAGGCATTTTCAAAATTGTGATTTAAAATCTAACTTCACCATAAGTTAGGATATTTCACTATAATTTGAAAGACACCAGACATGCACTGGGCACCTGCTCCCATTTCGAAATTAAAGCTTATTACATGTATTAAGATAACTCCAATGCTATACTGTGGGAAAGGTAGACTTTGCAGTAGCGAGAAACAAATTGAAGAGTTTTTCACTGCCAGGGCATGTACACCTTAAAAGTACATGTCCTACTTTTTAAATACATTGCACCCTGCCCTCTGGGCAGTCCAGGGAAAAAGCTTTGGGGGAAGACCCCCCTAAGGATGACAGGTCTAAAAATGAGTTACTTACCAAGTGCTGTAAATCACTCTGATTACTGGTTTTGCCCTTGGTAATGAGGCATAACAAGGAAAATCAGTACTTAACTCACTAAATTCTGCATGATTTGCCTTTTTTCTTGCCTTCTCCTAGCTGAATTTCAGCAGGTTTGACCAACTAACATGTCGACATCTGTCATCTGTGATCTCTTCATAACTCTCACTTTAGGATCTCTATGGCAGTCTTTACTAGTGTTGGTGCACCACCATCCAGTACCTTAGAAGCACTTTGTGGAGGATTAGGATGTCTTACCTGGATACCTGGAAAAATGTGATCTCCTCCAGTAATGCTTCAATCTCAACTGTAATTTTACCTTTCTATACGGTTACTTCACTGATGTCTAAGTCAGTACATCTTCTAGACAACCATCCCGAATGAAAGTGAAGTCCTTAAAAGCACTTATTTCCTTTCAATGCTACCCTTGGTTAGTGGTGAAAACCTGCAATTCATATAAGGGTGCAGTAACTTATAAGTCAGTCCCACCTTTTCCCAATGCAGCTAAAATGATGCACAGTAATACTCAGCGCATCATTTGAAGTTCGGTGGTATTGGGTAATCAGAGGGAGAATCCACACTGGGAATTTCCTCAACTCCATGGTGAATTCTCTTACAGATTTAGCATTTCCTCTTGAAAACTGAGGTTTTGCATTTCAACCAAACTTCAAACTCTAAATCAGGCCCTGAGACGTTATTGTCTTGCTGTCTGTTTGCTACAGGTAGTTTGGGATTTCACTGATTTACATATTAATGGTTCCTCCCACTGAAAATTATTAAAACTGTTTCTAGTCACCTTTCATCAACTTGATTGAGCAGGGTCTTCAAAATGTGTTTTTTTCTGTAACATTTCGTGATGAAGCCAGTTACTGACTGTCACAAAAATTGTAGGGTTTACATTTTTCTGTCTGACTTCGCCTGAATAAAATGTTGTCCCTGCACTCACAGGTTTAGCAAGGAAGGGATGAATTACACATAATTTTTGAGTGGCACAAATGCCTTTTACCACATATCATGAAAGAAGATTTGCATAAGTGCTAATATAGACAATACTATTTCTGCAAATTTGTTGTGTTGCATTGTGTTGAAGTAGTAATGTTTTGTGTTTTTGTGCCCTAATATTTGAGTGCTGCATTAAAGCATTGTGTTGTTTGTTGTTGTGTGCTGTGTGTTTTGTTCTGTTTTGACTGTTTAGCTATTTTGCTCCATGTTATGTTTAAGTAATGCTATTTTGCTTTGTGCTATGCTATTGTTTTGCACAATGTAAGTACTTTAGAGATTCCAGCTAATGCTGCTACATTTCAAGCAAAATGTGTCACTTTCCTTTAAAGATCCTGTGACAAACAATCATTTGCTACTGTCTGAAGTGTTAAAATAACATTGTCTCAGCTTATCTAAGAAACTAGTCAGCAAAAACCTCTGGGAGAGACTTCGTTTAAATTAGTACTTGAAGTATTCATCTAATGTGATATGACCCCATGTCTTAAAATAGCACATCCATGGCTGGATAACAAAACAGTTTTTCCTGGCGCTATTTAATGACCTTGATGGTTAGGTGTGGCAGTGCTTGCTCCAAATAACTTTAACCATCGTATATTGAAAATGGGATTCTGGACGTGGTAATGTGTGACAAGAATGTTTGCGCACATTTGTTGTGTAGCATCTTGTTGTGGTAGTGAAACAGTTTTGCCCTGAAGCCTCATTTACTATTGGAGTAATAATGTTTTCTGCGCAACCTTTCTTTTCAGTTCTTTAAGAGGAATTGCTTGCTACTTACTAAAAGCACTTCAGTGTCTCGTCTGGGATAGTGAGCACTATATAAATTCAGACACAATACATATCTTTAAACTGTATAAATTTGCATGATTTAATATATAATGTAGCTTTCGCATTTTGCAAAGTGTATTTTTGGTGACTGTAGGAAATTAGGCTGTTGGCTGACAGGGGTGTAAGCCCTGGTCAAGCAGCAATCAAAACACTTGTCAAGGTGAGGCACAAGCCACCCTAAATTGACCAGTGCTCAACCCGCTGGTAGCTTGGAACAGAGGAGTCAGGCTTAACATAGAGGCAATGTGTAAAGTATTTGTGAAACACTTCAAACAGTAATACATTGAAAACACCACACAAAAACGATCCCACACCAAGTTAGAAAAATAGAGTATTTTTTAATTAATACAACAAGGCCAAAAGAACAAACATTCAATCAGTAGAAGCAGAGATATTCAGTTTTATAGATTTTGGTGAAAATAGTGGCAAAAGCACAAAGCACCAACTGGGGATATCTGGTCGCGCCGGATCGGGAGAAAGTTACAAGTTCGGGTGACCTCGATGGAGCACAGGCTGGTTACAGGGAGTCAGTTAGGCCCACTGAACTAGGTACCTTAAATCCTAGTTTTTGGAGCATTGTGAGGATCCGTGTCGAAGATGCATCGCACAGCTGAAGCACTGCAATTGTTCCGAGATGCGGCGAGGCTGCGGTGAGAGGTCCTGCATCATCATCAACGTGTGATCCCTCCACAAACTCACCACAGAAATCTGGGACCTCCTTAATGCCGCATCTCCTGACATCGCCTTCTTCACGGAAACCTGGACCAACCCCAGTTCTTGACCGGACATCGCCATCCCCAACAGCTACAAAATTGCCCGCAAGGACCGTGTCGAGCTACCAGGAGGAGGCATCGCCATCATCCACAAGAAAACCCTCCAACTGACCACGCACTAAAACAACAAAGCAACAACCATGGAATACCTCCACTTCCAGATCCAGACCAGCCCCAAAAACCTCCCTCCGCTGCACCCTTGTCTACAGGCCCCCCTGCCCCTGCCGGGCCTTCACCAATGCCATCATAGACCTCATCACACCCAAAGCTCTCACATCCACTGAGTACATACTCTAGGAGCCCTCAATTTCCACCTAGACAACCCTAGTGAACAGAGCACCACTTCCCTACTAGCGAACCTCACCAATATCGGACTCAAGCAGCTAGTGACCGCACTGACCCACACAGCCAGACACAAGCTCGACCCTGTGTTCTCTGCCAGCAGGAACATCACTTACAGCCACACCAGCGAACTCCTCTGAACCGAGCACTACTGCATACATCTCTCCTTTGCAATGCCCGCCTTACACTACCGCCCCTTTCGCAGCTGGAACAAGGCCACCGAAGAATGTCTTGTCTACCTCTTCGGCACGACCACCCCGCCAACACCAACAGACGCCAACACCCCAGCTCGCAACCTTCACTGATGGATGTCAAACTGTGCTGACACTCTGGCACCCCTAAAGAAGACACCAGGCAAGCAACACTCCAAGAAAGTCAACTGGTTCACTCCCACCCTCCACGATTTCAGACACACCTGCTGACGACTCAAGAAGAGATGGAGGAACAGCAAAATCCCGGACATCCACACAACCTTCAAATCCGCCATGAACAGACACCACGTTCTCCTCAAAACCACAAAGATAATGGCCTTCCAAGACAGAATAAACGCCAACGCACACAACAGCAAAGAACTCTTCTCCATCATCAAGGAGTTTGCCAGGCCCAACAGCGTGACCACAGACATTCCACCCTTCCAAGACCTCTGCAACAAACTCAGCACCTTCTTCCACTAGAAGATCTGGCAGATCTACAACAGCTTTGACACCCAAGACCCCGGCACTACGCCCACCACCACCACCGCATGCAACTGATGGAGCATGATTATTTGAGAATAATTTTGCTTGATCAAATCTTCTCATTTAGTGTGAAACTAATATGTATTTTCTAAAATGACTAACGATGTGGTAATTTCAAGAAAGGTGAGAGTTTTTTTAATAAAAGTACAACGTACAAATGTGCAAGAATGACACAACATATTCATTCAGTGTTCAAAAGCTACAATGAGAAACAAGCGGAAGGGTTGCAAACTGGAGTCATGAGAGATGTTTATGTCACGGAAAAGTAACTTATTAAATGTACTAAAGAATAAAGTGCAAAAGTAAATTGCAAGTAGTAATAGAGAAATATGATAATGAAAATGCTTAATAACTAACGGTTATTGCTTATGATTTCCCCTGAACATGTAAGCCATAATTAAAAGTGGTTGCATATACTTTTAAAACATTGTATTAGATTATGCTTATAGGTTTATTTGAAAGATGTTTTTATTATATCGTTTCTTATGTATTCACTATTTGTCATACATTATTAAAATTGGTGTGTTTTATTCTTTAGAAAATGATGATTTTGTGGTTTTCCATGTAGGTCTCAAAACCTGTTAGTGTATTATTTCTTTTCTAACGTAGGCCTTAGAAAAATGTATTTAGTCCTTCATTATTTCAAAATGCTTATCCATTTGCTTTAGTTATGAATGTTTATCACTAGAGTTTCCTTCCTACGGTTACATTATTTCTTTCTATGAAAAATGTGTTGACTATGTTGCAAGCTAACATGGAAGCGAGCGCGTGGATATAAAAAGTTTCAATGTGCTTCCTATTTCCGAGGTGACATGACGTTTTGAATGAACAAAAGCTTCTTTTAAAGTTCGGGATGAATTAGGCTGGAGAACGATCACACCATGGATCCTAACCAATGGAAACGTGTAAAATTGTGAAGAAGCTACATTTAGGGGCTGGAATTGTGAACATATATGGGGGTATAACTACTCTGTGAGAAAAGAGAAGTCTGTTGCTCTCAATGCTTTTCATGTCTGCTGGCTATTTCCTTGTGATTCTGGGGGTGACATGCTGTCGTTCCGAATATTGACTCTTTCCTAGAACTGAACTATCCTGATTTCCCTTGCACTTCATCGGCTGGTGATGTTGCACAAGCTATACCTTTTCGGCTGAATGGTTAGCTGATTCAGATGTTTGCACGCTGTGCAATAGTTCCTTGACCTTAGGTTCGTATGAATCTCGAATTGCATACTGAAATTGCAATGTGTATCGTTTCTTTGTATCTCTCTCTCTCCCCTCACACCAGTTATTGATTTTTGATGTATTTGCCATGATTTGTATTTTCTATTGTGACTTTACCTGTAATCATTTAAAATAACGAAAGTACTGAAAAATACTAATGTATTTTTGTTTATTGACCATTCATCTTGAATTATAGATAAAGGTACCTTGATAAATATACTGAGTTTGTTTTTATTGATGAGTTTTCATTGACATAATATATTTTGACTGTTGTTGTTAGTTAGGTATTTTCTTCATTACAGGTTCTTATGAAGGAAATAGCACCCCTCTCTAATTATCTGAGTCCCTATTAGCTCTTACAAAGAGCTATCGGAGGCCCTTATGATTTGTAAGTGGTTATAGAATTTTGATGGGCCCAAACTCTTGAATAGTAAATGATTTTATAGTTTGGTTCATGGCATATTGGATATTTGTTAAAGGTTATAAAATTTACACCGCTTCCGCTTGATCAGTTTTCTGGTAGCGTTATCGGATGGTTTATTTTACTAAATATACTAGATAATGAAGAGACGAAATTAAGAGACATTGACTGACTATAAACTCATACCTTTATGTTCTGTGTTGTGTTCCGTCATTGACCTTAATAGAAGTAACGGGTCCGTCGTTGGCCTAAGATCCCAGGATAAAGCCTAAGGGCAGTCTTAGTGTGGCATTCACTAAGTGTGTTGTCTGCTGTTGATGCAGTGCTGAGCAATAGTCTTGTCGGTACTTGCACAGGGAGTCTTGAAGTGTGAATAGTGAGGATTTTTGAGGTTGCTTCAGAAAGCGCATCTGGAGGGATCTTGAGAGTTTTTCACTCGAGTGAGGGTAAAATCACGCTGGTCGAGATTTTGCTGGAAGTAAAGGAATTCACAGAGTGTATGGTTCTACTGTTTTTTCTTTTAGTGGAGCAGACAAGTTGTTTTATGTTGTTTGTCTTGTGAAAGGCTTCGTAAAGACGCAGACGCTGATTTTGTAAAGGGAGGGTCAGTTGCAGGAGTTAAGCTGACGTCACAAATTGATGAGCTGGTATCGGTTGGTTGGTGAGAAATTGTCACCAAGTGCTGCGCTGGTATTGGTCGGTTGGTGTGAGTCACGCTGGGATTGGACAGCGTGAATAATTCTGATTGGTAGCAGAGAATCATAACACGGAAAAGGAATTATTGGAGATTTTCCTGTATAGTTTTTACTTTTAGTGTAGAAAATCATGAAGTTATTAAAATTGTTGAAAACTTTGTTTAGCAAAGATGAGCCGATACCTAATAGAGAAGGAATTCCTTTGGCTCCTGAAGGGACCCCTGCTTCATTTATGTAATTAGAAAGGGGTTATCACAAGTGTACATGGTTAGAAAATTGGATGAAGTATACAGAGCGAGATGGCAATTTAGCATTTCCAGAGAATGGGACTTTTAATCCTAGGATTTTAGAAAATTTAAGGAATCAAATGAATAATTTGAGACCTAATCCTAGACCTATGCAGTATGAAGCTCTTGAGGAATGGGAACATGAGGCATACAAAAGAGAAAGAGAAAGGTATCAGACTAGATACAAGAATACTGCGACTAGAAATTCAGAAGCAAAGTGGGATGCTCAGGAGAAAATGTGGAGAAGAGATATAGCTGAAGGAACACAAATGTTTCCAGTTATGGCAGCTAAGACTAATAAGGGAGAGAAATGTAAGGGGAAAAAGAAGAATGTTGAGGAACAAAAATCTAGAAATACTGAATTTGCTGAGGGGTTGATGACATAGATGATGAATTTTTAAATGAGTTGTTGATGAATAGACCTCCGCCTTATCATGAGGAACAGAATCCAGAAGAGACAAATTCCTTTCCAAGTGCTCTAATAGTACATGTAGAAATGATACAGGAAAGGGGGCTCCAGAGAGCCCACGGCAAGATGGCAGCACATTAGTGCAGCTCCGCTGGCTGGGTTCTAAATATCCGACCACAATCCGCTCCAGACACGAGAGGCCACAAAGAACGTACTGCTAAGGGCGTGTGACAACCTTGGGAATCAAGAGAGCTGTGACTGGAGATTGCTGCCTAGAGGCTGGAGGCGAGAGAGTGGTGAGGCCTGACAGCAGTGACTAGCAAACTGGTACCTGGTGAAGAGTGGCAGACCGCGATGCTGCCTAGTTGCCCAGAGGATCGGGGCCGGTGCTGTGCGCTCACAGCGTGGAGGGAACATGAACACCACAACTCGGAAGAGAAAGAGTCACGCCGATAAGTGCTTGTGCCTGCACCTGGAGAAAAGATGAGCGATAAAGGCAAAATCGAGTCCGGGGCTTAAACTACGCAAGAGGCCTACTGCAAGATCATCGCGCTTTGAGATGCGGTGGGCGGGGCTAACGGTCGGCAAGCAGAAAATCGAGCCTGGGGCGGCAAGATCAACAGGGGGCCTACCGCGCTGTGTCTGCACTAGGAGTAGCTGGGGATCAGCGTGAAGAGCAGATACGCTGTACCAGAGCCCAGGACGCAAAATACATAGAGCGGCCACCGAGGAGTGAACACACATTAGGAGGGCACGGCGTGTAACGCGGGGGATACACACTGTCTTATCGGACGGGTGGAGATACAGCAGAGTCAGCAGTGATCCAAGGCATTGTGGGCATGATATAACTGATCGTAGCAAGCCGAGGTACAAAGGGGACACCGAACAAGTGTGAAGGCAATGCGCTCAGTGGGAGCCAGGGCACAGTGAGTAAGTGACACAGCAGTACTAGAAACATAAATAAGACATAGCTGTTCCTGAGAGGTGCAAACTGTGAGCTGAATACCTTATTGAGAGTGCACCGGGCAAAGGAATACGTAGTGCTGTAGTGGTCTGTGCAGGATCACAGTAAACAGTCAGGACTACGATAAAGCAGAGGTGCAAAGGCTAGGAAATGGGAAAAACGGACAAAACACAATCGCGCCTGAACTTTAATACCAGGAGCAGCGCCAAACAAGCCACAGAAGTAGGTGCAGAAGTTGCACAGAGTGAGGGGGCAACTGGGAGCAGTACTCTGGAGGTAACACTGCTGGCCATGCAGACCAGTCTGCAATCAATCAACGGGAAAAAAGCCTCCCTAAATCTGCGCATAGATAACATGGCGGCAAAAATGGATAAGCAAGCTGCACGTATCACACCAGCAGACAGAGAATATCTAAAAATGAAGATCAGCTACAAACGGTGAGCACCAAAAGTCTGAATATGGAACGTGTTCTGATGGTAATTCAGGCAAAGAACGAAGATTTAGAGGCGCGCTCAGGCCGAAATAATCTACGCGTAACAGAAGTGCCGGAAACTACAAACACAGGCAAAATGGAGGAATACATAGAGGACATGTTAAAGACTATCGTTGTTGCTGGTAGTAGAGTATGCGCACAGGGCGCTCATTGCGGAACCTCCACCGGGGGCACCACCACAGGCTATAATAGCAAAATTGCTGAACTACCGGGATAGGGACACTGTATTGAGGCTGGCCAGGGAGAAAGGCGAGTTACGATACCAGAACAATCAAATCTCATTTTATCCAGATTTTACGGCGGCGGTACAGTCCGCTCACAGAGAGTTCTTGCCTGTAAAGCGCCAACTGCAGAACACCAAAATAACGTATGCGATGCTATACCCGGCCAGGCTGCGAATAGACGATGAAGGTAAACAACGTATATTTGCGACACCAAAAGCAGCCAATGAATATGTAAAACAGCTTATAGGCAAGCAAAAGACCCGGAATACCCCAGATGTTGAGGTTGAAGAACACTGAATGTGAATGTGTTCGAAAGCCAAGGTAAAGCACAAAGCCTGGATGATATGCAACAGATTTCCGTGGACAAGCCCCTGAATGGGGAAGGTACAAGTAGACAATTGGATAGGAGAAAGGAATCACTTGGCTACGTCCATCTGGAGGGGACTTGGGCCGCTGGCGCACCCCCACGAGGGAGCACCCCAGACGAGGATCAGCACAAAATGCTGGCATTGTATGCAAAAGTTCTTGTATGTTGTGGTTGTATGGGTGTGTACGTCTGTTTATGTGGGGAAACCTTTGGCTAGTAGGGGTTGCTGAAGTGGGTGGGGAGAGGTGGGGATGTTTCGACACAGCTTACATATACATGAGCGATAACTACCCCGTACAACACTATACGCCCATTACATGGCACATTGTTAGATGGCATAATATTGGGACGTCATTGGTATGTCGCTGGGGGGTAACATACATTTTTTGACATGGAATATACGTCGGCTGAATAACCCCCGTAAAGTTAGAATGGTGTTACAGTTCTTAGACAGACATCATATTCATGTGGCTCTCTTGCAGGAAACACATTTGTCTAAACAACAGGAGTGCAGGGTGGGTGCCCATTGGGCGACGTACCATGTGGCTTCTTCATACTCTACATACTCACGAGGAGTATTACTCTTAATTAAGCGAGGGACCTCATTTGTTCCCATAGCACATTATACTGACGAGCAGGGCAGAATGTTATTGGTACGAGGGAAGCTGGCAGGGAAGGATATCACCCTAGTCAACACATATGCACCAAATGTGGATGACCCTGAATTTTTTAAAGATGTATGGCGACAAATACACAACATAGCACAAACACATGTTATATGGGGAGGAGATCTCAACACGTATTTGGACCCTAGAGTGGACGGGTCAGCGGACACCAATTGGCAGGGCAAACAAGCAGCAAAGATTCTTCAGGGTGGGATGGACGACTATGGCCTGATAGATGCTTGGAGACTGAGACACCCTCAGAGCCAGGAAGTCACATTTGTATCATCTGTGCACAGCACCTGGTCCAGATTAGACTATTGGCTGGTCACTTCAGAGGTGTGCAAGTGGATGGCCGATGTACGTCACCTCCCCAAGACATTATCAGATCATGCACCTGTCTTGCTAATACTAAAGGCTCCCGGGGTAGCCCCCAGGCCTTTCACATGGCGGTTCCGAGCTGCAACCCTTTTAGATGTTGTTGCCAAAGAAGAAATAAGAGAAGCAATAGAGGAATACTTTAAAGTAAATGAAAGATCAGATGAAAGCAGTGGCTCTTTATGGGAGGCCTTTAAAGCAACACTGAGGGGGAAATGTATCAGTTCCCAAGCTGGCGTATTAAAAAGTATAAAAACACAACTAGACAATATGGAAAAGACTCTTCATTCCCTGGAAAGGGAATACAAACAACAACCCATGGGGGCCGAATTGGCTTCAATTAGAGAACACTTGACAAATTTTGAGACATTGGCAGAACAGGAGCTGCAGTTCCTCTCCAAGCGACATTTGGCCCGGGCATATGGGGAAGGACATAATCTCGCCCAAAAGCTAAAGCTGCAGAATGCAGCGGAGTCAATTACTCAGATATTGGATGATCAAGGGAATGGGCACTGCGCGAACTCCGATATACTGCAGTTATTTAAAAAATGTTATGCTAATTTGTACACTGCTAGAGAAACGGCTACAGTGGCAGAGCTGTGTCATTACCTCGACGACGTGGCTCTGGCATGGTTGTCACCAGGTCAGAGGGAGTACCTGGTGCAACCCATAACGGTGGAAGATGTAAAATCCGCTATACAGGCCTTGCCTAATGGTAAGGCACCAGGAGTGGACGGGTTTACGGGGGAGTTTTACAAAGAATACGTGGAACTGCTTGCTCCGTGCCTACATGCGGTTTATGAAGAAGCATATGAGGCGGGCATATTGCCGCCAACACTTAGGTAAGCACTCATTGTTACCCTGCTCAGACCAGAAAAACCGCCCAAAAAGTGTGAGTCATACAGACCATTGTCATTGAACAATATAGATGCTAAAATATTAGCTAAGGCGATTGCAATGAGATTACAGCCATTGATCCCAAAGATGGTGTTACCAGATCGGTCGGGATTTATAACCCTAGATCTACCACTCATAATTTACGCACCCTATTTGCGCTGCTCCACTATCTGGAACCTAACATACAGGCAGCTGCAGTGTTATTGGATGCAACTAAAGCATTCGATTCGATAGCATGGCCATATATGTTCACAGTGCTCGCCCGTATGGGTATGCCTAAAGCCTTTCTTAAATGGATTAGAATACTGTATGAGGCCTCGAGAGCAAGGGTAAGAATTGATGGTCACACATCAGACTCTTTCCGGATTTATAGGGGGACCAGACAGGGTTGCCCACTGTCGCCACTATTATTTACACTAGCAATGGAGCCACTGGCTTGCAAAATAAGGCATAAACATGCGGCGGCGGCACAAAATTTTCAATTACGCCCATTGTTCATATCTCTCTAAGCAGACGATATGATGCTGTATGTTAGAGAGCCAGAGACACACTTGGGGCCCATAATCTGCGAATATGTACAATTTGACTACCACTCTGGCCTAAGCATAAACTGGGCGAAGTCAGTGATATTACCACTCACAACGGAGACGAAACCTTGTGCAGTGGAATTTCCGCTGGAATGGGCAACTGATCCGATCAAATATCTGGGGGGTGGGTACACAGGGATCTGGAAGTGTTGTTCTGGGAGAACTACCGTAGAGCTATGTCCAGACTACAGGACCAGGTGATGGGATGGATCTCACTCCCACTGTCCATGGCAGATAGGATAGCTTTTATTAAAATGATAATCCTGCCGCAATTCCTATATCTCTTTACAAATGTGCCCTTAGTGCATACGGAGGTTTTTTTCAAACAGCTGAGAACACATTTAATAACACTGACGTTGGCAGGCAAAAAAACAAGAATTGGCTGGGAGGTATTGGTTTGCCCGTATGCGGATGGAGGCTTCTGCGCGCCAGACCTAAAGTTATAATATTTATGTGCGCAGGCACAATACATGCATTTTTGGTATATGCCACATGAATTTATACCGCAATCGAACATGATACCGCAGCCCCTTTACCACTTAGAGCTGTACTTCCAAATAAACACGCTCCCCCTCCCCGCACAAAAATAAACACTGTGGGGCATATTTACGTTCCCTGGCGCATCCATGCATATCAGCAGGGATGCGCCAGGGAAAATGCGTCACGCAAGTTTACCCTTGCGCCACGTCCGATGCGCCGCATTTAAAATGCGGCGCATCATGGCGCAAGGATAAGCAGATGCGTGACGCATCTGCCGGCGGAAGGTTGGCGCAGTGCTGAAGTTGTGCCGCAGCGCGACGCAACTCCAGCACTGTTCCAACCTTCCCTATCCCTAACATGGTGCGTCAATCCTTACGCCTGCTTGAAGCAGGCATAAGGATTTGACGCACTAGCTGCCGGAAAAGTGACTGCGTGAAATCTTGTAGATTTCACTATGTCACTTTTCCGAGGCGTTCCTGCGCTGGAACACCCCCTGCGCCGGGTACGCCCACATGAAACCTGATGCAGGTTTCATGTGGCGCAGGGGTTTACTACGTGACGCATCTCCCTAGATGCGTCACGTTGTAAATATAGCGCAACGCGGCGCATGGTTTGCGTCGCCGCTGCGTCACATGCGTGACGCAACGGCGGCGCAAAAGTGGCGCAAGGGGCTTGTAAATATGCCCCTGTGTTCACGACATGGAAGGCATGGCAGATAATTACTAAAAGAGTGGGAAGGGATATAGTGTATGCCCCGGAGATGCCTCTCCTGCACCACCCAGATATATCAGTAACGACAGAAGAGAAGTCACTAAAGATGTTACAGGAGGCTGGTCTGACAACAATGGGTGCTCTATATATTAATGGGACTTTTTTATCATTATCAGACGCGGGGGCACAAGCAACGAACTCGCCACTTTTTATGTTTCTGTATTATAGGCTGAGGGCAGCAGTGCGAGCATACAGTTCATGTTTCTCGGATGAACCTCCCACATTTACAACTCTCCAAACACTGTTAGCTAGCACCACAAGGAAACATCTTGTGACTAAATTATACAATGCGGTACAAATGGAAAGTAGACCGGAAGGGGGGAAGTCGATGGAGAAATGGAATGCAATATTAGATGAGCCAATGGAAGAGGTAGAATGGAAGAGATGCTGTGCACAATTGAACATGCTAACGTCAAATTGTAATCTACGAATTATCCAGTTTAAATATTTGCATCAAATGTATTACACACCGAAGCAACTGTACAAATATGGCCTAAAGAGCAACTCAGACTGTCCTCGCTGTAGCGGGAAGGGAGCGTATTTTCTTCACATAGCTTGGAGATGTCCGAAAGTCAATGATTTCTGGATACAAGTTACAGATGTATTAACTGTAATGATCAGTGCTAAAGTGGAGTGTACACCGTAGGTGTGTCTCTTGGGGTTCTTAGATAATTTCCGCTCGCTTACAAAGAAGCTGCTACTTGTGTGCCTAGTGGTTGCAAAACAGAGGGTGGCACTACATTGGGGTAGTAAGATTAGTCCTACGAAAGCAGCATGGCTGAAGGATGTAGCGTATTGCAAGACACAATTAGAAATATATGCGGAGGAACAACCAGCGGCATCGATATCAAAAGACTACTGGGGTCCACTGTTAACATATTTGCATTCAAATGTGGGAAATGGAGGATAGGCTGGCTATGAGGATACATAGCGGCTAGTAAAATCAAAGGGTGGGGATCTGTCTACTCACTGTATGTGCTGTGCTCCAAGATGGTGGATATATTCAGAGTGCTGTCAACTGCTTACGGTGGTGGGGAAAGTGAACCGGCCATGTACTGTGATATGTAATGATGTGTCAGTTAATGGGAAATTGACAAAGTTATGTGTTAGTATCTAAGGCTGTAAGTTGCAAAAATACCTAAATAAAAAAAAAGAAATGATACAGAAAAGAGCGCCCTTAGGACAGAATCAGATTCCAGTTAGAGAGGAGTTGTCAAGAAAAGTAACACCAATGAACCCAGATGCTTTGTTAGTTCCAGTGACTATTGGTCCTATTGTTCCATTATATAATGATGGACAAGGAGTTTCTCGAGTACATGCTTTAACAATACCAGATAGAAATATGTGTGGAGTCCATACAAATTTGACAAAATAAATGTGGATAACCATGGATTGATTGAGACTAGTGGAGCAAAGGTGAGTGTAGTTACGGGAGAAGAATTGTAACCATTAATTTGTATTTCAGAAAAATCAGTTGAAACCCCAAAAAGAGTTGCATACGTGGATTCAAGGAAAACGTTGCAGATTGAGAAAAGAGTGACACCTACATCAGGAGGGTCAAGGATGGGTGAAATTGGTGAAGGTACTCAAAGATCATTAGGTCCTTCTCCGGAAGAACTAGACGAGTGGATAAAAGAAATAGCGCCTGGTTGTAGCTTACAGATTAATAAATCGAGCATAGATGTGAGCAAGTTAAAAGTAGATTTGGAAGAAATGATTTTAGTAACTATTAGTCCAGAGAGATTAAGTAAATACCGGGATGAAGAATTGCTTTTCATGTGTAAGAGTATTACACGGAGTGCGAGAAATTTACATGAGAAGTTTGGTGAAGTGGCACAAACATATGGAATTGACACAGACAAGTCAAAAGCTCTACAAAAGACATATTGATTAGACTTTAGTGACAAAGATTATGAGAGTTTGAATGTTACAGGAAAACGTTTGCAGATCAAAGAGTTATAATTAATACTCTAAAGTGTTGGGGTGAGTTGGATCGATGGGAAGGCCGATGGGCGAAAAAGAAGGAGGATAGGATATTGACTTCAGTGGCTTTACCACTGTATCCTGTGAGGGAGACAGGAACTGAAACAGCTGATGTGACACAATATCCTATGAGACAAGTACCAGGAGGTGGGTTTGTTCATGTCCCTTGGTCGAGGCAGGATATATTATCATTTATGAATGATTTCCCTAGGTCGAGAGAAAAACCAGTTGAATAGTATAAACAAGTGGAGAGGTTTGTTAAGGTTTCAAATGTTTTGTGGAAGGATTTGGATGGCTTATTTGATATTGTAGTTCTGGCTGATTTGTGGGTCGAGTGTAAAATTACTGGGATTGGCCACAAGACGAATATCCGAGAGATCCAAAGACAGGAGCACCATCTGAGGAAGTCATGAAAAAGTACAATCAGGTCATTACATATTTGAAAGGGAAAATATCACCAAAATTAAACAGATTCGGTGACTATAGACATAACTACTCAGGAATTTAAGGAGTCAGTGCATGCATACTATGAAAGGCTTTTACAGGTGTTTAAACAGTACAGTGGGATTGAGAAAACCACTGAGAAAGATATGGGACATTTTGTGTACTGGTTTGTGTATGGATTGAGACCAGAAATAAGTACCATGATTCATCAGCATTTAATTTGTTAGCAGAGTAAGTCGATTGATGAGATTCTTCGCTATGCGAAATATTGTGGAGATGATATTGAGTCGCGACATAAAAAGTTAAAAGAGAAATTGATGTTGGCCCAAATGAAGGCAGCAAAGAAAGGAGGGTTTTTGAATATGAATACAGATTTTACAGAAGTTTATCAGGGAAATGGTCAGACTACTACTAGAATGAGAAGTGTAGGTCAAATGGAAATACTGTGACACAAATTATACCGATACCACAAGGGAAAGGTTGAGGTGGCAATATAGACAAATTTAAAGAGAAGTTTCCTTGTCACGCATGTGGCAAGTTGGGACATTGGAAGTGTGAGTGTAAAAGTATAAAAGTTAATACAGGTGACACACAGTTTGTAGATACAGGAGTAAATGGAATGAATCAGTTGCAGATGAAACAACAAAATCAGAATCAGCAGATGTCGGTTGGCAGAGGACAGGGTCAGCAAATACCTCAAGCTCCTATGCAGAATATGAATGTTCAAGTACAAAAATGCAATGCGAATGTGGATTTCCATACAGATGATCAATTAAATTCAAGTGTGCAGGTATCTTCAAAGTATTTGATGCAGGTGGATGGAAATGATTCAGATACATCTCAATGACGGTGCCTGAGGGGGGAGGAGGAGTGCGTGCTTGCAGCATCCCTAGAGGTAGATCAGTGTGGTCCCTATGTAGATGGCGAGGTTGACGGAAACACAGTTACGTTCCTCGTAGATACTGGTGCTACCCGTTCCACTGTGAGAACTGTGAAAATTCCTAACCTACCCCTCTTGGGAGAAAGTATCCAAGTTGAAGGAGTTTTGAACAAAGTGATTAAGACCCCAGTGCCTAAACCAATGAAAGATACAGATTGGAGGATTTTAGGATTTACACAAATTTGTGGTGTGTGACACAGGTCCAATTAATCTAATAGGAAGGGACTTGTTGTGCAAAATGAATTGTTCCATTTACTGTACACCAGATGGAATAGCTATTCATGCAAAAGATGAAGATGTAGTATTTAAAATGGCACGACAGGGAACAGAAGTGAATGATTTATACCCTTTATTTAAGGCGAATGATTTACCTGTTGAGCTGAGAGATACTGTACTGTCTGATGTATGGGATCTTTCAGGAAAAGAAATTGGATTAATGAAAGGAGTAGCTCCAATTCAGATTACGGTTAAACCAGATGCAGCATTTCCGTGAACACCAGTTTACAAAATGAGTCCTGAAACAATTGCAGGAGTAACACCTGTGATTGAAATGTTAATCGAACAAGGTAATCTAAAAGAGATCCTAGGCAGTCCATACAATTCACCTATTATGGGAATTCGAAAACCTAATGGTAAATATAGAATAGTGCAGGATTTGAGGAAAATTAATCAGATTGTAATAGTGCCAAATCCAGCTGTGATCCTATATCAAATTCCTTGTGAAGCAGAATGGTTTTTAGTGATTGATCTATGTCAAGCTTTTAACTCGATAACTTTGCATCCGGATAGCCAGTATTTGTTTGCGTTCCGGTTCAGAAACCGTGTCTTGGCATGGTGCGGAGTTCCTCAAGGGTATACAGAGAGCCACTCAATCTTCAATCAGATATTGAAGAAATGTTTGGTGTCATTGGTAATGGCTAATAATAATGGGGCATATTATCAAGGGCTTTATCGCCGCTTTAGCGGCACTTTTTGCCGCTAAAGCGGCGATAATTTTATCACCCTATTAGCAAGCTGTCGCTAACAGGCGTTAGCGACAGCTTTCAGGCGTTAGAGGCCGCGTTTTCCATCGCCTTGCATGTCAGCGATAATTATCACTAATGACATGCAAGGAAGGCGTTCCCTACTAAAAGCGACTGAAAACAGTCGCTAACACCACTACCCCCTATTAGCAAGGCAGGCGAAGCGATATAATAATTCGCGCTAAGCGCGTTTATCGCTAGATTTTAACACCTGCTAGTGAGGATGACTTACCTGTTTGAAGTATAGGAGGTGGATTCTAATGCTGAATCCACCTTAGCAGTTAATGCGAGAATATCGCTGGTTTTCCAGCGATATTCTCGCATTTGTCGCTTATCGCTGGGAATATTATCGCTATGGAGATAAACCTTACTAATAGGGTGTTATCTCAGCGATAATTTCCAGCGATAGGTGGCGTTAACAAATAACGCGCTAAGCGCGGTTAGCGATAAATATCGCTAATCCTTGGTAATATGCCCCTCAGTTTTAGTGCAATACATAGATGAATTATTGGTTGTGTCGGGAACAAAAGAAGCATGTGTGGCAGGTACAATTGCTCTACTGAACCATTTGGCAGTATGTGGGCATAAAGTATCACTGACAAAACTACAATTTTGTCAAAAAGAAGTTCTTTGCTTGGGGCACAACATTGAGAAAGGAATCAGGAAAGTGTCTCAAGATAGGTTCAATGCCATTTTGCAAATGAATCCATCGAATACACAAAAAGAAGTTTGAATGTTTTAAGGAATGGTTGGATATTTCAGGCAGTGGATCCTAAGTTTTTCACTGATAGCCAAGCCTTTGCAAAGACTGACACACAAAGACATGTCAGATCCTATATATCTTGATGATGAATGCATGAAAGCATTTCTTGAACTGCGAGATTGTTTGTGTCGAGCACCCGCATTGGGGATGCCAGATGTTAGTAAGGTTTTTTCACTGTTTAGTAGCGAACGTGATGGTTGGGCACTCTCAGTTCTGACGCAAATGCACAGAATGGCATGCCGTCTGGTTTTACAGGAGCTCCTGGTTTGCTTATGCTTTTTTTGCAATTGAGGGGATCATTTATGAAGTTGTGGTCCATTATTTGATTTGCCATATTGTTAGAAATTGGGTTACTAGTTGACTGGGGTGTGAGCCCTAACCAAGCAGCAACCACAATCCTAGTCAGGGTAAGGCTCAAGAAAACCCCAAATGAACCTGTGCTCCACTCCCTGGAAGCTTGGCATAGAGCAGTCAGACTTACCTTAGAGTCAAAGTGTATTTATGCACCATACCAACAGTAATAACGTGAAAACACAACACAAGAAAAATCTTAAACCAATTTAGAAAAATAGAGCACATTTAAAAAAAATTATTTGACAACAAAAATGCCAAAAATCCAATCAGTAGAACGGGAGTTATGAATTTTTAAAGTTCGAATTGAAATCCAGTGCCTAAAAGATCAAAGAACCAACCACATATATCTGGTCGTCTGAGACAGGGTCAAAGTCGAAAATTAAAGCGCCGACCCAGATGGAGCATTGTTCCAATACAAGTAGTTAATTGGTATGAGTCAGTGATTAGCTTCGGACTGAGAAACATTTTGAAAGAAAAATGTCTGAGAAGGTAGAAGTTCAGCGGGACAAGGCAGCAGGAGTGTCCGAGGAAGGAGCGTCGTTGTTGGATGCTCATGGAGCAAAATCTTGCTGAAGATTTTTATCTTCAGACTTAACCGCCGAAATGGAAGTCAAAAATCTTCAGCAGGACAAAGCAGAGGGTTGTATCCAAAGACAGTTCCACAAGGTTGGTTGTCCCTTTGTCGAAGGACTACTGAAATGGATTTGCTGCTGTGGAGAAGAATGCAAAGTCAATTCAACTGGCAATGCACCTCTGGCGGAAAGGTGAGCAGGGTGGTCCTGGTCTCCTCCTAGTTCTCAGAGCACTTTTTGGACAAATTTTGACTAAGTACTCATTTTTGGGAAATGCCCATTTGGGTACCTATAGCACCACAACCAAGGGTCCAGGAGAGGATGGAGACCTCTTGGGGGTTCTGGACTCACTTAGACTGAGTTCAGGTGCAGGTTCAAGGTGGTGTGAGCCTGTTATGTCCCTGTGGCTCTGAACAGGAGGCCAGCAAACTAGCCACTTGAGTCATTTCTGGCAATCCTGGGTACAGGTGAAGATGCAGGGCTCAACAGCAGGGCTGGCATCTGAGGGTTCAAGGCAGGCTCCAGGAAGCAATACAGTCCTTCCAGGTACAGCAGCAGTTTGGCAGAGTGCACAGCAGATCACAGTCACAGACAGTGAACTAAAGAGTGGGTCTGAAGGTCTTATTTTAATACCCTGGTGCCCTTCTCCTGGAAGGATGGAGAAGTTTCTTTAAAGGTTCTTTAAGGTTCTTGGAATTTCCTGACTCCACTGCCCTGGCTCTAATCTGGCTACAATCACAATGCAGGGTTGTTAGACCTATTGTGAGGTGACAGGACACAGCCTATTCAGGTGCAAGTGGGCTGCGCTCAGCTCTTCCCCCCATCCTACCAATTAATGGCACATTGAGGCTCAGATAATCCCACTATTTTGTGACTGTCTAGGGAGAATTAAAAAAGTCTAACCGTCAGCTACACCCAGTCATGTGACTCAAGAAGGGCTGCAAGTGCAGATGGCAGGAAAATGTCAACTTTCTACAAGTGGCATTGCAAAATTGTAATGAAAATCCGACTTTACCATTAAAGAGGGTGTTATCATTACAATTCCATAGGTATCAAACATGATGTATCAACCTCTTCTCAATGACAGCATATTAAATTTAATAAGGAATCCCCAATGTTATCCCATGGGAGGGGTAGGCCTCACCGTAGTGAAAAACTAATTTGGGAATTTTTCACTACCAAGACATGTAAAACTGGAAAGTACATGTCCAACCTTATAACTACACATCACCCTCCCCTCTGAGCTACCTAGGGCCTACTTTAGGGGTGTCGTATATGTCATAAAAGGGTTGCTTAAGGCTTGGTAAGTGGGTTTAAATGCCAAGTCGACATGGCAGTGTGACACTGCATTCAGGCTGCAATGGCAGACCTGGGCAAGTTTTAGAGTGCTACATAGGTGGGTGGCACAATAAGTGTTGCATGCCCACTGTTAGCATTTAATTTACAGACCATGGGTATATGGTATATGACACTACAAGGGACATATAAGCAAATTAAATATGCCAATTGGGTATAAGCCAATTGTACCATGTTTTAGGGAAAGAGCACTAGCACTTTAGCACTTACTAGAAATGGTAAAGTGCAATGAGTCCTAAGGCCAAAAAACAAAAAATTCAGCAAAAAAGTAGGAGGAAGGCAAAAAGGTTTTGGGGCATTCTGCAGAGAGGGCCAGGTTCAACATTCCTTGTACCCTCTTTTTAAGTCATTCTACACTCCAGTTTTACTGTCTGCTTCAGTATTATTATTACTATTGTTTTTTAAAACTGGTTTAAGTTAAAAAGGATTTTCTAAGGGGGACGGTTCCCCTGTATATCATAATAGGGATCGACTCTAGTCAAATATATATTAATACAGGTGTTCACTATACACTATTTGATGTAACTACTTTCAGGCACAGTGCATTCCCGTAATGGTGTCCGTTTATTATGAAGTTCCTCCTTCCAAGATGGCACCCTGGGGGAGCCACTCTAGATGTCCGTGAAGAATCTTGGGTTGCATGAAGCACATCACTTCCGTTTAAGAATTGGTGTTCCCGAGCAGCAGGAGGGATTTGTTTCTATAGCGAAGCCACTGGCACAGCAGGTAAAATGCGTGGGAGGGGCGGGAGGCAATCTGAATCTCGTTTTTTTGATCATTCGAGATTGTCACAACAGAATTGCAAAATCAATTAGGGTGACTAGGTAGCTCCAGGCCTGCCAAGTATCACGCATCAGGCGTGACGCTAACGCATTTCAGTGTGGTGTTCCCGCATCCCCGCACTGAAATGCATTGTCACGCATTTTTGCCACTGACCCCACTCTGCTGACAGCGCTGAAACTGGCTGCCTACTACGCCAGGAGCTAGCGCGCGCCGGTGCCACCTGTGTGCCCGGGGCCGCAGCAGACTTCACTTGCCAGCAGCAGCTCAACAGTTAAATATATGCTCTTAGACTCTAGTGCTACAATGTTTCAATATCTCTGCCCTGCTGCCTGCGAAATTCCCGCCTGCTGCGCAGCTAGTATCAGTCACAGTGAGCCATTCTGCCGGTGGTAGGTGCTGCAGTGGCAATGAGCACTGCTGCTCGCAATTATATTTTTAAAAAATGTGATCCGGATCGATCGACGACATCCACAGTCACGAGGGTCACCGCCGTGCTAGCTCACAGTTAATTTTTCCCCTCAAATGCAGCCGATTCGGAGCGAGACAGGTGACCCGGGGATTTCATTTAATTTCAACTCACGTGGAGTCAGGATTGACAGTCGCAGCCCGATCAGGCAGGGCGGCAAACGGTCCTGGTGGTGGAATAGAGGCGTCGCCTGAACTCAGCCACCTACCTGCAATGCCGCAGCCAGCCCTTGCAGGCCAGAGAGTGTCGTGGCCGCAAGCGCCACCCGCCTGCAACACCAGTCCTAGTCCTCGGACACACACTGAATCATTTGCGGCCGGGTCGCAGCCCAAGTAGGTAAATTTGCCTCCTCTGACACCCTGTTATTAATATTGCCCCCTCCCCGGGTTTCTGCTCGGTCGTCCTTGGTTTGTTTTTTGATGCCTCGAGGGGGATGGGGGGGTCAAAAGAGTAATCTTAGTTAATGTAATTGCTTGTATTTCATTTATAGCGCCTTGTTTATACCTGCTGATAGCCGGGTTTTAAAATGTACCCAAGTCACTCCACACACAACCACCAATCAGAGGCAGCCGTGCAAATCGCATGCGTTATTTCATGGCAGGCAAAATAGTTCTCTGATTTGGGAATTCCGAATCGAAAATAATTCAGCGTGGAAAGGATTCGAGTTGTGGCTGAGTGACGGCTGTGTTGCCAGCGTAGAGCTGTGGCTTCTTGCATAATAGGTGTAATTGTTTTCGGTGCGGCGTGATCTCAGATTTAACAGCTGAGCGATAAGTGTGCGGAGTCTAATTTAACTAGCCCTCATGTATTTTATTAATGAAAGCTAAAACACACAATCTAAATTGCCTCCTGCACGGTTTTATTTTGTATGGGTATGAATCTATTCAGGGGGAGGGTGGAAGGGGCAGCCATAATTCTTGCATGGAAATTGCAGGCCTTGAGAAACAGGGAGTCCGAGTGCATTCTTTTTATGGAAAGACACAGTGTACCTTCCCCGAGCAGAACTGCTTTCAGATTAGATCTGACCAGCTCTGATCTTTCTATAACGCACTGCAGGTGCAGGGCGAAATGCTCCTGCCTGGCACCATAAGTGCAGAGGGTTAACATGCCTGCACTAAAGAAGATGTACTTTGACATCACCAAACTGTATTTTATTTAGCTAGCTCAGTGGGTTAATGCTTATGCCACAGAGATCCTTTTGTTACTTGTGGTTCAGCCGCACCTGTGGCTGAGCTGAGGGAGGGGGCTGTGCTTAGACATAATATGGGTGTAAAAGCTCCTGCTGGAGAGTTACTTCTTCTAGTAGCAGTTTTGACTCACCAAAAAGTAGCACAGAGGGTTACAATGCATTTTGCAAATATCAGCTGCTTTGCACCTGTTTCAAGATCTTCTTAGAGTTTCTCGTTGCTCAAGTGAGTGTAATTTCTGATATTTATGTTTCCTCTTCTTCATTGCGTGAATTTGCTCGAGAAAGTGTCACTCATAGTTGTTGAAATGTCACTCATGATTACACTGAAATAATGAAAATGTCACTCATAGCAATCTGAAACCTTGGCAGCTATGTAGCTCCTTGAAGCTTTATGGATTGTTGCCCTTTGTTTATTGCTTATTCTGAAGCTGGAGATAATGTTTTGCTTTTTGGTGAAACTACGAGCTAATGTCATAGGAAGTGTGTTGTGAACTTGATGAGAAGGAGTTTCCCGACTTCTGCCTATTTTTGCAGCAGGACATGAACTCTGCATAATGCTCCCTAGTATATAACGATTATTTCACAGGTGCCGTGGTGAAGTGAGGGCCTCTTTCACCGTGAGAAATGAGACTGTTTGTGCACTCTGTGATGTGCTGCCTGGAGGTTTATTTTTTGCTGGTTTATATAGCGCCGAACTCGACCCGAAGGTGTTAGAGCGCTTTACATGAGCACCAGTTACGTTACACAAGGACACATTCCTTTTTGGTAGGCACAGCGAGATTAAGTCATTTGCCCAGAATAACAGGAAGCAGAGCCGATGCCGAGGCTCGAACCTGGTTCCTCAGCTCCAAAGTCGGTAGTTCTGCTCGTAAGGCCACGACCCTCGCGCTTGACCTCACCAACAAGTTTGGGGTGGATAATGTGTTCTCCAGTGTACTTCGAATTACAAGAACATGTTCTTCTTTTTAATGAAATGTGTTGCAGGTCGCATCAGTAACCCCGATAATTCTCTGAAGGTGTGTTACCTGGTGTCTTCTAGTATGTACATGCCTAAGGGACATTCAGTAAATAATAATTTTGGTGACACTATGGGGCATATTATCAAGGCTCGGCGATAAATATCGCAAAGCGCGCTTAGCGCTTGCATATTTATCGCCGGCTATCTCTGCAATTTATCGCCCGGTTAGCGCGTTATTAACAACGCGCATCGCCGAGGCGATAAAATTCCAGAGATAGCGAGGTTATCGCCGTTTTTCAGGGAACATCGCTGGTTTTCCAGCGATGTTCCCTGCAAAACGGCGATAACCTTGCTGATACGACCCTGTGGTCGTATCAGCAGAATCCACCCCCTATGTTAGGGATGGCTAAGTCAGGATTTTAGCAGACGTTAGATTTTGGCAAAAACGGCCGTTTTCGCCAAAATCTAACCTCTGCTAAAATCATGTGGGCTGCCTTGTAAATATCGCGATGTGACCATCAGCGATATTTGCAACGTAGTCCATCCTGCGTACGCTTAGTAACGCCCACTTTGCATCTCATTAGAGATGCAAAGATGGGCGTTGGGGGAAAGGGCGATAATGCAAGGATTCACGCGATAGCGTGACCTTGCTGATTAGGCGATAAAATTATCGCCGCTTTTCGTCCGAAAACGGACGCAAAAGCGGCGATAATTGTTTATCGCCTCGTTGATAATATGCCCCTATGTTCCATATTTTTTATACTACTTTTTGACCACCCTAACAGCCTTCTTTTTGTTTTTCTTCTCTCTCTTTTTCCTTCTAGGTGCTGTGTGAAATGGGCATTTGCCTCACCCTCTGGCCCTGATGAATTTGCCTTAAGATAGGGTGGCAATGAAACATGTTGGCCTTTCATAGTTATCGGTAAGAACATAAGTTTGTGTTTTTGAGTATGTGCCAGGGTCTGGATAATTAAATAGAGGAATGGACAGTTTCCTGCACATATTTTTAGTTTCATGGTGAGTGCAAAGTGTGTACGCTATGTGTATCAGAGGGCCTGTCTTATTGTCTTATACACCACTAGGAGGGTGATTTTTGCAGGGATATTCTAGGTGCTTTATTTCCTTTCCCCGAGGTCAGACGAAGATGATGGCTGAGGGTCACAGTGTTGTTTTTGCCACGATTTCAGAGTGCCTTCCCTGCAAATAGGAGCTTTGCCGGTAATGAGAAGCAGGAGCTAGCAGGATTGTTACTTAATGGCTCGTGGTGGAAGTTTACATGAGGCGACTCCTATTTTTTTAAATTTAATATAGCTGAGAAAGTACACACCTTGTTTGACTTGAATTTTTTGGGCTGTGACACCCCTGGTCATTTTTGAGCCAGATGACAACACTGGTTAGTCCCCATACAGTGAAGTTCTATGGTTGGGTCCGTCATTCATTTGTGAAAAGGAAAATTTCTTTAGGGTAATGGGAAATCCTGGTCTTTTGTCTTATTATTTTGTTTTGAGTGGAGAGCTCTCCTTTATCCTTAATTTCCTCTCTGCTCCCCTTGTTTTCAGTGAGGCGTTTCATTCCAAATCAACATGGCAGTTTAAAACTGCCTTCAGGCTACTGTGGCAGGCCTGGGACATGTTCTAAGGTTCATGGAACTGAGTTCTGTAGAGTTTTGGATCTACACGTCATACTTGTGTAATTGTTTCAGCTTCCGGTGCCGAGAGGTCGCGGGTGAGCCGAGCTGAGTGCGCAGCTAGCAGCAGCCGGAGAGCCGTGTGAACTGTGTGAGCTGGTGAGGCGGCGATCTGCACACGCCGGTGAACTGCCGGTGATCTGCCGGCGACCAACGCGACCCACGCTGAGTGAGCCATGGAGCCGGTGGGCCACGGGAGTCATGCCGCACGAGCCGCGGAGCCGGCGGGCAGCGGGTGCCCTGTCGCACGAGCCGCGGAGCTGCAGCAGCAGCGTTGGTGGCGGCCAAGGCGAGTGGTGAGAAGGCGTGCAAGGGAGGTGCGGCCGACAAGCTGTACTGTGCTGTGTCGTGCGACCTCATTGGGCCAGACCCACAGCGTTAGAAGGAAGGCATCTGGCTGCCATCTGACTGGCAGAGTTGGGGCGAAGTACGGCCTGAGTGGACGAGCGGTCTGACAGCGGCCTCACAGCCCCATCAGTTTTGTAGTCTGCTAGTCGCCTGCTCCACAGCCCCACAGCCTCTGAAGGGCAGAGAGGGACAGAGAGCTAGCCTCTGGCCCCGCTGTGAGGATAGTGAGGACTATGAGTACACTGAACTAATTAAACGGCTCAGCGGATCAGCGGAGGAACGCGGCTCAGCAGGGGAGCTGCAGGAGCTGACCCAAGGAGCTGAGGACCTGCCACGGGGGTCAGCAAGCATGGAGTTCTGGAGTGCTTGAAACTCCCCCGTCTATATTCTGCAGGGAGCCCATTGCTACTCCTGGAACTCCAGGCACTTCCGGACTTTGAGGACAACAGAAATGGCAGGGATAGCAAGTCAATTTGGGAGGTAGTGAGCGCAGCCGCTGTTAGTAGCGGCTGCTGAGTGAGTGCCCAGGTGAGTCCTCGCAAGCGGCCCAACCAGGTTGGGTGCAGCTTGCGGCTCCGCCGTGTGCCCTGCTCTACGGCCGTTCCCTCCTGTCCACTGCCACCCGTCCACCGACACCTGTTCATTGCCATCTGTCCATTGTTGCTGCCATTTACATCTCGCGCTTTTTAGCAAGAGACCACTGTCACGTACTATGATCCACAGTTAGAACCCACACTGCAAAATGGCGTATAAAAAATTGAGATCATGTACAATCTTCATGAAAAGATTGGGAACGGAACAAGCAATACGAAGGAGTGCCGGGAAATCGGCCCGACTTGGAAACTCTCTAGTGAACCCTGGAATAACTAAATATTTTTCAAAACAAAATCCAAAGGAATAGGGGAAAACACAAAGCGAACAACAAAAAGTGTTGAAAGAAGACAACGAAAATAATGTAGCGGACACTAATAACTTCACCTAAAATCAAAAAGGATTTGAGGAAGATCTAAATAGTAACTCCAGAATCTTGGCAGAATTAATTAGTAATTCTACAAATTCCGAACCAGCAAATTCAGTAGTACAACAAGCACAGCAAACCCTAGAATTAGATGTCACCTGTCCAGACATTAACATCAAGGACTTGGTTTTCGGCCGGGATCCACCAAAAGAGCCACCGATAATTCAGAACAGTACCCCACAAAAAACATTTGACCGAGAAGGGTCCCTTTCTCACTCACCAGATTTTTCACTTTTAAAGACCATGGAATCCTCAAACGAATATACTCCGGTGTCTAAAGCCCTATTCACACTACAAAGAATCTTGGAATCAGTTCTTTCCCATCTTGGGAACATTTTGGAAAACTCCGAACAGATGCTTGATACCCAATTAGGAAACAACAATTAAAAACACTACCACCAGCAGAAAAAGGAGATGAACCAAATGCGGAAAGCCTCCTTAAATCAAGAGTCTTCCTATCAACAGGAGAACTCACTCCGCTGAAGAAAGAAGCAGTGACTCAAACGGGTCGGACTACACAAAAAGCAAATAATGGATCACAAGACCCCAATCAAATTTATTCCCTTAGAAAACTTTTCCAGGAAACTAATAAGCTTGATACTCATCAGCCGGTCATCGCATATTATCCAATCTTCACCCACTAAAACACAAAAACACTATTAAATCTGAATAACTCTCCAGTTCCAAACAAAAAGTAACAGAAACCTCTACAATTTCGTCCCTAGTCTCCCCTGGCCCAGAAAGATCGAAAAAAGAAAGGAGATTAAATAAGATCAATCGGAAAAGGGCAAAGAGAAGGGCGACAAGAAGGTTCGCAAAGCAGAAGGCCCGGAAGACAAGGTTCCCGAGTAACTTTCCCGCCGCACTCAAGTCCCCAGAAAAAGAAGAAAGACTAGAAACAGTACAAAATCTGGCAGAAAAGGGGCAGAACTCTTCAATCAAAGAACAAAGGGTAAATCCCAATCAACTCAATCCAATGGCCCTACGTTTCTCAGCTATAGCGACTGGAATAAAGTCGCCGGCACCAAAGGACTGCCCATTAAGGAACCTAACTTTAGGGAAGATGTCTACTCAGTCTCAGAAGACTCAACCATGTCACCTGGAAACCACAGATCTATTTCCCTCGGGCGATGTCCCGCTCAACCGAGAGAGAATAACAAATCTACTTCAAAAGATACAGCCGCTACAGTCTCTATCTAGAAACGAAATAAAATTAGTAGTTTTCCCAGAAAGATCCAAAACCACGACGGCCATCATAGAATTCTGGTCTCCGGTGATACCAGGAATAATATTAAAGGAAAGCGAGACTCTACATAAATACGGATTTGACTTGGCATCAGTAACAATTTATGAAACCCAAAGATTTGAGAATCTCGAGGAAATCAATAAAATTGAAAATCAGCACTTGTTCCAAAGGCAAAGTGGCATAAATAACCCTCCAAAATTCTTTAAAGAAAATATATCCGTTTCGATAACGAATGGAGAAAGGAGAAGGTGGAGCAAAAATACACAAAAGAAGGAAACTACAACTAATGAAAATACATGGGCATGGATTGCGGAGAATCTAAACAGCAACAAACAGGGTAAGGAAAATAAACCCCCTTTTTAACAACGGCTTGACCATCTCTTCCTGGAATATAGCTGGAAAAACACAGGAGAAATTAGCACTAATCAGGGAAAACCGACCAGGGATTGTGGCCCTACAAGAAACGTGGTCAACAACAACTTTTGACCACCGTGATTATTTCGTGTATGACATTCCTGCAGAACCGGTCGACCGGGGACACGCGAAAGGAGGGATAGCAATTCTTCTTAATGAAGACTTTAACTGGGACCAAGAAACTATCCCAATGTGTTCAAAGAACATTCAATGTATCAAGGTCAAATTCGGGATCGATCCTCTGGAAACCTTGAATATCCTCCTCATCTTTAACGTCTATATCTCCCCTGGTTCTAAAATGGATGCACTAGCGATAGAAATATTTGAGGGAATAGAAAAGGTGGTAGAAGGACAAGGCTTTCCGTCAGTTTTCCTTCAGGTGACTTCAATGGGAAAATATCTAACGACTTACTTGAAAAATGGGTTAATGGAGAAAAAGAAGAAGCCTTGGCAATCCCAATTCCTCAATTTCCCACAGGAAGTCAAGCAGATAAAAGAGGGAAAATTTTACTATCCTCACTTCCATTGCTGAACGGAGTAATATTAAATGGCAATATAGAAGGAGATATTCCGGCATCCTCCACAAGAAAAGGCAATTTCAATTCCTCAACCCTTGATTATATGATTTGCAGTCTGGATCTGTTCGGATCAGCCTCACACTTAAATATTAATTTCGTGTTAGGAAGTGATCACGCAATTTTACATTTAGCAACAGAGTTGAGACTAAAACCTACATCTCCAGGTCATATCATGTATTTTCAAAGTACAGTATTGGTGAACCAGATCCAAGGGTGACTGCTATGGAATTCGAGTACACTTAGCAAAATTATCTCTGCAATCGAGATGGCACAACCATTACAGACAATTCACTCAACAAACCCGATAATAAACTTTGAAGCAGTCACCAATAAACTGGTACAATCTTTGCAGGATAATCTAAAACAACGAAGGCCAAGATCAGAAAAAATCAAAAGACGGAACCTAGACACAACTGCAACAGAATTAAATAAACTAATAAAGGCACAATTAATTCAATTCTCTGAAATAAAACAACGTGAAATTAACAACTTAAAAAACGCCGCAGGAGAGAAAAGGACAAAAATCGCAAAAAAATACAGGATAAAAAATGGGTGGACATACAGAAAGCAGCAAAACAGAATAATAAACGTTCCTACTGGAATATAATTGCCAAAGAAACAGGCACAAAAAAATCACTGCATGCTATCCCAGTCTCCCCATCAGAATGGGAAATGTACTTAACCAACTTATTTAAATTAAATAAGAGGTCAGAAAGCTCGACTCTAATGGCAAGTAAGCCAGGAGGAAAAACTTTAGATAATGGAGCTCCATCTCCTTCTCTAATTGAACATTATATAAAAAAGGCAAGAACGTCGGGAGCAACGGGACCGGACCAAATCCCAATTAAGGTCCTCCAAAGCAACCCAAAAAAATGGAGCAAGTTCTTAGGCTGACCAGTGTAACAATGACATTTGAGAGGAATTACTATCACAAACATAGTTTGTGGACTTTAAATTTACAATTGACATTTAGGCTGGTTAGGACCACAGATAGTTGGAGTCACGCTACTTCCTTTACAAGCAATATTGACTTTGGTTTCCTTAGCTCCTGCCTTGTGTCTCATTATTGTAGATTTGGGCAGTGGAATTAAAGTGTCACAGCATCTAATATATGCAGCGTTCTCAGCATTTTAAGAAACATGAGGATAATTATTATTATTTTTAAGATAGTCCTTGTTGCCTGATGGCTGATCCATAGGGTGAATCACAGGCACAAATTATATGACCTATTATCCTTATTGTTGATGGAGGAGCTGAATGCATTGTTTGAAGTCCCACCCACAGTCTGCTTGAAGGACACAAGGTATTTTTCATTGCACTGCATCTCTATTGATCTGCTGGCAACTCTAGGCTTTCAAGTGTTTTTCCAATGTATTTTTTATGTATCGCTGGTCAGAGTCCTATGTTATTTTTTTCCAATTATTTTTTTATGAAGGTTTGTGCTTAGCCTCAAATTGTTCCTTGATTTATGCACACTATTTTTGGGAAGTGACCTCAGATTTAAAGCTTCATTTGTATGTATTTTCTACAATGTGTTCCAGTAATAAAATATGCTGCAGGACGGGGTATGGCAAATTGTTTATTTTTCGTCTTTAGGGAACATTCTACTGCAAGTGCTAGCAGGGCCGGACTAGGAACCCAAAGCAACCCTGGCAAATTGCGTCAGACCAGCCCCCGTACGGTGCATGGCGAACAAGCACAGCTAGTTAGTCTGAACACTACAAGGGGAGATTGGGGTCCCCCCTAAAGAGTTGCAAAAATGGTGCATTCTATAACACATCTTCATGAAATATTCAATTGTATTAGCTTTTAAAGCATAGTAAATGATGAACTTACAGTGCACAAGGATACCCAGTCATACCCACAGATATTCTTATGGAGAACACAAAAATAAGATGTCAAACATGAAACAAAAATTTGAATATAACATTTCAGTGCACATATTCTCGTTAAGCACACCCAAGAAGCTGAGAACACAAGGAAAACCATTTTGAGGGACATTAGCATGCTCCACCCTAATAAGTGGCACCACAGGGCCGGCTTTAACGCTGGTGGCATCCGGTACAGCAATATTTTTGGGTGACTCCCCCAATGACCTGTGCCCCTCATCTCTCCATATGCCCTCTCTCACATGTATTTAATTTTTTTACAGTGCCTCTCATACCAGTGTAGGGTGTTAAAGCATTTTACATCACACACACATAAAGAGTCAATACGTTATAGGTGTGTAAATCAGTGTTTAGAAAATGTTATATAAACATAGGTGGCTACATGGTGTAGGATTTGAATATCATCCATATTAGTAGGCATTTTTTAAGACTGCTTGATCTGGAGAATCACAAACTCAGAATTCAAAACGTAACACAGTGGTTAGTATTGGCTTTACTAATAATGATTTATTTCTACCCAAACAAGGCCTTTTTAGCAACTTTAGGGTAATGAAAGACTGGGATAAAACATAACTTTCTAACCTACATCATGCAGTTTGCATGCAGTTCTTTGATGCCAGTTCATAGCTCACTGTGCTGTATTACGATTGTAACTTATGAACTGCAAGGAACAAACAGATCTCTATGACAACAGCAGCACCCACTGAGCTATCCACATAAAATACAGTTATGTGTTCTGCATGGTACACGTTCTTTGCAGCAGGAATGTTAAACCTCTGCACTACTTTAGATGAGTTAAAACTGCCACTAGACACATCTCCTATCTCTCTCAAGCAGGAACATTATTCCCCAGAGTTATCTTGACATTTTTAATTTTGCCTGAAAACTGCTGGATATAAAAGGAACTCTGCAGTGGGTGTTTTTAAATCCATAACAATTTACAAAACACAGTAGCCCCCCAAGCTCAGCAATAAAGCAGCCCCCACTAACAAAACTGGCCCCAGGACCAAAACTGGCCCCCATCTTTCCAGCCTTTTGTGGAAACACCCAATGCCCGGTATGGCCAGTCTGGTGTTCAGTGCTAGAAGGATGAAGTGTTGGATATTTCAGAGGGTAGGGGGGAGTCAACAATGTATTTCCCAATCTGTAGGCACATTTCTACTATTTGTCCTATGAGTTTGGTGTGCTGGAGCTCTTGGGTAGGTTACAGGTTTATTTCTCAACTTGTTTGTCATTTTGGACTGTGTGTCCTAGGAATGCGGAGTTGTTAGAAGCCTAAGGAAGACAACATATTTCTATGGCAATTGTAAGCCTTTATTCTGTGGTTTGTGCTATGTATTTGGAAGACATAAAGGTCCAGACAGCTTTTAGGTATTTTCTACTGTGTGTAGGGGAGGGTTCGAGCCCTGAAATGACTGCAGAGTTTGTTGTTCATTTTCTCTGTGATTTTACTGATGAGGCTGAAGTGATTGAGGCAAACAAAAAATTGGGCATAGATGTATTTCCTAAGCGTTTTGTACTGTGTGTGCTAAGAGTCTAAATGGAGTTAAGGGCCTGGGTGATTTAGATTGTGAGTCTGTATTTTTTACTTGCCCATGGAGCTATCTTTTTAAAAAAAACACCTTAGCGGGTGCAGATAACTATATAATGTATCTCATACCCAGTATCCTATGATTAACTTAGAGGCTACAAAAGTCAATTTTTCCAAGATAGAACTACATTCAATAATGAATCTGCAATATGTTTAAATTCTATTATGTACTGGTACCAGGAATTCTCATATTTGATATACTGTCTTCATTCTAGCTTCCTTTTGCTGCACATAGAACAAGAATGAACCAATATCATGATACTGGAAAGTAATTTTCTCACCTGAGAAGGTCTGTAAAAATCTGGAACAGCCAAGCAACCACTGGCAAAAGGATACAGAATAAGCCAGGGGCTAGGGTCATTCTCTGGCATTGCTCAGCTGTTAGGGATACAGCATGACAAACCTGACTTAACCACTGCTTGTGATCATGTGGAAAGTGCTGGATTCAAACTCTTGTCTTCAATTGCCCATAATGAAATCTGTGTCCCTCTCAGTGCATGATGGAGGCTCATGATGAGTGAAAAGGAGACTTCAAAGAAACAACAGTACTGGAAAAAGAGCAGAGAGAACATGGAGAAGTTACACATGAAGTAGTAATTCTGTGGCTTTTCATTGAAAAGTGTGTCTTCACTATTTCTTTCAAGAAACTTTCCACAACTTGCGCTTGCCTCCTTTTAGCACTGGGCTCCTGAACACCAAGGGAGACATGACACAAATGTTTCTGGAAAGCCTTATATCCACTAGTTATAATGCCGATAGTCTACCTCAACACACAGAAGAGTCTTAGAGTGACATTGAGGTAGTGGATGACATCTCTTTCTTCCATGTCTATCTATTTGTGCTGAGTCTATTTTCATTTCAAAACATATAGGGTTATGCCCACATGACCCCACAATACCTGGGCTATAAGCATTCAAAACAAAAACACGGTATCCTCTGGAGATCAATAAGAGTGTTAACGTTTGCCACAGTGAAAGAATTCAATTTATCACTGGGTCGTAAGAATCAATCAAGTCAAACGGTTTATTCAATCACTATTATATGATTGTCAATGTAGTGTTTCCACTTCACAAGCAAGTACCAGGAGCACCTTTTAAAATATCACAAACCTGTCACCATTTGAACAAAAACACTCAATAAAATCCTGAATTCTGTACAAAGTGTCTTCTTTCTTCCTTGCATTGAAATGTGATTGCACAAAGTACTTAGTGTGCGATCCTCATGGAGGTAGTCATCAAACAAAGATCATATTTCTGGGCAATCATGCCCTGTTTTTATTTCAAAGCCCGTATAATTCCTTTGTTCCTTTAAAATGTATACGGATAGCTCCTCATGTGGGTACTGTCGACACGTTTTAGCCAAATTTAATTGCAGGTCTCTATGGGGCTAGGAAGGCCAAAGTATCTATTAATCAAATTGACCATTCAATCAATATCGATACAAAGATAAATTGCAAAACCTTTCCACCCAAAGTGCAAAACCAGGGCTAAACCAATCAGTGTATAGAACATGTCGAACCAAAAATTAAAGTTAATAATTTGGTATAAAAACGATCTTCGCATGCCATTCATGTGATGAACACCAAAGGTTGGAGTGACTGGCCAACTGGGCCTACAGAAGTGAATGTGCAAGGATATAGTGTCTTCTGGCTTATCACCACAGATGAAAAAGACTACAAAGTAAGTGGTGTCACCAAGAAGCTCCTACCCTGAACCACTCTATCCTAAATAAGCTGTCACCAGGCTAATGTAAACATAAGTATGAATAGCACCTCAAGACGACAATCGCTGCCACTAAAAAAGAAAAAAACAAAAATGTGTTTTTACTAGCTTGCAATGTTGCAAGATCTGCATAAGCATCACTAAGTTTGGGGGCTCCCCCATAGTCACTCACATATTAAACTGCAGGGAAACCTATCTTCACCATTGTGTCTTAAAAAGCAGTCACCAGGTGTTGGACTTGGCCCTTTTTGCATGGTCATCCCTGAACTTTTCCATTCCTCCTAGCCTTTTTTCTGACCTGTTGCTGGCTGTTTTATGACTCTGGGCACTTTACCACTGCTGATCAATGCTAAAGTGCATATGCTCTCTGTTATAAATTGATGTATGGATTAGTGAATCCATGATTGGTTGGTTTGGTTTACTTGTCAGACCCTAGTACGGTGCACTGAGTGTGCCCAGGGCTTGTAAACCAAATGCTGCTGGTGGGCTTGCAGCACTGGTTGTGCCACCCACAGAAGCAGCCTGTCAAAAGTGTGTCTCAGGTCTGCCATTGCAGAGCCTGTGTGCAGTCTGGTACTGCCATGTTGACTGGGCAAGTGCACCCACTTGCCAGTCCCTAAACCTTCCCTTTTCTGCATATTAGTCACCCCTATGGTAGGCCCAAGGGCAGGGTGCATTGTAAGTATAAGGTAGGACATGCCCTCGTGTGTGTGGCATGTCCTAATAGTGAATTACAGCCATTTTCGTTTTTCACTATTGCAAGGCTACCTGTTCCCCATAGGCCAGAATGGGCAGTTTGATTATTACATCTTATAATCCTAACTGACCCACGGAACATGGTAGAAGAACGAATTTAGTATGCCTGAACTCAGAATGATAAAATATATCTTTTAGTGAAGTTGGGTTTAGCATTCTGTGTTTTAAAATACCACTTTTAGAAAGTAGGTATTTTCTTGCCTAACTATCCAAGCCTGCCTCTGCTAGGTTGTGTATTCCTTGTCTGGTTTGTGAGTGACAGGGGCTGGGGGATTCCAGGAGACAGGGTGAGTCAGCACAGGGCTGAATAGAGAGGACTGCATGGAGATGGGTGGGAGGAGTTGCACCTGGGACCTGAATAGGGCTGTGCCTTCCCTCCACAATGCTGGCTCCACCTCCTGTGGTGTGTCTGATGTCCCTGGCCTACACTGTGAAAGGAAAGAAGGAGTCTTGTCAACAAAGTGCTCCAGGACTGACCAGAACTGGTTTGGACTAGGCAAAGGCCTCTCTGCCTTCAGAGAACAAAGGGAAAATGAGTATAAAAGAGGGGACCCAAACCCCAGAATTTTAGATCACTTTTGGGAAACAAGAAGAAACCTTTGCTGAGGAGAGGAACCAGAGAAACTGAGGAAGAGACTATCCCTAAGCTGAGTGTTGTTTGGGGGATTGGCCTGCAGTGGTTACCTGACTGCCAAAGAAAGGAGAGAGGAACTTTGTGTGTACTTTCATCAACTTGTGAAGGATCTCCAAGGGCTTGAGAGAGAGCTTGCCTCCTGCTGAAGTCTCAGGGACAACAGACTTCATCCACCAGCTCCCCAAGAGTTTCTTTGAAGTGCCTGCTGTTGTGTTGGGCCTTCTGAGGGACTGCGTGTTGCAAGGAGCTGGAAGCGCGACTCACGAAGAAGAAGCGTGACGCCGCCGCAGCCGCTGTCGTCGCATCACTGAATAAGGGTGTCGCCGCTGCCGCTTCGCCTCGCATCGCCGGAGCAGAGTGTCGCCATCGCATCAGACGCAGTCGCATCATCAGAGAAGCGTGTCGCCGCCGCAGCCGCTGTTGTCGCATCACTGAAGAAGGGTGTCGCCGCTGCCGCTGTCGCATCGCCGAAGCGTCTCGCATCAGCGGAGAAGAGGATCGACGTCACATCAGATGCCGCCGCATCACCGGGAAGCGTGTCGCAGGGCCTGTCGCGGCTCGGAAGAATCGTTGAGTCGCCGCACGGCCGTCGGGCGTGCACGCATCGTGTCGCATCAAGAAGAAGACGCCATCACGTCGCTGCTGGTCGCATCGCCACGGAAGCGCAGTAAGAACCGACGCATCCCCTACACATCAGTAGGGACCCGACGCATCACCGTTCTTGCGTGTAAGGAACCGACGCATCACCTTCCCTGCAACACTTTCGTTGTATAGCGTTACACATCCTAAGGTACATTGAACTCAAAGTGTCGCATTTACCATCTTAAGAGAACTGAGCTAATTCTACCATTTTTGAAGTACAGTATTGTGGATTTTTGTCGTTTGTGGTCTTGTGTTAAGTCTATATAAAAATACTTATTTTTATACTACAACTTGTGTGGTGTCCATCTGTAGTGTTGTCACCTGATTACTGTATGTGTTCACAAATGCTTTACACACTGCCTCTGAGATAAGCCTGTCTGCTCGTGCCAAGCTACCAAGGGGGTGAGCAGGGGTTATTTTAGGAGTGTACCCCCTTACCCTGACTAGACGCAAGGGTCCCTATTTGGTCAAAGGTGCCTACCTCTGCCAACTAGAGACCCCCAAATCTAACACCAGGCTATTGTACAAAATGACATACAGCAAATCAAAATGAATAGCACTGAAAGGAAAAACAATGTTGTTTATAACAGCAAGCACTGCTACACAAACTGAGTTGGGATCGTAAAAGGGTGTGGGAGGAAACCACCCCTAGGTCACTTACACTGACAGCTGCGGGTGAAATCTCTAACCACCCGGGAACCTCAAGCTGCCGCACCACGTGCAGCCTGGAAGCCTCTCTGCCTCAAAATCTATTAGCAGCTGCACCACGTGCAGCCTGGGTACCATTGCCGGCATGGTGGTACGGGGGAAATGTTCCAAATCATTGTGTTGTGAGTGTCCAGTACTAAATGCCATACCTGCTGATCCCAGAAGCACAGAGATTATCTAGCATTGGCATGCTCGACAGATCAAATGACCACAGAAAGTACCAGCACCGCCATTTTGAGATCTTCTCATCCTCTAGTGCGTGAACCTGTACCACATCCAAAGTTCAGCTCGTGGTTACATAGCTGACACTAAATGATCTGAAAGGCTGCCGCTAGGGGCTATTTAAAGGATGTGTTGGATCTAAGTGCTTATGCCCCAAGGTACCGTTAGCTGATGGTGCAGGAGTGTATATGTGTGGACACATTCCCTAAAGTTCCATGCATGTAGGTGCCACCATCTTGGAAGATTGGATCTATGCTTGAAAAAGACCTTATATTAAGAATGATGGGAAGATCCCATAGAAGGCCATACAGGTGATTACTTAAAAAGACAGCTTTTCTTCATAGTATTACATAAAAATACACTCTAGGAAACTTATCCCAGCATATAAGTACAACACTTAAAAGGTGTCCTGCCACCATTGATACCTTTCAGAGTGGTTCTCTTTACACACAGTATATTAATAATCTCATTACATAGTGTCACCACATGTCAAGGAACCAAAAACCATCGCTTGTCTGATTGAATAAGCAACCAAGATATCTGTCAGATAACATATTAGTGACCGACTTTCATCTAGGTCATTCAACCCTTCGGTGGCTGTGCTGAATTTTTCTTTCATTATTGCCTGCATGCTGTCCAGAAAAGAAGCAATAGATCCACTTCTGTGGTTTTTTTGTGCCACAAAAAGATAGACCAGAACACATCCTTTTCTGAGTGGTTCATGTTTTTGTCAGGTTCGTCCAGTGGAGCTCCTTGGATTGCACATTTAATTGATCTGTGTTGTAGAATACATGCTTAAACTGGTTAGATTGTTTGTTCACTGTACACCAATTCACATGGACATTTCACACAATACACTACATTCTTGTTGTTGCAGTTCGAAAACATTGTTTGTTTGTGTACCATTCCATTAATTCTAATAATCTTAGTTTGTTTGTAAATTGACAGGCTAAACAGTTGTTACACCTATAGTGTCCTGTCACTGGGGGTAAACCAAGCATTTTTCTCCCCAGGCTGGGCTGCTTTTTTCAGTCTTGTCTCAAGTTGGACCCTTTTTTTCTGTTCAAACTATTTATTTTGCAAAGAAAGAATAGGGGGACTGCTCGTTGACACAGCGTTTCGCCTACAACCCTATGTGTAGGGACGGCCGCGTAGGGTAGATAGGCAGTCGATAGGTAGTAGTATGAAGCACCACTAAACAGTATGGCATGCGGATAACACAGCAAGTCGCCTACAACCCAATGTGGGCCGGCCGCGTCTGGAGAGTAGGTGCCAATACGTGTCATACATATGGAAAGAGCAGATGGCAAGTCGAGAGAGGAAGGAAGAGATAGAGAAGAAGAGAAAAAAATAGGAGAGACAAGGAGGGGGAGGTGGGCGAGGGAGGAAGCGCTAAGCCCCGAGGGGTAACGAATGGCATACAGGGAGGGGTCTATTCTGTGTCCGGGGGGTAGACTGCGTCCTCAAAGAGGTGCAGGGCTCGGAGTTTCGGGGGCTGGAAGCGGGCGTGCTCCAGTTTGCAGAGATGGGTGACAAGTGGTTGCCACAGTTTCGTGAAGTGGGAATCACAGGACTGTAGGCGAGCAGTGAGCAATTCCATGGAGACAGTGTGCCATAGGCGCGTAAACCAAACAGTGATTGGGGGGGTCTCCGGTTTTTTCCAGTACAGGGCGATGAGCTGTTTGGCAGCGCCCAGCATGTGGAGGGAAATGTGCCAGTCTTTGCGTGTGAGGGCGCGCAGATTATCAGGTTTAAGGCCTAGAACAGCTGTGGCAGGAGTGGCAGGCAGGGGAAAGCCAAGCACCTCTTTGATATGGCTAAGGATCTCCTTCCAGTATGAGGTCAAGAAAGAACAGGACCACCAAATATGGAGGAAGTCACCCGTGGCGCTCGAGCACCTCCAACATAAAGGGGATGTCGCAGGAAACATTTTGTGCAGTCTGAGAGGCGTATAGTACCATTGGGTCATGGTCTTATAGGCGGTCTCCCGCAGGGAGATACAGCGGAAGACCTTCGGGATATCGAGCCATAGGCGGTTCCACTGGGCGGGGGCTACATCCAAGGCAATGTTCGTTTGCCATTTGCGCTGATAGAGATGGGGAGTAGTGAGTGGAGGGTGTTGCAATACGTGATAAGTGCGGGATATGAGCCCTTTAGAATCGTCGAAGGCGCTCACTAGGCGCTCAAAAGGCGTAAGTGGTCGAGTAGCTGCCTGCGTCCAGGAGGAGGTATGTATCCAATGTCGCAATTGGATATATTGCAACCGAGCTCCCTCCGAGAGGTGAAAGTCTGCCTTACACTGATCAAAAGTTTTAAAGGCGTCGCCCAGGAAGAGGTCCCTAATGGTCCAACACCCACCGTCAAGCCAGTCAGGGAACACTAGGGGACGTACTGCCGGTGGGAACTGGAGGTTCCCAGCAATAGGGGTGAAGGGAGACGGGAATGTGGTGAGGCCCTTAGAGATTGCAAGTTTATCCCAAATATCTAGTACCGTCCGAGTCGGGGGGGCCAAGTAGGCACTACGCGATCGCGTAGCCCGGTGCTGCCACGGGAGGTCCTAGATGGATCACCCAGTCACCGCCCTATCCATGTGGAACCACACCTTTTCGCTCTGCCACGCCATCCACTCCAATATAAAGCAGAGGTGCGAGGCCCAATAGTATTCCAAGAGGTTGGGGCAAGCCAGCCCGCCCCTGTCGCGAGGGGACATGAGGATTTTGTTGGAGAAACGCAGCCTGCGTCCTCCCCAGACAAACCTGGTAATGTCTCGCTGTAGGCTGCTGATCTGGTGGAGCGGGATGGGAGTCGGAAGGGATTGAAAAAGATACAGGACTTTGGGAAGCACCGACATTTTGATTGCGTGGAGCCGCCCCAGCCAGGAAAGAGTAAGTGATTTCCATGTTCAAAGGTCCCCAAGAACCGACTTCCGGCATTCCTGCCAGTTAATTTGGGACCATGAAGCGAGAGTGGGGGTGAGCTGCAGGCCAAGGTATCGTATGGAGTGGGAGGCCCATTCATAGGGAACTAAGGCCTGGAGCACAGGAATCTCGTCCTGAGGGATCGTGAGGTTGAGGGCCCAGGATTTCTCGTGATTAATTTTAAGACCGGACGCCAACTCGAATGAACGGAGAAGAGCCAGGAGGGCCGGGAGGGAGACGTGGGGCTGAGAGAGTGTGAGCAGGAGATCGTCCGCAAAAAGGGCCACTTTAAGCTGTTGGCCTCCGAGGGGAATGCCGTGGATGTCGGAGGCCTGGCGGATTAAAATGGCAAGGGGTTCCACTACGAGAGCAAATAATAAGGGCGACAAGGGACACCCCTGCCGGGTACCTCTCCCTATCGAGATAGGAGAGGATAGCCGGCCATTAACCCGCACCTGGGCCGTCGGGGACGAGTAAGGAGCCATCATCCGAGCTATCATTAACGGGCCGAGCCCGATTTTATGTAGGACTCCCCGAAGGAAGGTCCAATCCACCCGGTCGAACGCCTTCTCCGCGTCTAGCGACAGAAGGCAAGCCGGGATGCTCCAGTGATGGGCCTTGCTCACCAGGTGTGCAATACGCCGCACGTTGTCTGCACCTTGGCGATGGCGGATGAAGCCGACCTGGTCCGGTTCAATGAGGCTGGGGAGAAGCGGATCTAGTCGTTTGGCTAAAATTTTTGTGTAGATCTTCAGGTCCATATTGAGAAATGCTATGGGACGGTAGGACGAGCAAAGTGCATGGTCCTTGCCCGGCTTAGGAATGAGGGCAATTTCCGCCAGCCCCATAGACTGGGAAGGACCAGCGTCGGTGGCGAAAGAGTTAAAGAGACGGACGAGGTGCTTCCGAAGCTGCGGCAGGAACATGCGGTAAAAAGAGAGGGGAAGACCATCCGGCCCCGGAGACTTTCCGATGGGGAGGTCCTTCAAGGCCCCAGCGAGCTCCTTGCAAGTAATTGGGTCTTCCAGTTGCTGGGCATGGTAGCTACTGAGTGGGGTCCAGGGGCAGGCATCAAGCAGAGTCCGTATCAGGTCTGGGGAGGGCGAGGCGGGGGCATATAGAGAGGAATAGTATGTTTGGAATGCGGCGCATTTAGAGGCTTCCGTGGTCGCGCGGGTGCCGTCTCCAAGTTGAATATTAGCAATGTGGGCCTTAGCTGCGCGTTTCCGCAGGCGCTGAGCCAAGACCGTGCCCACCTTGTCGCCCCCCTCGTAATAGCGCTGCTTCAGTGCTGACAGAGCACCCTCATCCTTGTTGGTGCGATGAGCCCGCAGCTGACCACGGAGGGTAGCCAGGCTCCGCTTATGGGCAAGTGAAGGGCGTTCCTGGTCGAGCCTCTCAAGGGCCTTCAGGTCCCTAGTGAGATTGGCTTCGAAGAGACGCGCCTCCCGAGCTCGCGCAATCGCGATGGAAGTGATGTGGCCACGGATGGTGGCCTTGAATGCGTCCCACACAACAGGGAAGGGGGTTTCGGAGAGGTCGTTAAGCTCAAAATAGGAGTCAATGGCCGTCTGCAATTCTGCCACATCCACGAGGTCCCGGAGGACGCATGGCAGAAGGCGCCAATGAGGCGGGAGTGGGGTGCGTGCAGAACTATGGCGAAGGAGAAGCTCCACGTGAGCGTGGTCAGAGACCGAGATGTCAGACATGGAAGCGGAAACCGTCTCGCCGATAAGGGCATGCGAGATAAGGATGTGGTCAATACGTGAGTACGAACGATGCACGTGTGAGTAGTATGAGTAGTCACGAGCTTCGGGGGAGTGATACCGCCAGGAGTCAAGTAGCGTAAGATCCGTCAGTTGCTTCTTTAAGGTGGAGGACATAGCCCCGTCGCCCTGAAAGGAGCCGTCACTACGGTCCAGGGCGGGGTCCCAAACCAGATTGAAATCGCCACCAATAATAAGCGAAGGGTCGTCTTGCGGTACTTGTTCCCTCAAGAGGGCTCGAAGGTAGGAGTCCTGCGCCTGGTTAGGCGTATAAATACTGCACAGTGTGAAGGACCGATGTCCGATCAAGACCTCAGCTCTAAGGAAGCGGCCATCTGGGCTGCGGAAGGTTTTAGATTTCCCCTGCCGGATGCCAGGGCGGCAGAGTATTGCCACACCAGCTGTTTTGGAGGAGGCCGAAGCCCAGAATTGGAGGGGGTACCGGGGGTGTGCCATGCGAGGGACATCAACTTTCAACAGGTGAGTCTCCTGTAAAAGAATTATATTGGGGTGCTGCTGAAGGAGGTATCGCCATATCTGATGCCGCTTATTGGGAGAGTTGAGCCCCTTGACATTGAAGGAGAGGATTTTCAGGCAGGGAGTAGTACCATGGTCTGTGGGGGGTGCGGTCTGGCCTAAGCATCCCACCGGGTCGCAGGGCGGGGTAGTGGCAAGGAGAAGGGGGAGAGCCGCTGTCTTCCGGAAGGTAGAAAGAGAACCACAGGAGGCGCCCCCGCCCACCCAGGAAGGAGAAAAGGACAGAGAAAAGATGAGAGAGGGAAAAAGAGAAGAAAGAGGGACAGACATTTAAAACGAATACGATCAACATTGGCCAACAGGGCCACGGTGTCCTGTTCCAGTCTAGGGACCGTTGAGGCCCAGGGGACAGGCAGTCCCAGAGAAGTCACTCTCCCAGGAACAGATTGGGGACGAGTCGCCGGACACAGGAGATGTCATCTGGGCAGGTGGTCCGACGCCGCCAACACTGCTTACAGGGAGCTGGGAGGCTGTCGAGACATGAAGCTGCGCATCACCACTTCAGGCACAGGGAGAAAGTTCATAGTCCGGAGTGATCCTCCACCAGCGTGAGTGAAAGCCTTGTCAACTAGGTAGTTAGGGACGGAGGGCTGGGCGAGGGGCGATCCCCCTCCATGGAGCGGATATGTTGGATGATGTAATCTTTGGCTTGTGAGGACGAGTGCTCCCCGGGGTGCAGAGAGCGCCGGCTACGGCTAACCTGGGACCAGGAGGGTTTGGCAGGGGCCCCGGCACGGGGCAGCAGGCGTGCAGGACTTGAGGGTGGCGTGAGAGAGAGATGGAGAAGATTTGCCGCCTCCTGAAAGGATCGTACCATCCGGCGCTTGGATTCCCACTGGAAGATTAGCGCAAAGGGGTGACCCCACTGGTATTGGATGTTCAGGCTGCGAAGTTTGGCGGTCACAGGCCTGAAATCGCGGCGTCTCCGAAGCGTCGTGGGCGCTAGGTCCTGGAAGATCTGGATGTTGGCTCCCTTGTAGGTAAGTTCCTGCTTGGAACGCCGCCTTCAGGATGGCCTCCTTTTCCGTGAAAAAATGAACCCGGGTCAGGATGTCAGGGAGGAGGCCCGGTCGACCAGGGGGGCCAGAGACCCGGTGTGCACGATCCAGCGCCGGTGGAGAGGCATCGTCGTCACCCCATACCTCGTGGAGGAGCTGTGCCACGTAGGTCATAATGTCCGACCCCTCGGCCCCAATTGGCACCCCCCGGATGCGGAGGTTGTTGCGGCGGCTCCGGTTTTCCAAGTCCTCCTGCTTTAATTGCAAATCGATGTGTTGGTCCTCAAGGGTAGCCAGGCGCTGCCAGAGTTGCTCTTGATCCTCCGTACGCGCATCCACCGTCCGCTCAAGACCGTCCACTCGGTCCCCAAGTTCCGTAACCTCCCTCCGGAGTTCCCGGACACAGGAGTGAACCTCCGTGCGCAGGGAGCCGATTTCCGTCTTGAGTTCTGCCATGAAGCCGGCCATGAAGGACTGGGTGACCGGTGGCGAATCCCCTCCATTTTGTGAAGCCATTGCTTCAGGGCCAGCAGCGCCCGTCTTGCCCCAGAGCGCAGCGACAGGATTGTCCTTTGGGGGTGCCGCTGTGTCCTTCACCGCCTTGGTGCGCGTCATCTCCCGGCAGAGGCCAGCACCTCCCAAAGCCAGGCTAAACGGTGAGAGGACGGTGTAGAGCCGTGGAAGGGCAATTAAGGGGTGCAGCCATGCCTACCCCAATCCAAAACTGCAGGGCACGGGTCACGGCAAGAGAGGCCTCCCAGTGAGTGTGAGCGGGCGGAGGGGTGGGCTAGAGCGCCGCCGCCGTCGCAGGCAGGGTCCCCCAGCCGAGCAGTGCAGGCCATAGTATTCCCCTAAGCAGGCACCGGTAGGACACCAAGAAATCCCCAGCGCTCCGACGCGGAGGTAAGGCACCCCGGCAGGGCAAGCGCGCCCAGACCTCGGGGGGGGGGTTGTGCAGCAGGGTCTCGGCCCAATGCCCAGCGTCCACGCACCCCTATGCGCTGTATCCCCAGTCCCGGGGCCAGATCGTTGCAGGGCCCAGGGGCCGCCAAAGGAGAGCACAGAGGCCCAGGACCGCAGGGGCGAAAGCGGTGCAGAGAAGCCGGTTCAGCGTCCCGGTCCCACTAGGCCACAAAGGTCCAGGCGGTGTCAGAGGCAGTCCGTTCTGAGGGACGGGCACATCCACGCCAAGCCGGTCCCCCCGTAGGCCTCAGCGGAATGGCCAAGTGCTTCAGTACCCAGTGAACCGTGGCAGGCCTAAAAGGCCGCAGGCGAGTCCCCCTCCGCAGTAGATTCAAAGTGGGGCCTAGCGCTCTGGCCAGGGCAATTCGGGCAGGGCGCTCGGTCTCTGCGGGGGTCCGCACCAAGGGGCAACGCGCCAGCACCCCCCCCTCCGTCCCCAGCAGGGCCGCAGCGCGGCAAGTCCGATGTGCCTCACAGCAGGATCAGGTTGGGGCCCCTCCTCTGCCTCAGCCCACCGCCAGCCACACAGCCACCGGGTCCGGTCCTCGGGAGCGCTCCTCGGCGGCGGCCCCCCAGGCGATCCCGGCCGCCACCGGGCCCGCACCGTCTTCAAAATGGCAGGCAGCCGGGGCAACAGAGAGGAGCCCCCAGCGAGGTCAGAGGACGCCAATGGCCGCCGCAGGCCGTCTCCAGCGCTGTCCGGCGCCTCTGCTAATGGGGCGCAGCACCAGGGGGGTCCGGGAGATTGTTTGCGGGCCGCGGAGGAGGCCCGGGTTGGAAGGCCCCAAGATGGCAGCAGCAGAGCCGGGAGACCAGCGCTAGGCCACAGCCCCACCGTCACCAGCGAGCCCCCGCTGTTGTCTGCTCGTCGGTGGGGGCTCCTCACCCTTCGCGACCTGTGCGCCCCGAAAAGTGGCGCCGATTGAACCCCAGCTCCACGCTAATGGCTTTAGAGTGTGGCGGTCAGTCGGAGCTCCTCAGCGTGCATCTCACGCCATTGACAGCGAGACCATGCCTCCCTTGGACCCTTTTTTAAATGAAAATAAAGGTTTAGGAATCTGCAGATTCTACAACATTTTCCAATTTCTCCCAATGATATTTTTTACTTTGTTAGCTTTTGGGTTATAAGCGATGACACATGTGAGCGGGTTGCCATCCTTTCTGTTTTTTTGGATGAGAATTATCTCCCTAGGTATAAACCAGGCTCTTTTTGATTGAGCTTTAACCAGTTTCCTTGGGTACCCTCTATTGATGAGTTTGTTCACTAAATTGATGATGTTTCGAAAAAAGTCTGCCTTATTAGAACAGCTTCTTCGGCTACAGAGAAATTGTCCATATGGTAGACTCCCTTTGCGGGAACAAGGATGGCTACTTGTGAAATGTAACAAAGTGTTATAGTCTGTAGGCTTGGTGTAAAGACTTACTTCTATTTTGCTGTCTCTTACTTCAACTCATAGGTCCAAGAAATTGACTTTCCTGTTGTAAATTATAAAGTACATTTGAGATCTGCTATTCTATTGTTCAGATAGTCGTGAAATGCAAATAGTGTCTGCTTATTCCCACTTCAGGTCAAGAGCACATCATCAATACAGCATAACCAATATCTAATATTAGTCCTAAAGGGGTTTCCATTGGCTTAGACCCACTTTCTTTCGAAGAAAGACATAAAAAGGTTTGCTACCTCAGGGGGGTAGCTACAACCCATTGCACCTCCCAATATCTGTAGGTACAGGTCATCTTTGAAAGCAAAAAAGTCGCTTCTGAGACATATGGAGACCAACAACACCAAAACCTCTATAAGGACATTGTGAGGCATTGGGCTTGTTTTTATGACTTCCATAATGAAATTTATGGCCTCATCTTGCGGAATGTTAGTATGGAGTGCCCCTATGTCAAAGGTCATTAGACATTCAATATTTTCATCATATGGAAGTCCTTCTACTTTATTGATTATATGCATGGAGCCCCTAATAGAGGCGTCAGAGCTGGTCACAAAGGGTTTTAAGAAATAATCAATATATTGTGCCTATAGCTCAAAGAGGGACCCACAGGCTGAGATTATGGGTCTACCTGGGAGATTCTCAGAGTCCTTATGAATTTTGAAAAGGACACACATGACTGTAGTTCTGGGGTCCTTCCTATTTAGAAATTCAAATTCTTTTTGACAGATCCACCCTTCATCTACTGCTTTCTGTCAACTCCTTGATCCTGTCCGCTAAGTTAGTAGAGGGGTTCTCTTTGAGCAACAGATAATGTACTGCGTTGCTCAGTTAGCATAGGATTTCCTGATCATACTTCTCGCTTATCTAGCACAACTATACAGCCCCCTTTGTCAGATGGCTTTATTGTGATGGAATTATTTTTGGCCAGATTTTTGATATTCTGTGTTTTCTCTCTTCTACAATTCTGTTTAAAAAATATTGTCTTACTGTTTAATATATCAATTTGCCTCAACGCCATCTCTTCAAATACCAATATCTGCTGCAGCAATCCATTAACTAGCTGGGCAAAATGTAGATTTATTTCTAAGCCCACTTACATTGGTCTCTACTGGTTCATCGTTTGTCGCAAAAAAAAATTTAAGACTAACCTTTCATAGAAATTGTTACACTTCCATTTTTCTGTCAACTGGATCTTGAAGGCTCTACGAAACAAAGATGCAGCGACCTTTAACTTAATCATTACAAAACCTTACAGGCTACCTTTTCATCTTCATCCTAACGCCTCTCTTTCCCAGATAAGACTTGAGTTTGACTTAGTAAATCAATCAATTGTCAGAAAGGGGCATACATCAGAGTGTGGAAGAGAGTACAACCTTCGTTGGCCAAATAACTGAGTAAACCGCTCTGGCACAAAATCTAAAAAAAACTAAAACGCTCCTGCTCACCGGTACCTAGACTCAGCCAATGACGACTTGGGTGTGCGAACACTCTGGGACACAACTCTGCCCCAAGGGTCTTTCAAAAAAATCAATAAACATCATTATGAAGAAAATATCTGCAGTCAGCAACAAAGAGGCACTTGGACAAGAGTGAGAATAGGGGATGACTCCTTCTTGTCCAGGAAAATAGACACCTCTCAGGGTCTAAAACAAGGATGCCTACTGGCACCATAGTTATTCAATCTCTTCCTGGCAGACTTGACTCCAGCCCTGGATGAGGTAAATGCCCATGCCTCAAAGCTAGGGGGCCTTCATTTATCCAATCTTCTGTACCCAGATAATGTGATTCTCCTTAGTCAAACAAAGTCCGTTTACAATGTCTAATCAATAAACAAATTACTCAGTAAGCCACGGCATGTCAATAAACCCAAAGAAAACCATAGTCATGATATTGTGGCTTTTTATGTGACAATAAAGGCTCCATTTACCAATATAGGCATGAGATAGTGCACTATCACTGTCATTTCGAACATTACACAATTCTTTGGATGGCCCAAGCTTTACACCCCTGTTAGAGGTAATAGAAGCAAAATTAATCCCAAGCCTATCTTACAGAAGTGAGGCTCTACGAGGCAAAGAATCAGCAACCATGAACTCAATCATTACAAAACCTTACAGACTACTCTTTTGTTTTCATCCTAATGCCTCTCTGTCCCAGATAAGACTCGAGTTTGGCTTAGTAATTCAATCAATTGCCAGAAGGGGGCATACATCAAAGTGTGGAAGAGAGTACAGTCTCCGTTGGCTAACTAACTGAGTAAACCCCTCTGGCATGAAATCTAAAAGAAAATAATAATGCTCCTGCTCGCCAGTACCTAGACTCTGCCATTGACAACTTGGGTGTGTGAACACTATGGGACACAACTCTTACTCAAGGGTCTTTTAGGATCAAATCTTTTTTATTGGCAAACCTATAAAGCAAGTCACATACACAGCAAGCCACTTACAACCCATTTTGGGCCGGCCGCAAAGCTCAGTTGTTTATCAATGAGCAGATCCAAACACATCAGGTTAGTAACCGCCGAGTGGGTGTGGTAATATACAGCATGTCACCTACAACCCAGAATGGGCCGGCCGCGTATAGAGAACATGAAGTAGAGGCCGTCCAAGCTTATTAAAAAAAGCATAGGTCATCATAATCAACTTTGTATAGCAATGGCGCTAGCACAGTATCACTGAGTGGGGTAGAATGCTTTGAATGCCAAGAAAAACAGAAAAACAAAGACAAAAAAAAATCAGAAATTGAACAAACCCTTGCCCAACCTCACCCTCACCCCTTCCAACTAGACTACACCAGGTTTGTAAAGTGTGTGATTTGGCCTGCCCCCATTCAGAGACCTTGAGTTTATGAGGCCCGACCTCCCCCTGATCGTGAGACAAAAGTCTCAGGATATGCAAGGATGATGGACATGTGAGTACCCTGAACTCTTTGGACAGGATAGCGATGAATGGGGACCATATTTTGGCATATGCTGTAGGGTCAACACTGGCAGCCATAGACAACCTCCCCATGCCCAGCAAGGGCCAGAGCTGATGGAGCCATTGTCTGTGGTCCGGGATTTTGTCTGAACCCCAGTTTGCCAAAAGTAACCTGTGTGCTGCATTAAGTGCCCGAGCGATCTATTGGCCTCTAGTGGACCAGAGAGGATATGTAAGGGCATTGAGGAGTCCCAGGAGGATGTATGCAAGGAACCGGGGAAGTTCAGTTTTAAAGGCGCTATCAATGTCGCCCAGGACAGTCCCCCTAAATCTCATGAGCTTGGGGCAATTCCACAGGAGGTGTAGCAGAGTCCCGGGGTTGCCGCAGCCTCGCCAGTACTGGCCATCGCATAGCGCTTTCCATTTCCGAATGCGTACAGGGGTGTAGTACTAGTATGAGCTAATTTTGTATGCTGTTTTGGTGAGTCCTACGTTATGTGCCGTGTGGTGCGTCCTATAGAATTTATTTCCCCATTCTTTCTCTGTGAGAATACGCCCAAGTTCTATCTCCCAGCGGATCTGGTCTGGAGTCTTGTGGTTATGGGTGTTTTCATCAAGTAGCGATAGATTTCAGATACAAGTTTCTTGTCATCCTCTTTGAGGAACAACCATTTCTCAAAGGGGGTCATAGGTCTGCTAGCTTTAGGGCACATCTCTGTGTGGCGCAACCAATGGGTCAGCTGAGTGTGGGTGAGTCTGTCTTGTTTGAGGAAGGCATATTGTGTCTTGAGTAGTTTAAATGGAATGAGACCCTTGTGATCAAAGAGGTGGCCAACATGCTCACAGCCACCCACCAGTCAACGTTTAGCAATGCCTGGAGACAAACCGGGGGGAGACTCTGGGTTTGCAAACAGAGGGGTCATGGGGATAGGAAGAATAAAAACCTGGCAGTCTCCATTACCTTATCCCATATTTTCAGTGTAGGGCTGGTGACTGAGGATGAGTAGAGACCCCAGGATCTGTGGGCACGGGAGAGCCAGGCCTCTCTCCAAATATTGAACCCGCTATCGTTTGATCCATGAAGACCCAGTGCTTTTCTGTCATTGGGCGATTCCACTATATCAGGTATCTCAGCTGCAAGGCTTGGTAGTACCGCAAGACATTAGGCGCCGCCAAGCCCCCCTCTTGCTTAGTTCGTTACAGCAATTGTTTTTGTAATCTGGGCTTTGTCTTTCCCCAGCTAAAGCGATCGATCTCTTTTTGGAGCTTGCTTATCATTCCAGGTGGGGGAGAGAGGGGAAGTGTCTGGAAAATGAAGAGGGCCCAGGGTACGGTGTTCATTTTCACCGGGGCTATTCTGCCCAGCCACGAGGGAGTTAAGCGTTGCCATTGATCTAGGTCCCTACAAATAGTGGCCAAGAGTCTGGAGTAGTTAGCCTGCGCAGTTTTAGTGAGACTCCAAGCCAGTGCTAAACCCAGGTAGGGGAGATCAGCCTCCACCCACTGGAAGTTGTACTGGGAATGTAGAATTTGCTCTGTGCCTGGGTTTACGGTGAGGTTTAGTATTTGTGATTTCAGCGATTTTACTTTGAAGCTGGAAACGGCTCAGAATGCGCTTATCGCCAAGAGAATGGCAGGAAGCGAGGACAGTGGTCGGGTGATAGAGAATATGATATTGTCCGTGTAGAGACCAATCAAATGATGATCGGCCCCAAACGGAATGCCCAAAGCCCTGGGTTCGTCTCGCAGCCTCTGTGCGAAGGGCTCCATATATAAGGTGAAGAGGAGCTGGGAGAGAGGGCAACCCTGCCTCGTGCCTATCCTCACAGTGAATTTGCTGGAGCTCACGTCATTGACTCTCACCACCGCGCTAGGAGTACTGTATATGCTTTTAATCCACCTCTCGAATCGCTCCCCCACCTCAAAGCGCCTGAGAGTTGCAAACAAATAGGGCCAGTGTACTCGATCGAATGCCTTCTTGGCGTCAATAGCCAGTAAAAGGGCCTCGTCCAGTGAGCGCTGGACTTTATCAATGAGGTGACACTCGTGTTTTGTACTATCCTCACATTGGCGTGAGGGAATAAAACTAGCCTGGTCTGGGTCTACGAAACCGGGCATCAGGGGGTTAAAGCGATGTGCCAGGATGCTTGTATAAAACTTTGCATCAACATTGAGCAAGGAAATCGGGCGGTACGAGCTGCATAGTTTAGGGTCTTTCCTGGGCTTCGCGGTCACTGAAATAGAAGCCTGCAGCATTGTATCTGTTAGTGTGCCCGTGTCAGCAAAGGAATTGAAAAGGCGAGTCTGAAGGGGAGCCAGTTCCCTACAAAAGTCTTAAAAAAGATGGCGCTGCGCCCATCCGGACCTGCTGATTTCATTGGCTTCAGCCTGGCAGTCTCCGAGATCACTTTGTCTATTCTAATAGGTTGGTTGAGTAGCTCTGGTTCAGTGGGTGGGAGAGGTGTGATCATTGCAGACTGTACGTAGGCCTGGGGGTCAGATACTATTGAGGAGTCCCCCGCATATAGGTTAGCATAGAACTCCTGGAATTCGGTTGCAATAGCTGAGGCTTCAGACACCGCTGAGTCCGCGTGCGTTTGTATAGTCGACTATTTTTATGTGTTGCTTGCTGTGCAGGCAGTGTGCCAGCATCCGCCCCCCCCCCTTTGTTGGTCCCTATATAGAATTTATGTTTAAGGCGAAGCATTGTGTGTAGGGCCTTGTCTAAGTCGAGGTGTTTAAGCAGCACTCTCTCCTGTTCTAGTTTACGCCAGACTCTGGGAGCCCCAGTGCGCTTGTGTATGGACTCCAGTTCCAATACTGACTTCTCCAGCTCCTCCCTTTTATCTCTCCGGATGTTGTTGTTGTGTGCCGCTTTTGCTATGAAAGCTCCTCGGGCTATTAGTTTGAGTGCTTCCCAAACTGAGGAGAGGGGGACCTCGCCTGTGTTGTTATGGGCCTGATAGTCAGTAATCATCTGTCTGATTGATGCAACCACTTCAGGGGAGTGCAACAGCGTTTCACATAGGCGCCATGGCGGGGGCTGGGATTGAGGCATGTGGGCTGTTAAGGTGAGTGTGATAGCAGCTTGGTCAGATAGTGAGCAGGGCTCGATGGAAGAAGTCATTATCCAGTCCCAGGCCGCGGGGAGGCTAAGAAATGGTCAAGGCGAGCGTTGGTTTTATGCGCAGCCGAGTAAAAAGTATAGTCCCGTTCATCGGGGTGTTGCAAACACCAAACATCGCGTAACCCACAGTCAGCTAACCAGGCCAGCCCTTTTGGCGAAAAGGCCCCAGCATGTCTTGGCCCAGAGCGATCCTGTATAGCATCCATTACTATTTTGAAATCTCCTCCCACCAAAATTGCCTGGTCAGGGGACTGAAGGACCTTAGCTAGTGCATCAATTATAAAGTCCTCCTGTTGTTCGTTTGGAGTGTAGAGAGAGGCTATCGTGAAATGACAAGTGCCTTATTGCACCCGGATGGCCAGCAGACGACCCTTGATCTCAAAACAAGTACCTAAGACCACCCAGTTGAAGCGTTTGGAGAAAAGGATTGCCACTTCCCCCCTCTTCTACTTTTCCGATGATCAGAATTGTTGGGCGAATCTCCTGGTGTGCATTCTATGTGTGTCTTGAGTGAGCAAATGTGTTTCTTGAAGCAGGCATATATCCCTTTGTGAGTGTTCTAAAAAGGAAAGTATTGCTGACCTCTTATTGGGGTTGTTAAGGCCTTTCACATTAAGACTAAGTATTTTTGTCTTCATTATTTAGGATGAGGAGAGGGCTAAGAAGATGTAAGCATACAATACGTGAGGCTGATTGTAAGGTGCGGGGGTGCAGAGCATTTGAGGAAAGGGCATAATGGTCCAGAGATGTGTCAGCCCGCCCAGATGCAGTCAGTCGATAGGGGAACCCCTAAACTACACCCCTAAAACCCAACAGAAAATAAAAAACTAGAGTAAACATGTAGTCCACAGAGTCCTTCATGACATGGAAGTCCGAATCCGTGGGGTCTAGCAGGGCACAGTGAGCAAGCAAGGACCAGTAGGATTTGGCACACCCGTCCCCACCCCCAGGTTAACCTTCTTTCTATAGATGCACAGTACCTCGTATGGGGGGATCGGCATCAGGTTTGCTTCCGACAGAGAGGGAACATAGTACCTCTGAACTTTCTTTAGCCATAGTGGCCGGATCTGGGCGGAGAAGCTCTTGGCGCAAACCTCGCCTGGTTCCACGATTGTTCCTGCCCTGGACTTTCTCGTCAGTCAGTGGGCGATGGGAATCTTGGTCAGGAAGCTCGATATTGAGAATCTTACAGGCCTCTGTCAGGGAGCGCAGTTGGTGGGTTTTACCATTCACTCGAAAAATGAGGCAAAATGGGTGGCCCTAGGAGTAGGCGACGCCCTGAGAGCAAAGATGGCTGGTGACAGGGCGAAACTCTTTCCTTTTCTGCAGGGTGGAGGCTGCTAGGTCCTGGAATAATTGGAGTGTGCGCCCTCTGAATTGTGCTTTCTGATCGTATCTGGCAGCCCTGAGGATCGCCTCTTTTTCCATATGTCGGCTGGTGGTCGATAAGGTGCATGGGGGGCCATCTCTATGGCATCGGTCTATCTTGGTGCTGCTCAGCGCATTGTCGCCAAAAATGCTGCTGAAGAGGGCCTGGACATAGCCCTCGAGGCCTGTACCTTCTGCACCAGTGGGGACCCCCCGATTGTGTACGTTATTCCTTCTCGTCCTGTTTTCCAGGTACTCAGTGTGGGCCTGGAGGTCAAGCTGCTGGTCCTGCAGTCATTGAACTCCTGTTGAAGGGCTTCAATTTATGCGTCTCTGGTCAGGGAGCTTTCCTCAAGGGCCACCACTCTCTCACCCAGCTCATCGATGTAGCAACGCACTTCCCTGAGCTTCATCATGAGGTCTTTTTTAACCATCTGCAGATCTTCCCGCAGGGACGCGAATGGCGCCTCTAAGAATTCACTGGTCACCGAACTCTCCGCGCCATCTCCGCCCCTCATGTGCTTAGGGTCCTCCATTGACGGCTTCTCCTGCTGGGCTTCTACCGTGCCTTTAAGCAGCATGTCTTTGACAGATCTGTCTGTCTTCCCTTTTGCTGTGGCCATAGCAACCCAATTCCCGGCCCAGGGGGTGCAAGACATGGGGCTGCCCAGTCAGATCCCAGCCCGAACACGTTCAGGGGCAGAAACCGGGGCTCGTTCAGAGCAAGTTTTGTCAGGGTGGGCTCACAGTCGCAAATCCTCTGTGTTGTTGCTCAGTGGCCGTGGCCCCCATTGATGTGCTTGGCTCTCTGTTTGCCGCCTCTAGAGTTCTTAGCTTGGGTCGACTCTAGCGACAGAAAATCAAAGGCCACAGGAGAATGAAGGCTGGGGAACACTCAGCCACGTGTCTGTGGAGCCGCAAGGTACCGGGTAGATCTCTCGTGGGTCCGAGGGAGCACAGAGCCAGGGCTGATCAGGGAGGCCGTAGCCGCACCCAAGCGAGGATGGCGGTGTCCTCTTCTGCGGTTGGCCCGCTTGAGAAGGAGCGCTTTGTGGCCGCTAGGGGACGCGGTGCTTCAGGGCACCGCCCGAATCCCAGCCCGTAATATGGTGGCCCCAGGCCTCAGCCAAATGCAGGAGGCGCCGGCCAAAGTTTCGCTGTGTGCCTCTTAGTATTGCTCCCAGTAGATACGATGAAGGTCGCTGTTCGCTTCAGGCCTCCGGGCCCTCCGTGAGACCTCCAACCGGACTCAGTCAACCCCCCGGACGGTCTCTGTTCACCCCCGATGTTCTGCGATCCCCCCATCTGCGACACCAGCCAGGGAAGTGTGTTGAAATGTGCATTAACTAGGGCAGGGACGGAGCGCTAGCAAAGCACGTCATCTCACTCTGCCATCTTGGCCACACCTCCCCAAGGGTCTTTTAAACAATAAACGGCATTATGGAAAAAATCTCTGCAGTCAGCAACAAAGAGGCACTATCAGCTAGATCCCATGCTTGGACCATTCTAAATGATTATACAGCCCTCCATTCTAAATGATTATACAGCCCTCAAACCTCAGCCTTTTAGGGGGACAGATGGTACAAGCAATTAATAGAGTCCTTTATCAGGCATCACTTTGGTCTTCTTCCTGGACTCGTCCACACTGTACGTTGGCTGCGGAAGTGACATATCAGTATGCAAACTGTGCCATTCGGGGGAGAAAAATAAGGTCCACTTAACCTGTATTTTCTCTAGCCTCATGAGCGAAAGGAGGGTGTCGCTGAGATCACTTTTTAATCAACGAGGCATTTGATCAAATAGACGGGCTGTGATTGTGTGTTTTAAGCCAACGGACATAATTTTTAACTGCTGATTTACAAACTTTTTAAAGCAAGTTGCACAAAAACTGAAGGCTTTTGAACTTTATTCATCTTTTTTCTAATTTTAAGTGTATTAACTTCTATTTTTAATTTTTTTATGAAAATTTGCTGTGGCAGCGATTATTAATGTAAAATTATTCAATGTATGCTATGGTTTTTATTAACTATGCATAATAAAACTTACTTAAATATCCAGAGAAACTGTTCTAATAAGGCAGACTGTTTTCAAAACACCAGCAATTTGGTGAACAAACTCATCAATAGAGGGCATCCAAAGAAATTGGTTAACGCTGCATTCGAAAGAGACTGGTTTACACCTAGGAAGAAACTTCTCATTCCTAAAAACACAAAGGCTAACAAAGTGACAAATATCATTGGGAAAAATTGGAAAAGGTTTGTCGAATCTGCAGATTCCTAAACCTTTATTTCCATTTGAAAAAAGGTCCAACTTGCAACAACTGCTGGTTAAAGCAGCCCGGCCTAGGGAGAAAAAGAATGAACTCCTCCAAATGCTTGGTTAACTCCCAGTGACAGGACACTATAGGTGTAACAAGTGTGTAGCCTGTCAATTTACGAACAACACCAAGACTATTACACTAAATGGTATGGTACACTAACAAACAATGTTTTCGAACTGCACCACCAAGAATGTAGTGTATTGTGTGAAATGCCCATGTGAACAGATGTACATTGGACAAATCACCCAACCAGTTAAAGCACACATTCTACAACATTGATCAATAATTAAATGTGCAATCCAAGAGGCTCGACTAGTAGAACATTACAAAAACATGAACTACTCGGAAATGATGTGTTCTGGTCTATCATTTTCATAGCACAAAAAAACCACAGTGGTGAATTTCAGTGCTCGAAAAATCAAAAAATTGTTACTAGAGCTGCAGGTCTAGTAACGTAAAAAATCTACTCGACCTAACTGTAATGCACTTGACCTCTGTGAGCAAATGTCACAAATTAACAAGATTTAAAGGCATTTTTATTGCTCATTCACTTTGTGAGCAATAAAGATGCCTTTAAATCTTGCTATCTTGTCACAAGTCAGTTTGCCTTCCTACTCATCAGAAAGGGCGAGTAGGACCTAAAAATAGGTCGTCCTAATTAAATCTGGCTCACAAATGCGAGCAGGCGAGTGGATTTTTCGAGCCCTGAATCTATTGCTTCTGTTCTGGGCAGAATGGAGTGATAGAAAAACTCATCACAGCCACCAAAGGGTTGAATGACCTAGATTAATTATGGTCACTAATAGGATGTTATCTGACACATAGCTTGGTTGCTTTTTAAATCAGATGAAAGGTGATCTTTTGTTCCTTGACATGTGATGACACTATGTAATGAGATTGTTACTATACTGTGTGTAAAGAGAACAGCTTTAAAAGGTGTAAATGGTTGTAATACACCTTCTAAGTGTTAAACTTATATGTATTTGCTTTGATAAGTGTCCTAATGTGTATTTATATGTAAGACTATGCAGGAAAGCTGTGTTTTGAAGTGATGACCTGCATGCCATTCAATGTGATCACCACATCATACTTAACATAAGGCCTTTCTCAAGCATATATCCAAACTTCCAAGATGGCTTCACCTACATGCATGGGACTTTAAGGAATGTGTACACAAATATACACTACTGCACCAGCAGCTAACGGTCCCTTGGGGCATAAGTACTTAGATCCCTCACTTTTCTTTTAATAGCCCCAGTGGCCGCCTTTAGGATCTCTTGGCAGTCACCTGTGTAACCATGAGCTGAAATTTGGACATGGTACCGGTTTGTGCACTAGAGGGAGAGCCTATAGCAATATGATAGTGCTGGTACCCTCTAAGGTCATGTGATCTGTCAAGCATGACAACACTAGATAATCTCTGTGCTTCCGGGATCGGCATTTAGTATTGGGCGTTCTTACCATGAAGAGTTGGAACGTTTCCCCTAGGCCAACGTGCTGGTAAAGGTACCCGGGCTGCATGTGGTGCGGCAACTTGAGATTCCCGGGCAGTGAGAGGTTTCCTCCACAGCTGTCAATATAAGTGACCTAGGGATTGTCCCCCCCTTTTACGATGCCAACTTAGTTGATGCAGCAGAGCTAGCTTCTATAAACAACAAAGTTTTGCACTTTGAGAGAAAAGGTTTTGTAATTTGTCTTTGTATTGATATTGATTGAATGATCAATTTGATTAACTTGTACTTTGGCCTTACTAGTCCTGCAAATTAAATGTGGCTATCATACAAATTTTAAAGGAACAAAGGAATTATACAGACTTTGAAATAAAGACAGGGAATTACTTTCCAGAACAATGATAATTTTTTGATGACTTCCTCAGTGAGGATTGCATACTATGTGCCTCATTACGATGTTGGGCGGCTAGACACCAAAATCCTGTCGCCCGACAGACAGCCCTTCAGTCCGACCGCCACATTTTGATGCATGCGGTTAGACTGTCAGCCATCGAGGGAAGACCGCCGCCTTCGACAGGATCTACTGATCTCAGCGGGGCGGCGGTCAGAATCGTAAATCCTAATGACGTGGTGCTAAGGCAGACACTGCCGTTGAGATTACAATGTCCCTTTTCATGGCGGTCCGACTGCCAGGAAAATGCTGTCAGAAAAGGACTTTGGGTGCGCCAAAAAGGGCCCCCGTCACTCGTAGGCCACTGCAAAGTGGCACTGGGGGCACATGTAGTGCCCCCATTCACATCCATGCACTGTGTGTCAGGCACCACATGGGGCCTGGCACACCATTCATGGACGTGCACAAAGTGCTCCTGTACACGGTAGCCTTTTCCTGGTCTGCAGCACAAGCTGCCTTGAAAAGGGGCGCTTTTTAACTGCCACCATGGCAGACCTATCGTAGTTGGGCAATTGGACCTCTGCCTGCCTGTCGGGTGGTCCCCGGACCTCCATAATGGCGGGCGGCTGTCCGACCATCCAGCATCGTAATGATGTCCTAAAAGTACTTTGTGCAACCACGTTTCAATACAAGGCAGAAAGAAGACACTTTGCACAGAATTCATTATTTGATTGAATGTTTTTATTTAAATAGTGATGGGTTTGTGATATTTTTAAAGTTGTCCAAGTTCTCGCTTGTGAAGTGGAAACACTACATAGACATTCATATTATAGTTATTGACTAAACTGTTTGGCTTGATCGATTCTTGTGACCCAGTGTTAAAATGAATTACGTCACTGTGGCAAAAGTTAACACCACAGAATACCACGATTGTGTGTTGAAAGTTTATTTTCATTAGCACACAAACCAAAAGTGGGCTACAGTTCAGGAAGTATACTTACAATTGCAGTGCCAACTATTTCAGTCTTTGTGCTGAGTTTTTACATTCACTGAGTCTGGCACTTCCAAGAAAATAAACAGTTTTGTTTTGTTGACCAAAGGAAACACTAAGGGGTCGATTCCGATCTCGGCCGGAAGCGCACCGAATACGATTCGTCCGGAAAAAATACTAGCCGAACGCGGTTTTCCCGACCGATTCGAACAGTCGTCCGAGCGAGCAAGTACGATGCGCATTACTGCTAAAATTCCGACCGAGCCGTACGTTCCCATTCCAGCTCCAGTTCCCCGACCGAGCCGGATCCGTAAACGCCGGTTCGAGTCGCACGGAAGTAAATACACAGCACCTTCCGGCCGGACTAGTATGATGCGCACTCCGTACGCGCCGAACTGGTCGCTACGTCCGGCACGTCAGAGCATCCGGGAGAGCTGCACATAAGTTCCGATTCGCGCCACAAGACGATCCATGGCTACGAGACGAACAAGCCAGCTACGAGTACGAGTTGAAGCCACAATAAACCCGAACGAGACGAACCAACCATGAATCCCATCGCGCAGGTCCTACCAATGCTGTACATCTATTACCGGAACCGGAATGGACGCGTACGGCGCAGATGGTAAGTCAGACACCCACTACACAAACAAACAACACGTACCCGACATATGTCACACACACATAGGGATGCAGAAATGACGTACACTAGCAACAGCTGAACCATAGGGGCGGGATGGCTATCACCAATGCCATACACACCCATAGGGGCCTGATGGCTACCACTACCACCACCCCTACTCATGGGGGGCTGGATGCCTGTCACTACTACCATCCCCACTCATAGGGGGATGAATGCCTACCACTACCACCACCCCTACTCATGGGAGCCTGGATGCCTACCACTACCACCACCCCTACTCATGGGGGCCTGGATGCCTACCACCACCCCTACTCATGGGGGCCTGCATGCCTAGCACTACCACCACCCCTACTCATGGGGGCCTGGATGCCGGTCACTACTACCATCCCCACTCATAGGGGGATGGATGCCTACCACTACCACTACCCCTACTCATGGGGGCCTGGATGCCTGTCACTACTACCATCCCCACTCATAGGGGATGGATGCCTACCACTACCACCACCCCTACTCATGGGGGCCTGGATGCCTAGCACTACCACCACCCCTACTCATGGGGGCCTGGATGCCTAGCCCTACCACCACCCCTACTCATGGGGGCCTGGATGCCTACCACTACCGCCACCCCTACTCATGGGGGCCTGGATGCCTACCACTACCACCACCCCTACTCATGGGGGCCTGGATGCCTGTCACTACTACCATCCCCACTCATAGGGGGATGGATGCCTACCACTACCACCACCCCTACTCATGGGGGGCTGGATGCCTAGCACTACCACCACCCCTACTCATGGGGGCCTGGATGCCTGTCACTACTACCATCCCCACTCATAGGACGGGTAATGCATGACACAACCAGCATACTCCAACATAGGGAATGTCAGCAAAAGACATCCCCCAACATCATGACAAGAGTGTGTAGTCTGTGTCAAATGCCTACAACACTGAACATGACATTGAACATACAATGTGACCCCCTATCACATGTGTCACACACAAATGTGTGTGGCCTTCACAATGCAAGCAGACCATGACCACTGTGGTAATGGGGTCTAAACCCCCATCATCACAGTGACCAAAAGGTAAGTGTGGGGTCCATAGCTGAAGCACATTTTGAACAATGTGGCAATGGGGCCTAAACCCCCATCATCACAGTGACCAAAAGGTAAGTGTGGGGTCCATAGCTGAAGCACAGTTTTGAACATTGTGGCAATGGGGTCTAAACCCCCATCATCACAGTGACCAAAAGGTAAGTGTGGGGTCCATAGCTGAAGCACATTTTGAACATTGTGGCAATAGGGTCTAAACCCCCATCATCACAGTGACCAAAAGGTAAGTGTTGTCAGGGAAAAAGCTGCAACTGCCAAACAGCATGGATGATTCCTGGTCACAGAACAACAAACACATCAGTGGCAAAGTAGTGGTTGTGTCCCATAGTAACATAGATTGGGTGAGGCAAACAGTGCAGTGCAAATAAAACATACCTTTGGCCATGTGCAGACAAACATCACCCATGGGGGCTGACATTGTCTCCATTTATCAATTACACAATGTCCATCATAATGCAGACCCACATATCTGCACTAATGGACACACAAATGTAGATATCCTGTGGAGGCTGTAGATGTGAGGTGAACAAATACCATACCATGGCAGCAATGGGACATACAAACCATGATTATTGTGGTGACTGATGACCTAGGAGTCCCAGGGACAGCAGGGGAAATCCTCCAAACAACATACAGGCAATGGCACACTAAAGATATGCCAATGCAGTGGTGCAGATGCACAAACACAAACAGGCAGCCTCACACTGCATACCAAACACAACAGGTGATGGGGGTGTGTGCCAGTGTCCCCAGGCAACCACACAACACATGAGGAGGCCTGATTTCCAATTACACAGATGTGTATACAGTGCCATACAAAAGTAACTCATGGATCGGATTCCCCTATGTGGGCAATCAGGCATTGTTAGATGAGAGGGAGCCCAAATTACACATGTCACACAAGCTTGTAGGAACATCAACTAACACAGCAAGAGACAGACCCACCACAGCACTACCCCCAGGGACCCCACATTGTGGTGACACTAGCCTGCATGATAATCCCACTGTGATGACAAAGGTAGATGTCGCTCACACTGTGAACCACAGCCATGTGTCCTGAGCAACAAACTACCATCACACCTACACAAGCACAAATCAATCAGCACGGCCTGTCAGCCAAGGCCAATATGGAGGTAGGGGTCTAGCCGTGCAACAACTCACATTTGCACACACTCAACACCACACACCTTGATCTCCACCAATGTGCAGCAGTGAAGCTCACATGGACTGGTGACATTGCACATGCACCCATGACAATCCCAGGGGTGGTGGTGGGAACTAAGGTGCAGAAACACATCACACATGGCCAGTCAACAAGACTCGTGAATGTCTGACACACTGCACAGTACGCGGTACATGGGCATGACGTGAAATCCACCCCAATCAATGGGATCCCGGCCACAGTCACACACCAATGAAGAAGCCAAGGTGACCCACAAAGAACACATGTAGACAACTTCCAACATTGCAGCTCTGACCCTGAGGAGTGGCAGCAGTCACACACACAACGTGTCACAATCACTGAAAGCTACCACAAACTGTAAATTACATGACTTGTGTAACCAACAAGTGCCAAGGGGAATACTGACTGTGTACCATCTGCTTTTGCCCACATCCCCAGCCCTGACAACAAAGACAACTAGGGATGACAACCTGATGAACATTAGTTTGCCATGCACCCACATCCCGGAGAAACCAGGTCCAAGATGCTGGATGAACACAGGACAACTCAGCAAGCATCACAAACAGGAACATCCATAGGGACACAGCCTGTGTAGGAAAAGGGAAGGGAACACACACAGACATGCTTACACAACACACAACACGGGCCCAGGCAATGTCACAGGATTACACACTGCCATGAGGGCACTCCACTCCTGTGGAAGGTCCGCTGTGCCAAACCTTGTCTGTGCACGACTCAAACATGTCAGCAGAACACTCGGTCAGTGAGTCAACAATTACAACACACTGAAGGCTCTGCTCACATCAGCCTTGGTACGGGAGTGTCACTTCAGTCATCTGCATATACCCAAAACACGTGTCAAGCAAGTTGCACTGTATACACAGATGAGTCCTTCAACATTGATGTGCTAAACTGCATGTCCAGTGGAGATGGGCACACAGTCAGGGAAATAGAAACATTGAACAGTGGTAAGCCCACCAGATGTGCATGAGTGTAAGCCACAGATGTTAATTTACAAATGCAAAACGTACATCCCTGTGTCAAATGCTGAACATTACACCCTCAGACTGCAGCAAAGGATGCTATGGATCCAGACTAGATTAGGACACATATCCCATGGACCACATGGAGTCCATCACAGCAACACTTCATTTTCCTGATCTGAACACTATTACAACAGCAAATGCATGATGATACTCATCTACATCATGTACATGAAAAGCAAAACCACTAGTAAACAAAAAGAGACTTTATTCAGCCAATGTGAATGAAAAATTGGAAGTCCAAAAGAAACTAAGGCCAATGGCCAGTCCATATTCACAGTCCGAACAGGGTGACATGTGATAACTTGTCACCCATTGCTTGCCTGCACTGGTACGGACAGGGGACATCCCCCTCGGAGGGGCATACAAGGGGCAGGCCAGGCACCACAGGGACAGGATCAGGGGATGCCAGAAGGAGGCAGTGAAGGGGTGGTGGGTGCAGGAGTGTCACTGGCAACTGCAGTGGAGGTGTCTGACTCAGTGGGGGCCGGCACCACTGTAGGGCACAAGTCAGATGGTGTGGGTGCCGGAACCACTGCAGTGGGCCGGTCAGATGGAGTGGACTGGGTCCCCACTGCAGTGCCCAAGTCAGACGGGGTGGTTGTGGACTCCACTGCAGTGCATAACTCCAAGGGAGTGGAAGGGGGGGCAGATGAGGTGGGCAGGACAGAGGGGGGCCCCGGTCTCCACACCAGTGGCACAAACAGGCTGAGCGTCTGGGTTGGGGGTGGAAGAGTAAGTGGTAGGGGGGGAGGGCCTAAGCAGTTTGGGGATGCGGTATTGGTGTGTGGGGGAACCTGGGGCAGGGTGTGGCGGGGAACCTGTGGAGTGGTGGCCTGGGGGATGGAGGAGAGATACTGTGTGGTGGAGCTGCATGGTGGTGGTGGGGTCTTGCCCTTCCTGGTCCGGGGGGACTTCCTAATGGGGTCCTCAGTCTGCCTGTGCCTGGGGGAGGGTGTCCGGGTGTGAGGGGCACTCCCCTCTGTGTGTGGTGGTGGCCTCTTCCGCCTGTACGTTGGGTCAGATGGATCTGTGGGGAAGAGGCCAAGCTCACAGAGGAAGAGCTTCTGGGAGGGGGGGTTGCAGGTGAGGCAAGGGAAGGTGTTTTGGAGGAAGAGGTAACTGAGGACTGCGAAGTGCTCGTGGATGCATGTGTGTGTGTCTGGGCCCCATCCCCTGTGAGTGAGGTATCAATCCCCTGTGAGTGAGGTATCAGTCCCCTGACTGTGCGTGCGTGTGCGTCTGGATTTTGGCTTGTGTGTCTGTGTGCTGCTTGTGTCTGTGCTGGTGCGTGCCTGTGCCGGTGTGTGTGTGCTTGGGACAGGTAGGGTGCTGGGGATTGTGGATGGGGCAGAGGTAGGAGGGGTGAGGGACTGTTGCATGAGGGACACTGCTGCTGTCAGTGAGGAGGCCATGGACTGATTGGTCCGCTGTAGGGCAGACATGCCAGATAAGATGCCCTCCATGAATGACACCAGTTGTGTCAACAGAGCCGTGTGTGCATGGAGGACACTCAGCATTGATGTCTGCCTACATGGATCTGTTTCAGCAAGTCCACAGACTCCACACTCAGGGCAGCAGGGGAGACAGAGGCAGGGGGTGCGTGCCTGGCACGAAGGAGACACGCTCCCCTACACGGGAGCCTCCACGGACATGTGGGATGGGAGCAGATGGGAGGGTGGAGATGGTGGTGGTGGCGGGGACAGACTTGCTCGATTTTGTCTGTGGTCTGCTGACACCTGCCTCCACAAGGGAGTCCTCACTGGAAGCGCTGTGTTCCTCAGCTGAGGTGGTCGTAGCTGAGGTCTCCTCAGTGTGGCTCCCTTCACCCTCCATGCCACTGGGTCCCTCGGTCTCCTCTGCAGTGGACCCAGTCTGGCTCTGCTGCTCCTCTTGGTCCGTGGAGCTGTCTCCTCCTGTGGCCGTGAATGTATCTGCAAACAATCAGGATAAACAGAGCAACATTAGTCACCTGTACTGACCACACACACCACAATAAGTACAGCACATCACAGAGCAAGCCCTGCCATCATTTGCTAGACATTGCAATAAGTGCTGACACTGATTTGAAGAAGCCCATTGTCTGCCTGACAGTCATTCATGCCACTCATATCCTACCTGTCCATGCACCCATCTGTCTGGTGCCTGTTGGATGCCACTAATCATATGTGCACACATGCACCACATACACAGTTGTTGGACATCCAAGAGAATATATGGAAATGTGTCACTACAAACACATGCCATCTCCTGCCCCTGACTCAGTACATGTGTCAGGAAAAGTGATGGGCAGAGTCTCTGTCGATATGCGGGTTTTGCTTCCATCACCAGACACAATGATGTCCTCATGTCCTGATAGTCAATGCGACAATGGTGTGCATGCAGGACATATCACACTACTGCTGGATCACCCTTTGCAAGTTGAATGTCATGGCACAGGCCTGTCTGGCAAGTCAGTCATAACTGTCTCCTGTCACAGGGGCAGTGCATACACAACACCAGTCTGCACTGTGTCACAATCATGGACGTTTTGGGAATGCAAGCCCTGTAGCTGACAGGTGCACATGTGCACCCCTGGCCACCCACATCATGAGGACTAAGATGATCCCACGTCATTCAAATGAGACATTTGAGTGACTGCAAACACAAATCCATACACATGAGCATTTCACCGTCTGATGAGAATGAACCAAAGCTGCCTGCACCTCAATGTTTAATACACCATTGTGCACAGTCAAGGGATTAGAGACCTATGCATTAACCAATGTGCAGATCCTATAGTCACAACTCAGATGGATGGCCACCCCAAACTGTTAAACACTCCAGCAGTCCAAAAAGCAAGGTCACACCATGGTGACACAGAGGCAGACACCTGAGTGCACTCTTCACAATGCCCAATATGTATGCTGACACACGGGAGTGGGAGAACAGAGTGCCTTCGATGTCCGGAGTAGGCATTACAGTCCTGGTCCATGTGCAACATGGTATTACCCTGAACACTAGGCAGGTCGCTATGCATGTGTCACACACATGATGTACACACTTCTGAGGCTCCTACCTTGGTCTCAGCTGCAGCATGGGTGTGTGACACATACCCCTGACATTTGGTGAGTCAGAGCAGTAATTGGAACACATATTAAAGCCATAACCAGAGTACATGTCAGATCACAGGCATTGTGTGAGCAATTGTACCACCCATGCAGCCCACAACAAAGTTCCTTTAACTGATGCTGCCCCCAACTTGAACCACAGGGAACTGCAAGTACACAGTACCCAAGTGACCTAAGTCACAGACTGTAAGGGCCACACCTGTGTATCAGATGAGGAGGGGGCATGACACAAGTGAGGGACATGAGTCCAGGACGACAAGACAGTCGTACTGTGGAAGTGTAACCAGGCTAAAGGAGTGCATAGAGCATGTTAGTCATAGTACCCAGAAAAGGCTAGCACGTACCCCCTCCTTGCTGCTGTCTGGCCTTCAGCTGCCCATCCAGGTCAGGGAGACCACCGACAGAATCTGGAGCATGTGGGGGGTCATGGTCCAGTGTCCGCCCCTCCTGCCAAGGAGGCGACAGCTTCATCTGGACCCTTGCGATCCTCCGGGTCCAGCCACAAAGGTCCTGCCACCTCTTCTGGCAGTTGCGGATCCGGCGCCTGTAGACCCCCACAGATCGTACTGCCCGGGCGATGGTCAGCCAGATCTCCTGCTTCTGGTGGGCATCAACCTGTGAGGATGACAAAGTGAAAAGGCCATTACTACACATGCAACATATCCGTGCATCACACAGTTGGATATACATGTCTCAATCACAGGGGCATATGATGTACACAGGTAGTGCAACTATGGCTATGAACAGTTGTCCAGCAGTTACTAAATGGTATCATTGCCTGGGAAGTAAAACCTTGTTGGAATGCACTGTTACTGCACTATACCTGTTCAGTGCATGTAACTACACACTTTGGGGGGTGACAACTACTCAGTGAGCATGCTAGCCACTGGTGTACACACTGTAAGTACTGCTAGTCAGACAACATGCACAATTAGTAAGGCAGTGGACAGCACACTCACCTGCTCCCCTGGTTTCCCATACAGCTTGCTGTACTGTGGAAGGAGGCTGTCCAGCAGGGCCTGGTTCTCCTCAGTGCTGAAGGCTGGGGCTCTATCCACAGTACATGCCATTGCAGTAGCCAGAGGATGCAGAGACAGCAGCAGTGATAGTGGCAGATGTCGTCCTGGAGCATGTAGTGCAGGCAAGTGAGCTCTCAGGGGAACAGCCAGCATTATATGTGTGCTGCAGAGGCAGATACTGTCCCATGTGTCCAAAGTGATAGGTCCAAGTCGTTTGCATCTTCTGAATCTGGCCAATCCATGGAATTGCACCACTTATACACGCCTACAGCATCCTTCAAAATTTCAACTTGATGACACCCATGAATTTGCAACATTGTTGTGGGTGGCCAACTGAATTCACTGCATCCGACTCGTACAAGCTTCGAATACGCGTCCGTTACCATGTCAGTCCATAGCCAATGCGTGCGCACGGATCGGTCCATTGCTGTACGACGTGTATTTCTAAACACAACACGCATCCGTCAACATCATATGCAATGGCCAATGCGTGCGCACTGATCGGTCCATTGCTGTACGACGCGTCCCTGTACAAGTCACTCGCATATGTCACCATGGTTGTCACTGGTGAACGTATGCCAGCCACAATTACTTGCCAGGGACTCAGGGGCACACCTACAACACCACAACCTGTCCACACTGTATCCTAAGGCATGTAAGGCTGCATTACCTGTGTGTGTATGGGGGTCAACATGTGGTTTGTTGGGTGGCACTTGGGGGCAGCCACTCCCAGGCTGTGCATGTGTTCAAGGTGACAGAATCCTTTGTGTGTTGTGCACATGACCACTGTGATGTGCAACTGTTCAGTTCAGAGCAGGTGGCATGGTCACATTTCCAGGTTGTATATGTGTATGTTATGTCACATACACCCTGAGTCCCATGTGGGATGGTATGTACGTCACAGGGTGACCCATTGCCACAATTGTGATGGCCCTCCACAGTCTGTGTGCATGTTCTGTTTCAGATGTCTCTGATTCCATGCGCACAATGGGAGACAGTCTCCATATCCACGTTGTTTGTTCATCGACTTTGATGTTGTGCGTGTGTGTGTCACAGACGTCCATGTCTGTCCTGCAGAGGCAACAGGGGCCACTACCTGTGGGAGTCATGGTTGTTTTGCTGGTGTGTACATGATACGCCATGTCATGCCAGTGTCCATGTGGCAATACAGGGTCCCTGGGAATCTACCTGTCAAAGAGCTGTGATGCCTGGGGCACATCTGTCCTCACTTGTCACTGTGGTGTGTGTTTGGAACGTGACAGCAGTACATGGGTACTGTGACACAGCCTAATGATTTCCCATAGCACAACCTGGAACTTGTTGTCAACACATGTTGAACTGAGATGTTAGATGATGGCAATGTAGGTGCCATATATGTCCATACAGAACGGCACACACATCAAGTACTTGTGTCTCATAATGATGTATCATGTGATATTGAGTATGGTCAATGCCACATATGTGGGGTGACTGACAATCTTTCTTTGTTCACCTATGTACTGCAGGGCACCAGCTGTCCATAGACCATTCCCTGACCTTGCAACCATGGTTGAACGTGACTGCATCCGACGGTACCGCTTCAACAGGCCGCTGATTGAGGAATTGGCAGGGCGGTTGGCCCCACATTTGCTAGCTGGCCGGCCCTACCCTACAGCGCTGACCCCCAAGTTGAAGGTGATGGCAGCCCTACACTTCTTTGCCACCGGTACCTTTCAACACACTGTGGCGTCTGCTGGTGGGATGTCACAGACGATGTTCAGCCGTGTGCTACGCGATGTTTTGGTGGCAATGTTAACATACTTGAACCAGTACATCTATTTCCCTAAACGTCAACAACTCACTGACGTCAAGAGTGACTTCTATGCCCTGGGGAGGATGCCACATGTCATCGGCTCCATTGATGGGACACATGTGGCTTTGGTACCACCACAGGCACATGAGCAGGCATACAGGAACAGGAAACATTTCCATTCTATCAATGCTCTGGTGGTATGTCTTGCAGATATGAGCATCTCACATGTGTGTGCACGTTTCCCCGGTTCTGCACATGATGCCTACGTAATGAGGAGTAGTCGCATCCCGAGGATGATGTCACAGATGTAGAACCAGTGTGCCTGGCTTGTCGGTGTGTACTGACTTTGTACCATTGTGTGTGTTCTGCAATGTTGTATTCCACCCTCTTTTCCAACTCAGCTAATGTGCAATTGTCTGTATGTAGGTGACTCCGGATACCCCAACATGCCGTGGTTGCTGACACCCCTCAGGAACCCTGTGACACCAGCCCAGATGCGCTACAATGAGGCACATGGTCGGAGCAGGAGAGTGATCGAGCAGACATTTGGTCTCCTGAAGAGCCGCTTTCGCTGCCTGGACAAGACAGGAGGGGCCCTCCCATATGCCCCTGCAAATGTGTGCAAGATTTTCATCGTCTGCTGCATGCTACACAACCTGGCAGTGTGGAAGGAGTTGCCTCTCATCCTGGATGACGATGAACAACATCCGCCACCTGTGGAGGATCCTGGCCTGGGCCACGATGCCATTGATGATGATGATGATGAGGGTGATGTCCACACACAGCTCATCAACAACTTCTTCAGCTGCATGTGAGTATACAGAGATGTTATGTCAATGATTTGAGTTTGCATGATATGTGTTGGTGGTGCTCTGTTGCTGTTTGAGTGTGGCCATGTGCTACTTGACTGGATGCGTGCAGCGATGTGTCCTTACAGGTAGTCTGTACTCCCCAACAGTGTTGACATGCTAACTTGGTTTTGTGTAGGTATCTTGTGACATGTATTGGGCATGAGTATTGCAGTTCTGTCCTGTTCTTCAGTGCTTTTAACTGTGTGTCATGTCTGTCCTTCACAGGGTACTTTCAGAGTTGTTTTGTCAACTCTGATCCCCGACACCATGATTCAACTTCCAGGGTGGAAGCAGTCGTTTCCCTACAGGTGATGTGCCACACACCCCTGGACTTTATTTCTTCAACACTTGGTGACTGTGTGGCCACTGCCACGTGGGATTACCTTGCATCTGTAGTGGAAACAACATGTTGCAAATGTGTAATAAACCTGTGCTTCACTTTGGGATGTGCGTTGTCTGTGGTCACACATCTGACTGACATTTGCTTACTGCACATGTGGGCTAGTTAACACAGACTCTGAATAGGTGTGGTGTCTGTGCATTCCACTGTATTTCCTGGCAACATCAGTGTAGGCGATGAGTCAGATGGCCCTGGTGTGTATGTGTTGTGTTGCCCTAGTGGTGTGTCTCCCTCATATGTGTCACGTCGCCATGACTCACATGATGGTGTTGAAATTGCTGTAGCAGTTAGCATGCACAGTGTCATTTAGCAGATCATCATCTCCATGACAAAAACCACATTGGAATCACAAGAGAGGCAAGTATGGTGTATTAGTGAGTTTATTTACATACACGTGTGAGGATAGTGCACTGGATGGTGGGTGCTGTGCATTGGGATTGGAATCCTAAGTTCCCCGATGAGTTGGAAGTGTTGGTAGCAGAAATGTCCTGAGTAATGTCCACAGTCATCTGATACATTAGTCCAACTTAAACTCCCCATGTCATGTGGGAGAGTTGGGTTGCATTCGACAGGGTGAACAGTTTGCACACAAAGGAGAATTTCCAGAACAGGTGTTGGGTTCCTGGGGGATGTACATGGCCATCTGCCTCTCAGTTGTCCTTCATCGGATGACCCCTCTTCTTTCTGGGGGGACCCTCACGTGCAGACCGCTGCAGTGCAGAGGACTCTCCACCAGAGTCATCCTCCCTCCCTGTGGCAGTTGCAGTTGTTGCGGTACCAGATGTTGTGGGCACACAGGGAGGTGTGGACATGTTGGTGCTAATCTGGCGGAGGCATGTCAATATGTCCCTCTGCAGCGCTGTCAGTTCTTCCAATGTGTCCCACTTGGACTCCATGCGAGACATGTGTGTCTCCACACGGGACATGTGGGAGTCCAAGCGGGCATGATGGGCAGCCTGCTGCTGTTGAATGTCCTTGAGGATCCCCACTACCTGGCTGACCTCTCCGGTGCTATTCTGGAACGCATCTGCAATGCGTACCAGTTGTGGGTCATCATGCAGTCCAGACCCCTCTGCAAACAGCGACCTCTGCCTACCACCCCTTCCACCACCCCTGGCCACACGGGCGGGACCTGCGGTGGCACGCACAGGTGACCCTAGGCCCCCTTGGGGATTGGTACTGGGGTTGTTGTCCGTTGCTTCCCGGGGGGCCGGGTCCCTGTGCTGTTGTCATTCAGAATCCTTGGTCTGTCCGTGTCGGCAGGGGTGGTCTGTGTGTTGGCAGATGTTGGAGGAGTGGGTGCAGGGGGTGCAGATGGTGGTCCTGCTGGTGCTGCATGATGACTCACACCGGAGGGGCCAGGTAGGTCTTCGCCATCCGAGGAGGGCAGAGGCTGTTCCACACCAGAGAGCTCAGGGGCCACCAGAGCCTGGGACAGGGACTCCTCATCATCTGCTGCTGTGTCCCCATCATCACCTGTGTTTGGAAGAGACACACAATGTATGTTATGTTTCTACAGTCATCAATGGTTCAAACACATGACAGTTGTGACTGTACATCTGGATGCGTGCCTGTACATTGCATTGTCCTAAGTTGTCACAGCCAGAGGTTGATATTGGTGTAGCACATTGTCCTGCCAACCTGAAGCATTTCAATGTGAATGTTGAGGTGTGTACATGACCAGCTCATGTATTGATTGGCTGTACATGGCCATTGCTACTCAAGGGCCATCACGTGCCTGACACAGGTGTGTCATCCTTGTCCACATTTGTCCTTTAACAGGGACATACGTGCAATTCCACTTAGGATATCTTTCAAGATTGGGCCATGTGTGGTGGCACTTTTTGCCAGTCTTTGTGCGTCACATTGGTGTGTCTGGACAACATGGTCACAGTCCCGTATGCCTGGGATCTCTTGGGAGTATCTGTGTTGTTGTCTGGGTTCCTACTTCACGTCTCATTTCATACAAGTGATGTTGTTAACGTAGCTAATGATGTTGTTGCTGAGTTTTGTACGTGCAAACGTGATTAATCTTGTCAATGTCCTCCATGGTGATAAGGATTGGGCACTGCAGCTCTCTGGCTTTTTCATTCTCATGACAGTGATGGCCAGTGGTGTGTGTTGCAGTTCTGCTGCTGTGAGTAGCATGTCTCCTCAAATGCAGTCCAGGTTGGTGCTTGTGTCTACAGTGTCTATGACAGTGAGTGGTGTGTTGTGTGAAGGATGCATATGTTGCCGAACGATGTGGGAGTGGAATGCAGCTCACAACCGCAACTTGTGTGACTGACACCATGGTACAGTGTCCGGTATATTGGTGTGTCCATTGCATTCACTGTCAGGTGTCCCCTGTCAATGATGTCTCTGTGACTTCCTGTGTGTTTTGTGCTATATAGTATGTCTGATTCTCCACAGTTGTCATCTGCAAGACACACCTTCACAGCCAGGCCAGGGGGCCCCCATGGACACTGCATCCCCTGACAGTGTGTGTAACATAGAGTTGCAATGGCTGTGACTGTGTACGTGTTTGGGTTGGCCAGTGCATGGGTGTGAATTGCAGGCACATCATTTCTCATGCCCATGTGTCAGCCATCTTGCCAGGGCTTTTACTTTGGGAGTGACTGGTCCCATGTGTGCAATGTGTTTTTGCAGAGTAGGTGTGTGTATGGCCAGCATTGGTGGTATTTGGTTGACATCCAGACCTCCTTCTCCCCCCAGCCCAGTTATCACACCATGAAGCATGCCACCCTTGCAGTGGGTGCAGGTTAACTCTCAGGATGTCATTCAGTGGTGTCCTGCTGTTGGTTGGTGCCCAGTTCCCAGCAGGGCCTGGTACTCCCCACAACAGAGCACCATTGTCAGACATCTTAGTAGTGGCTTTTCACTCCCTGTGAGGTGTGCATGCTTCAGTGTGAGCTTGCTGGGCCATGTGGGTGGGGGATGTTGAGCTGTGACTACCACTCCCATCATGCTATTGCCTACACCCCCTTCCTAGCATGCCCATACTTCCTTCCTTTTGACTCTGCTTCCCTGTGGGGTAGTGTGCCTGTGCTGACAGGATGGCTGACAGTGTTGTCCTGGCGTTTGTTTGGCTACAAGTCCCAAAAGTGTCCCTGTGCTTCACACAGCATAACCCAGTGTGGTTGTTCTTTGTGGGATATTTAATTAGAGTGTGAGGCATTGCATTCTCCCAGGTGAGTTGTGTGGAGTTTGTGTTAAGGGGGGGTGTGAGAAAAGCTGCTTGTGACTATGGTCAGAGCTGTCAGTCCTCCTTCCCACCCAGCCAGATATCCCACCATGGAACGTGCTTCCATTGCAGGGAGTGCAAGTTGGCTTTCAGGATGTCAGTCAGTGGTGTCCTGCTGTTGGTTGTTGCACAATTCCCAGCAGGACCTTGTGCTCCCCACAGCAGTACCCAGTTTCAGCCATCTTGTCAGTTCCTTTCCACTCCCTTTGATGTGAGCATGGTTCAGAGTGGTGTTGATGGGCCAATTGTGAGGGTGACCAATATCTGTGACTACCACTCCCATCATGCTATTGCCTACACCCCCCTTCCCAGCATGCCCATACTTCCTTCCTTTTGAGTCGACTTCACTGTGTGTGAGTGTGACAGCAATGGCAAGATGGCTGACAGTGTGGTCCTGTTGTTTGTTGGTGCACAGTTCCCATCAGGTCCTTGTGCTCCCCACAGCAGTACCCAGTGTCAGCCATCTTGTCATTTCTTTTCCACTCCCTGTGATGTGAGCATGGTTCAGAGTGGTGTTGATGTGCCAATTGTGAGGGTGACCAATATCTGTGACTACCACTCCCATCATGCTATTGCCTACACCCCCCTTCCCAGCATGCCCATACTTCCTTCCTTTTGAGTCAACTTCACTGTGTGTGAGTGTGACAGCAATGGCAAGATGGCTGACAGTGTGGTCCTGTTGTTTGTTGGTGCACAGTTCCCAGCAGGGCCTTGTGCTCCCCACAGCTGAGGCCAGTGTCAGACATCTTGGAAGTGGCTTTTCACTCACTCTCTTGTAGAGCACGGTCCCAGGTGTGTTGTTTGGAGTTAATGGAAGTGGTGTGTGTGTAAGGGCCTGCTGGTAGCTGTAATCGGAGCTGGCACTCCTCCTCCCCCCAGGCCAGACATCCCACCATGAAACGTGCTTCCATTGCAGGGAGGGCAAGTTGGTTGTCAGGATGTCAGTCAGTGGTGTCCTGCTGTTGGTTGGTGCACAGTTCCCAGCAGGGCCTTGTGCTCCCCACAACAGAGCACCATTGTCAGACATCTTTGAAGTGGCTTTTCACTCCCTGTAAGGTGTGCATGCTTCAGTGTGAGCTTGCCGGGCCATGCGGGTGGGGGTTGTTGAGCTGTGACTACCACTCCCATCATGCTATTGCCTACACCCCCCTTCCCAGCATGCCCATACTTCCTTCCTTTTGACTCTGCTTCCCTGTGGGGTAGTGTGCCTGTGCTGACAGGATGGCTGACAGTGTTGTCCTGGCGTTTGTTTGGCTACAAGTCCCAAAAGTGTCCCTGTGCTTCACACAGCATAACCCAGTGTGGTAGTTCTTTGTGGGATATTTAATTAGAGTGTGAGGCAATGCATTCTCCCAGGTGAGTTGAGTGGAGTTTGTGTTAAGGGGGTGTGTGAGAAAAGCTGCTGGTAACTATGCTCAGAGCTGTCAGTCCTCCTTCCCACCCAGCCAGATATCCCACCATGGAACGTGCTTCCATTGCAGGGAGTGCAAGTTGGCTTTCAGGATGTCAGTCAGTGGTGTCCTGCTGTTGGTTGGTGCACAGTTCCCAGCAGGGCCTTGTGCTCCCCACAACAGAGCACCATTGTCAGACATCTTTGAAGTGACTTTTCACTCCCTGTGAGGTGTGCATGCTTCAGTGTGAGCTTGCCAGGCCATGCGGGTGGGGGATGTTGAGCTGTGACTACCACTCCCATCATGCTATTGCCTACACCCCCTTCCTAGCATGCCCATACTTCCTTCCTTTTGACTCTGCTTCCCTGTGGGGTAGTGTGCCTGTGCTGACAGGATGGCTGACAGTGTTGTCCTGGCGTTTGTTTGGCTACAAGTCCCAAAAGTGTCCCTGTGCTTCACACAGCATAACCCAGTGTGGTAGTTATTTGTGGGATATTTAATTAGAGTGTGAGGCAATGCATTCTCCCAGGTGAGTTGTGTGGAGTTTGTGTTAAGGGGGTGTGTGAGAAAAGCTGCTGGTAACTATGGTCAGAGCTGTCAGTCCTCCTTCCCACCCAGCCAGATATCCCACCATGGAACGTGCTTCCATTGCAGGGAGTGCAAGTTGGCTTTCAGGATGTCAGTCAGTGGTGTCCTGCTGTTGGTTGGTGCACAGTTCCCAGAAGGGCCTTGTGCTCCCCACAACAGAGCACCATTGTCAGACATCTTTGAAGTGGCTTTTCACTCCCTGTGAGGTGTGCATGCTTCAGTGTGAGCTTGCGGGGCCATGCGGGTGGGGGATGTTGAGCTGTGATGACCACTCCCAGCATGCTATTGCCTACCCCCCTGTTAGAAATGGGGGTCTCTAGTTGGCAATGGCTGGCCACTGTCCAAGTAGGGACCCTTCTTCCTAAGTCAGAGTGAGAGGGCTACCCTCTTTAATACTAACCCTGGGCAAAGCACTACGCTACGCTCGCGTAGTTTGCGAAGTTTGCGCTACTTCGCACAACGCGAATTGCACGTAGCACAGTGCAAACACGCGTAGCGTAGCGTAGCGTAGTGCAGCGGTCATTTTTTGCTTGCTCGCGGTCCTCAACGTCAAGTTGGCAACCGCGAGCAAGCAAAATGACATCCCGGCGAGACTTTTTCCTCGTTCGCGATCAGCAACATCAAGTTGCCGATCGCGAGCGTGGAAAAAAAACCTCCCGGCGAGAGTCTCAACGCGGGGAGGTCAGGTTTCTCATTGCGAGTGGTCGCGTATGCTCGCGACCGCTCGCGATGAGGAACTACCAGTCCGCGTTGAGAAAGCTGCCGCTCGAGTAAAAATCTACTCGAGCGGCAGTAAAAGACAGCGAGCACTGTGCAAGATGCCGTTTTCAATGATTGCACAGTGAGGACAAGCATCCGGCACTGTGCAATCATTGCGAACAGTGCACTACGCAGTTCGCGTAGTGCTACGCGTAGCTCGTGTAGTGCGAACTGCACTTTGCGTAGCTTCGCGTAGCGCTACTTCGCGAACTACGCCAAGGCTTATTTAATACCCCTGCTCAACCCTGTGGTAACGTAGCACGAGCAGGTAGGCTTATCTCAGAGGCAGGGTGTGAAGCATTTATGACCATACACAGTAACACAGTGAGGAACACTACAGAGGGACACCACACAAGTAGTTATAAAAATAAGTATCTTTATATAAAGGCAGATTTATCACAAGACCAATAACTGTAAAAGCCACAATACTGTCAAAAATAGGATAGCTGTTGAAGGGCTGTCAAAGATAGTTCAAAGGTTGCAAGAATAAGGTTCAAATTCAAGGCAGTGGTCTCTGCGACCCTTTCTCTCATAAGACTGTCAAAAAATAGGATGGCTGTTGAAGGACTGTCAAAAAATAGTTCAAAGGTTGCAAAAATAAAGTTCAAATTCAAAGCAGTGGTCTCTGCGACCCTTTCTCTCACAAAGTACCTGGGTTTAGTAGCAAAACCAACAAAATGTCGCAAAGAAGTGGTAGCGATGATTCTCGGCACGCGAGGCCGGCGATGCGTTGAAATCCTTGCCGCAAGGGAGGATGATGCGCTGATCTGCGTGATGCGTGCGGAGACACTGCGACCAACTTCTGCACGCTAGGCCGCCGATGCGATGACTTTCTTCCCGCGAGGGAGAAGTCGATGCGACGATCCTGTTGCGCTGTGCGATTGTGTTGCGATGCGAAGAGATGACGCTCCGCGAGGAGCGACGAAATCCGGTGCGATGCGATGAAAATAGGCGGACGCACGGCGTCCGCAAAGCGATGTCTTGAAGCGATGATTTCTTTAGGGGTTGCGAGCGCTCGGCGACAGCAGCGCGATGATTTTTCCAGCGCGTCTCAGCTGCAGCGGCTCGCAAAGGGGCGTTAGCGATGGTTTCGTGTTGCGAGCACCCAGCGGCAGCAGCGCGATGATTTTTCCAGCGCTCTCGGCTGCAGCGGCTCGCAAACGTGCGTTAGCGACGATTTCCAGCACTCTTTTCTCTGAAGCAAAACTAGAGGCCCTGGAACTCACAGGAGCCTTATCAGCAGATAGCAATCCTCGCAGGGAGGAAGCAGGAGGTTGGTGGTGGAGTCTGATGTGCCTGAGACTCCAGCAGGAGGCTAGCTCTCTTCCTAGCCCTTGGGTAATTGCTGTAACAAAAATAAAAGTTCTCTCAAAACTTCCTTTTCCTCTTCTTCAAGGTCCATTGGTCACTGCTGCAGGCCAGTGCAAGAAACAACACACAAGCACAAGGACAGTCACTTCCTGCAGATTCCTCCAGTGGCACGGACAGAGTTTCCTCTCCAGATCCAAAAGCAATACAAATTGTAGGGGTTTGAGCACAGATATTTATACCCCAAAAGTCTTTGTTCTCAGAAGCTACAAGTCACTGAACCTAGCCAGAACCAGTTCTGCTCAGGCCTGGAGCACTTTGTTTACCAGGCTGCATTCTTCCTTTCAGAAAGAGGGGTCTGCTAGCAGACACACAGTAGGAGGTGGAGCCAGCATTCACCTTGCCAGGCACAGCCCTATTCAGGTCAAGGAGCCACCCCTCCCCATACTCTAAATGCAGATCTCTCTATTCAACCCAGGTCTGACTCAGCCTGCCCTGCCCCTCCAAAACCAGACAGCCAATACACATAACAGCAGAGCACACTGGAAGGCTTAGGCAAGAAAATACCTACTTTCTAAAAGTGGTATTTTCAAACACAGAATATAAAAATAAACTTCACTAAAAGATGTATTTTAATATTCTGAGCTCAGGCATACTAAATTCGTTTTTCTACCATGTTCCTGGGGTCAGTTAGGACTATAGGATGTAATAGTCAAACTGCCCATTCTAGCCTATGAGGAACAGGTAGCCTTACAGTAGTGAAAAACGAAATGGGGTGTAATTCACTACCAGGACATGCTACACATACCAAGGCATGTCCTACCTTACACATACAATGCACCCTACCATAGGGGTGACTTACAAGATGCCAAGGGAAGGTTCAGGGGCTGGGAAGTGGGTGCACTTCACAGCCAAGATGGCAGTTCTGGACTGCACACAGACACTGCAGTGGCAGGTCTGAGACACACTTTACAAGCTGCTTCTGTGGGTGGCGCAAACCAGCGCTGCATGCCCACCAGCAGCATTTGGTTTACCAGCCCTGGGCACACACAGGCCACACTACTAGGGACTAACAGGTAAACCAAATAAGCCAATCAGGGATATACCAATTCACATAGACATATTTACAAAGGGAGAGCATATGCACTTTAGCACTGAACAGCAGTGGTAAAGTGCCCAGAGTCATAAAACCAATAGAAACAGGTCAGCAAAAATACAGGAGGCAGGCAAAAAGTTTAGGGGTGACCCTGCAAAAAGGGCCATTTCCAACACAACCCCCTTCCAGCCAAAATGCAGGGTAGACCAATCACTACTTTGATGGGCTTCCCTGCTTCGGGCGATAGAATACGGAACTGGCCCGCAACTGCAGGGGCATATGCCAGCTCTACTCCAATCTGAACCCTGGTGGATCCCTCTGTCCACACTCCTGGGCCCACTAAGATAACCAATGGGGAACTCTTCCCTCACCTGTGGACACCACCTGTGCAGCATCTAACCTTAACTGGCCCCCAGGTGTGTCCCAACAGATAAACAACAAGCCCCAGTAGTCACTGACAGTAGTCAGTGATGAAATCCAAGCCCTATACCTCTCAGGGCTCTCAAACTTTTGTGGCATCAGAGAGTGCGGGGCAGTAACCCCAGGTGTCTGGCACCTTTTGTCCACTCTCCCTCCTGTCAGGTCAGGCAACGCGTCCTGACACTGACCCACCAGCCCTGGGCCTGTACCCAACGGCGGGGCCAGCGACTGGGGTGGGCTCCCCACACCCGGTCCTTCTCTTTGGGGCTCGGTACCCTCCCACTTGGAGCGGTACCCCCTCCAGAATTGTCAGGGCACCTGAGGCAGGTGTCCTGCATAATTCGCCCACCAGTTCAGGGGTTCTATCCTGCAACTGGTATCCCAGCATAGGGTCTGTACCCTTAGACTGGGCGGAGGTCAGGGTGAGGCTGCCCTCTCCCCGCCCCCTTTACTGGGGCCCGGCACCCTCCCAACTGGAGAGGTGCCTCCATAACACAAACCGGGAGGGGCACTGTTAGCAGTTGCCCCTTCCTCCAGATCAGGGGGACACCCTGAACCTGGCCCCCAACCTAGGGTCTGTACCCTTAGGCTGGGTCTGTGCCTGGCAACCCAGGACTTCTGGGGAGTACACCAATTCCCCCAAGGAAAATACACTCTTCCACTAGTTCAGGGCCTTGTCCCTGCAACTGATCCATCAACCTGGAAAACCCTCAGGTGGTACTGGGGTCAGAGGCGAGGACTCCCTCCCTCTGCACCCCCTTCCAGCATACTGCACCCTCCCACCTGGAGTGGTGCTTTTAGGAAAAAAATGGTCGGGACACTGCTTACAGTTGTCCCTTCCTCCAGGTCAGACAACACCTGGACCTGACTTACCATCCCAGGGACCAACCCCTGGGGTTGAACAACCGCCTGGCCACCCAGGACTTCCTGGGGAGCACACAGGCTCCCCTCAAGGGAAACACACCCCTCCACCAGTTCAGGGCCTGGACCCTGCAACTGACCTACCAACCTGAAAAACCCTCAGGGTGCACCGGGGTCAGAGGCGAGGACTCCCTCCCTCTGCACCCCCTTCCAGCATACTGCACCCTCCCACCTGGAGTGGTGCTCTTGGAAAAATGGTCGGGACACTGCTTACAGTTGTCCCTCCCTCCAGGTCAGACAACTCCTGGACCTGACTTACCAACCCAGGGACCAACCCCTGCGGCTGAACAACTGCCTGGCCAACCAGGACTTGCTGAGGGTGACACATACCTAGCGTGTTGCGTGACAGTCTGCCTGGCACAGAGCTCACGACCTCCTGTCCCTCTGACAGTGCGTGAAGATGCCCCAGGACAGAAGTGGCGTCACCATGGCCAATCCTATGAGGCTCAGCCCTTCTGGCTGGCCCCTGACCCACTGGTTCTTCCACTGGGGACTCTTTCCCCCTTTCATCCCTCAGACTGGACTTCTGTACCCTCCCCCTAGGAGTGGTACTGCCAGGCACCAGAACTGATGGAGGCCTGACTACAGGCACTCCCAGCTCACCTAACACTGGGGTACCCCCCACAATGGACGGTCCATCCAGACAGACTAGGCTCCCCACCTGGTGTTCCCTCATGGAACCATCCAGTCCTGGGGACTGAGGCTGGGGCACTTCGGGACCTATCCCAGTCTCACTCCTGCTCCCACGAGACAGGATGTGAGGCCCTACAACCTCCTCACAACAAGGGGACCCAGCTGTAACACTCCTAACCTTTCCCAGCACTCTGGGTTGGAAAACTTCTGAACCACTTCTCTTAGGGTCATTCCCTAATGCCTCTACAGAGCCTCTGGTACTCACCCAGAGGTCTGCCTCCTGTGCAAGTTCCCTAGGATCAGAGAACTCGCAATCTGACAGGTGTTGGCCTAGCTCTGGAAAACAGGAACTCACAATATGCTCTCCCACAATTGGATTACACAGTTCCACGCAGGTGCTAACCTTTACCTCACAATCCAGTGTCTCACATACGTACCCCACACCACTCTCTTGAAATGGGCGAGACATTAACTGACTGTCTCTATCACTCAACCCACACTCTTCTGGGCGGTCCTCACACTCATACACCAGGACTTCAACCACGGGGAACCCCTCTCCCTGCACCTCTCATCCAGAGTCGGTAGAGTCTCCCTCCTTTCACTAGGACTATGCGCCCCTGCGCTAGTTCCCCAATCCACCTCAGGGACACTGCACACCAATGGAGCTATCTCAGGTCCTTGAATCCCCTGGTGTAGATCAACCCCTCCTTCAAGTCAGGTGCCACATCCCTGGGTGGGTGTACTACACTGTCATCACTATATACTTCAATTTTGCTGCCACCACTGGACCCCACCCTCTCTGGGGAATCCAGACAATTAAAACTGCGCTCCAGGGGTAACCTCCCCTCTGGAGCTAACTTCTCCTTTTCTGCTATCTGCGCTAGGTGCGCCTCCAGCTGGGCAATCTCTATTTGGAGCCTCTCCAATTCCAGCTGGTACTCCCTCTCCCTCTGTCTGTCCAACTCCTCTGGGGACCATGAAGGGGATTGGGCACTACCCTGTGCACTAGATCCAGCAAGGGACTCCCTACCTATGGGACCTTCCCGCCTGTCCCCCAACTCCTCTGGGGACCATGAGGGGAATCTGGCACTACCATAGGCACTAGGCTCATCAAGGAACTCCCCACCTATGAGATATTCCATAACACTTTCTTCCTCCTCTTCAGACTCTCTAGAGCCACCCTCAGACCAACTACCCTCTTGGTAGGTGTACTGGGACTCCAAGAATCTCCATCTGTCTTGTTGCCAAAGTCTCAGGGATGTCTGCAGGGATAGCTGAGTCTCCTTCCTACTCACTGCTAAGCCCTTCTCCTCACAGAACCCCCTTAGCTCCTCTAGACTGTAGGTTAACCGATCATCTATATAAAAGGTAGGTCTCATTTCAGCAAGACCCATTGTAGCAATATCTGGCAATATCAATAATAAAACAAATAGGCTTGCCCGTTGTAACAATCACGGGCAATATCAATAACAGATAGAAGAAAACTTCTCAAGAAAATGTATGCGGGTAAAAAATCACCGGCAATATCAATCACAATATAGGATCCAAAAACTTTCAAAAATGTATGTGGGTACTATCACCGGCAATATCAATAAACAATAGGCTTGCCCATTGAAACAGTCACTGGCAATATCAATAAAAGATAGACAAAAACTTCTCAAGAAAATGTATGCAGGTAAAAAATCACCGGCAATATCAATCAAAATATAGGATCCAACAATTCTCAAAAATTTATGCGGGTACTATCACCGGCAATATCAATAAAACATAGGCTTGCCCATTGTAACAATCACGGGCAATATCAATAAAAGATAGAAGAAAACTTCTCAGAAAAAATGTATGCGGGTGACAAATCACCGGCAATATCAATTACAATATGGGATCCAAAAACTCTCAAAAAATGTGCGCAGGTGAAAAATCACCGGCAATATCAATTACAATATGGGATCCAAAAACTCTCAAAAAATGGGCGCGGGTGAAAAATCACCGGCAATATCAATCACAATATAGGATCCCAAAAACTCTCAGGAAATGTGTGCGGGTGAAAAATCACCGGCAATATCAATTACAATATAGGATCCAAAAAAACTCTCAAAAAATGTATGCGGTACGTTATGGTCTGCACTCACTAGTAGTGTACACTATAATTATTGTATGCGATCATAAATGCAAGTCCAGATCCTCACCGCTGACCACCAATGTTAGAAATGGGGGTCTCTAGTTGGCAATGGCTGGCCACTGTCCAAGTAGGGACCCTTCTTCCTAAGTCAGAGTGAGAGGGCTACCCTCTTTAATACCCCTGCTCAACCCTGTGGTAACGTAGCATGAGCAGGTAGGCTTATCTCAGAGGCAGGGTGTGAAGCATTTATGACCATACACAGTAACACAGTGAGGAACACTACAGAGGGACACCACACAAGTAGTTATAAAAAATAAGTATCTTTATATAAAGGCAGATTTATCACAAGACCAATAACTGTAAAAGCCACAATACTGTCAAAAATAGGATAGCTGTTGAAGGGCTGTCAAAGATAGTTCAAAGGTTGCAAGAACAAGGTTCAAATTCAAGGCAGTGGTCTCTGCGACCCTTTCTCTCATAAGACTGTCAAAAAATAGGATGGCTGTTGAAGGACTGTCAAAAAATAGTTCAAAGGTTGCAAAAATAAAGTTCAAATTCAAAGCAGTGGTCTCTGCGACCCTTTCTCTCACAAAGTACCTGGGTTTAGTAGCAAAACCAACAAAATGTCGCAAAGAAGTGGTAGCGATGATTCGCGGCACGCGAGGCCGAGCGATGCGTTGAAATCCTTGCCGCAAGGGAGGATGATGCGCTGATCTGCGTGATGCGTGCGGAGACACTGCGACCAACTTCTGCACGCTAGGCCGCCGATGCGATGACTTTCTTGCCGCGAGGGAGAAGTCGATGCGACGATCCTGTTGCGCTGTGCGATTGTGTTGCGATGCGAAGAGATGACGCTCCGCGAGGGAGCGACGAAATCCGGTGCGATGCGATGAAAATGGCGGACGCACGGCGTCCGCAAAGCGATGTCTTGAAGCGATGATTTCTTTAGGGGTTGCGAGCGCTCGGCGACAGCAGCGCGATGATTTTTCCAGCGCGTCTCAGCTGCAGCGGCTCGCAAAGGGGCGTTAGTGATGGTTTCGTGTTGCGAGCACCCAGCGGCAGCAGCGCGATGATTTTTCCAGTGCTCTCGGCTGCAGCGGCTCGCAAACGTGCGTTAGCGACGATTTCCAGCACTCTTTTCTCTGAAGCAAAACTAGAGGCCCTGGAACTCACAGGAGCCTCATCAGCAGATAGCAATCCTCGCAGGGAGGAAGCAGGAGGTTGGTGGTGGAGTCTGATGTGCCTGAGACTCCAGCAGGAGGCTAGCTCTCTTCCTAGCCCTTGGGTAATTGCTGTAACAAAAATAAAAGTTCTCTCAAAACTTCCTTTTCCTCTTCTTCAAGGTCCATTGGTCACTGCTGCAGGCCAGTGCAAGAAACAACACACAAGCACAAGGACAGTCACTTCCTGCAGATTCCTCCAGTGGCACGGACAGAGTTTCCTCTCCAGATCCAAAAGCAATACAAATTGTAGGGGTTTGAGCACAGATATTTATACCCCAAAAGTCTTTGTTCTCAGAAGCTACAAGTCACTGAACCTAGCCAGAACCAGTTCTGCTCAGGCCTGGAGCACTTTGTTTACCAGGCTGCATTCTTCCTTTCAGAAAGAGGGGTCTGCTAGCAGACACACAGTAGGAGGTGGAGCCAGCATTCACCTTGCCAGGCACAGCCCTATTCAGGTCAAGGAGCCACCCCTCCCCATACTCTAAATGCAGATCTCTCTATTCAACCCAGGTCTGACTCAGCCTGCCCTGCCCCTCCAAAACCAGACAGCCAATACACATAACAGCAGAGCACACTGGAAGGCTTAGGCAAGAAAATACCTACTTTCTAAAAGTGGTATTTTCAAACACAGAATATAAAAATAAACTTCACTAAAAGATGTATTTTAATATTCTGAGCTCAGGCATACTAAATTCGTTTTTCTACCATGTTCCTGGGGTCAGTTAGGACTATAGGATGTAATAGTCAAACTGCCCATTCTAGCCTATGAGGAACAGGTAGCCTTACAGTAGTGAAAAACGAAATGGGGTGTAATTCACTACCAGGTCATGCTACACATACCAAGGCATGTCCTACCTTACACATACAATGCACCCTACCATAGGGGTGACTTACAAGATGCCAAGGGAAGGTTCAGGGGCTGGGAAGTGGGTGCACTTCACAGCCAAGATGGCAGTTCTTGGCTGCACACAGACACTGCAGTGGCAGGTCTGAGACACACTTTACAAGCTGCTTCTGTGGGTGGCGCAAACCAGCGCTGCATGCCCACCTGCAGCATTTGGTTTACCAGCCCTGGGCACACACAGGCCACACTACTAGGGACTAACAGGTAAACCAAATAAGCCAATCAGGGATATACCAATTCACATAGACATATTTACAAAGGGAGAGCATATGCACTTTAGCACTGAACAGCAGTGGTAAAGTGCCCAGAGTCATAAAACCAACAGAAACAGGTCAGCAAAAATACAGGAGGCAGGCAAAAAGTTTAGGGGTGACCCTGCAAAAAGGGCCATTTCCAACACCCCCCTTCCCAGCATGCCCATACTTCCTTCATTTTGACTCTGCTTCCCTGTGGGGTAGTGTGCCTGTGCTGACAGGATGGCTGACAGTGTTGTCCTGGCGTTTGTTTGGCTACAAGTCCCAAAAGTGTCCCTGTGCTTCACACAGCATAACCCAGTGTGGTAGTTCTTTGTGGGATATTTAATTAGAGTGTGAGGCAATGCATTCTCCCAGGTGAGTTGTGTGGAGTTTGTGTTAAGGGGGTGTGTGAGAAAAGCTGCTGGTAACTATGGTCAGAGCAGTCAGTCCTCCTTCCCACCCAGCCAGATATACCACCATGGAACATGCTTCCATTGCAGGGAGTGCAAGTTGGCTTTCAGGATGTCAGGCAGTGGTGTCCTGCTGTTGTTTTGAGCACAACACCCAGCAGGGGCTTGTTGTCCCCACAGCAGTATCCAGTGTCAGCCATCTTGTCAGTTCTTTTCCACTCCCTGTGATGTGAGCATGGTTCAGAGTGGTGTTGATGGGCCAATTGTGAGGGTGACCAATATCTGTGACTACAACTCCCATCATGCTATTGGCTATACTCACTTCACCAGCATACACACAATTCCTTCCTTTCAGTCAGCTTCCCTGTGAGGTGGTGTTCTAGTGGTGGCAAAATGTCTGACAGTGTTTGTTGGTTAGATTTGTGCCACTGACTTGCTCTATTTGTTGTTAGGTTTGTACATGTCATGACACAGTTACATATCACTATGAGATGGCAGGTATTGTGTTTGTCTGACTAGCATACACATCTTGGGATGATTATCTTTTGTTTACTGTGGCTTTGCTAGCAGTGCATGGTTTCACTATCCCCTTGACAGTGATGTGTGTGTATTGTCACACAATATTGGGTATATTGGTTGTGTACTCACCAGGCTCTGGGATGTCTGATAGTCCATGTACGCTCTCTGGTGGTAGGATGGCCCGCACCTTCTCCTCCCAGGACCTGAGGTATACTGGTCTGGCAGGAGGGCCACTGCCGGTGCGCTGACTCAAGGCGTGTTCCTTCTTGATTAGGTCCTTGACCCTCCTGCGCACATCATACCACCTGTTCTGGATGTCTTCCTTTGTGCGCAAACATGGTGATTGTGCGTTCACCCTGTCGACGATCCTCTCCCACATCTTGGTTTTCTGCGACATGGGGGTCTGTTGGACCAATGTACCAAACAACTTTGGCTCTACTCTGAGGATTTCATCTACCAGGACTTCCAATTTACTGTCTAAGAACGTTGGATTCTTCTTTGGGGGCATGGTGATGGGTGGTGGTGGTGATTGATGTGTGTGTGTGTGTGTGCAAGTGAGGGTGTGTGAGTGTAGGTTTTGCTGGGTGTATGTGAGGGTGCTATTAGGGAGGTGCTAATGGTGTGTGGCTTGTGTGATGGATGAGTTGTGAGTGTGTCTGTGGTTGCTGTATGATTGTATTCTGTGCTGGCAGGTCTGTTGAATTTGCAAAGGATCATGGTAGGGATTTGTGGCCTTTATATGGGTGGAGTTGTGGGTGTGTCTTTGTTCCATGTTTTTTTTCCCCAGTATTTATTGACTTTGTCATTGCTTGTTTGGCCCTTTTTTTTGTATTTTTTCCTTTGTATTTTTTGGGCATGTAGAAGACGTTCTTCTGACCGAGTAGGACGCCGCAGTTGGCTCGTGCGAGCATCTCCGAGTCTTTCACGCTGTCTTTCTGCTGGGTTTCATGTGCGGCGTACGCGTCGGTCGCGGAGTATTCGGTTGCTTCGGCTCCCTGTTTTCTATGCGTGTCGGTCGTACGGCTTGAGCTCCGTGCGACTCGTTCTGGTTTTACACGCATTGCATCATACTGCGCGGGTCGGAGTTCGCGGGTACGTATCTGTCGGGTTCATTCCTGGTGCGTGTCGGTCGGTTTGATTCGCGTAGATTTTCCGGCCGGATAGCTGGTTTCCGTGCGGTTCGGTCGTTCGGCTTGTGTTCCGTACTAGTCGGTCGTAATTCACATGCATAGCATCGTACTACGCGGATCGGACAGTGCCGGTACGTGTCGGTCGGACTAGATTCCCGTACCGAGTCGGTCGGTACGTTTTCCGGCCTGAATCGGAATCGGCCCCTAAGTGCTTTGTGATTTTTGTCTGCACATTGACCACAGTAACACTGCAGTGTGTGTACCCTGCCATATACAAGTGTTTCACCAGAAGTCAGGCAAACATCTTGGCATGCGGGTCAAAAGAAAGGAATTTGTTAACAGGAAATTAAGTCTATGAGAAACACATCTAAAATTTATAGCCACTATTGGACATTACACCTAAAGTGGCCTCCACTATGAGGGCCCGATTCACAAAAGTAATCTGACACAAAATCCTAACTTTACGAATTTCGGTATTCAGAAAAGGCATTTAGGAGTAGTAAAGTTAGGATTTTGTCTTAAGTTTGTCTTAAATTTTGGTCTTAAGACAAAATCCTAACTTAAGTTAAACTTAAGTTAAACTTAAGTTAGGAGTTTGTCTTAAGTTTTGGTCTTAAGACAAAATCCTAACTTAAGTTAAACTTAAGTTAGGATTTTGTCTTAAGACCAAAACTTAACACAAACTTAAGACAAAATCCTAACTTAAGTTTAACTTAAAGTTTAACTTAAGTTAGGATTTTGTCTTAAGACCAAAACTGAAGACAAACTTAAGACAAAATCCTAACTTTACTACTCCTAAATGCCTTTTGTGAATACCAAAAGTCGAAAAGTTAGGATTTTGTCTCAGATTACTTTTGTGAATCAGGCCCTCTGTTTTTAACTGGGACCAGTGGGCTGTCATAATAAAATTGAATTTTGGAGCACCACTGGCTTCCCCTTTTTAATACTCTCCACCACACTCCCGCTGCACTTCTGCTCACACACATCTACACTTAAAGGCCCTCTACCCGCACTACACCTAACGGGTTGGGATAAAAAGATCCCTGAAAAAGAGCCCCTCATAGGGTGGCCGTCAGGCTTTGCAGCGCCAGCCTGACGAGGAGCATGCCCTATGATGAAGCATGACACCCAGCTGGGTGTGTGAGGGCCCCCCTTCCCAAATTGGGAGACACCCTGTCTCCACCATAGGGTCACGGAACAGACCTTCCTAGCCTCATCTTCGCTGCCTTTCCTCCTGACGAACTGCATACCCCGTTAACTTTACTTGTCTCGCCGGGGGCACGTGTGCTGGACCTTTGAGCACCCTCAGTCCCTCTCCCTTTGTTGATATAATATCTCTCCATACCCATATGTTAAGGCGCCAAGCTTTCTTCCTCAAAGCTCTGCTTCATGCGGTTGCAGAAGTCGATTGGTCAACGGAAGTAACAAGAACACTACTAAGATTTTTTTGATGATAGAGAAAACCAAGAACCAGACAACTTATACATAGGACTATTTACACTAAAGGAAGTGAACAATGATATTGCCATTTCACCTCAACCTGTTTCCTTTGGCAGAAAGGGAGAGGTTCCTCGAATTTTCAGGGGCCGTTTGTCCAAAATGGAGAGTTTGTCAGATACATTTATCCCATTTTGTTCTGCCAGAGATGCATGGGACATCTGAGGGAATTCAATATCAAAATTTTTAAATTGCTTTAAAATTGTTTTCCTGTGGTTTTTCATGACCACTGAGAGTGGCAGATTCTCTGTGGCATGGTACATTTCAAATACTTCTGTGTTCTGTTTTGCACATTATACGAACATGTTTGTAGAGGACTTATTGGAAAAGGAAGACGAAGTTCATGCTATAATTGTCACTTGTCAGATTACTTGGACTTAGTTTTCCAGAAACAGCTGAGGGTGCTGCAGAGAGCTAATTACTTCACCATACATTCCTCATACAGTGCACGTCAATATTCAGGTTGTACTGCTTGTCATGTGTAGTGTCCTTCCCATTCCCGGAGTCCAATTTTTAACTTGGCACAAGGTAAGACCTTCAGTTTTAGAGAGGTAATGGCCGGGTTTCCCTCTTTTTGAGCCTATATTTTCCCATTCACAATTGAGCAGGCTTTTCTTGGTAAAATGTGAAGGGGAAAATTATTGAGTATGTGGTAAATCCTGAAAAACAAGAGCCCAGATTCTGACTGAAAATCCCAGTTGTGTCCAAATCAAGATTACACCAGAACTATGGATAAGGCTCTGAGTGATTATTTAACAGGAGAAATAAATGCATAAGATGATGAATATTGTACGTAGAGGGCAACATTAACTTCATATGAAAGGTTCCAAAACATAGAATATTAGAGAGTAAGCAATTGTATCTATCTGTGTCCTCAAAATGCATCCCATCTTATTTAACCTGTATCTTTGTGGTATTATGGCATTCTCATGTCACTGCTCATGCATGGTATTATGGCTCTCTCTTGTCACTGCTCGTGCATGGTATTGTGACATTCTCGTGTCACTGCTCATGCAGTGATTATGTTTAAATTGTATTCTATGTTCCACACTGTATTGTGACTCTTGGCTGCGAGTGCCCATCCGGTTCTAGAGCTTCTGGTCAGTCAGTTGGGTGCCGAGCTGGACTGGATGGGAGCTCGCCTTCGTAGGTATTGAAAAGTAATAAACTACTAAAGAAAACTTACCTTTTGCTGTGTCCGGATTCTTCACGCCCTTACAACATATTTTGGTGCCAGGAGTGGGATGAAGCTCAGACCCACCGACTGCCACTTTCCTTTGCTGCGGCTATCTGTTCCAGGGCGGGGCCTGTGTTCAAGAGGATGACTGAATTAAGGCAGTGGAGGTGGAAGGATGACCGAAGGAGAGGCCTTGAATGGCTAATGTTTTCTCTGCCGTTTCGCTGTTCCTCTGGAGCTCCTGAAAGCCCTCATTTCCACGGAACCGTTGTGGTGATCGCTTGCACACCGCGAGCTGTGCACGAGTGCTTCATGAGCCACGCGCCCAACCTGCTGAGGGCAATTCATCTAGCAAATGCGTCAAAGTGGGATGCCTTCCTGTGACAGCGCTCGTACACGTAAAGAACTCCCAGATGTGGTTGCATTTCAGTAGGCTAGCACGCTGACCTTCGAGTGACGTCAGGTCGTCACGTCAGCATGCGGCCATTTTGGAAAGTGGAAATCTGAACTTTAGTTGTGCCGGCTATCTATGTGAGGAGAGAAGCTGTTTCTTGACGTGCTCTGGATTTCTGAGGGGGCAAGTTTGTTTCAGGCCCTGTCAAATAATCTTTACCACTTATTTATTCATCTTTAGGATTTGTTGAATGCTTGGTGGATCAACTTATCTGTACTGCTTTCTCCTTGAGGTACTGCCTGCCCATTTCTCCAGAACTCTTGCTTCACGGGATCGTTTGGTTTATCGCTTGATTTAACAGGGCCACTGCCCAAGGAGTTATTCAAACTCCATCTTTCCTTCCAAAGGCTGGTAAACCCAATATTAAATGGGAGGAGTGGCTCATGATCTTTGAAAACTATTTGACTGCCATAGATGCAGACAAATACGCTCCTCCTAGGAAGATGGGCTTATTGTTGAATCATTTTGGTGTGGCCAGTCAGAGGGGTTTTGACAATCTTCCTCCGGTCCCTACACCTGGTGGAGAGGGCATTCCTGGAACTCTTATCTTGAAGGCAGAGAAAGGATAAGGAAACAGTACTCTGACGAGTCAAGTGTTTTACTTGAAAGGTTTAATTTTGCTATGTGCAAACAGTCAGGTGATGAGTCAGTTGAAGACTATGTGACTGCTCTGAGGGTCTTAGCAGCTAAATGTGAATTTGGGGCTAATGTTGATATTTATGTACGAGACCAATTTGTGTTCTATTGTTTTTCATAAAAAATTCAGGAGCGCCTTCTTATGTGTCACAATCCCACCTTAGCTGAAACAATATATGTAGCGAAAAGTATTGAAAGATCTATTGTAACATCGAAGTTGCTGTCCAACCATGCATGGCAATTACAAACAGCTGTCAATTCTGTTACGAGTGAGGAGGCTGTATGTTCCATTTGTGACAAACCTTCTAATGACAGGAGGGTTCAAAGAAATCAACAAAGTCGTGGGCAACAAATGTGTTTTAGGTGTGGCTCCAGGAATCACAGTGGGAACAGTCCTTCCTGTCCTGCTGTTGGCAAGAGGTGCAACAGATGCTGAAAAGTGGGTCATTTCCAGGGTGTATGTAGGGGAACGGCTGTTGGGGGAAGTTATAACAATAGAGTCAAGATAAGTAATGTGAATGTGGAGGATTTTGAGAGTGAAATGAGTAAAAACACCACGTTTTCAAATGTTCTATTAACGGTGGACTCACCCACTGTTGCATCTGTTGATTAAAAAAAGGCTATTAAAGGACCTACTGTGGATGCAATGATAGATGGCAGGCAGGTTCATGTCATGGCGGATTCAGGGGTCCCTGTTACCATCTTGACTGATCACACATTCTTCAGGTTATGGCCAGTTGAAACAGCTTTGTCTTCTCCTGACATCAATTCCAAGGCATTTGGGGAGCAGGATATAGACCTTCTTGTTTTTTTTTGGTACTCAATAGTGTGTTTGAGAAGGTCCATCACCACAAAGGCCTATGTGGCAGTGAGAGTGAGAGATATTGTTAAACGAGATCACCAATTGAGTCAGTCGGAGTTGGCGGTTTCCGGAGGAGGAGGAGGAGTTTCGTGCCTGCTGAGTTTGGAGTGCGGAGTGCGGAGCGCGGAGCGCGGAGCTTGAACTTGAGCAGGACTGGTCATTGCCTTTGCCTTTGCCGCTTTGCTTGCTCGCTCCCGTTTAGCCCGTTGTCTCCCTGCTTGTTCTTTTCCCTCTCCCCAGACGTGAAGCTGCCGCACCGTTACGATTCGCAACTCAGCGCGGCTCCCGTGGTTTGGGAGACAAACGGAGAGAAGTTGCGGGTGCGGCTGAGCTTCCGGTTTTGGGTGGGAGAGTGTTGGTGGAGCGTTTGTTTGTGGCTTGTGTCCCGTGTCCGGGGCCCAGGCCCCGCTGGATCGCCGGATTGCTAGGCTTCTTCACTCCAGTTTCACCGGTCTCTCCACGTGAGACCCCGCGGACCGCGTTTAAGGCTCCGGCACTCATCGGCACTGTGTGAGCCAGGTGAGCCCCTGTAGTGGGGGTGTAAGAGGGTGCCCAGGAGGGTCAGGCAGGGGTTCGGTGTTCACTGGATTAAATGTGATCGTTGGCATTGACATTGACATTGAGCAGCCTTGAGTTTGGAGTGGCTGGAGAGAGGCAGAGTGAGGCGAAGCGGTGAGGAATCAGTGCAATCTTGTCTGCATTCCAGTTACGAGGACTGAAAGAGTGGGAGCCAGGAGCAGGAGCCATTTAGAGGAGGCTTTGAGGCTGGAGTCAATGAGAGGAACTGAGGCTCGCTAGTGTGCCCTGCTTTCCCTACCTCGGAGCAATAACCCTGGTTGAATTTGCAGAGTAGTTGTTTTATTGTTACACAGTCTAGTAGCCTTACAGCGCATAGGCGTAGAAGAAGTCTCCTTGCCTTACAGCACTACTGCCGTTAACTGAAGTCGAAGTTTTTAAAGCCCTCTCCCTTTTTCTTAAAGATTTCATTTGAGCCTCAATTAGAACAATGACTGCAAAAAAACTACGTTCAGGTAAATTGGTGTATATAAGAGCCTGTAAAAAAACTAAAGCCAATCCTCTGAGAAATAAATCTGTACAGATTAATACTCTAAAAGGTTTTAATGCCATTTCCACCTATTTTTCAAAAAAAGAGATAGGCCAAAATAAGGAGGCAAATTTGGAGCCTAAGCCTGAATCATTACCTCCAAAGGTAGAAGGAACAATGGAAATTATATTTCAATCTATTGTGTCTTCTCCTGGAAATAGAATGGCTGGGGTGAGAGATGTGGTAAGCCCTGAAAACAGAGTGGAAGGCCCTTCACGTGAAATCTATTCTATTCATTCCACTGAAAATAACGTGTCTCCATCCATTATCGATTTATTTTCTGAATCTAAAGTGGAGGACCTTATATTGGAGGATTTTACACTTCCAGATTTGAACATTGATTTAAACCACTCCTTAAGGGCCTTGAAATCACCTAAGCCAAATACTTCGGATATTTCACATTTTTCAATTTTACAAACTCATCCTCCCGGTTCTCCCATAAAAATGCGTCTTTTTAGCAGCACGCCTAGCGGAGTGGATTCAATAAGTTCAAGAGCCTCTATCACTCCTGATTTTCTTCTGGCTCAAGACCCCCCAATTTTAGAGCCCGAAGAAAAAATATTGATGTCGGAATCCTTGGTTTGTCTGGAAAGAGTCTTATCTTCTATCTTAGCTCTTATGGAAAGATCAGTAAGCAATTCTGATCATATTTTGGATTCATTGTTGTCATTGACTAAATTAATAGTTTCAGACCACATTCAGCTACATAGTAAAGTTTCATGTCCCTTAACTGATAAGCATAATCTCTGTACAGTGAGCCCTTCTTTATCTCCACAGGTATCTAATTCAAAACCAATGAGATCTACTCAAACGAGTTTTACCATAAAGCCGAACTATCAAGACTGTGGTGTACAGGCGGATATACCTTTTAACTACTCAAAACATAAAGACAAAAAAAGTGTGGACTTGTTTGATGACTCCCAGTTCTTTTCCTTACAACAATTTTTTGAGCCAGAGGTTTTTGAATCTTCTCCTGTTAATCTATCTACTCTGAATACAGAAAAAGATAAAGTTAATGTAGAATGTAAAGTCTACCCAATATTTTTTTAAAAACAGGGACTAATAAAAATAATCACTCCATTTTGAAGGAATTAAAATGTGATCATCTGTTACCATAAGAGAAGGTTTTAAAAAATGAAGGAAAACCCGTTAGGAGAAAGAAGAAATCAAAAGAGGAAATACCCGGAGGATTAAGAAGAAAAGGGCCAAACAGCTTCATTTTGACCCTAATTTGAATCTATCTCTACCTTCAATCCCCGTTGTAAAAGATCAGAAAAGGGAAGAACCTCAAATGGAAATTTCATCTTCGAACTGTAACCCACTTCAGTCGAACTCTAGTTCAGTAATCTTGGTGTCACAAGAAGCTACTTCTACAGAGCCAAGTACTGCAGCAAGTGTAAAAAGCAGCTTGAATCCTGAAGCGGTATTATTTTCATCCGCTTTGGGCAGTGAGGTGATCTATAATGCTAGTAAACAGTTTAAGGGAAATCATTATGTTTGCACTCAGCCTTCTGCCCCCTTCTCGTTGGATTTTATTTTCATTTTTGACTACGAGTTATATATGAATAGGTCTTATTTATTGAGTTGTTTTGCCGAAATTTATGATCTAAAAATGATACAGAGTAGCGATTTGGCTTTGGTTCAAGTTCTAAAATATGGCAAGCTTGGGGGTGCCAGAGTGACGTTTGGGTCTAAGGTGACGTCACATTTAATTATCTCAAACCTAGATAAATTACGGTGTTGTGGTATTGATGTACTGGTCCCCAATGAGGAGAAAGTTCCTGAAAAAGTATCTATTAATAGTTGGCTCCCCTCTACAGAAGATCTACCGTCTTTTGATCCTTACCATTTAGTAGGGGAAAGGTCACTGCAGATCTCTCTCTGTAAGGATGGAAGGAGAGTTTCCCTCCAACCAGAGAAAAACAGCAGTAGAATATTACCGGTAGTTGAAAATAACAAGAAATGGAGTTGGGTGGCAGGGACCCTGAACACAAATAGTACAGTAGGTCTAAGGTTTGGGAACTCCTCCTAGCAAGGGCCTCAAACTGGTCTCCTGGAACGCAGCCGGCCTAAGCACAAGTAAAAATAAATGGCTGTTCTTGAAAGAACAGAACGCCGATATAATATGCATCCAAGAGTCCTGGATTACTACGAATTGGTCCATGGAAGATTATTATGTGCTGAGCCGCCCTGCGTTTCCAGTGAGCAGGGGACATGCGAAAGGTGGTATTGCCATTCTGCTTAGATCACGCTTTAAGTGGTCCTATAAAACAATTCCACATTCATCTAAATTATTTCAGGCAAATAAGCTAGAGACTAAAGTCAATTCTACGAACTCTGAGTCCCTTTTAATTGTGAATGCATATATCCCTCCAGGCGCTTCTAATATATATTTATTGAAAGACCTGTTTTCCTTTATTTTATCCATTTTCGAAAATTCTGAATGTAAGAACTTATTGTTGGTTGGAGACTTGAATGCTAAAGTCTCCACCCATAGTTTGGGGCTTTTTGCAAACTCCACTAAGGAGGAAGCATTAAAAATACCATCAGCTCAATTCCCAAATCATAGTCGAACGGATAAAAGAGGAACAATTTTATTAGAAGGCTTAAGAAACTTGGAGGTTTTAGTAGTCAATGGGAGACTAGGAAAAGACATCCCAGCGAAAAATACACATAAGGGACCGAAGGGTGGTTCCATCATTGATTATGTAATTTCCTCCGTTGATTTCTTTAATAGATTATCAAATATGGAAATTTTGGAAAACCAATTTAGTGACCATATGGTGATTAGTTTGAAAATAGATTTGTCCAGTACTGGGGAGAGCTCATGGAATTTTAGGGATAAAGAGGTAGCTTTCAGCAAAACAAATAGCAGAATTTACTGGAATTCTTTGGCCGTTTCAAAACTAAAATAGTCATTAACTATCTTAATAGGTGAAAAGCAGCTTAGAGTAGCGGAACTGCAAGATTACCCCAAAATAATTTGCTAGAATTTTATAGTCACAGTATAAATTCTATGGTTGTGTCTTGTAAATCTTCTCACCCAAATATCAAGCAGAGAGTATGTTTTAATTCATTGCTTCAAATAAATAGGGTCTTAAACAAATTAGTAAGGGCTCAGTTTGGGAATTACTCTCCTGAACAAAAGAAATTAATAGATTTACTAAGGAGGAAAAGACAACGGAAAAAACGCTCATTAAAACAAAAAAGGAGGATTATGAATGGGTTCAATTAAAAGAAGCTGCGGCTAAAAATAACTCAAAACGATATTGGGAAATAATTGCGGAAAGTTGTGGTACCAGAATTAAATCTCTTCCTATTCCAATAAATGAAGAAGAATGGAAATTCCACTTAGTAGAACTCTATTCCGCGAATTTAAATTCCCTTTTCCCGACTTCTTTAGAATTACCTCCTCAGAAATTTTAATCGATCCCCCTACTAAGGAAGAAATTGTTAGATTGATTAAAAAAATGAGAGCTTCAGGAGCAATGGGTCCAGACGAAATTCCCATGTCCATTATAAAAAAAGAGCCTGTATTATGGGCAACATATCTTACCCCCTTGTTTGAATACTGCTATCGCTATGGGCGAACTCCCTCGTCATGGTCTGGTAGTATCCTAATTCCGCTGCATAAAAAAGGCGAAAGACATCTACCAGGTAACTACCGCCAAATTGCCTTATTAGACGCAGTAGGGAAAATCTTCGCCCGCAGTATTCTCGAGAACCTCACTGACTGGGTAGTAGAGGAGAAAATCCTCCCCATTGAGCAAGCAGGGTTTAGGAAAAATCACTCTACCTTAGATAACATCTGCTTGTTGAAATTAATTGAAGAGAAATATACGGTCTTTCGCAAAACAAATGTCTATGTAGCATTCATAGACTTTTCTACTGCGTTCGATAAAGTAGATCGGCCACTTCTCTGGAAAAAGTTATATAAAATGGGGATGCCTCCTATTTTGTTATCTTTAGTTATTTCTTTATATTCGCAAACATGGTGTCGGGTTTTAATGGGGGGAACACAGGGCCTATCTTCAGTTATTAATACGGAAAATGGATTGAAGCAAGGTTGCTTATTAGCACCTTTATTGTTCTCTTTATATGTAAGAGATCTTCCGGATTGTTTTTCCTTAACGGAAGGAGATGCGCCAAAGATAGGTGGCCGCTCCTTTTCCTGTCTCATGTATGCAGACGATATTGTAATTATGGACCTGACCCCTATAGGTTTGAATAAAAAATTGTCACGACTCCAGAGTTATACGTCTGCACAATTTTTGAAAATAAATGTATCCAAAAGCAAGGTCTTGGTTTTAAAACAAGGAAAAAACAGAAAATTATGTAATTTTAATTGGAGAATTGGTCCTGAAAAATTGGAGATTGTTGATTCCTATCTATACCTGGGGAAAGTTATTTCAAGTAGTATGAAGATAAATTCCCATATTGCTCATAGCTCTTCTAAAGCAATGTCGCATGCAAATGGCCTACGTCTATTTTATACTACGATGGGTCGAAGACATTTTTCACATTTGCTGTTAGTTTTTAAAACTAAAATTCCTCCTACCCTGTTATATGCAATTGAATCTTTACCACTAAGGGAATGGAGCTTTTTGGATAAAATCGAAGGCCAAATTTTCCGAAAACTATGTAATTTTAATACACTGGTTCCAATAGCTGCTATTAGGGTAGAATTTGGCTTGGTAAGCTCCTTTTCACAAGGTCTAGCTAGGGTAATTCGTTGGGGGTATCAACTAAAGAATAGTGAACCTTTCTCTTTGAGGAGTTTTATCCAACAGGAAATTTTTGAAGGACAAATGTACACATACTCTTTTTATAATGATTTCCGCCTGGCACTGCAACATTTTAATGTGCAAGAGGATTTTGTCTTATCCTTATCTCCTATAGAATTAAAATCCTTTTTAAAGATTTCTAGTGGCCTAATTAGCTATCAGAGAGATATTAGTATTTGTAGAACGAGGGCCAGACTGGAAACAATAGTTAAGAATGCTTCCCCGAGAGTTTCTCAGAAATATCTCTCGTGGCACTTAGGCCACGGTATCCGCAGATGGATTACTCTTTTCCGTATGAACCTCTTACCCTTAAATGATTTAATCGGAAATTGGTCATCTAATAGGGAAGGTGGAAAAAACTGTAACTTTTGTATTCAGGCCACTCAGAATCTTGATCATGTCTTGTTTGTATGCCCGGCGCTGATTGTATTCCGCTATAGGTGGCTACGTCCTATGTTTATCCAGAATGGCATTAAAAATGTTACAGCTGCTAGAGAATTTTTGCTTTGTCCAAAAAATGAAATTGTATGCACTAAACTTTTTAACTTTTTTAGGGAGTTTATGAATATATTTTAAATGGTTTTATTAGACCCTGAGTATGGTTGGTTATACAACTTATTAATTTGTGCATGTGCATTGATTTTTTCCATTTGTGGAAAATTACAAATATATGACTGTTGCTAATTCTCTGCTGTTCACATTAATTAGGTATTTCTTCCCACCATAAAAAAGTTTTAAGGGAAATATCTTCGCTGCTTTTTTGATGCACTTTAGATAAAAATATATGATCCTGTAATGATAGGATTCTTTTCCTAATTGCAGTTAAAATTAACAGGACCTGATCTTTTATTGTTTTAGTACAGGAGATAATAGTTTGATTGCTGCTACCCTATTGCCATTGTAAGATGCACTTTACATAATGAATTGTTATTATTGTTGCAACATGAAGTACTTTATTCTATAATATGCCATCAGTTGAAATTGCTTTTTAATGTTAATCCATCTTTTGTACATGTCCTTTAATTCATCAAGGAGTGATTATTTTAGCTCTCCTATATTGTTGGGTTTTATTGATGTTTAAATAATATCCTAGTGGTCATTTTGGAAAAATTTTATGCTGTATGACTACCTTTGTATAAATTGATATCGAGGTGTAGATGGAATGGTTTTAGTGAAGTATTGTTTTAACGGTTGCTGGGTTTATGATATGATTATCCATGTATGTTTTAAGTGGACCTCATTAGAGATCCAAATGCTTAATACATATATTGAATTGAATTGAGAGATATTGTTGGTTGGAAGGACCTAGCAAAGCTTGGCATCATCTTATGTCCTGGTCAGGATCCTCCCATTGTTTTGGGAGAGCCACGGTTAAATTTGTTGTCCATGGGGCTTAAGACTGACATGGCAGCCAAGATGTTTGAGTCATATCTCAATGTGTTTAAGGATGTGGTTGGTACTGTATCGGGGTTTGAGCACAGCATTAGACCTAAGAAGAGTGCTCTTCCTGTGGTACACAAGGTTAGGCCTGTGCCCTGAGCATTAGAGAGGATCTTAAGGTAAACTTAGGGAGGAGAAGATTATTGCGCCCATTGATGCGTCTGAATGGGTGTCTCCCATTGTTTTTACCAAGAAGACGACTGGGGATCTCAGGCTATGTGTAGACTTGATATCGCTCAGCCAGAATATTGTGGTTCATTTTCACCCCCTACCACATATTCATGAAATGGTGGCCAATATTGGTTCCTCTAAGTTTTTTTTCGATCATTGACTTACACTCAGCATATCACCAAATACAGCTTTCAGAGGAATCTCAGTCACTCACCACTTTTGTGACCTTGTTTGGTGCTTTCAAATTTTTGAGGCTGCCTTTTGGACTTGCATCGGCGGTGAGTGTCTTTCAAAAGTTGATGGATGGTTTGTTTGGTGATATGCCGCATGTGCAAGCGTTTCAAGATGACATACTTATTTACACTGATACTGAGGAGGAACATGTTTTGGTTTTGCATAAAGTGTTAGGCACTCTTCAGACTAGAGGTATGACCGTGAAACCCAGCAAGTGCAAGCTCCTGGTACATGAGGTTGTATACTTAGGACACCTCATTTTTGATAAGGGGATCAAGCCTAAGTTTTGCAATGTAGAGGCCATTAAGGGTGCTCCAGCTCCAACGGATAAGGATGAATTGCGTTCTTTCCTGGGGCTTTGCGAATATTATGCCAGGTTTGTGCCTGGGTATGCCCTTACAGTTCAACCATTAAGATCACTGCTTAAGAAAGGTACAAGGTTTGAATAGAATGAAACGATCAATTCTGTTTTTGAAGAACTTAAACTTCTGTTGGTAAATGCTCCTACACTGCGACCCTTTGTTTCTACGGGCAAGTCTTTCATTATTGTTGACACCAGTAACAAAGGGCTAGGAGCAGCCTTTGGTCAATGGATAGATGGGCAAGAAAACACTATTGCATTTGCCTCTAGAGTATTGTCAAGTGCTGAAAGCAACTACAGCACCATTGAAAGGGAGGAGTTGGCCATAGTATGTGCAGTGCAAACATTTAAAACTTATATTTGGGGCAACACGTGTGAGATTTTTAGTGACTACAAACTTCTAGTATTTCTTTTAGCTGGGAATGGCTTGGGGAGAGCATCTGCATGTTTGGTTTGATTATTATCCAAATTACAAGAATATGACTTGATTGTCAAATACATTCAAGGGGGAAAAACATTTGTGCAGATTGTTTATCACGTCTTCCTGTTGCATGTAGTAGTGATTCCCTGGAGAGTTCTGACAAAGAGTGTGTGGTGGGACTCGTGGATGCTGCACTTGCTTGCCATGGGTCCATCTCCCAAGAAGAGTGGTGTGAAGCTATGAGTGAGGATGTGATCTTGAAGAGAGTTGAAAGTTATACTAAAAAAAAGTGGCCATCTGAGAAAACACCCACTAGTGAGATGAGGTGTTTCAATCAAGTGGCTGAGGAATTATCATTTGAGGATGGAATTTGCCCCATGAACCTCAGACAGAAAATCATTAGCATAGCACATGAGGGACACTTGGGGATTTCGGCTACCATCAAGAAATTGAGACAAGTCTACTGGTGGCCGAGTATGGATAAGCAAGTTGCAAATATGGTTGAAGCTTGTCCTCAGTGTGTGGTCTCTGACAAACATTGGAAGATGTCCAAGAAACCTTTACACCCAGTTCCTTTTCCAGAAAAGGCATGGGAAAAGATTGCCTTAGATTTTTCTGGGCCTTTTAATCTGCTTCCGGCTGACAAGAGGTATTTCTTAGTAGCCATCGACTACTTTTCAAAGTGGATGTACTATTCATTTGTTGAGATGGCCAACTCTTCCTCTGTGATTTACTTTCTTGAAAGCATTTTTAAGATGGAGGGTTCTCCTTGTTCCATTGTTACCGACAATGGAATGCATTTTGTCTCAAAGCAAATGGAAAACTTTTTGAAGAAGTTTGATGTGAAGCCTTTGCAGGATGGCCTTTACAGTCCAGGTTCCAATGGACTTGCTGAGAGGGCTAATCGGTTCCTCAAAGAAGGCATCCAAACTGCTCTTGCTGCTAACATCAATGTTGCGGATTTTCTGCAAGAGAAAGTTTGGGCATACCTGACTTCTCCTCACTCTACCACTGGGGTTACCCCATTCAAAGCACTCAAAGGGCGGGAAGCCAGATCTAAACTCATGCCTAATTGGTTCTTAAAACTTTCTCCTGGATTAGATTTGGAAGTGAGGAGAAATAAGGAAGGGGATGTTCACCTCGTAAGGAACAGGGTGGCAGCCAAACAGTTAGTGCAGAAATGATTGCATGATAGTAAGCACAAGGTCAAAAACACTCATTTTCCTATCAATGATTGGGTGCTTATTAAAAAACCGTTTAGAGTCAGCAAAGGAGAGTCCACATTTTTCCTTCCTGTACGTATTGTAAGAGTCAGCAAACCTTCTGTTTTACTTGAAGGGAAAGGATGGTGGAATAAGGACAATGTGGGTTGCTTAAATAAACAGCAACTTGAAATTTTTAGGCATGTCTATGCTGACAGGGAAGGAGTTGAAGACTCTACTTTGAGTTATGATCTTGAGACTGTGTCTGAGCAAACAGCCCAAACACTGAGTTATATTGGTAGTGATGGTGAAAGCAGTGCTGTGGTCATTTCTCAAGACTATGGTATTTGCACTGAACTTCCTACTGTGCAAAATGAGATGGGCCAGAAGGACTTGGGGGCATATTAGCAAGACCGGCGGTAAAATTAACGCCGTTTTAGCGGCAGGAAATTGCCGCTAAAACGGCGATAATTTTACCGCCTGTCTTGCTAATATGCCCCTTGGTTTCTTGCAGCAAGCGTTCTATCAAATTTCCCTCGAAGTTTCCTGACTATATTCTCACGTAAACTGCTCTGTGTAAAGGAGAGGGGTGATATGGTATTCTCGTGTCACTGCTCGTGCATGGTATTATGGCATTCTCGTGTCACTGCTCATGCAGTGATTATGTTTAAATTGTATTCCATGTTCCACACTGTATTGTGACTCTAGGCTGCGAGTGCCCATCCGGTTCTATAGCTCTGGGCAGTCAGTTGGCTGCCCATCTGGACTGGATGGGAGCTCGCCGTCATGGGTTTTGAAAAGGAATAAACTACTTAAGAAAACTTACATTTTGCTGTGTCCGGATTCTTCACTCCATTACAACAGCCTTATTTGATATTTCTGCCCTTACTGGCTTATGCCCTGCTTCTCAGCAGGTATTCTTGAAAATGTGAAAGGCAGCAATTGCTAGCTAATACTTGGATGGTCGGTGTCCATTTCTAATTCCCAAAGAGCATTTTTCAGACTGTAAGTTAGGAGTCTGGACATTTTTAGAAACCAATCCAACTTCAAATATGTATACTTCATGTTTTCTTTATTTGGGTGGATGCAAAAATAGGTTATTTTACATTTTTTGCTGAGGTTACAATAACACTCATTCATGAAAGCCAGTTTGTCGCTTGTGTGCAACAGAAAGCAGATGGGTTATATGTGGCACTAGATACTTGATTACAACTTGGCAGTAGGTGGGGATACTGCTGTAGCCTGTCACAACTAGCCTGCAAATCAGGACTGATATTACCAGGTACAAAGATGCGCTCATTAAAATTGTATGCGGGCGCAGATTGGGATTGCAGGCTCAAGCATGGCTCATCGTCCGCATACAATACAGGAGGAGCATAAAATGCTCCTCCCGCCTGTCAACATTGCGGGACTGGAAAACAAAGTCGAACCCTGCGAGTAAGTTCAAAGCAGTCATAAACAGCAGGGAGCCACGTGTGGAAGGGTGCCAAGGGAGCTTTTTTATGTTTGGGTTGTGACAGCCTATTTAGCTCTGAAACCAGCACTTTAGCCCAGAGCTTACAAGAAGTATGCCAGAGCTGCGGATTTGTCCTGATAGGACTTCTTGGCTGAAATTGTTTGTCCCCAAAATGTTTCGCACATAATTATAATGCGGCGGAGGGAATTATGTATTGACAGAGTTGACTGGATTCAAAGAAAACATTTTACTCTTTGACAAATGCACAGTTTGCAAACGATAGTTAACCAAACTAATGTCATATTCTTGAGATTCATATAATACTACATTTGAATTAGGATTCATGTAGTAGTTTTCTCAGGAGTGACATCCAGCGGCGGCTCCTCTGCTAAGATGGAGCGTCGCACCACTGCTCTTAGAACAATGGAAAAAGGAAAAATAAATGATATTAAAACATTATTATCAATGTATTTTTCGTACCGGCTATGGGGCTATGTTAAGGCGGGGTGGGGCTGGGGTCACAGGGAGGAGTGGTTTGTGCACCATAGGTGCGCATGACAATTTGGTCGGCCGTCTTGTGCCAGCCAAACAGTCATGCACACTTACAATTTCTCCACCTGGCTGTGTTTTGACAGCCGGGTGGCATGCACAGACTCCCAGGCACTGTATGAGCGGCCAAACAAGTCACTCAAACCAATCATGATGCTGCTGTCATGCTGATGACAGCAGCATCATGATTGGCTTAGGGAAGCTTGTGTGCTGGAAGGAGCCATGAAGAGAAGAAGATGGAGGAGAAGCTTCAGGCTGTTATCAGGTAAGTGTTTTTCTTCAAATCCTCCACTCTACCCCGCTCCGTAGCACCTGCCACTGGTGACATCATGTGTAGCTTAGTAACCGACTGAAAGTATCTCGACAAACGGATAGAAATGAGCTGGTCTCCCCATATTACCTTTAAAATATGCTATCTTCACATACAGACAAAAACACTTTTCTATGGCACTTGAATACCAATACTGTCCTCCTGCACATACCAAGACACTCATTTAGACCTCACTAGGTAAATGTGTACTGGGGTGAAGTGCTGATATTAAGAACCCGAAGCAAAAGAGGCTAAAACACACAGTACTCACTGGTTGTGAAACACAAGATGCAGGAAAGAAAATGATTTGAGGAAACACAATAGGTGGTTGATATCTTTAAAGGTTTACTTTGACTGGCTGCATTTGTGTTTGTGAAGCAGTGAAATTCAATGTTATATTCTGTGTTATTATAAGCTTTTATTCACGTGTCAATGTGGGCTTGCTAGTGGGAGTGGACCATGATACATATATTTGCTAGATTCACAAACCATGTATGTTTCTGCTTATATCAAACTTATTTTCTAAATACAAGTCCTACTTGTATAAGACGTTACTGTGATCAGAGTGCATTTTTTCAGAAAACATGGGAAAGCACTGCGAATCAATCATTTGAGGAGAGAGTGCATAAAGATTGGATAACAGCCATGGAGTTGAATGATGCATTCGCCACAACATGGGCATTTTGTAGCTGTATGTCAAGATGGTTATACCAAAGTAAAAGTGATACCCTACACTTCAGGCCTGATGCCAATTGGGACATTACCCATAAACCAGGTAATATCGAGGCCCCCAATACAGATGCATGGTGGAAGAGGATGCACTAGTCTATGTTTGCAGAGACGTTGGTGTTTAAAGGAGGTGTCTCATTCCATGCTTCCCTTGAATAGGCTCATTCACACACCATAGGTTATCAGCAGTTCCCTACATCGATTGAGGTCCTTTATATATTTGCTTCTAAAGTATGGAAAAAGCCCACTAAAGATATGCTGACCATATAAAATAGTAAATGTATGTCTGTGGACTCCTGTGGAGCATGGCTTTGGGGACACACAGGGGTTGAGTTTCTGCAGAGAGCAGAAAACAATTTTCTGAGAATGTTTCTCTCGGTGCCTCGCTGGTGCTCCCTCTTTGTCTGTCATAGTGAGACGGGACTTCCTCATATCAGGGATCAAATGAAAAGCAAAAGAGAAGACTAAATAGTTGTATTTCAATCATTGTGAAAATGCAGGATTGGGGGCTGAACTGTGCAAAACCTTTGTGCTCTCTCACATTTATTTACAGATATCTAAGCCAGAACCTTATCTCATTTTTGTGAAAATCCAGCAGCATAGGTTTCATTTGACAGTACCAGACTGCACACCATACACAATCTTGTTTTGTTTAATTGTAGTGCATACCCTTCAAGGAACTGTTTAATATGTCCATTCAATATTACTTCAGAGTAAAGCACATAGCACTTTTATTTTGTTTTGTTAATTTGCACATTATATTCTGCGGCTAGGAAACGTTATTTACTTCTGATTTTAAGATGTTTAACATTAACTAATGCAGGCCAGCATTGAAGGCTCTACAGCAGCTTCCAACAGAAAAGTGTCGTTTAGCTGAAATACATTTTATTCAAACTGCTCTGGAGAAGAGGAAGTTTTATGGCAAAACAGACCGCTGACAACAGGTTGAAATATATTGAGATCTTATGTCTTTTTTTATTGCAATGTATGGCGACGCGGGTTTCTGGTGGAAAATGTTTATGAATTTTATCCTTTTTTGCATACAATCTGCCAAATGCTGTTTTTTGAATGGTGATTGTGGTTTATTTTGAATCTGTGCTCTTATGACATTTTTAAGTCGAATAAAGAATCATGATGATCATGATGACTTCACATATTAATATTTCATACTGATTTACCTCACTAGAATAAAAAATACCAACACCAAACCTGTACTTTTCTTTGTTTAGGAATATCACATCACAGAAAATAACACAGGATTCATAACCAAATAGGGTAATTTCCCTAATATACATTTTTTTTTACTATACTGTCTAACACAACTTAGCGCGTGAGGGAGGCTAGACAATTGAGTATTTATGATACTTATATTACAACCCCACTTTTGGGATATATTTTACTTGCACAGAGACACTGGCGAAAATTCTTCCACCAGAGAAGGAAATTGGTGATGCTTCAGCTAATCGTCTTTTCCAAATACAAGCACAATCAATTTTGCAGAGAATCCTCTGTCACCCTGGCCTAGAATTCTCAATTTGTCAAAATTCGCCATGGCCTCCGGGCATAGGTAAACCCCCTTCAAAATGGTGAATGTACAGTTTACACCCGAAAAATTGTAAATCACACCTTAGGGCATTTGAAAAAAACGCTCTTACTAGCATACTGTTGAGTTCAGTCTTGTATACTGCATCCTGTTCATTTTGCAGCTGTGACAAAATTTCTTGTGGGATGTGTAATATATGAGCATGATTTGAAGCAGAGCATAATCCTAAACTGAAAAAATGACATGCTGTCAGTCATGTTCATTTTCCAATAGACTGCTGCCAGACTTGAACGTTTTTGCGAAGGAGTTGACATTGCTTTGGTTCTGTCAGTGATTAGTGCGGATAGCGATGCATATTCATGAAGAAATCTACTCAAGTAGATAAGCGGTACATTATTTTGCAGGAACGTCGTGGGAAAACACACTTACTCTTAAAATTTCTGCACCTGGAGCGATACAAGCGACTCACCGGATTTAGGAATAATAAATATTTTGATGCCTCTGAAGTTTTCTTGCGCGTTTTCTCCATAATATCTTTGAAAGGGAATAATCAGCAGCTAAAGGAAATGTTTTATAAGGGGCAACTTGCAATATCAGGTACGAAACTTGTCACATCGTCTGCAAGTAATGTATATTTTCAAAGGTGACGCTAAGGCCCTCATTCTGAGGTTGACGAAATACCAGGTACAAATTCTGCACCCTATCAGTACTCATAGCGTTGCACATTGGCGTAACATTACCCCCCTCAACCCCCACAGTACAGGGGGCCCGAGGTCCAGGGAACCCCTACGGCACTGTGCTAGGGTGGGAGCCCCTGGCCTAAGAGCTCCCGACTGGGTCCAGGGGGTCCCTCTTTGTACTTTGCAGAGGGGCCCTCAAGTTTTGTTATGCCACTGAGAGTTAAGTACGGTATTTAATGAAGGGTGAAATTACTTCCTGTTATATCTGACATCCTTAGGGTGCTCTTCCCCCAAACAGTTTGCCTGCTTACCGCCTTTTTTTGCAGTATCTGTTTGTTAGCTTTTGGATTTAGTTTACTTATAAGTCCCTTGTAAAGTGGTATGTCATATATCCAGGGCCTGTAATCTAAATGCTACTAGTGGGCCTGCAGCACTGGTTGTGCCACTCACACAACTAGCCTTCCAAGCCTGTCTCAGGACTGCCATGCAAGGCCTGTGTGTGCAGTTTACTGCCACTTCGACTTGCCATGTAAAATCACTTGCCCAGCCTTAAATTCCCCTTTAATTACAAATAAGTCACCCCTAATGTAGGCCCTAGGTAGCCCTAAGAGCAGGGTGATGTGTCACTAAAGGGTAGGTCAGGTACTTTTAAGTTTTACATGTCCTGGTAGTGACAGACACCCAAATTCATTTTTTCTACTGTGAGGCCTACTCCTGTCATAGGCTAGCATTGGGAATTTCTTAATACACTTTTCAGATGTAATTCCTGATTAGAAAGTAGTTGCTGCATCATGTTTCATATCCTTGAAATAGTTATGATAAATCCTTTATACTGGTAATGTTGAATTTAACATAACTAATTTAGAAATGCAACTTTTAGAAAGTGGACATTTCTCTGCTCTTACTGCTCTTTGTGCCTTGCAGCCTGTCTCCAATACACATCTGGAGGGGGTGACAGCTACACATTTTGCATTCCCTCTAAAAAACCACAAACAGAGGAAGGGTTGGTGTGAAAGAGAACTCATCTGTATTCATCTGCATTCTGATAGCTCTTCCTGGACAGGATGAGAGGGAGGAGCTGAAACTTACACCTGGGGAGAGGTGTGGCGCAGCAGCCAGGGTGGCTGACTCCAGAGCGTGGGGCTCACAGTTCGATTCCCAGCACCGGAGGTAGATCAGCTCAGCATCATGTGACTCTGGGCAATAGCTCACTTAATCTCTCCGATGCCCCCCAGCACCTTGAGACCCTTACGGGGGATTAGTTTGCGCTTTACAAATACTGGGTTACTTACCTGAATAAGCAGTGTCTTGTTTCCCACACAAAGTGTTGATCACCCCCTACTTATAGTCTGGAGACAGGGCTGGGAAGAAAGGGCGACCTGTGCAATGTAAGGGCCAGCTTTGAAGTCACTCCTACTTCAAAGGCACAACTAGGTATAAGTACTGGGCCTCTGACCCTACCACGACAGTATACTACTGGACCTGTGAAGAACTTTGCCAGGAGTAAAAACTGGTGTGCTACAGAATTGCCACTCTGCTTGACTTCTGCTCTAGAACTGCTTTTCTGCTTTGCTGTGGTACCCTGCTGCCTGTTGAGCTCTGCTGTGCTAAGGACATGGACTGGACCCATCTCACTTGAACCCAGAGCGACTTCAAGAGCTTGCTCCCTGTTCTGAAGTCTTAGGGCCATCAAAGATTTCCTTCAACACTGCAACAGCACCTGGCCATCTGTGAGTCCTGCCCTGTGGTGTCAATCCAGTCCTGGGCCCTTGAACGGGGACTTCTGCTATCCAGAACCATCAAAATCAATACAGTGACGACATTGCGCCGATCAGAACCAAAGCATTGCTTCGACAGACAGCATGGCTCAACAAAGACAGACAGCATAGCTTGACGACGATGCAGTGCCTGAATCATAAAGGGGTTCATCGACAAAGTCTTCATTGCCTGCACGGATCGGAACCAATGCATCTAGTCTTTGACATCCACGCTTGCTCCACCCTAGGTACTTTTTCAGCGAGACTTGCGTGAGTCTTGTAGCTGGCCTGCCTTCCATCGCAGTTGGCCTGTACTTTAGATTCACCCTGGTCCAATGCGACCCACGCAAGTTCCACTGAAATAGTAGCTTGTATGGAGCAAAGCGTCGATGTTGGTCTTTTCCACGCAGTTAGGTCGATCTGCTGGAGTCAAGCCTCACAGACGATGTGGAAGGATAGGCGCTGCATCGTCGTCGAACCTCGCAGTCAAGACCCGTGTCGTAATCAAATCGGCACTGTGTAGACACCAGAGGACATTGTGTCAGCACAACGGAGCCACTGCAGCAGTTTTTGAAGAAAACAGCTGCAGAACCCACTTCTGAGGCCCAGGACTGGAGGGGGCACCCCAGGCAAGAGTAGGACTTATAGATTGTAGAGTCCAGCAGCACCAGCAGTGTTGCAAGCAGTCTTTTATGTCCTTGAGACTTCAGAAAACAGGGGGAAGCTAGCAAGCCCTTGGAGAATCTTAGGTTCAAGGAAGTAGAGAGCAGGTCCAGACCCTCTTACTGACATGCAAGAAGCAGCAAGCAGCAGGCCAACACAGCAGAGCAGGTAACAAAGTGGCAGTTCCTCCTACAGCACAGCAGCTCTTCTTCCAGGCAGAATGTCCTTATTTCCAGCAACGTTTTGATTTGGTGGTGTCAGGGGTCCGGTACGTATTCCCAAATGTGCCTTTGAAGTGGGAGAGATATCAAAGAAGCATTTGAAGATCACAAGACCCCTGCCTTTTCTGCCCTGGCTCTAGACTCACTTCAGGGGAGTATGCAGCTCTTTGTGTGTGGACAGGCACAGCCCTATTCAGGTGCAAATGTCAGCTCCTCCCTCCCACTCTACCTCAGGAAGGTCCATCAGCGTGATGATGAACAAACAGGATGCACATGTCACATCCCTTGTCCTTTGCTTTGTGTGACTGCCTAGAGGGAATGCAGAAAATCCATCTGTTAACCCAGACACATATTCAGAGACAAGCAGAGGCACAGAATGGTTAAAGTAAGAAAATGCAAACTTTCTAAAAGTGGTATTTTCAGACTTGTAATTTAAAATCCAAATTCACCATAAGTTGTGATTTTAAATTGCGAGTCCAGAGACACCAATCTCCAAATTTCTATCACATTCTACAATGGCAGAACTGAGACATGTTTAAAGGTCTACCTAATTGGGTGGCACAAACAGTGCTGTAGGCCCACTAGTAGCATTTCATTTAAAGGCCCTGGGCACATATAGTGCACTTTACTAGGAACTTATAAGTAAATTAAATATGCAAATTGTGGATAAGAGTACACAGCATATGTACTTTAGCACTGGTTAGCAGTGGTAAAGTGCCTAGAATCCTAAAGTCAGCAAAAATTAAGTCAGCAAAACAGGGGGTCAGAAGGCAAAGAATCTGGGGAACCCATGCCAAGGATGCCAGGTTTAACATTGTGTAAATAAGTAAATGAAAATTATGCAAAGTTTGCCTACTTCTAGTTTCTTTCTTCTTTTCAAGATGTGCAATCTTGCAAAGTGTGCTATTTGCCTACATGCTTTACTCTAAATCTTTCCTACCCTGAAGCGCTTGGGCAAAAACCCCTGGTGTGCACAATTCATCCAAAGTTAGAATCCGAATGTAGGCACTGTTGGACCTGTCAGCCTTAGGGTGGTCTTCCCTAAACTGTTTTTCTTTCTCCCCTCCTGTTTGCTGAAATTAGTTTTTATTGGTCTTAGGACTATGTGCACCTTATCATTGCTAACCAGTGCTAAAGTGCTTGAGCTCACTTCTTAAAATATGGTAAAATTGGCTTACATCCAATTGGCTCATTTCATTTATGCATGTCTCCATACAGGGCTCTACCGCACGTGCAGTCCTTCTTCTGTCTACCATAAAGTCCAGGAGTGTTCTGAAGAAGGGTGCCCAGGTATGACGCATTTATGACTGGCAATCACCTTACCAATAAGGAAAAAGTTCCTAGGGGTAATCCTGATAACATTTTTATTTTCTACAGATTTTTTTATTGGCATTTAAATAAAAAAACGAGCCCCGGGCGGAGTTGGCGGAGTGCCACTACGCGGAGTTCCACAGAGTTGGGAAAAAACTCCTTGAAACTCCGCTCCGCTCCCCGCCTCAATCCCCCTAATAAAAAATATAAATTAAAAAATTAAAAAAGAAAAAAACACTTAACCCTGCTGTGGCGTCTCCTGGCTGCCCTCCTCCTCCTTGCCGCGGTCTCTCTCGCTGTCTCCTCGTCCACATACGTCTTGCCAGAAGGGCGCATGCACGCACGTGAGCGCATGCGCAGTCTTACCAAGACGTACAGTCCTACCAAGACGTACGTCCGAAATAGGAGTTTGCTTGGGTGGATTAGGAGACGCAAGAGAGACCACGGCGAGGAGGAGGACCCGGAGACACCACAGCAGAGGTAATTGCCTTTTTCCCCTTTTTTTTGTAGGGGGGGCTTGCTAACTCCGCTCCACTGCGGAGTCAGAGTTCTGCCTCTACTTCGGGTTCTCAACGGAGCACGAAGTAGGCAAAACTCTGCAAACTCCGCTGGCGAAGCGCAGCTCTCCCCGGGCTTGAAAAAAACAAGTACAAAAGGAAACTGTGCACTGTCATTTTCTTTAAGGTCATCATCATTTCAGCGCCCCCACATTCTTGCCACTCACCCTCCCCGACACAGTTGACAGCAAATCTCGACATGGCCTTACCCGATGGCATGTCCTCGAGATTAGTGGGGTTGAGCTCTTCACAAATATTGCAACATTTCATTTGGCTATAGTCAATCCCAGGGTTATCCATATATGCTCCACATGGTTCAGATCTGTTTCACCCCAGACATTCAGCATGCACCATTTTGTAGAGGCATTAAAGGAACACCCGCTCACTTTGCCCATACACGGTACCCCTGCCACCAAGAATCCCTGTAGCACTGGCCATTCTCATACAATATGTTAAAATGTACCAATGTATCCACAGCCTTACCGGCACCACACATCTGACACCCTACCCATCTTGACCATTGTAGTCTGAGCGTAGAAGGAGCGATGAAAGATCTTTAGCTGAATTAGGCAGAAACCCACCCGTATAGCCACCTCTCTAGGGGAGGCCAGGGACTCCGTCCACTCAATGTCCTCTAGGCCCTCCAAGTTGTGAAACCGCTGCTCTTACAGTTGCGTTAAGCATTAAAGGGGTAAACCCGGACAAATGCTACCCGACCTGGGTCAAAAGTCAGTACATATAAGAGATGGTCGTAGCAGAAATACAAATTAGAAACATGAACAAATAATGCTTCATTATTTGTTCATGTTTCTAATTTGTATTTCTGCTACGACCATCTCTTATATGTACTGGCTCTTACAGTTGCAGCAGGGCATAAGGCATGTTATTGAGTAACTATTTGTATGTTAGGAACGTGGCTTTTCATGGCATACACACGTCCAGGAGTCTGTCCTCTAGGGGCAAAGACTCAGGGAGCGTAACTCTTTTCAGCAGCACTGCCCTCAGTGCATGGCGTACCCATGTGTATCAATATGTCTCAAAAGGCGCCAGCTGATAGTCATGCTGCAAATCTGCTAAGGGGATAACGTCTCCCCAGGTCCATAAGTCCCCAACCTAAAAGAAGCCAATTAGTAAGTGTTGGACTTGGCCCATTTTGCAGGGTCATCCCTGAACTTTTTGCCTTCCTTCTGTATTTTTTCTGACCTGTTGTTGGTGGTTTTATGACTCTGGGCACTTTACCACTGCTGATCAGTGCTATAGTGCATATGCTCTCTGTATAAATTGTTGTTATGGATTAGTGATTCCATGATTGGGTTATTTGATTTACTTGTCAGACCCTAGTACAGTGCACCGTGTGTGCCCAGGGCCTGTAAATCAAATGCTGCTGGTGGGCTTACAGCACTGGTTGTGCCACCCACAGAAGCAGCTGGTAAACTATGGCTCAGGCCTGCCATTGCAGAGCCTGTGTGCAGTCTGGGACTGCCATGTCGACTTGGCAAGTGCACCCACTTGCCAGTCCCCAAACCTTCCCTTTTCTTCATGTTAGTCACCCCCTAAGGTAGGCCCTAGGGCAGGGTGCATTGTATGTGAAAGGTAGGACATGCCCTGATGTGTGTGGCATATCCTGATAGTGAATTACAGCCAATTTTGTTTTTCACTATTGCAAGGCTACCTGCTCCCATAGGCCAGAATGGGCAGTTTGATTATAACACCTTATAATCCTAACTGACCCAGGGAACAAGGTAGAAATTTGAGTTTGGTATGCCTGAACTCAGAATGTTGTTAAAATACATCTTTTAGTGTGGGTGATTTTTACATTCTGTGTTTGAAAATACTACTTTTAGAAAGTAGGTATTTTCTTGCCTAACCATCCAGCTTGCCTCTGCTAGGTTGTGTATTGCCTGTCTGGTTTGTGAGTGACAGGAGGGCATGGGCTCCAGCAGTCTGATGGGTCAGGGCTGGGCTGAATAGGACCTTGGCTGAATAGAGAGTAGGGGGCGGGGATTTCCTTTCACTCCCCTGAGCCCTCATAGAATAGAGAGTAGGGGGAGGAGATTTGCTTTCAGCTACCTGGGCCAGGTCTGCTTTTAACAATGCTGTCTCCTGCCAGGAAGCTGCACCAGTGTGGACAGAACTTGTTTTGACTAGGTACAGACACTCTCTGCCTTCAGAGAACAAAGACTTTTTGAGTATAAATATTGGGGCCCAGACCCCACGACTTTAGATCACTTCTGGGAATCAAGACGAACCTTTGCTGAGGAGAAGAACCAGGAAACTGAAGGAGGAGACTTCCTCTGTGCTGTGTGCTGTTGGGGTTGGCCTGCAGTGGTTACTTTATTGCCAAAGAAAGGAGAAAGGAACTTTGTGTGTACTTTCATCATCTTGAAGAAGATTTCCAAGGGCTTGAAGATTGAGCTTGCCTCCTGCCTGAAGTCTCAGGGATACAAGACTTCACCAACCAGCTCCCCTGAATTCCCTTGCTGGGAGTTCTACCTGCAAAGAGGTGCCTGCTGTTGTGTTGGGCCCCTCTGGAAGACTGCATGTCACTGGGAGCTGGAAGCGTGACTCAACGAAGGAGAAGCGTGTCGCCGCCGCAGCAGTTGTCGTCGCATCGCCGAGTAAGTGTGCCGCCGCCGCATCACCAGAGAAGCGTGTCGGAGGGCCTGTCGCGGCTCAGAAGTTCACCGAGCCGCCGCATGGCTGTCTGGCAAGCACGCATCACATCTAAGTTGTCGCACCGTAACCAAAATGCCATTTTGTCGCATCGCACCGGATCGTCATCGCATCGAGGCGCCATCTTGTCGCATCGCACCGGATCACAGTAAGAAACTGACGCACCAACTCCCCACACAGTAAGGAAGTGGGCCTCAACTCCCCTGCGCAGCAGTAAGGAACCAACGCATCCACTCTCCTGGGTGTAAGGAACGGCGCATCAACTTCCCTGCAACCCTTTTGTTTGTATTGTGTGACGCATCCAAGGTACTTTGAGAGTAAAGTGTCGCAATTATCATCTACATAGAACTTAGCTATTTTGACCATTTTAAAGACTCATTTTTGATTATAGTATTGTGGATTTTTGTCGTTTGACCTTGTGTTAAGTCTAGTAAAGATGACTTATTTTTCTAAACTGGTGTAGTGTCCATTTGTAGTGTTTTCACTGTATTACTGTATGTGTTCACAAATGCTTTACACACTGCCTCTGAGATAAGCCTGCCTGCTCAGGCCAAGCTACCAAGGGGGTGAGCAGGGGTTATTTAGGAGTGTAGCCCCTTACCCTGACTAGACGCACGGGTCCCTATTTGGACAAAGGTGCAAACCATTGCCAACTAGAGACCCCCAAATCTAACATTGGTGGTCAGCGGTGAGGATTTGGACTTGCATTTGTGATTCATATACAGTGATTGGTGTACACTACTAGTGAGTGCAGACCAAACGCAACCACATACTATTTTTCCCTGTTTCCCTTTGTACTTTGGTTATTGGAACTCTGGTTAGTTGTTGCACCTGTTGGGCCTTTTCAAAATGGAAGTCAAGTTTTGGCACCTGAATATCTACAAGATAAGGGAACTAAAAGTATTTTGCAAGGAGAGGGGGCTACCTGTGAAGAGGAGATCCACAAGGCAGGATCTTGAGGCAGCCCTGCATAGCTATGAGGTGCTATGCTGGGAAGCAACACTAGCATATGATTCTGAGGAGGAATCTGAGGGGGAGAATCCCCAGCCAGAATACCAAGAGGGCAGTGGCCCTGAGGAGGAAACATTTTGGGAAAGATTGGCTCGTGAAGAGAGGAATCGGATTCGTGCTCGTGACCGGAGGCTGAGGCAGCTAGACCGGGAGTGCGAGGAGATAGAGCGAGCCGTAGCTGAAAAAGAAATGTGTGTAGCTCAGGAAGTGAGCTTGGCTGAGTTGGAGGTGGAGTCCAGCTCAGATGGTTGCAGCAAAATTATGTTATCTAGTGCTGAGGGAGAAGTACACACACCCAGAGATGTGGCGCCTGACTTGAAGGAGGGGGTTAATATACACCAGGAGGTTCAAGGATATGAGGTATCTCCAGTGGTGCGCAGTGTCCCTGAGGAGGATTGGGGAACTGGCACAGGGGTTTATAGTCCTAGTGGTGGGAGGGACACTCTACTGACTCTAGATGAGAGGTGCAGGGAGAAGGGTTCCCCCATGGTTGAAGTCCTGGTGTGTGAGTGTGAAGACCACCCAGAAGAGTGTGGGTTGAGTGACAGAGACAGTCAGATACTGTCTTGCCAATCTCAGGAGAGTGGTGTGGGATACGTGTGCGAGGCACTGGATGGTGAGGTGAAGGATAGTTTGGTTAACACCTGCGTGGGGCTGTGTGATCCAATTGTGGGAGAGCATATTGTAAGTCCCTGTTTTCCAGAGCTATGCCAACGCCTGGTGGAAAGTGAGTTCTCTGACCCCAGGGAGCTCACACTGGAGGCAGACTTTTTGGTGGATTCCAGAGGGTCTGAGGAGGCATCTGGGGGTGATCCTATAGGAGGTGGCTCAGGTTTCCCCCAACCAAGGGAGGTGGGGGAGGGTGGTGGTAGCCCAGCTAGGTCCCATTGTAGTGGGAGGGGTGTAGGGCCTCACGTCCTGTCTTCAAGGAGAAGGAGTGAGACTGGGATCTGTCCCGATAGTGCCCAACCTCAGTCTCAGGGCCTGGATGGCTCCTTAAGGGAACACCAGGTAGGGAGCCTAGGCTGTCCTGAGGGGGATCACCTAATGTCAGGTGAACTGGGAGTGTCTGTAAACAGGCCTCCCTCAGTTCTGGTGTCTGGCAGTACCACTCCTAAGTGGAGGGTGCAGAAGGCCAGATTGAGGGGTGAGAGAGGGAAAGAGTCCCCAGTGGAAGAACCAGTGGGTCAGGGGCCAGCCAGAAGGGCTGAATCACCAATGAATGACCATGGTGACACCACTTCTGTCCTGGGGGATCTTCATGCACTGTCAGATGGACAGGGGTCGGGAGATCTGCGCCAGGCAGACTGTCACACGACACATGAGTTATGTGTCACCCTCGGGGGGGCATATGTGCTCCCCAGGAAGTCCTGGTGCGCCGGGCAATTGTTCAACCACAGGGTTCCGTCCCTGGGTTGGGAGGCCAGGTGCAGGGTATGCCTGACCTGGAGGGAAGGACAACTGTAAGCAGTGTCCTGACTGATGTAGCTTCTGGGGGTACCACTCCAGTTGGGAGGGTGCAGAACTCTGGAAGGGGGTGCGGACGGAGGGAGCCCTCACCTCTGACCCCGGTGCAACCTGAGGGTTTAGATCCCAGGTTGGGATCCCAGTTGCAGGATAGAACCCCTGAACTGGTGGGCGAATTGTGCAGGACACCTTCCCCAGGTGACCTGACAATTCCGGAAGGGGGTACCGCTCCAGGTGGGTGGGTCCAGAGCCCCAAGGAGGAGGACCGGGTGTGGGAAAGCCCACCCCAGGTTCCTGTCCAGCCACCGGGCACAGGCCCGGGGCTGGTGGGTCAGTGTCAGGATGTCATACCTGACCAGACAGGAGGGAGAGCGGACCAAGGGTGCCAGGCACCTGGGGCTACTGCCCCCAGCTCTCTGACGCCCCAGAGGTGGGAGAACCATGAGAGGCATGGGGCCTGGTTCTCATCACTGACAGCTGTCAGTGGCCAATGTGGCTTGCTGTCCTGATGGACAGAGTTGCCCCTGGGAGGGGGACCGGAGTCACACCCCGGGGGTGGACTGGGCCACACCTCTGTGTTGGCCATGTGGGTACTGTCTGTCTGTTGGGACACACCTGTGAGCAAGCTAAGGTTAGGTGCTGCACAGATGGTGTCCACAGGTGAGGAGAAGGGTTCCCCATGGGTTAGCTTAGTGGGCCCTGACAGTATGGACAGAGGGATCCAGATAGGTTCGGGTTGGCGTAGAACTGGAATATGCCCCTGCTGTTGTGGGCCAGGGTCCTTGTTCTATCACCCAAAGCAGGGAAGCCCATCAAGGTAGTGATTGATCTACCCTGCGTTTAGGCTGGAAGGGGGTTGTGTTGGACTTGGCCCTTTTTGCAGGGTCATCCCTGAACTTTTTGCCTTCCTCCTGTATTTTTTCTGACCTGTTGTTGGTGGTTTTATGACTCTGGGCACTTTACCACTGCTGATTAGTGCTAAAGTGCATATGCTCTCTGTATAAATTGGTGTTATGGATTAGTGATTCCATGATTGGGTTATTTGATTTACTTGTCAGACCCTAGTACAGTGCACCGTGTGTGCCCAGGGCCTGTAAATCAAATGCTGCTGGTGGGCTTGCAGCACTGGTTGTGCCACCCACAGAAGCAGCTGGTAAACTGTGGCTCAGGCTTGCATTGCAGAGCCTGTGTGCAGTCTGGGACTGCCATGTCGACTTGGCAAGTGCACCCACTTGCCAGTTCCCCAAACCTTCCCTTTTATACATGTTAGTCACCTCTAAGGTAGGCCCTAGTGCAGGGTGCATTGTATGTGAAAGGTAGGACATGCCCTGATGTGTGTGGCATGTCCTGATAGTGAATTACAGCCAATTTCGTTTTTCACTATTGCAAGGCTACCTGCTCCCATAGGCCAGAATGGGCAGTTTGATTATAACACCTTATAATCCTAACTGACCCAGGGAACAAGGTAGAAATTCGAGTTTGGTATGCCTGAACTCAGAATGTTAAAATACATCTTTTAGTGTGGGTGATTTTTACATTCTGTGTTTGAAAATACTACTTTTAGAAAGTAGGTATTTTCTTGCCTAACCATCCAGCTTGCCTCTGCTGGGTTGTGTATTGCCTGTCTGGTTTGTGAGTGACAGGAGGGCTTGGGCTCCAGCAGTCTGATGGGTCAGGGATGGGCTGAATAGGACCTTGGCTGAATAGAGAGTAGGGGGAGGGAATTTCCTTTCACTCCCCTGAGCCCTTATAGAATAGAGAGTAGGGGGAGGAGATTTCCTTTCAGCTACCTGGGCCAGGTCTGCTTTCAACAATGCTGTCTCCACCTCCTGCCAGGAAGCTGCACCAGTGTGGACAGAACTGGTTTTGACTAGGTACAGACACTCTCTGCCTTCAGAGAACAAAGACTTTTTGAGTATAAATATTGGGACCCAGACCCCAAGACTTTAGATCACTTCTGGGAATCAAGACAAACCTTTGCTGAGGAGAAGAACCAGGAAACTGAAGGAGGAGACTGCCCCTGTGCTGTGTGCTGTTTGGGTTGGCCTGCAGTGGTTACTTTATTGCCAAAGAAAGAAGAAAGGAACTTTGTGTGTACTTTCATCTTCTTGAAGAAGATCTCCAAGGGCTTGAAGATTGAGCTTGCCTCCTGCCTGAAGTCTCAGGGATACAAGACTTCACCAACCAGCTCCCCTGAATTCCCTTGCTGGGAGTTCTACCTGCAAAGAGGTGCCTGCTGTTGTGTTGGGCCCCTCTGGAAGACTGCATGTCGCTGGGAGCTGGAAGCTCGACTGAACGAAGGAGAAGCGTGTCGCCGCCGCATCAGTTGCCGTCGCATCGCCGAGTAAGCGTGCCGCCGCCGCAGCTGCTCGCCATCGCATCACCGAGGTGCGTCGCATCACCGGAGAAGCATGCCGCCACCGCAGAGGTTGCCGTCGCATCACCGGAGAAGCGTGTCGCAGGGCCTGTCGCGGCTTAGAAGTTCACCGTGCCGCCGCACGGCCGTCGGGCGTGCACGCATTGCATCTACGTTGTCGCACCGTAACCAAGACGCCATTTTGTCGCACCGGATCATCATCACATCGAGGCGCCATCTTGTCGCATCGCACCGGATCACAGTAAGAAACCGACGCATCAACTCCCCACACAGTAAGGAAGCGAGCCTCAAATTCCCTGCGCAGCAGTAAGGAACCGACGCATCGACTCCCCTGAGTGTAAGGCACGGCGCATCAACTTCCCTGCGACCCTTTTGTTTGTATTGTGTGACGCATCCAAGGTACTTTGAGAGTAAAGTGTCGCAATTATCATCTACATTGAACTAAGCTATTTCTACCATTTTAAAGACTCATTTTTGATTATAGTATTGTGGATTTTTGTCGTTGGACCTTGTGTTAAGTCTAGTAAAGATTACTTATTTTTCTAAACTGGTGTAGTGTCCATTTGTAGTGTTTTCACTGTATTACTGTATGTGTTCACAAATGCTTTACACACTGCCTCTGAGATAAGCCTGCCTGCTCGTGCCAAGCTACCAAGGGGGTGAGCAGGGGTTATTTAGGAGTGTAGCCCCTTACCCTGACTAGACGCAAGGGTCCTTATTTGGACAAAGGTGCAAACCATTGCCAACTAGAGACCCCCAAATCTAACAGTAAGCCTGGGCGGAGTTCGCAGAGTTCTGCTATGTGGAACTCCGCGAAGTGCAAAAAAAACTCCACCGCGCTACGCAAGTTGGATAAATGCAGTTTGCGATGATTTTCAGTGCCATGTGCATGTCTGCACTGTGCAATCACCGTGAACAGCACCATGCACAGTGCCACTTCCTTTCTGCCGCTCGAGTAGATTTTTACTTGAGCGGCAGCTTTCTCAACGTGAACGGACAGTTTCTCAACGCGAGTGATCCCGAGCATATGCGACCTCTCGCAATGAGAAATCTGTCCGCCTGAGTTGAGAAATCTCACTGGGAGGTTGATTTTCCACACTTGCGCTCGCCAACTTGACGTTTTGCAGAACTCCGCGAGCTCCGCATAACGCAGAGTGCGGAAATCTCCGCAAACTCTGCGAGCGGAGTTCACCGACCAGACTTACCAATTAGGTCCCATTTGTCGAACCCTGGTTGCTTTCCCAGTGTACCCAGCTTAGCCTGCATTGCAGAGGGGCATAGCCTATGTAATATTACCCTTCCAGCCCAGGGCCTGTGTTGCTATGTGGAAAAGGTCACCTACTGTTGACATTGGTCCATGAATGTTAGTGTTTCAAGATGTACCATAAAGAGCCTCAAGGTGTTCCCTTGTCTGCATCACCAGCCTTTCCATCTGGAATACAGGTTCCTCCGGAGTGCGTAAGACTCAACTATTAATGGTGGTCAATAGTACTTTTGGATGTTGGGTAAGGCTACCCCCTCGTGAGTTTGTGAAGCGATATTCATGCTGGGCCCCCATCCCAGAGCAGTGTCCTGATTTCTCCCTCGATCACCTTAAAATATAAGTTATCTACTGAATCTGGTGTACTCTGCAGGATGTAGAGGAAGCAGGGTAGGGACATCATTTTGTAAGTGCTGCTATGTCTAGGAGTGATAACGGCAGGGAACTCCAATATCAGACATCCCATTTTAGTCTTACTAGTGGCAGTGGCAGGTTGCTGTGGAAGAACAAGTCAGGGTCTATAGTTATATAGAGACTCAGGTAGTGGAACCCCTCAGTGGCTATCACCACCTCACAGTTGCAGGGAAGTTGCGGCATCTGTCCCTGGCATTGTATATTAGGTATTTTTGGCAGTTAATAGAATATCCTGAGTTGTGAACAAATATAGTTATTACCTGAATTACACTGTTCTTGGTATTTTTAAGTTAAGTCACAAAGAGCAGAACATCATCCACATATAATGATATTTTATCCTCCCAGTGATCATACCAATGCAGACAGTGGACCAATAGATCCTTCCTGATTCAGCCCGCCAAGGGCTTGAGCCCCAGGGCAAAGAATAGTGGTGTCAATGGGCAGCCCATGTCGCACCCATGTTAGCGCAGGTCACAACTCATTCTAGCCAGCACCTTAAACATATAGGCACACTCCACAATATCAAACGCCATTCTGGCATCTCATGAGAGAACCAGGGCACACTCCTGCAGATTGGGAGCCTGGCTCACTATGCCATACAGATCATTCAGGTTGAGAGTGGTGCTTCAATAAGGCATGAAACCTGACTAGTCCGGATGGAATAATGCTGTAATAACCTTGCTCAGTCGGGAGGCCAGCACCTTGGCTAGGATCTTAGCTACACTCCTTAAACATGCTCATCAGATGAGAGTCCAATTTCTGGGCCATCAGTTTGTAAAGCTCAATTGGCACTCTATTCAGGCCAACAGCCCTACCAAAGTTCAGGTCATGTGTTGTCCATACTATTTCATCTTCCGTAATCTCCTCCTCAAGAAGATCTCGGTCAGAGTTAGTGAGATTCGGTTGGCGGATATTGGGCAGGATCTTTCAGGACTACTCCGCTGTGGCGGTCACAGCTAGGGAGTATAGTTGGTTTTAATTAGCTGCAAAAGCATCGACCACACTTTGTTTATCTCTCACCAGTATTTCTTCCCTTGTCTTCACCTCTAGAACCCAACAACTGGCCTGCTCCCTCTTGTCTAACCAGGCTAAACGCTTTCCTACCTAGTTACAGACTTAATGCAAGCGGTGGTGCGTGGACCTATGACTCATCTTGGTGGCGTCTGTTGCCACGCCCCTATATTCTTTCTGCTTTAGCAACAGAGCATGCTTGGCTTATGCACTCTCCTGCATGGTAATTCCCTGCTCTTGCATTTGAATCTCTTGTTCAAGATTCTCAAGCTTGGCCCTTTTATCCTTCTTGTGCCCCACAATTAAGGAGAGGGCGGCTCTTTGATTATGGTCTTATATGCTTCCCATAGGGTCTAAGAGGAGGCAACCGAGGCCTCGTTTTCAGAAAAGTAAAGCTCTGTTGCAGCAACTAGGCCCTGCCCTGATACAGGGCATCTTAAGATACCAGGAATTAGTGATCAGTGATATATCCTTTTTTTCAGGACCCATGTGAAGACCAAACACCGCCCATATTGAGGAGTGATCTGTGATGCCTCTTGCCAAGTGATGGACCTCTGATGAATGATAAATCTTGTGCGTATGGGTGAGAAGGTAATTGATTTGAGAAGGGCTGCCATGCGCCCCTGAGTAAAATGTGTATTGCTGCTCTCTGGGATCATGGGCCCACCGTACATCTGTCAAATCAAGAGTTATAAGGGAGTCAGCAACCAGGCGGTGGGAGAGCCCATCCAGTTTGTGGAGTCATTTGTCCCCCTCTTCGCATAACATCAGATTGAAGCCCCCTCATAAGCTATTTTCTGTCCGGGAGTCGGAGTAGCAGGGCACTCAGGTCAGGGAACGTGATGTCACAGAGATGTGGCAGGACATAGATCGAGCATACATTAATAGTCACTACCTGCCAGTTCCCTGTAAGGGCCACGTATCTCCCATGTGTATAAGACCAGACTTGATGAATGGTAAGTGGGAGTGGTTTCCTTATTAAAATTTCCATCCCACCTTGAGCCCATAATGTAACCCGCATGGGTCACCATTTTGTAGCCCCATCTATCTAGTGCCTGATATGTGTTACCAATCATGTGGATCTCTTGTAGGGGGACCACATCTGGCAACTGGTGTTTGATGTACTGTAATATGACCCATCTTTTGATTTTGTCCCCAAGTCCATTTCCATTCCAGGACTACAGCTTCTTAGGCGACATTTCAGCCCTTTCTCCCATTATTGTGTTCGAGCCGGGAAATGGGGCAGGGATACAGGGGTACAGGGTTGGAGGCTTGTGTTAAATTGCAGTTCCAGTGCTATAGAAAATAACATTATCCCCCAAAATAAAAAGCAACAGAAATCATAACCCCTTAACACATCCCTTCTCCCTGCCTCCCTGCCTAGAGGACTTAAAACTGCCCCCCAACATTGCAGAGCGCCTGTCACCCATAACCATTACTTACACATTATGAGACAGTGGTGGCTACCAACAACTCCCTCACCTGCCCCCCTCTGTAATGCTCACAGTTACCAAGAGCCATCTGTCTCTGCCAGCACCTGCATCATCCTCAGTGACAAGCTACTTTCAGTATCATCGTTCAACAAATAACTGCTCGCTGCACTGGCACACTGTGGCTGTGAAAGCTCATGGCGTCTTTGGCCTCATTCCACACCATCAAACCAGTCCTGCTGTGTCTCCTGTTGGGTCTCCAGCTGTGAGGCCTTTTGTTGTATCTATCATTGGTCATGTCTCGCTTCTTCTGTATCCACTCTGTGGTATGAATTGACATGATCACATTGTTGTCGGCCAGGCTTGCTCCTCGTTCGCTCCCCTTCGAAAGGCCTTCATCCATTGAGCCATTCTTATGCCGCCTCCGGGGTAGCAAAATGCCAAGTCTTCCTGTCTGCCACTACTCTTAGCTGCACCGGAAACAACATAGAATATTTCAGGTCACGCTCCCTCAATACCCTTATCACCTCAGCAGAGTTTTGGCGTAGCCTCTGGACCTGGAGCATGAAATCGGAAAAAACTTGTGATTGTGTTGCCATACTTGACCGGCGGAGCATGGTGGGCTGCCTGAAGGATTACATCACAGTCTCTAAAGTTGAAAATGCGGACTATTATTGTGCGAGGTGGCGCACCTGGCCTGGGTAGGGTGCCTTGTACCCTATCGGCCCTCTCAACTGAAAAGTAGTTTGACAGGCCCCAGGTCTGTAGGAGCTTGAGAATGAGATCTTCTGCAAAGGGGACCACTGATGGCCCCTCCGCCTGCTCAGGGACCCCAATGAAACAAGTTCTATTCCTTCTTGGGCATCTCTCAAAGTCCTCCAGCTTCTTCCCTAAGACATCCATGGTAGTGCATAGTTCCTTGACCTGTTTCTTTAGTGTCGCAGTCTCGACCATGAGGGTAGTGATTGAGGATTCTGCTTCCTTCATTCTTGCACTCATATTTCTGAGGTCCACCAGACCAGTGTGACCTCTGTTGAGACCGTATCAATTTTTGTCTCCAGGGAGCCCCGGACCTCCTGGATTGCAGCGATAATGTCTTGGAGCGTGAGCAACTCACAGTCATACAGGGGCTGTTCCACAGGGCCCTGCACTCCCTCCATTCCCTGCTTACCTGTCATGTCGTGGGGGAGAGTGAATTTGTCCAGCTTTGTCTTATATGCCGCTTGAGCTCCCCTTCCCCAGGTCATCTCAGTTGAACTCTGGTTTTGCCGTTGTCAATGGGGCCATAGTGGTAGTCGCCACCACCAGCCAGGGGTTAGTCCTGGATGAGATCCCACCGCGGCCTATTGATTTTCCCACTATCCAGCTTCCGACTGTCCAAGGCCTTCTCCAAGGCCAGACATGATACACTGCTCCCTAAGGGCCAAGGCTCAAATGCTCAGTTTCAGTGGGCAAGGACAGTTCACTGCACCAGGGTCACATTCCACTCCCCTCACTCTGTATTGTTGACCACTTTTTCTCTGGCCTGTGTCTTTGGGATCTGATTACCCTGGGCTCCGCGCATCCACAATCTGCCTCTGGTTGCACCCAGTGAGCCTCCTTTGCAAACAAGTTGTGGCCACTGCACACCCTACATATGTCCGCCTCCGCAGATTCCAAATCTGGGCCCCCCCATGGAGCTCTTGCTGCAGCTCTCAAAGTAGTGCATTGATTTCTTAGTTTCACCCTCCTCTTGTTAGAAAGGCCCCCTTTCGCCAAACAGGGGATACCTCCCTTAGGTAGGTCCCCAATGCTCTGGTCCCTCATTGCAGGAAATCTCATCTGTCCCTGTTACTGCTCCTTTGGAAGGCCCTGCTGGGGCCTGTCGCTTAGCCGGACCCTCTAGGCACTCAAGGGTCTAGTGCCTGTCACCCCACAAGACTCACCGGCCTGAGGTCCAGGCCACTGATTTCCGCCCCTTAGTTATGGGGGCCCGACCAAATGTCCTCACTGTTTTTACCAGCCACCTCCGCCCATCAGTGACTGTCCTGCATAGCACTTTCTGGCCATTAGGCCACCATATGTTTCTCATTACAGGGCCACTTCTTACTCACCAGGTGCCCTGTGACTAAAAACGGCTTATCTACCTAGCCCTGGAAAGGCTAGGGCTGCACCCAGCTGATGTTGCTTGAGGGCGGTGCTTCTCGAAGGTGCCTTGTGCCATCTGACTGTTCTGCCATTGGCCCAGCCACTGGATGCAGGGCCTCAGCTCTCCCAACTGCATCATGCCTCACCCCACTGCTATCACCTGTGTGAGGCTTCTCCGTGCTGCACCTCCGATTCAGTTTCTGAATGTGGGTCCTCATGCTGCACCACCAATTCAGTCTCTGTATGTAGGACCCCGGCTTCTCATGCTGCGCCAGGCCGCACCTGTATGATATGTCAGCAATCCCCAGAGCGGGACACCGTAGGAGGGATCCCTGGTATCCCTGCAACCTCTAGCTCCCAAATCTGATGCGGAAGACAGATTAAAGACCAGATTTTGGGGGATTAGGTGGATGGAGGAAGGGAGTTGCTTTAGCAAGTGGCCATCTTGCTCTGCAGTTGGAGTGGGCGGTAAACTCGGCTCCACGAATGAAGTTTTCCGCTCTGTTCTCCTTTTGAAATGCGGAGTTCAGCAAAAACATGTGCTCACCCCTAGTCTCAGCAATCCCACTGTGGGTGACTTCCTTGTGGCAACAATAGGTGTTCTTGGCCCCCAACGACTCTCAGCAGCCAAGGGGACTTCATCCCCCAACCAGTACTGACCAGGAGGCCCCTTGCAGAGTGGTTAAGAAAGGGGATGGGCCTCCGATAACATCTCTGCAATCCTGCTGTGGGGGACTTACTTGTGGCAACAATAGGGGTTCTTGGCACCCAACGACCCTCAGCAGCCATGGGGACATCATCCCCAACCAGTAGTGTGCCAGAATGCCCCTTTGCAGCGTGGTTGAGAAAGGGGGTGGGGCCTCCGACGATGTCTCAGCAATCCCGCTGTGGGAGACTTAGATGTGGCAACAATAGGGGTTGGCCCCAACGACCCTCAGCATCGAATGGGGACTTCATTAAGGGTGGCCAATTGTGGAACTCCTCGGAATTTGGTGGAGTTTTTCGGCAACTCCACAGAATTCTGCAGAGTAAAACTCTGCGAGCTCCACCCAGCCCTAATTGGCAGTCGGCCACGCCCCATGCCTACTACAGCAACAATCCCACAGTGCTTCTCTCTGCCTAAATACAAAATGGTGAAACCTTTTTACATTGTGTAAAGCCTTTGTTCCCATACCAGAAGTGCGGTCAGGGAAATAAGAAAGCCTTCCTATGTGGTCACTTCAAACCAGTTCTGAGGGCAGAATCCCACTGGGATTGGTGCCTGTCAGACTGGAGTAACAAAGAAGATTCCTGCCCAAGTGTCAGCTAATACTTGCCTGTGACAGGGAAGGCCTCTTTGAAGTTAACCAAGTGTAAATGTGTAGGTGTTTCTTAGCCAAAGATAACAATATTAAAATGTATATTGTATTCCAATGCTTTACCATGGAACATCTAACCCTGTTACAGTGAAAATAGCTTTTGGCGCCATGCCACTCTAAGGATGTGTTCAACATTATAAGGTTACATGTATTACTTTTAAATATGATGAAAACTCCCTTATGAGCAGCCAACCCGCCCCTCCCTCTACCCTAGACAGATCACTCCCTCATCTCTCTACGCCTCTGTATAGTGGGCCCCCCACTGCAATCCCCCCGTCAGTCCTCAATGAAGCATCCATGGCATAAATTGGACTTGACCATCTTTATATCCACTCTAAACTCGCATCGCCCAGAATGGCCTACAGATTTAGAGGCAGCAGACGCTTAGGGGATGGGTTAATAAAGCTCTAGATCATTGTATTCCGACCAAAATGACCCAGGCCAAGCGTAGTCAAACCCACGCTTGGTATGATGAGGCCCTGAGCGCGGAAAAGAAAAAATTCAAAATCCTAGAACGGGCCTGGAGAAGTGCCTATGATCTCACAGCAAAAACTATCTATAGGAATGCAGTCAAACATACCATAAATCGGTCCGGAAGACCAAGGCCATGTTTTATGCTAACATGATCACGACGAGCAGCAATCCCACCAAAACTATTTTTGCCCTTATGAAAGAAATGGTAAAACCCCCGCCTGCTGCCAATAATACTATATCCTCCAACCTACAATGCGAGACGTTAGCTAAATATTTCATCAGCAAGATGGAATGTATTTATAATGCACTCTGCCAAGAAAGGTTGCCTCCGAACTTCGGGAGAATTCTACTCTGATAGACATACCTCACTCCCTACAGGGCGTTCCGCCCATGTCCCCTAAAGACATGGACGTTCTGTCGGCCAAGGTAAAATCAGGCTCTCCTGATGATCCTTTAAAACCGAATCTTTTCAGGAAATTTCACGACTGCCTTCTGACGGAGGGCCGGGAGCTGAATAATAGGTCACTCTCAGCGGCGGTGATTCCTAAATCTTGGAAACATGCCAAAATTATCCCCCTATTAAAAATACCAACACCAGATACGTCTCTGCCAGAGAACTTTCGCCCAATATCCTTGCTCCCATACCTGGCTAAAATCATGGAGTCCTATGTTAACATCGCTCTGACTAAATACTTGGAAGCAAACACGATCCTGGATAGGTCACAAAATGGCTTTCGCCCTAGACATAGCACTGAATCTGCAATTCTTGCAGTCACAGAGCAGCTACGGGCCACTCTGGATGAGGGCAAAACCTCAGCGCTGATTTTGTTGGACCTCAGGGCGACCTTTGACACAGTCTCCCATAGGATCCTACTACAACGGCTAGAGGAGATAGGGGTCAAGGGAGAGGACCTGGCCTGGTTTGCGTCTTTTCTGACCGACCGATCCTTCCAGGTCTCTGCTCCCCCTTCTTGTCCAGCGTCCACCCTCTCGGATATGGTGTCCCACAGGGCTCTACCCTGAGCCCCACTGTATTTAATGTTTACGCCCGCCCCCGGGCCCTTCTGGCCAAAACACAGAACATCGACATGGTATCATACGCTGATGATACCCAACTGATATTTACTTTCTCCAACAACTCCAAACAGGACAAAGCAAAATTTCAAGATGATCTTATGGCCATCTCAGACTGGATGGCGGATAACTACTTGCAATTGAACTCCACCAATTCAGAGGTGCTCCTGGTGGGCCACGATGCCCACCTATGGGGCAACCAATGGTGGCCTGCGACCCTAGGTACCCCTCCCCAACCGAAAACTGTGGTCAAGAGCTTAGGATTTCTGATGGACAATGCCCTCTCATTTGAGAATCAAGCCAAAACAGTCGCGGGCACCTGCTTCGGTCTCCTAAGTGGCCTGAAACCCATTCTGGGATTCTTTGACGCATCCATCCGTCAAATTATTGTCCAATCGACTGTACAGTCCCGATTGGACTACTGTAATGGGCTCTTACTCGACGTGAATAAAGCCATGACCAAAAGACTTCAACGAGCACAGAACGCAGCTGCCCGTATGCTTTTTGCACTACCTAAGCACTGCCATGCCTCTGACTTGCTTCGCCGGCTTCACTGGCTGCCGAAAGAACAGAGAATCTATTTTAAAACCCTCTGTACTACACACAAGATCTTGCATGGCCAAGGTCCGCAAATCTTGAACAGGCTGCGCTCGCCGTATGTTCCGGCTCGAACACTGCGCTCCGCGGATTTGCATCTAGCCTGGGTCTCCCGGGTGCGCAGGGCAAGAGCAGGGGGGCGCTCTTTCAGGGCTATAGCACCTGCCTTATGGAACTCTAAGACCATTGGGCTTTCACAAAAATGATTAAAACGTGGCTTTTCTCTAACCTCTAGGTGAAATCCTTCCCTGCACGCGCCTGTCAGTCTCAGCGCTGGGACGCCCTGTTGCTGGGGCAGCCATGCACTTTATAAGAACTTATAACATAACATAGCATAAGGCCTACTTCGGGATGACTTATTAACATTTAAAAGAAGGGTTTTTTAAAGGTTGATTTTGCAGTTTTAAAACTGCACAACAAGGCTAGAAGTGTTGGCCTGCAGTCATATTTGCTCTGTCACTGTAGTGGGTAGCACGAAGTGGGCTGCAGTCCATTACTGAAATTTAACTTACAGGATCTGGGTATACTTTGTACCATATACTACATACTTGCAGGTAAGTTAAATATACCAGTTAGGTGTATACCAATTCAACATGTTTTTAGGGGTAAGAGCACATACAATGGGCACAGAACAACGTTGCCCAAGTGTCCTGAGTCCAAAAACCAACAATAAAATCTATCAAAAAGTTACCACACAAAAAAGGCAATTTCCAACCATGCAGAAATCGGAAATAATTCACACTTATGATGGAACATTTGCATCTAAAAATATAGGAAGAAATTACAATGCCACTAGGTAGTTATAGTTAGGTCAGCCGTTCCATGGAAAAGCATTTTTTTGTGTTGCTAATAAGTTCAGCACTGTTTGATGAATCTTCAGAAAACTCTCCAAAAAGGTGCTTATTTTAGACTAGTGTGGGCATGAAAAGTTTCGGGGTGATACGTCAAGCTGGGATCGAGAAAAAACAGGGGTCCCAAGATACAAATTCCCCATGCATTTTCCATTGACTTCTTTAGGCAGGGCTACAGTAAAAACTGCTCAAATGAATTACACCAACTTTGGCAGGAAGTTAGATCTTGGTCCACAGACTGTGATTCATATGATTTAGTGTAAATCTATTCAGTAGTTGTTGAGAAATTGAGTTTGAAAAATAATTGGATATCTGAATGGTTGGGTCTGCGAGAGACTTGAAAGAATCTTGTGGGAGCACCAATTAAAAAATAGAGCGTTCTGATTCTCCCAAGGAGCTGTATTTCCCTTGAGCCATCTGCTCCTATGGGATTCTGACTCTGGTGTCACAGATGTCATCAGTGATGTCATAGATTATGTAATTGAACATTTCATAACTTATGTAATATGTGGAGTCATAAGCAGTGTATGGCGGGGCGCAAGTTATAGTTAGCTCTGCTAACCACGACTGGTGAATTTTTGTGTTTTTTTAGTTCAAAATGTTAATGTTGTCACTGAAAAATTCACCTAACTATAACTTTACTTTAACCTTCATGTTTTCAGTGACTTTGTAAGGTTTTTATTTTTTAAATAAATCAGACCTTTTTATTGCATCTAACGTTACTTTAACCTTTGTTTTTTTTCCAGTGAATATATATTTATATATATATATTCACTGATAAAAACAAAAAAAACAAAGGTAAGAGTAACGTTAGATGCAATAACAAGGTCTGTTTTTGTTTTAAAAATAAAAAACCTTAAAAATTCACTGAAAAAAACAAAGGTTAAAGTAAAGTTATAGTTAGGTGAATTTGTCAGTGTATATGTATATAGTTACAACCTAGTTTCCACAGGAAGAGAGTTTTTTGTTTTGCCAATAACTTTGGCATCATTTGACGAATCCTTGAGATATTTTCAAAACTAATATGATGTTCATTTCAGCTGCTGTCTTGAATGTTTTGTGGTGAGCCGTAAAGCGGGGGCAAAGAAAAATGGGGGATCCCAAAACACGCTTTCCCCATGTTAAGTCCGTAGGAGATTATAGACACGACCACAGCCCAAAGCGCTGAACGGAATTACACCAAATTTGGCAGAAAGGTAGCTTTGTATCCAGAATGTGACCTTTTTCTAAATTGGCATAAATTCGTTCAGTAGTTTTCGAAATATTAAGGTAAAACCAAATTTGTATATATAGGGACGCAGATCCTCAGAGGATCCAACAGTTCCCGTGCTGAAATCTGATTGGCTGCCAACACTTCAACCAGGAATTGTTGCCAGTCATCTTGGGACTTGGCTTCAGCCAGTCCCTCCAAAAACTTTTTAATGAAGAAACGGGGGCAGGGTTTGAATACCCTCACCCCCTGCAAGTGGTGGAGGGACCCTGCTTTGGCAAAAAAAGCATTTTTTTCTTTGATTTTTGGTTGGATCCACGCTGGATCTGTGGCTCCCACCAACAAATTTAAAAAAAGAAGTGCGGGCTCCCGCGCTTCACTAATGTTGTCCCAGGGGCATGAGCAAAAATATGCAGGAGGGGGGTGCACAGGTCCCTGCTTCTATAGCTTAGGAAAGCCCCGGGGACCGCCAGCTCCCTGAGGCACTGGTTTTAATGTATGTGGGGGTGCTGGCATGACACCCTCACACCCTGGAGACTGCCACCTCCCCAGGGCACTTAAACTCATGTATGTAAGTGGGCCTTCTGGACCCTCCCATGCCCAGGGGACCGCTACCTCCCCGGGGCTAAAGATAAAATGAATGCAGAGGGCATACGGCCTCCTCTGCAGCCCTGGGGACTGCCACCTCCCCGGGGCTAAAGATAAAATGAATGCGGGGGCCTGTATGGCCTTCCCCACAGCCCCGGGGACAACCACCTCCAGGGGCTAAAGATAAAATGAATGTGGGAGGGCCACTATGGCCTTCCCTGGAGCCCTGGAAGCGCCACCTTCCATGAGCCTAAAGATAAAATTAATGCAGGGCCAGTATGGCCTCCATCACAGCCCCAGGGACCGCCACCTCCCCGGGGCTAAAGGTAAAATTAATGCGGGCCTGTGCAGCTTAGCCCCCCTGCAACACTGGTGACCACCACCTCCCCAGTGCAATTCATTCAAATTAAGGGGGGCCAAGCAGCCCCCCCAACAGACCCCCACCTCCCTGGTGCTAACCACTACAATGAGGGGGGCCATGTGGCCCAACTCATGGAGTCATGGATGGCCTTGGGGACCGCCACACCCCAGGGCCGGCTCCTGTTACCTCCCGAGGTGCCCACCCTTGGGAGGTAGCTGGTTGCTTTTGCTTGGTATGAGCCAAGAGCTTCCTGCACTCATTCCCTTAACCAGGAAGTGTTGGCAGACATTTTGGGACTCAACGTCAGCTAAGTCCCACAAAATGAGTTTGAAATAAAAAAAGGGGGCTGGGCAGGAATACCCTGACCCCCTACGTGTGGTGGTGGGGTCCCACAGGGACCCCTCTGGAGGTTAAAAGCATTTTTTTTCAATTTTGCCATTACATCACAGGTGGGACCATGGATTCCCAGCAAAATTGAAAAAGAAAACAAAACACGGTCTCCTGCGCTTGTTTATAAAAAATCCCATGGGTGGGTCAGATCCCGGGAGCATGTCTCTTGAAGTTAAATTAATGGAGGGGGTGTCCATGGCCCCCATCCATGGTCATTTTTATTCCCCGGGGACCACCACATCCCTGGGGCTTATGAAAAATGTATGGCAATGGGGACGTGCGGCCCCCTAGAGCACGGAGACTACCACCTCCCTGGGGCTCTAAATTTAGTGAATAGGGGTGCCCCACAGATACCCCTGAGCCCCGGGGGCCATCACCTCCCTGGGGCTACAATTAACATTAAAGATGGGGGATATGAGGCCCCCTTCCTGGGCCATTCTCGGCCCTTGGGAGCACCACCTCCCCGTGGTAGGCCACTGAAAATCATAGGAGGAGGTCACGCGGCCTTCCTCCTGGAGCCCTATATGGCCCTTGGGACCACCACACCCAAGGGCAGGTTCCTGCTATGTCCCAGGGTGCCTACCACGGGACATAGCTGTTTGCTTTAGCTTGGCAGGAGCTCACAGTTCCAGCCTAGCTAAAACAAATACTCCGCTTCCAGCAAGTGGGAGCTGTCAAAGTGCTCCAGCCCACTGGAAGCGGAGGTTTCATCTCTTTCCCTTACCACAGACATGTGGGCAGGGAAAGAGATGAAACGATTGCTCCGGAATAAAGGGAGCAGCCTTTCCAGCAGCTCCTGCCATGCAGCAGTAATGCCAGCCCCCGCAGGAGGAGGGGAGCCAGCTGGGTCCGTGGGGGGCCTTGAAGCTCTCCCCATGGTTTTGGGGAAAAAGAGCAGAAGGAGGCAAAATAGAGGTCAGAAACGAGCAGCAAGAGGGAGAATAAAGGTCAGAAACGAGCAGAAAGAAGCAGAATAAAGGTCAGACATGAGCAGAAACAGGCAAAATAAAGGTTAGCAATGAGCAGAAAGAGGCAAAATAAAGGTCAGCAGTGAGCAAAATAAAAGTGAGATACGAGCAGAAAAATGCAGTATAAAGGACATGAAGGAGCAGAAAGAGGCAGAATAAAGATCAGCAAGGAGCAGAAAGAGGCAAGATAAAGGTAAGAAACGAGCAGAAAGAGGCAGAATAACGGTCAGAAATTAGCAGAAAGAGGCAGAATAAAGGTCAGCAATGAGCAGAAAGAGGCAAAATAAAGGTCAGCAACAAGCATAAAGAGGCAAAATAAAGGTGAGAAACGAGCCGAAAGAGGCAGAATAAAGGTGAGAAATGAGCAGCAAAAGGCATAATAAAGGTCAGAAGCGAGCAGCAAGAGGCAGAATGAAGGTCAGACACGAGCAGAAACAGGCACAATATATGTGAGAAACTACAAAAAGAGGCAAAATAAAGGTCAGCAATGAGCAGAAAGAGCCAAAATAAAGGTGATATTCGAGCAGAAAGAGGCACAATAAAGATCATAAACAAGCAGAAAGAGGCAAAATAAAGGTCAGCAACGAGCGGCAAGAGGCAAAATATATGTGAGAAACTACAAAAAGAGGCAAAATAAAGGTCAGTAATGAGCAGAAAGAGCCAAAATAAAGGTGGTGTTCGAGCAGAAAGAGGCACAATAAAGATCATAAACAAGCAGAAAGAGGCATAATAAAGGTCAGCAACAAGGGCCAGAGGCAAAATAAATGCGAGATATGAGCAGAAAGAGGCAGAATAAAGGTCAGAAACAATCAGAAAGAGGCAAAATAGAGGTCAGAAACGAGCAGTAAGAGGCAGAATAAAGGTCAGAAGGGAGCAGAAAGAGGCAAAATTAGGGTCAGAAATGAGCAGAAAGAGGCGGAAAAAAGGTCAGAAAGGAGCAGAAAAAGGCAGAAAAAATGTAAAAAATTAGCAGAAATTGGCAAAATAGTGGTGAGAAACGAGCAGCAAGAGGCAGAATAAAGATGAGTAACGAGCAGAAAGAGACAAAATACAGGTACGAAATGAGCAGAAAGAGGCAAAATAAAGGTCAGAAGGGAGCAGAAAGAGGCAGAATAAAGGTCAGCAAAAAGCAGAAAATGGCAAAGTAAAGGTGAGAAACGAACAGAAAGAGGCAGATTAAAGGTCAGAAGGGAGGAGAAAGAGGCGGAATAAAGTTCAGAAACGAGCAGAAAGAGGCTGAATTAAAGTCAGAAACAAGCAAAAAGAGGCATAATAAAGGTGAGAAATGAGCAGAAAGAGGCAAAATTAAGGTCAGCAATGAACAGAGAGAGGCAAAATAAAGGTGAGAAACGAGCAGAAAGAGGCAGAACAAAGGGGAGAAACAAGCAGCAAGAGGCAAAATACTGGTGGGAGATGAGCATCAAGTGGCAAAATAAAGGTGAGAAATGAGCAGAAAGTGGCAAAATAAAGGTGATGTACGAGCAGAAAGAGGCACAATAAAGATCAGAAACAAGCGGAAAGAGGCAAAATAAAGGTCAGCAATGAGCAGTAAGAGGCAGAAGAAAGGGTCAGAAATGAGCTGAAAGAGGCAAAGTAGAAGTCAGAAATGAGCAGTAAGTGGCAGAATAAAGGTCAGAAGGGAGCAGAAAGAGGCAAAATAAAGGTCAGCAACAAGCATAAAGAGGCAAAATAAAGGTGAGAAACGAGCCGAAAGAGGCAGAATAAAGGTGAGAAATGAGCAAGACGCTGAATAAAGGTCAGTAGCAAGCAGCAAGAGTCAGAATGAAGGTCAGAAACAAGCAGAAACAGGCAAAATATATGTGAAAAACTACAAAAAGAGGCAAATTAAAGGTGAGCAATGACCAGAAAGAGCCAAATAAAGTTAATGTTCGAGCAGAAAGAGGCAGAATAAAGATCATAAACAAGCAGAAAGAGGCAAAATAAAGGTCAGCAACGAGCGGCAAGAGGCAAAATAAATGTGAGATATGAGAAGAAAGAGGCAGAATAAAGGTCAGAAACAAGCAGAAAGAGGCAAAATAGAGTTCAGAAACGAGCAGCAAAAGGCAAAATAAAGGTCAGAAATGAGCTGAATGAGGCAAAATAAAAGTCAGAAATGAGCAGGAAGAGGCAGAATAAAGGTCAGAAAGGAGCAGAAAGAGGCAAAATAAAGGTGAGAAACGAGCAGAAAAACACACCACATAGGTCAGCAATGAGCAGAAAGAGGCAGAATAAAGGTGAGAAACGAGCAGAAAGAGACAAAATGCCGGTCAGCAATAAGCAGAAAAGGCAAAGTAAAGGTGAGAAACGAACAGAAAGAGGCAGAATAAAGGTCAGAAAGGAGGAGAAAGAGGCAGAATAAAGGTCAGAAACGAGCAGAAAGAGGCTGAATGAAAGTCAGAAATGAGCAAAAAATGGCATAAGAAAGGTGAGAAATGAGCAGAAAGAGGCAAAATTAAGGTCAGCAATGAACAGAGAGGCAAAATAAAGGTGATGAACGAGCAGAAAGAGGCAGAACAAAGGTGAAAAACGAGCAGCAAGAGGCAAAATACTGGTGAGAGATGAGCAGCAAGTGGCAAAATAAAGGTGAGAAATGAGCAGAAACTGGCAAAATAAAGGTGATATACGAGCAGAAAGAGGCACAATAAAGATCAGAAACAAGCAGAAAGAGGCAAATTAAAGGTCAGCAATGAGCAGTAAGAGGCAGAAGAAAGGGTCAGAAATGAGCTGAAAGAGGTAAAGTAATAGTCAGAAATGAGAAGTAAGCGGCAGAATAAAGGTCAGAAGGGAGCAGAAAATTAGGGTAAAAAATTAGCAGAAAGAGGCAGAAAAAAGGTCAGAAGGGAGCAGAAAGAGGCAGAAAAAAGGTCAAAAATGAGCAGAAAGTGGCAAAATAGGGGTGAGAAACGAGCAGAAAGTGGCAAAATAGAGGTAAGAAACGAGCATAAAGAGTAAAAGTAAAAGTCAGAAATGAGCAGAAAGAGGCAAAATAAAGGTGAGACCCACTCAAAGACTTACACACCCACTCACAGACCCATTCAGACACTCAGGCACCCACTCACAGATCCACTCAGACACTCATGTACCCACTCACAGGCCCACTCAGAGACTCTCGCATACTCTCACAGACCCACTCAGACACTCATCCAGCAACTCACAGACCCACTCAGAGACTCATGAACCCACTCACAGATCCACTCAGAGACTCATGCACCCACTGACTGACCCACTCAGATACTCACTAACCTGCTCTTAGACCCACTCAGATACACATACAACCACTCACAGACCCACTCAGACATTCATGTACCCACTCACTCTCATAATCAGAGGCTCATCCATCCACTCACAGACCTTCAAAGACCCTCTTGCACCCACTCACAGACCCAGTCTGAGACTCACGGACTCACAGACCAACTCAGACACTCATGCACCCACTCACAGACCAACTCAGACACTCATGCACCCACTCATAGACCCACTCAGACACTCACACATCCAGTCACAGACCCACTCAGACACTCATGCACCCACTCAGAGACCTACTCAGACAATAATGCCCCCACTCACAGATCCACACAGGCACTCCTACACCCACTTACACGGCCATATACATACCCATTCAGTCACTCACATACCCACTCACAGACCCATACAGCCACTCATACATCCACAAACCCACTCACACACCAACTCAGAGACCCATACTGCCACTAACACACCCACTCTCAAAGAATACAGTTATTAAATAAAATGTCATAATTCACAGGTTACAGGGACGTTATAGTTAGGAAATAGAATTTAAAAAACCTTAGAAATTCACTGAAAAAATCTAAGGTTACAGGGACGTTATAGTTAGGAAATAGAATTTAAAAAACCTTAGAAATTCACTGAAAAAATCTAAGGTTACAGGGACGTTATAGTTAGGAAATAGAATTGAAACAAACCTTAGAAATTCACTAAAAGCCAAGGGTTACAGGGACGTTATAGTTAGGTTCAGATTTTACACACACAAACCATAGAAATTCAGCAGTTACAGTTAGAGTTATCTCAAGTAATTATTACTGATGCCCTACAGTAACGAATACCCAAGCCCAATGGGAACAGTCCAGCTTGAACTGCTTGGCCAGGTACTCCCTGAACCGGAACACAAGCAACCGAGGACCAGTTCCACCCTAGTTAGCGCACATCAGCCAGGTAAAGCTTGGTTCCAGTGTCATCCCAGTCCATCATTCTTTTGCACACCATGCCACCTCAGTTTGGACCCGGCCATAAGCAAATCAGTCTTGACTCTGCTCAAGATTGATTGATCGATTGTAGATTGAACAATTATGGTTTTGATTGTTGAAAAATTGTGTTGGTCTGAAAAGTCTAGCAATGAATTATACAAAACTAATTTTTGAATTGGTCGCTGGTCAATATCTGTAAATCTTTAGAGAAGGGCACAGGTCTCCTTTTGAAGTGAGGTAAAGATCCTTCAAAGTATGGTTCATACCAGCCCATTTTACTCCTGAATGCAGCCTACAAGATTGTTATGAAGCTCTTGGCAACTGGCTTTTTGCCTGAATGGCAACTGGCAGCCTTGGTACGTTTCCAACCCAAAGCAGTTTTATATCTGATGGTGGCTGGCAAAAAGTGGTTAATCGCTGCTAAGAAAATGCCAAGAATGCTTCTAACTTGGTGAAATGGGAGTTTTGTGGACAACTTGCAATGGAATAGGGATACCATGTCCATTCACCTGGGCGATCTCCAGATTACTTTGGTTCATGTACTCACCAAACTATCAACAGTGCTATCAGACAGGAGATATTGGTCTTACATGGCACAATGCAGGGGTGTCTGCTGTCTCCTTTACGTTTTGTACTCTTAATCAAGCCCTGAAGTATTACATTTGCCTGAACTCCCAGACTCGCAGTTGCCTACCAAGGGCTTTATGAAGATGATGCAGCGTTGTATTTAGCACCAATGGAAACCAATTATACAGAGAGATGTAAATCTAATACACCAAATTTCTGCAATATCAGATTGCAAAATGAACGATTCTAAAGCAGAAACTGTATTATTCAATGTTGGTCCTGATATTCTACTTTTAGATGAAAGACTCTCAACCATCAACAGCTCTGCTTTCCATCTAGGCCTACAAGTTAGTGCAGATACTACCAAACTGTATGAATTTAATCACTGATACTGTTTAGTAATCAAATTTGAATTTTAGGGCAGGTTATGATTTACATTTATTGGAGCGGTTAACTTTGATAAGATAGCCATATTGCCTCAATGTATATTTTTCTTTCAGACAATCCCATGCTTTGACCTCAAGTTTTGTTCATTTTGTTGATCCTAGCAATAAATAACTTTATAAGCCCAAGAAAAAACAGGTTAGGAGAAAAAAGATGTCCATTCCCTAGTTTAAAGAGACCAGGCTCTATGATATAGCCACACTACTAGGATATGTGCAGAGACTCATTAACCCACATTAGTATAATAACAAAACAATAAGGATATTTGTTTTATGGTTGAAAGAGTTGGGCACAGAGGGCTACGCAATTAAGTTTGGTCACTCTAAAAAGAATGTAAGATCTTGAGTATTTGTTATGTCTTTAAAGATATTGCTACATTTTTAAATCGAGTTGAATTTTAAATTGAAATCCCTGAATTTCATGAGTTGACCACACTTTAGGATTATCAAACGATATCCATAGCTTGTCCAGAGGAAGAAGATTCTGGTGAAAATGGATCTCACAACTTTTGGAGACCATCTTTACTGGGATAATATTAAATCTTTTAGTGAGAGGGAGGCAAATGGTCTCTACTGTATATGCCGTTCCTGTGCATGCTTTCTTAATACAGGCCCATTTACAGAAATAAAGATTAATCACGTAGCAAAGGGTTAGACCTGACTCTTTCTAAAATAAAAACAATTGGTGAGAAAAAGAATGATTTTTTTAATCGCTCCAGCGACTGAACGTTTCACTATTCTATACTTTCTTCAAAATGTATTACTCTCCATCTGGAATCCATCTGTGGCTCTCTGGGGCAAGTCCCAATTGTGAACCTTGTCATATTCAGATCGTAATATGAAAACACATGCTCACAAGCTGTTCTTTTCTGCAAAGTGTTTGAGCTAATGTTTATCCATACCTGATTGAGTTAGCATGAATGCTTGACATTAGCTGGAAAGAATGCTACTGTGGGCCTGCCTTTAACATTTAAGGTCAAATGGGCTTGAATAGATCATGTCGTTTCTTGTTACTTCAGCTGCTCGACCATTCATAGCTTAAAGATGGAAATCTATGGGGGGCGTGGTTTGACGCGCAACCAAGATGGCCACGCGTCTCTGAGCTCCGTCGGACCTCCGGTGCGGACGCTCTCTTAATCATGCTGTATGGGTGATTTTTGTTCACCACGTAGCAGCACTAGGCGGCGGAACAGCTTGGGAGTCTTGAGGACAACTTTCAGGTGTTTCAGTCCGCTCCTTCTGTGACTTTCTTCACAACGACTTTCTCCTCGGGCTGGAACACTAAAATGGCAGCAGGAATGGAAGTTTTGCTGATATAAGGACCGTGCAAGTAAAGTTACTTGAACTGCATATGGGGTTTCTGAGTGCATTTCCCTTGATGAATGAGGTAGTGTTACGATGATCTTTTATAGCTCTGTGTGTCATGCGCTGTTTTTTTTTTTGAGGAGACATTATTCTGAGGAGATAAGCTCTGTCACAAAATGGCGGCCGCTGACAGAATTCTTACCGGAGTTCTTAGTGCCTTATTTGCGGCCTGATACTCAGTTGGTTCTTCTTCAGTGGGGGTGATTTATCCCATGTCGCACAGTTCATATGCAATTTTAAGCCTCTGAAGAACATATTGATTTTTGCTGGTTGTGCAGAATCTATCCAGCACCATTGCTTGAAACAAGTGGATGCTCACTATTTTCTAGTGGATCATTTTTCTGTGAACGTATATTAGCATCCCTCAGGATGTAACACACTGGGTACGAAGGTGCCTTTCTCAGTGCTGATCTGCTCTGTTGTATTCTTCAGCTGTCGTGATCTTCAGTATCTCAAGCATTATTCTGTTCTGCTCAGCGCAACATCTATTTTCTCTCAGTCATTTTGTGTGGTTTTTTGTGCATCATTTCAATGGCGGAAGGCATGGGTGTCACCCCCAAGGATAGAGATTCTAAAGGGAATCTGAAGAGGTCTAAACAAAATTCTCCCACCCCGGATATTTCAGCGAAAAGCAATATGGACTCTGCTTCAACATTAGAAACTATTTTACTCAAACTTAATTCAGTCCATGACATTGCACAAAGTACCAAAACGAACACTGATTTGCTTCAAGTTGAGGTGGCGGCATTTCGAAATGATCTCAAAAATCTCTCACTACGCGTTTCCAATGCAGAAACACGAATAAGCACTGTTGAAGCCTTCACGAATAAGCAAGCTAAACATGTTCAAAGTATGGAACGCTCCTTGGCTTCTTTGAGGAGAGACCTGACTGAACAAAAGGACAGAAATCATAGAAGTAACCTTTGAATTTTTGGTTTACCGGAGTACTGTGAGAAATCTGCTCCTTCAGTATTGGATTTTTTGCTTACTTGGATTCCTTCTGTACTGAACATTTCATTTCAAAAAGACTTTGAAATAGAACGTGCTCATAGAGTTCCCACCTTTAAGCCTAAAACGCTTTCTTATCCAAGACCGCTGATTTTTAAGCCTCTGCGTCACCAGCATATTGAGCAAATCCTGGCTCAAATGAGGAAGATTAAAACATTACAATGGGAAGGGCACAGAATATCAATATCTTTTGATAGGTTTTTTGAATCTACGTAGAAGACTTATAGTTATGAATATTCCTTTTTCCTTTGCAGGTCCCTCACGATTCAGAATAACTTTTAGAGGTGGGCCACAGATTTTTTATGAGCCTGCAGAGCTTTCAACCTTTTTGGATAATCACTCTGAATCACAGATGGACTCTGAGTCTCTTCCTGGCTCTTCTCATCCCTAATGCTCCTTACGTGCTGATAGGTTGTTTCATGCTTCCTGTGCCTTGCCACAAAAAGTTTGGTTGATCTTAATCCTTTGTGTCCCTAATATGAGGGTCAAGACGCATTATAATTGAGGCGTGCTCTTTTTTGGACACTCTCTATTAACTGATTTCTCCTTTACAGGCCTTACGGTGGTTTATATTTTTAGGAATGTTTTTAGGTGTTTACATTCGACATGTTGGTATTATCTAGGTGCTTTTTTGTTAACTATTGGGTGTCATTGTGTCTTCATTTTCCTTCTTCTCACTCTTTTTCTCACTATCTTTTCATACCTCTGACATATTCCAATCTTGTTTTTGTTTGTTATTGAATTGTTTTTCATTCGTGTGGGCTTTCATCTTAGTCCCTATGGATGAAATATTTTTGGGTATATACTCTTAGATAATTGGTCTTATTTTGGCGTTTCTTTCGCATTATTTTTATGATAAATGATGTATATCTTTTTCTATTTTTCTTCTTCCTTCTTTTTCTTGCTCGTTTCTCGCTTTTTACTTATGATCTTTGTACGTTTATTCTTCTTTTTTGCTTGGCTGTTTCCTCCTCTCTTTCTTTGATTCTATGCTGGTGATTAATTTTCTCGGTGTGCTCATTATTGATCTGTGTCTTTCCCTTTTCTTTTTTGGTCTCTATTTATATTCATTTACGTTTTGTTTGTACTATATTTTATATATGAATTTTTTCTTTTGTAATTTTGACTTCTTTTTGACTTCTTTTTGCCTCCATTTTTATATGTATTTGAGTCATGTCTTATATCCTATCTGAAATATGCTACTTACTTCTTAATTTTCCATATACCTTGGTTTTGGTTTTTAGATGCTATCCAATTTGTAGTACCGGAAATGTTAACGGCTTGAGACTTATAATGTTTTATATTGATATTTATATTATCTGAAACTGTCATTTATTGCATCACATATATGTATTTAGTTTACCTTAGATTGCTACATATACTACCTAGTATTAGTATTTACAACACCTTAATTTGATCAGGTATAAGACATCTTAGTCTCTCTTTTCCATTCAGGTTATGATATTGTGCTGATCACTCATCTAATATGTTATATCTTATGCACCTTGTATTAACTATTTAATTTTAAATTGCTATATTTTTCATACCTTTCACACAATCTAGTATGTTTTCCTAGATGCTATCAAGTTTGTAGTGTTGGATACATTAGTAGTTTGTTACTTATAATTTTTATATGGACATTTATATCTTACCAATTTGCTATTTATTATCTCACTTATTAATATTTATTATGCCTTAGGCTGTTATTTATATTACCTAATATTGTTATTTATTATGCTCTAATTTGATATTTATATGATATTATCACCTCAATCTTATATTCAGGATAAGATAACATTTGTTTACATATGATATATGTATTTTTTGGTTCTTGTATTTTTTACTCTTATTGATGGATTACTGATAGTATAGTAGACATTACCATTTATACACTTGTTCTGTTGCTTAATGAATTAATTATTTTTGAGCAGCCTGCATTGTGTTTGTCGGCCTCTGTGGTTGCTCCGCCACGTTATTTCCCCCATGCAAGTTGTCTATTACAGACATCCCCTGGTGGGGTTTCTCTTTTTTTATGCTCCGTCTTTCTTTGGAGTATTCTTTCTCTTCTTTTTTCTAGTCTTGTCTCTCCCTTTTTCTATCCTTCCTTCTCTGGGGACTTCTGCTTCAACATGTTTTGTACGTTTTTCTTGTTTTCCACTAATCCCTTTATCTGATGACCTGTTAGATTGTCTTTCCTTTTTTCTTTATCAGATGTTTTTATTTGTGTTGACGTATGTTTATCCATGACTGGTTTAAAAATAGTCTCACTTAAAGTTCGGGGGCTGAATCACCCTGTTAAAAGGGCCAACATTTTAGATTATTGCAAAAGCTTATCTGGAGATATTGTTTTACTTCAAGAAACCAAAATTGGTTTAAAGGAAGCTTTGCTTTTGCGGAAGGAGTGGGTTCTTGATGTTGCCTGTTCTGAAGCTTCTGGTAAAAAGAATGGGGTTGTGACTATGATTTCTAAAAACTCTGGTTTATCTATTGTCACTGCTGAGCATGATTCCAATGGTAGATGGTTGCTTTCTCGCTTGTCCAATGGTTTGGAGGATTTATATATAATGAATATTTATGCTCCTAACATTGAAGATCTATTGTTTTGGCGCTCCATAAATAAAAAGCTCTCTGACATTCCTCAAAATGCTAGAACAATTGTTGGCGGTGATTTTAATTTGCCCTTGGACCCTATTTTAGATAGACATTCTGCTTTTAAGTTTCGTACCCCTAGATCACATAAACAACTGCTTAATATGTGTTTTTCTCATCATCTTGTTGATGCATGGAAACTGCACAATCCTACCGGTAGCGATTTCACGTTTTTCTCCTCTCCACATTCTAGTTTTTCTCAGATCGAATATCTTCTAGTTGATGCTGCTCTTTTAAAGCATACCACAAATGTTATGATTCATCCAATAGTCATTTCTGATCACGCTGCAGTTTCATTGACTGTCCTTAATCTTAAGGATACAAGTGGACCTCGTCTTAATACAGAGATTTTGGACGATAAAGATGAAGTTAAAGAGCTTACTGATGAAATTGATTACTTTTTCAAAGACAACGTATCTTCCGTGAATTCCTCAATAGTTTTATGGGATGCATTTAAATGTACTATTCGGGGTCATATTATCAAAAGAATGTCAATAAGAAATAGTGATATTAGAAAATCGCTACAGTCTTTAGGGGATGAGATTAAAAGTAAAAAGGTTCTATATAGAAGTTCTAAGGATAAGTCTCTCTTACAGGTTATTAAGAATTTGAAGTACTCTTTTAATTCTATTGTCACTAAAAGAGCTTATATTGGTGTTCAGGCTCAAAAATCTTGACATCTGTTGCTACGTAATAGAGCTGGTAAGCTGTTAGCCGCCACTTTAAAATATCAGAATACAAATATCAAAGCTGTCCAGATTTCCTATATTAATGATATCAGAGGTTCTAAGAAATTCCATACCCAAGAAATACTCGAAGTCTTTCGTAATTTTTATGAAAAGTTATACACCCCTAAAGATCAATGCAGCATATCTGAGTGTCAGCAGTTTCTGAATTCGATTCCTACCAATACTATTTCACATTCTGATATGATTGATTTGGGGAAGTCGATTGAGATTGACGAGATAATTCAAGCTATCAAGGCTACTCGGTCAGGGAAGGCACCGGGACCCGATGGGTTCCCTATTGCAGTTTATAAAACATTCTCCTCCTCAATAATTAAATATCTTAAAGATGTTTTCGATAATTTTGTCCTTTCTGGTAAGGTATCTGGTTCTGCTGCTGAGGCTACTCTTGTCGTGATTCCGAAAGAGGGCAAGGATCATTCGGACCCTAAAAATTTCCGTCCAATTTCATTATTAAATATGGAAGCAACATTTTTTGCCAGAATCTTGGCTAAACGGTTAGAGAGTCATATCCCTAATCTGATTCATGATTCCCAAACTGGTTTCATAAAAGGGAGACTTGCTAGGGATAATATCCGAACATTTTGTCATATTTTAGAGAAAGCAAAACTTTGTACATTACCATCGGCAGCGATTGCCCTTGACGCCGAAAAGGCTTTCGATAAAGTCTCTTGGCCTTTTCTACAAGCAGTACTTAAATCACATAACCTTGGTGACTCCTTTATCAACATGGTAATGTCTCTTTATGCGCAGCCAAAAGCTAACATCAGAGTTATTGGGGCTACGTCTTCTTTTTTTAATCTTTGTCAGGGCACTAGACAAGGGTGCCCATTATCACCCCTTCTTTTTCTGCTGTCGATAGACCCTCTTCTTCGTCTACTCAACCTGAATCAGGATATAAAAGGCTTTCAATTTGGCTCTCATACGCTTAAAACAGCCGCCTATGCAGATGATGTTCTTATCTTCTCAGAGGACATTGTCGCTGCGATTACTGCTATCTCTAATACCATTAGAGATTTTTCGTTTGTTTCGGGTTATACTCTCAACAAAGAGAAGACGGAAATGTTCCCCCTCAATTCGTTGTGTTTCCCTTCTCATATGGGTGACTCAGGTTTTAAGTGACAATCGACTCGTATTAAGTACTTAGGTATTTGGTTTTGTAAGGACCTCTCTGAGACTATCTCTTATAATGAAGCTCACATCATAACTAAAGTTAAAGATCTTTTGTCCTCCTAGTCTCCTAAATATATCTCCTGGTGGGGAAGATTTCAAACTCTTAAGATGATGATAACCCCGATTATTAATTTCTTATCCTCCATGTTACCTATTAAGCTTTCTTCTTCTTTTTTCCATGAGATTGACGTACTTACTTCAAAATTTTTGTGGAGTGATAAACGTGCTAGGATTGCTTATAAAGATCTTAGGAAGCCCTATGTTCTGGGCGGCTGTAATCTTCCAGATTGGAACTTGTATCAAATTGCATTTTTAGCTTCTCAAGGTGCTCTTTGGTTTTTGCCAGAGTCTTTACATACACCCCCGTGGATCTATATTGAACGAGAGTTGTGTACTCCTCTTTCTGCATCTTCCTTTTTCACTGCTTCTGAACTTGTGCTTGGTCATTCCCATCGTATTATCTTGGACACGATTAATGCTTTGAAACATATTGATAAAAAAGTTTCTAAACCTATTCATAAGTCGAGGTGGCCCTCCTTATGGTATAATCCTAAAATTATTACTAATATCGACTCGGATACCATTTCTTCGTGGGCTACTAGAGGCATTAGATTGGTTAAAGATTTGTATGACTCTAATCATGACCCTCTTCCCTTCTCTTCTTTGGCTAGAGACTATAACCTTAGTAATATGAATTTTTATCATTTTTTGAAATTGAAGGTTGCCCTTTCTAAAGTATCCCTTTCTACAGATTCGGTTACTGTCTCATTACTCTCCGTGTGGTCTTGCTCGGGGCATACTGCATCAAGAATATATAAGTTCTTATCAGCTCCACTTCCTTCACAGTCTACAATCACACAGGATAAATGGTCTCATCACTTTGAAGATGATATCTTCAAACATATTTCGCAAGAATCCTGGCAAATGATTGTGAAGTCATCTCTGCGTAATAAGATTGCTCCTTCTCTTATTCAATCTAAATTCTTCACATTGAATCTTCTTCATTGGACCCCTGCTCGCTTACATAAACTGAACCTTAGAGATAGCGACCTTTGCTGGAATTGTAACTTGACACCTGGTACTCACCAACATATATTTTTCGAATGTACATTATTGCAATCCTTTTGCCGGTATATTCAGAAACATTTATCGCTAATCTTTAACATTTCGTTAGACCTGTCTTTACCTATGATTTTATTGGGCCCTTGGGCCACAACTACTCCTTTACCCCTTGATGATACGGATATACAATTATTGGATTTACTCATATCCATTGCTGTCAAAGTTATATTATCTGATTGGAAGTCTTTTCATCTTTTGTCTTATCATACTTGGTGGGCATGGGTATCATACCTTCGCGGGGCTCATACTTTGGTTGAGGAGAAACACTATACTCCTTCCATTTCTAGTAGTGTTTGGAGGTCATTGGATAATTATATGAATTTATCTTCTATGGGGTTGGTAGCTCAGTATCCCTTTGATTCTACTTTTTAAATTATTTTCTTTATAGAAGCAGATGTCCCTAGTTTCTCTTCCTTTCTTCCTCTCTTTGCTTTTTTTTTCTATCTTTTTTCAGTCTTCGCTATTTTTCTTTTCTCATGCAATTTTACTTATTAGCAATACAACTTGTTTGTATCCTTCGCAGATTATAAGCTATTGTTCTTTCCATTCCTTTTACCTCGACTGTGTATTGGTATTTGACTCATTTCATATGAGAGCTTCTCTTTTGATGCTGTTGTTCTTCGTTTTTAACTTATCATATTTTTATAACACTAGGTTGTATTGCAATATATTATGAATGTATTATCTCTTTTTAAATAACAATAAATATATTTGAACACAAAAAAAAAAAGATGGAAATCTATAAATGACCTGGTAGCTTAAATGTGGACTGCTAAAATGACCGTCACCCCCACCCTAATGGAACTCCACAGGCTCTCCTTGCCGCCCTGCACATCTTCAGAACCAGATGCATCACCTACCAATTCATCTTGACTGGCATCTCCTGCCTAACCAGCTGACAAACTCACTATCTGCTGTGGCTTTCGGCACTCCTGTAGCCAGAACAGCAGAGACTGAAGACAAAGAAGTGCAGAAGAGAAGAAGCAAGGTATAAGGCCTTCTTCAACTATGCACCTGCACGCCTTAGAATGCTATCCCCACCCATATACATGTACACATACATACAGTGCTAACAGTACATGGAAATAATGTTATTACACAGAGTTGTCTTAACGAAAAAATGGATAGGATTTGGGTCTCACTTCTATCTGAGATTAATAATGTGTGGAATTTAGGCACTCCTTCCCCTTGCATTGGGAGATTTAATTTATCTATGTTAGAGTTTTATGTTTAAAGTTTGTATTAATTGCATGTTAACGCACGCAGCACTTTTATTGCATTTTATGACAGCAGATTTAAGTACAACTTGAAAAGCATATTTTCCAATCTGACGAACAGCACTTTAAAACTCTTTCGTCTTTTGACTTTAAAATACGATATTTCATTGGAACATGTTTGTTTTATCATAGGATATCAAGTCATTTATTAGGATATGATTTTAAGCACATGTGCTGCCTTAAATAATAGGGATTATTAAAGAGGTATACATTATTGGGTAGGCACAAGTCTATAGTCTATACTTTCAAATTATTTATCATTCTTTTCTGTTATTGTTACATTCATGCTGATGTTAATGTTTGCACTTATCAGTTCAATAAAAAATATTTTGAGCATTTCTTATACTTAATGTAAATTAAACTGATATTCTGTGTGCCCTTTCATATTTTTGATAAATTAATTCTAGATCCCCAAATGTATCCTTATTTTGGCAAAGTAAGATATAGTCAATTCCTGCCTAAATACCATTTCTAAACAACAAAGTACGAGGGGACTTATCTGCAAAAAATAAAAAAGGAGGTATGAATTAATGATGCTCAAGGCTGTACACAACCGACACAAATCACAGACTGAAACCATCATTTTTCTTGGCGCATTTAGGCCAAATGTATCAAATTCACCTTGGGCCAAGTCCTAGTCTAAACTGTAAAAGTTGATTGCTCAGAGTTTGGTACAATCGAATAATTATTCGATTGGGACATCACATTTTCCCCTATATTTAATGTGTCTCAATCTCTATTTAAATACTTTCCTGCTAATTTTAAATGTATCTTGAGTTGCCATAACTAAATTATTCCAGTTTGCGGGATGACAGACTCTTGATCAATATTCTACAAATGCATTTGCTGAAAATGTATGTTATTAACTGTAGGAAAGTGCCTATCTTGACATGGTTAGCCCCCACTTTTTGCCTCAGGTCTGAAGTGATTTTCAAATGTAAGTGCAGTGGGTCCCTGCTAACTTGGTCTGCAGTGTCAAATCTCTTTCCCAAAACCTGTACCACAATTGGCACAACTTCAGTTACCCCTATAAATCCCTTGTAAATGGTACCCCTTGTACCTAGGGCATGGGTACTGAAGAGGGTCTTCTGGGGCTGCAGCACTGGTAGTGCCACCCCAGGGACCCCTCACCAAGGCTATGCACTCTGCCATTGCAGGCTGCATGTCTACTCTTGGTGCAGAGAAATCCGATGAGTGGACAAGGCACACAGCCCGTGTGCCATGCCACCCATACACTGCATAAGATATAGGTAAGTCACCCCCACTGCAGCCCTTTAGCCCTAAGGCAGGGTGCACTATATCCTATGTGTGGGCATATCAGTATGAGCAGATAGGCCCCTACCATGTCCAGGCCATTCTATGATGTTGTAAGTGCACAGGGAAGCCTAAAGAGTACATGACTGGATACTTGTCAACACGAGTTTCCTAGCTCCATGATGGTTTCACTGATTCCTAAGGTGTTTGGTACCAAACGTGTTGTCGTAATAAGTCCTCACTGATGCCATTGGTGGATTTATTAATACATTTACATAGGGGACCCTTTTAGAGGCAAGCAAAAAGCACTGGTGTAGTTCCTGACTTGTTTTCGCCAGCCTGCCACTACCAGACATGTTTATTACCTCAATGGGTGAAAGCCAGCACTCTCAGAGTACAGAGAAAAAGCCTGTTCTAGGACGTGGTGCCTCAGACCTCCTCCAGGACAAGATGGCCTACCTAGGCGGGAAGCTTCAAAGCCGATCCCACCTTTGAAATCCAACCCAGAAAACTCAAGAAAGTGAGGGAAGTCAATCCTCCTTTCCTGCTCCACCTTTGGCTAGAGGAAAGGCAGAAAAATGTGTTAGCTTAGGAGTAGGGTCCCACTTAGGCTACACCACACCTAGGGCAGGGCAGGCAATGTGAACCCCTCTCCTGAAATTCCACCATCTTGTAGACACCCTAAAGGTAGGTAGTCCATCGGCTACTACCTGTCTCCCCTTGTAATGCCCCAACATTCTGTATTTAGGTGGCACCCCAAGACCTTAACATCTGATTCGATGGACAAGAGAAGACCAGGACAAAGAAGACCTGCTGCTTGAGAACTTAAGCCCTTTTGCAGAAGAAAAAGGTGTCAAACCCTGCCTGCTGCTCCCAGGACTCAAAAATTGCTGCTGCTGTGTCGTCCTGAAACCTGAAAGCACTTCAAGAACCCCAGTGCACCTTCAGCCTTCAAGAAGTCATCAACAAGCTGCCTTGGAGTGAAGTTATCACTCCCCTGCACACCGCAGGCACAGATCCCATGAAGTCCGGTTTGTCAATGTGCTTCTCCCCAATGACTTTGATGCAGCACCAAAGCGAGAAAAGATACAATAGCTCCAGAGTATCAGATCTGTCTCCCCACCAAGTTTGGAGACACCAGACACTACCGGAGGGGCAGCGTACCAATACCCATGGTACAGGACCCTCAACAGCTAACACTAAGAAGAAGGGTTCACTCTGGACTCCCAAAGCACCAGAAGCAAGCACTTATAGAGGGTCATTGAGACACCTGAGAACTACTTCCTGGGTGACACAGCTGTCCCAAGATCGTCTCTCCAAGTTGCCTGCTCCAGACTGCAGGCACCTCAAGATGCACAACGCCCTGCTGACCTGTTCGCTCTGCACCTGGCCCCACTAGCCCAAGCACCGACCAACCAGCTTTGCTCCTGTGGTTCTCAGACCCTTACGACCTTCCACCTTTAGGGAGACCCACCAGACTTACCTATAAGTGCAATGCAGTGCATTTTCAGGTGGCACCCTTCATCTTTGCACACCAGCTTCTAAAACCTCAGCACTCTGCTCCCAGTCAATCTGGGGTACTCCCTAACTTCTCCTGCTGGAACTTTGGGCCTGGTCCTGATATCGACTTAAAACGAGAAGGTGAACTTCATGAAAGCATTTCCTGAATTTCTATGTATTTTTCTGCTTTTTCCCCTTTGTTTCCTATTTTGCGTAATTGTGCATAAAAGTGATATATTTATATTTATCGAACTCTGCAAAATCGAATCTCCGAAAGTACTTACCTTAGAACTGTGTTCTTGATCTTAAAAAGTATATATATTTTTTATTTTATTTATTTTGTTGATTTATAGGGGTGGCCGGAATTTGCGTAGTCGCGCTACGCAAAGCTCAGCGAAACGGTAAAAAATCTCCGCGAGCACGCAAAAGTTTCGCGAACACGCGGAATTGCTTGTTCTGCCCATTCGCGATGCTTTTTTCCTGTGCGCGAATGCTGTTTGCGTGCTCGGGGAGAAATATCTCGTGAACACGCATTTTGAAAGCGCGAACAAGCAAAAAACTCCGCCAAGCCACGGATCGCGGAATTTTGGGCAATTCCGCGTTCTCCGCGGAACGCGAACTTACCCAAATTCCGCGAGCGGAACAGAATTTCCCGACCAGGCCTATTTATTTATAAAGTTTTGTATAGCGCGAACATGACCCCAAAGGGTATCAGAGCGCTTCACATTGCGCAACGGGAAAAACATAGTACAGGGAAATGGCAAAGGGCGTAACAGAAAATAACTTATTTAGCTAATACCATAGAGTACCAAGATGCAAGCAAACAGTACTTAGTAGGGTATAACAGACAACCCTGAGCTTTACTGTTGATAGACCCAAAAGAAGGTGGTAAGAGGGTCATTGAGAAAGCAGACGAGCCATGACCATTTAAGGCAAGAACTTGTTCATTAGGATCATTTTTACTTCATGTTTGAAGGCAGCCGTGGATGGGATTCTGCGGACGTCCGGTGGGAGAGAGTTCCAGATCTTCGGTGCCGATCCAGAGAAGGCTCTAGACCTTGTTCTCTTTTTGCGAAATGTCAGAGGATTCAATAGGAGAGAATTTGCACTTCTTGATGATCTGCCCCCTCCAGATTTTTCAAGCTTTTGAGCCATATATAAAAAAAATTATATTATTTTTACAAATTGGTCTCGGATTTATTCTTGTGTGTGTTTCATTTATTGCCTCTCTGAGTACAACAAATGCTTAACGCTAACCTCTGATAAGCCTAACTGCTCACCCACATTACCACAAAAAGTTAGTATTATCTACTTATACCTCTGCATACCCATTAGGGATTTCCCGGACTCGCTTCAAAGTGTACTTTGTTTTAGTACAATGTACAGAGAGTCGGTTTCCTACACTGGTGGATCAGCAGTGGGGTACACGACTTTGCATTTGCTGGACCACTTTGACAATAAATGACCGCATGACTAAATCCAAAAATTGTCTTTAGATAGTCTAATTTTTTGATTGATCTATTTTTCCTCAATTTCTAAAATTAACTTCTAGGGGCTTGGTTAAGTCCCTGAAACAAAGTGGTTAGAAATGTAAAAGTCTCTGCTTTAGTTAGGATAAAGTATTCAGTGTATAGTTCTTTTTTGTAACATTATAAAAAAGGTCCCAACTTTAGTAAAACAAAATGCCTGATTCCGGTAGCCAAGCTCAGGAGCTCAACCTGACCCCTTACATTGACCTAAACCATGCTCAATGTAGGGCTTTCTGTAAAGGCTATAGAATCAAAACAGGCAAAAGTCCTAAAACAAATATCTCAGACAACTGATAGCTCAGTTTGAGAAAGATCACCCAGAACTGGTAGTCCAGTCTGAGGATGAGTAAAATGCCAATGAAGATGATGCTGAGAATAGACATGAGTCAGTCCCCTCAGACACAGCTGAGACCCCCTCAGATGAGGACCTCATGCTGGAAAGATTTGCCAGGAGACTGAACTTAGAGAACACTCAGCTCCTGGATCTAGAAAAGCAAAGAAAATAGAAGGGCCTAGGACCTATATCTGGTGGCAGCATACAAGTAGTTAGGGAGAGTGGAGGTTCTTATGACTCAAAGCTCCCAAAAAGGGATTGTCCCTAACTATTCAGAGGGTGATGACATCACCAAATGGTTTGCTGCATTTGAGAGAACCTGTGCAGCAAGAAACGGAGCTAGGCATAATTGGGCTCCTCTCTTGTGGTAACTATTCTCAGGGAAATGTAGGGATGAGCTCCTGGCATTGCCTGAAAAAAAGATGCTGAGTCTTAAGACCTCATGGAGGGTACTCTGATTGAGGACTTTGGACTCACCTCTGAGGAGTATAGAAAACGATTCAGGGAGACTAGAAAAACCCAGAATCAATCCAGGATGGAATTTGTTGACTCTTCAGTAAAAACACAAGCTGTTTGGTTAACAGGTAACAATGCGAATGAATATGAAGGACTTTACAATTTAATTATGAAAGAACATCTGTTGAGTAATTGTTACCATGAGAAGATGCATCAGCATCTGGTATACCTAGGTCTAGTTTCTCCTCTAGAGTTGGGGAAGGAGGCAGACCACTGGGTTAAAACAAGGGTGACCACAACTACGAGACGAAAAGAAAGAGGCCAAAAAGCCCCCCCCCGGGAAAGATGGTGACCAAAAAGGGAAAAACAACAATGAGTCTTCAGGCCCCCAAACACCTGTTCAGGAGGGTGGGCCCAGAAACTCATCACAGCCCAAGGGAGGGTACCAGGGTAAGAACTGGAATCCCAAAAAGGCTTGGTGTCATGACTGTAGGGAAATTGGACAACGAACTAGAGACCCCGGCTGTAAAAACAAACAAATTGCCTCTAGCACACCTGCAGCAAATGCAGTGGCCAATCTCCAGATGGGATCTTAGAAGGGCACTGACCATGCAAGAGAGCTCACTGAGACTACTCTAGAAAGGGATGTTGACTTAGCCACCTTAGCTGTCTGGCCCACTTCAAAAATACAAACAGCATCTTATCATTAATGGGATTAGGGTGGAAGCCATGAGACACACTGGTGCCAGCATCACCATGTTGACTGAGCAGCTGGTGTCCTCAGAACAGTGTCTGCCTGGATGGACCTATCCAGTCACAAGTGCTAACAATGTGACAAAATCCCAACCCATGGAGATGGTGTCCTTTGACTGGGGAGGGTTTGTTGGAAAGAAAGAAGTACCAGTTTCTTCATCAATAACATTTGATTGCTTGACAAAGATTTGGAGTCCTCAGCCTGGGCTGAGGCAGAACTGAGAATCCATGCAGAAATGCTTGAAGACTGGGTGTGTGTAAAAAACAGAGCTCAGAGCAGAGTTCATAGTCAAAAAAAGGTGCTGGAGTCTGGAAGAATGGCCCAGTCCTTCAAGAGAAAAGGCAAGCATACTGGGGAGCCAGCTGCAAATCAGACACCAGACCCTTCTCGTCAGGGGAAAGAAGAGTCAGCCCCAGAGGGAACTGAGCCTCAGGAGCTGGAGCCTTACCAGGCTGAGCTTTTGGACCCAGGTGGACCCTCTAGGGAAGAGCTGTACCAGGGGCAGAGGACCTACCCCACTCTTAAAAGCTTGTGACAGCAAGCTGCTGCACAGGAAGGAGGTGATGTCAGTGGTTCCCACAGACCTATTGGGAGGACGAGATCCTTTACACTGAGGCCAGAGACCCCAAACCTGGAGACATTAGGAGAGTGGTAGTGCCTCAGACATTTAGGGAATTCCTCCTCACTTTGGCCCATGACATCCCCCTAGCTGGACACCTTGGCCAGATCAAAACTTGGAGCAGGCTTTTCAGCCACTTCTACTGGCCAGGGATGCACCAGAAGGTGAAGGAGTTTTATAACTCCTGTCCCACCTGTTAAGCCAGGGGCAAGATAGGCGGGCTCCCAAAGGCCCCCTTAATTAAACTTCCAGTGTGTGGGGTACCTTTAAGAGGGTAGGTATAGATTGTTGGTCCCTTTAACCCACCTACAGCATCAGGAAACAGATATATTCTGGAGGTAATGGATCATGCCACCAGGTATCCTGAGGCTAGTCCCTTTAGGATTACCACTGCCCCTTCAGAGACTAGGGTCCTCATTGGTATCTTTACCAGGGTGGGCTTCCCTAAGGAGGTGGTATCAGATAGAGGTAAAAACTTCATGGCTGGTTACCTAAACCACATGTGGAAGAAGTGTGGAGTGACCTACAGGTTCATTACCCCCTACCATCCACAGTGTAATGGCCCCGGTGCACCTCCAGCCTTCCAGAAATCATCAAGAAGCTCCCTTGAAGTGATGGTATCACTCCCCAGCACACCGCGGGCACTGATCCCATAAAGTCCAATTTGTCAATGTGCTGCTCCCCGATGACCTCAATGCAGCACCAAAGAGAGAAAAGGTACAACAGCTCTAGAGGGTCAGATCTGACTCCCCACCAAGTTTGGAGATACCGGGACCTACAGGAGCCACAGCATACCAATACCCGGGGTAACAGACTACCAGCAGCTTATACTGAGAAGAAGAGTCCATTGCAGACTCCCAAAGCACCAGAAGAAAGCACCGATCAAGGGATATCAAGACACCTGAGACCCACCTTCTGAGTGGCCCAGCTGTCCCAAGATCGCCTCTGCAAGATGCCTGCTCCTGATGGCAAGGACCTCAAGATGCATGACACCAAGCTGACCTGTTCGCTTTGCACCCGGCCCCAGCATTGACAAACCAGCTCTGCCCCCATGCTCCCCAGACCCCTGTGACCTCCTCCCTCTAAGGAGACTCACCGGTCTTACCTGTAAGGGCCTCTGTGCAGTGCATTTTCAAGTGACCCCCTTTGTCTTTGTGCACCAGCTTCCAAAACCTCCGTGCTCTGCTCCTGGCCAATTCAGGATGCTCCCGAACTTCTCCTGCTGGAACTTTGGACCTGGTCCTGACATTGACCTAAAACACAAAGGTGAAAGCATTGCTTGAATTTCTATGTATTTCTCTGCTTTTTCCCCATTGTTTCCCATGGTGCGTAATTGCACATAGAAGTGACATATTTATTGAACTTTGCAAAATCGTATCTTCGAAAGTACTCACCTTAAAACTGTGTTCTTGGTCTTAAAAATTATATAAAAATGTGTATTGTTTTTACAAATTGGTCTTGTATTTATTCTTGAGTGTGTCTCATTTATTGCTTCTGTGACTACAACAAATGCTTAACACTACCCTCTGATAAGCCTAACTGCTCTCCCACACTACCACAAAAAAAGAGTTAGTATTATCTACTTATTCCTCTGCATACCCATTGGGGATTTCCTGGACTCTCTACATAGTGCACTTCATTTTAGTACACTGAACAGAGAGTCAGTTTCATACATTGACGTTTGTATCCTTACACTCTGTTCCATTCTCCGCTTACAAGCTAATCATCCATCCTTTTATAGTTTGTCTCATCTGGTATTGATTTGAAGCAGAAAAATGAACCCATCTCTGTATTTTGTTCATTTAGGCAAAATATAAACCTTGATTTTTGAAGTCGTAAAACAACACTGTCCACTTCATTAAAATGAAGGAAAAGAATACAGTGCGGCATTATATTGGGCCACATGTTTATGACCTAAATAAGCTTTTTTGCATGTGTCAGGAGTTGATAAAGATATTTGCTGTGGGCGTAAATTCATTTGCTAACGTGGATTTTCACCTCCACAAGAGTGAAGAAATTAGCAGCAGTAAGTCCAATTTGAGGGTTGGGGAGTAGACGTTTCCAGTTGTGGTTTGCCTTAGAAGTTTGGGACCATCCACACACATGTACGTCTGTGGGCATTCACAAACTGCTCTTCAAACCCTTTCGCCCTGGAAATGGTCAGAGATTTACTCCAGCCAAGGGCTGCGGTAACTCCTCTTCCCTGATGGAAAGAAAGGGGAACAGATGACCCTCAGACTTGTAAAGAGTGTCAGGAAAGGACTTTCTCCAAGGGGAAAAATGTTGTCCCTGCAGAGAAAAAAATTTGCATTTGTGCCGATGGCTCCATTCATCTTTGTTGAGAACTCCACGTGGGGGAATATGAGGATTTGGGATAATTTGGGATAATTTCTAGTCTGCCTATAAATTTATTTTCAATTCAGTATCAGTTTCTTCAACATATGATTATAGTCCTTCACTAAAGGTCATGGGAATTGGAACCATTAAATATATAATATGTATGGATGGATTAATTATATATTGCACAGGTTAATTTAGTGCATGAAATTCATGTAATTAACTCCTAGATTAATTATGCTCTGAAATAAAATTGACACAAGCAGTACCGCACCACTGAAACTCACCTCCTTTTATGGGTTAGTACTAGTACACATCAACACATTTTGGATTCACAGTGCAGCTTTTCTTAAGACCAAATATGTACCCCTTACTCAAAGGGACCAAATAGACTTGAAGAGGCATTACAGATGTTTTATGGTCCACCAGTATCAATCTCGTATTCTAATAGTCCAACTTCAAGACAGTACCATATCAGAATTTTGTTGACCAATATGGTTATTCATGGTTAAAAAGAAGATTACAGAACTTGGTTCATTTGGGACTTTTTAGGGCTTTTCAAGTAAAATTACTCCTTGTGAAATCAGAACAAAGGAGTAACTAAATTGCTCATTGTAGCAAATTATAAATATGTTAATATCTATAGCAGAACTTCATTATGTATATTATTGTCTGTATTTACTCCTTCATGGCAATACACATCACACTTGTGCAATAGGAGAAGCACTCGTTGGTTTTATGTTATCAATCAAATCTGACAACAATGATGTGTACGCATTTGTCCATATGTATAACATGTCTGTTGAAATTGTTAATGCAGCTTAAAAAATGCATAAACTTATCATGCTTTTGAGGGATGCCTGTAAGGGGCTGATTTGGAGTTGGGTGCGATAGAGGCTTGATTTAATGAGCCCGATTTATTGATTCTGGCATGTAATTCTCCCTCTGCACCGCTCAATTACAAGGTAAACAGGACAGAATGGTAAACAACTATGCATACTTCGTTTTTCTAGGCCTCCTCCACTGCCCCCGGGCAATTGTATCTCGTGGAATGTGGGGGGGGGGGGGCAGCTTAAGAAGCATTTCGAGTCCTGTGGAAGTGTTGTCAATTCCATCTGTGTTTCTACCAGGTGTCAGGCAGTGGTGCACCTGTGTCCACAGTCCCTGCACAGCCTCCTGCTAGAGTTCACTGCCTGCAAAGTCACAACTGGTATAACCAGATCTGCTGCTTCCAGTAATATCGGGTCCAGAGGTGCATCTCCACAAGACTCATCAGCAGGTTATTAGCAGTTTCAGTTGAGCCATTGTTATGGTGAGGTCAAGTGTGATTACATTGTATTTGACACTGGTCGACAATCATTGGTCGTTAAGCATGATTTGCTCATGCAGCTATTTCAAAATGATACATGCAAAATTATAATGAATGATCTACTTCATGTTTTCTTAGTAACAGTCAAGGAACAGTGCCAGTCTACTTTCTGCAAAGGTGACAATTTACCTGTAACTTGGTGAATGAATATGTTGACATCAGATTGAAATAAATGTCCCAGGTGTATATCAGGACCTGCGGTGCAATAGCATGGGACACTGGGCTCGTCTGTGTAATCTTATCAAACTCCTGATGTAGTAACATCCTGTAATGGTACATTTGCATCAAAATTTAATAGGAAAAATTGAGGAGCGCTTGCTAAGATGAAATCATAGGGCTTTTGCAGTTTACGAGCTTTTCTTCATCAAATGTATAAATAATTGAAACCTAAAGTGGAAATAACACAGGTGAAGGGAATATGTATGAGCTGCGGCACTGGATGTAATTAAATCACCGACTCTACACTTCCAATTTCTGTGACTATTGAAATGAGAAAATATCAATCATAATGCAAAAACAGCTACATCCCTACATTGCTGGAAAATGCAAGTGATTCGCTGACTCCCCCCTCGCCCCTTTTCCAAATGCTCAGCCAAGAACCTACAACGTGATGTACATCCCTCTTTTTAAAAAAAGTGCACACATGTAGTGAAATATTTGCAGGTATCATGCTAAATATAGGGACGATGCAGAAATAGAAATAAAGAGGGGCGAACGAGAGAGGATAAGTCAAAGCGAGAATTCAGCCAGATAGATGAAAACTGCCTCTAAAATAGCAGCAGTTGTTAATCGAATGCAAATAAAACACCCTAAAAGTATATAGAAAGGAATCTGATATTTGCTAATCTGATTACTTCTAAACTCTTTGATGCTCTCCGTGTACTCAGACACTGGCTCATCTGCTGCCCATGTCGTTGTCTGTGCCTGTTTATATGTCCTGCCCTCGTCGTTAGGAGTGGCCCCTTAATTCCGATGGGGCCGGTAATTATTGATCATTTATTCGAATGGGACCCTCATGGTTTCATTGTAGTCCAACAGTAACTCTGCCCTCCCGATTTAACACTACTCCGATGTCAGTAACTTCAGTGGGCGAAGTCATGAGGGCCTTAATGCTACCTCAAATAAATACATATTTGCCTTGGATGTGACGTCCCCGTGGTGCACTAAACTCGACTTTATGTGATTCCTAATCTCTCTGTTGCCTCAATTGCCAATTAAGTATTGCATTTTGGCTTCTTTCAAAGTTATATTTCAGAAAGTACGCCAGTCTGCAAAGGCTATTTTAGATTCTCATCGGTGGACAAAATTGTTCGGTTAAAGTTTCTCTTTTCCCTTTTTTTTATAAGGAAGGCTGAAGGAATGAATATGTTCTCGAAAAACTCATTTGTGCTGCTGCTATCGACGGAAGCATTGTTACGGTGAGATTGTGCAAAATCGAGAGCAGCGCGACGACAAATGCAATTCCAAATTCCCACAGTTCCCATTGTGGGACGCTGTGGATGCATTCCGTATCGACTGATACAGACAATGTCACGGTTTAATGCGATAACCTGTTCAGCATTCAGAAGGACTTCAGTAGCAAGGACTCTTGCAATGTTTCACCCGGTGCAGGAAGATGGCTCTCTATATAGTGCACAAAAGTGAAGTACACTGTGCAGAGAGTCCAGTGATTCCCCAATAGGTATGCAGAGGTAAAGTATATAATTCTAATGCCCATTTTGTGGTAGTGAGGGTCAGCCGTTAGGCTTATCAGAGCATTTGTTGTCACACACACAGGCAATAAATGAGACAGACACTTAAGAATAAATCAGAGACCAGTTTGTAAAAATGAAGACTTGTTTATGTATTTTAAAGGCCAAGAACATAGTTCTAAGGTAAGTACTTTTCGAGTTATGATTTTTGAAGAGTTCGGAAAATGTATTACAATTGTGCGCAATTGGGCACCATTGGAATCAATGGCAAGAAATAGAAAACTGCATATACAATCTGGCAATGTTTTCACAAAGTTCACCTTCTTGTTGTAGGTCAGTGTCGGTACCAGGTCCAAAGTTCCAGCAGGAGAAGTTCGGGAGCGTCCCGGATCGGGCGGGAGCAGAGTGCTGAGGGTCTTTGAAACTGGTGAGCAACGATGAAGGGGGCCTTTTGAAAATGCACTGCACACATAGATTAACAGGTAAGTTTGGTGGGTCTCCTTAGAGGGAGTAGGTTGCAAGGGCCTGCCATAAGGAGTAGAGCTGGTTGGTCGGTGCTGGGGCCAGTGGAGCCGGGTGCAAAGCGAACAGGTCAGCCTGGCATCGTGCATTTTTGGGGTCCTCATGCTCATGATCAGGCAGCTTGGAGAGGCGATCTCGGGACAGCTGGGCCATTTAGCAAGAGGTCTCAGGTGTCTTGACATCCCTTGATGGGTGCTTGCTTCTGGTGCTTTGGGAGTTTGGTGTGACCTCTTTTTCTTGGTTTTTACCACTGGTGGTTCGGTACCCTGGGTATTGGTACGTTGCGGCTCCGGTAGGTCCTGGTGCCTCCAAACTTGTTGGAGAGGCAGATCTGACCCTCCGGACCTGTTGTACCTCTTCTTGCTTCGGTGCTGTGTCAAGGTCGTCGGGGAGCAGCAAGTAGACAAACTGGACTTCATGGAATTGGTGCCTGCAGTGTGCAGGGGAGTGATCCCTTCCCTTCAAGGGAGCTTCTTGGCAATTTCTCAAAAGCTGGAGGTGCTCCTGGGTTCTTGGAGTCCTTGCAGGTTTCAGGATAACACAGCAACAGTGATTGCCAAGCCCTTCTTGCAGCTGGCAGGGTTTGGTGCCTTTTCTTTGTGCAGCAGGGCTTCTGTTCTTGTGCAGCGGGTCTTCTTTGTCCTGGTCATCTTTGGTCCAAAGAATCTGAGGTTCAGGTCTTGGGGAGCCACCTAAATGCTGAATTTCAGGGTGTTGCAATGGGAGACAGGTAATAGCCAATGGGCTAGCTACCTTTAGGGTGTCTACACCCTTTAGTGACCACTTTTTGTAAGAAGAGGCTTTACCCTAGCCCTGACTGAAGGTTTTCCCACCATCTCAAAATGGTGGAATTTCAGGAGAGGGATTCGCCTCACCTGCCCTGCCCTAGGGGTGGTACAGGCTGAGGGGGGACCCTCCTTCTCATCTAACTAACTTTCCCGCCTTTCCTCCAGCCAAAAGTGGAGCAGGAAAGGGACTTGGCCTCCCCCACTATCTGGAGGTTCCTGGGTAGGATTTTAAAGTTTCTCAAAAAGAGGAACTGGGAGTTTTTTAACCAGGTCCTGCACATATACTCCCAACTAAGGTATGCAGAAAATAAAGGAATGTGCAGTTCCTAAAGTGGAGGGGAGTTCAGGTCTCTTACGGGTTGCCCTCACACACCCCGGAAGATGTCATGCCTCATCATAGGGCTTGTGCTCCTCATTGGGCCGGTGCTGCTATCCCCGATGGGCACCCATGAAGGGGCTCTTTATCGGAGATCTTTTCTGATGAAGCCGTTGGGCGTGTGAGGGTATGTGGTCAGGGTAGTGTGGTGAGTGAGTGATGAAATAACCACTACCCAGGATAGCACTAGACCTATTTTAACTCACATCACTCACTCACCACACTACCCTGACCACATACCCTCACACACCCAACGGCTTCATCAGAAAAGATCTCCGATAAAGAGCCCCTTCGCGGGTGCCCGTCGGGCATTGCAGCGCCCGCCCGACAAGGAGCACAAGCCCTATGATGAAGCATGACATCCTCCGGGGTGTGTGAGGGCAACCCGTAAGAGACCTGAACTCCCCTCCACTTTAGGAACTGCACATTCCTTTATTTTCTGCATAGGATTTTAAAACCAGCATTAGCTTTGAAGCTTCCCACCCGGGCAGACCATCCTGTCCTGGAGGAGGTGTGAAACACCCCTGCCCAGAGATGGTTTTGTTTCTGTCCTCTGAGAGCACTGGTTTTCACCCCGTCAGATCAGAAACATGTCTGGTGGTGGCAGACTGGTGAAAACTGGCAGATACCCCAGTAGTGTTTAGTTAAGTTTCAGGAGACCCTTTAAAAGGTTCTCCAGTGTGAATTTATTATTAAATCCACCACTGGCATCAGTGAGGGTTTACTAAGAAAAGATGTTTGGTACCAAACATCTTAGAAACAGTGAGGCAATCATGGAGCTAGGAAACTTGTGTTGACAAATATCCACCCCATGTCTCTTTATGGCTTTCCTGTTCACTTACAACATCACAGAATGGACTGGACATTGTTGGGGCATATCTACTCATGATGATATGACCACACATAGGCTATAGTGCACCCTGCCTTAGGGCTAAAGGCCTGCAGTAGGGGTGACTTACCTACATCCTATGCAGTGTAGGGCTGTGATGGCACACAGGTCCATGTTGACTCTTTGGATTTTCTGTCACCAAGACATGCAGCCTGAAATGCCAGAATTTATAGCTTTGGTGATGGGGCAATTGGGTAACACAACCAGAGCTGCAGCCCCAGAGGACCCTCTTCAGTACCCATGCCCTAGGTACCAGGGATACCACTTACTAGGGACTTACAGGGTTAACTGAAGTTATGCCAATTATGGTATAGGTTTAGGGAAAGAACACTGGTACTGGTATTCTGGTTAGCAGGGACCCAGTACACCTCAGTCAAAGTTTCATCAAAGCTAGGCAAAAAGCAGGGGGGGGGGTACTGCAACCACACCCAGTTTCTCACACTTGGTGAGTGATTAAGTGATATATTAGTGAATATATAGTTAAGAAATAATACAATTCATCATAAATGCATCCAGTTACTAGCCTATTATTTTTACAACATTAACAAACCTTCAGCAAACTTTGTAAAATTCAGGATTTTTGGTGCGCCAAATTTGATACTACTGAGCCAGCGTTTTAGAAGTTTAAAGCAGAGATGAATGTTATACTATTTTTATTAAGCTTAAATCTGGGTATCATTTTCTACAATTCTCTTAATCAAAGCCTAGTTTTAGTATATGTTTTTGTTTGGGGAAGTGAGAATGTTTTTCCCATCACTTATGGCACAAAGCATTTCTTGTATATTGAAATATTAAGAAGTAGAGCTGATAATGACTACCCCATTAAATTCAACTGCTGACAAAAAGGAAAGTAAATTTACACTTTTCCATACAGCTGGGATAATTGTTTTTAATGGCGCCGGTCACTGCAAATTGACACTGGTTGTAGGTGAGGTCCCAGATGTCTTCTTGCTTTCTGATTCCCATTATAACTATGGAGCTATTTACCCTTCCTCTTCACTTGAAACTTGTAACATATCACACAGCAATGTTACTAGACTACAGAGCGATATGGGAGCACTATATAAAATCCCTAAATAAATAAATAAACTGTCCAGGCATAATTCTACATTTGCAGCTTACTACTCGTACTAATAAAACAAACATACAAGGCCACACTGTTAGAAAGTCATCCTTTTGCCCTGTTCACCCCCCTTTTTTTCTGAATGATACTGGTGTTAACTGACTCTGGCTGTACCCTGGGCTCTGCTAACCCGGCCCAGGGCCAATGCTATGTGTAAGAAGGTACATGTAATAGGGTACACTTACAATTGACAATGACAGATCCTATTAGTCCCTAGTACATAATTGGGCCAGAGGTTGCACTCCACCTATAAGTCCCTAGTATATAATGGGGCATGGAGGTTTAGAGGCACAGCAGATGTCTTGCACTTGCATGTGTGCGCTGCTGTGTGCCTGAGGTCCTTTTAAAGGCAGACCAGCCTTGCCGCCTGTCACTAAAAGTAAATTCTCAAAATTGGTATTGACAGACCCTATAAGTCCCTACTATATAATAGGGCTAGGGGGTTCAATCTACCTATAAGTCTCTAATATGTAATAGGGCGTGGAAGTTTAGAGGCCAGCAGATTTCCTGCACTTGCATGTGTGCACTGGTGAGTGCCTGCTTTCATTTTAGAGGCAGCCTAGCATTGCAGACCGTCTTTAAAAGTACAATTGTGTGCAAACTCGACTTTGGTGGTATTGGCACTTTAAAAGTGATGATGTACCTTATTGTTACATATTAGGAACCCCCAGGGTCTCTCCTAGGTGTCCCAGGGGTGGGAGGTCATGTAACCATAAGCAGGAGCCTTATAAAAGATGTTTTATATGTCCTGGTGAGGGAAAAACAGCCCATTTCATTGTTCCCCATTGTAGATACTTAGCTCCATAGGCTAACATCGCAATATTTTCTTTAGTTATAAAGAATGCTAGGAAAGTATTTAAAAATATCATTCAAGGACTTAAAATTATAACTAGTACAGAAGAGAAGTTATGGAACTTTCTCTTCTGTAAACCTAAATCCAGCTTTCTAGTGGTCTCTGCTGATTGGTCAGCCTTAACTGGCTTAGCCAGGCTGCTTTGATTAGGTGATAATGAGGAGGATGGGTCCTGCAGAGGGTGCTGGATTAATCAAACGGAGCTCAAAGAGAGAGGCAATCAGTACGGAATGCCAGGCATACCTACCCCCACATCCTGTGCTCCAGCCAGATGGCAGGTTTGGAACTGGAGTTTGCAGAAGTCAGGAGGAGGAGAGCTAATGGAAATGAGCCACACTGTGAGCTGGCTTAGCTAGCTTTTACTCCTCTGGAGAGAATTCACCAATGTTGGCTTTTGGAAGTGCTATGCTTTGTGGGACAATAAGATGCCACACTTTGGAGGAAGTTGTCATGATTTTGGGTGGCACCCAGCATCTCATTGGACAGAGGTGCCCCCCTACTTGTCGCCAAAGCACACTGAATAAATATCTGGGGGCTGCATAGTCTCTCAGTTCTGCGGCCTGAAACTACAAGGAAAAGAAGCATTGCCCTGCTGGAATCTGGACTTGCACCCAAAGGCATGCTCTCTGACTGACTGTGCCTGCTGCACAAACTGGTACTACAGCCCTGGGGACTGTGCCTTGCTTCAAGAAAGATTAAGGAACACTTCCTGCAAGCTACAGGTTAACAGAGCCCACGTGCATCATCTCCACCAAGAGTCCCCATCCTGGAGTGCGTCCAGTGGATTTTTAAGAATTTGGCTAGGTGCATTGTGGGAATGGTGGTTCAAATACTCTGGAGACCATCCTGGAGATTCCAGACCTTTGAATTGGTGATGTGAACACTTTGAACCTACAAGGAGACCTTCAGAAAACACCTCCTGAGGTTTGGAGAACTTTGGAGAACTTTTGTGAAAAAGCTCCATGAGGTGACCGACCCGACTTTGAGAGTCAAGCTGACTACCTTCAACCGCAAACTGGCCAGAATTTCAGGTTCATCCCGCTGAAGAAAAAGCTCCCAAAAAGTTTCTAAGAGTGAAGGTAAAATTTTGACCAGTCAAACGTGACCAGATCTCCCAGAGTGGCACTATATATTTTTAAGCAGATAAAGTGGTTAATTTTTAAAAATTCATATCTTTGGTTCCCTAGAGTGGAGTTTTGGAATTTTGGTGTTTAATAAAAATATTTCCTATTTTTACAAATTGGTGTGTGATTTTATTGTGTGTGTATCTTAATTATTTGATGTATTGATGTTTTTAAATGCTTGACACTCCTGTCACCTACGTTAGACCTGACTGCTCATTGTCAGCTGCCAAGGGTTGAGCAAGGGGCTAATTTACTGAGACCTGTACTGGACCCTATTTCATGTGGGTGGCCTTATTACTAGTGGTAGGTGCATATATATACCCATACCAATAACCCACTTTCCAACGCACGCCATCTGAGTCTTAGTAAATAAATTGGTACGAGCTATGCTGCCTACACAACTTGAAATAAGATCTGCCTAATATTTTCCTACTCTGTAATGTAATGTAATGCAAACTTATAAAGCGCACTATCACCCCACGGGTATCCTGGCGCTGAGGTTACAGGAAACTCCCCTAAATGCACATATTTACCAACCGAATGACTGTCCCGCACTACATCCTAGGGAAGAGCCAGGTTTTAAGCTTCTTCCTAAAGTGGATAAAGTTCCTAGTCTGGGTACAGATTAATGTCAGTAGTGAAGCAGCTGTTGTTGCAGTGCCGCCACTGCCATGTAAGATAACACCTAGAATGATCCTTGAGGTGCTAAATGTAATGTTGCATGAGATGTCAATGCCATTGGACATCATAATAGTGTTACATGTATTTCAATGGATACAATCATCACTAATTCAGAAGAAAAGTAGCAGGTACCTTCTGTATAGTACCCAAATGTATATGGTTTTGAGTCAAGCAAATTGAGAACCACTCCTCTAAGAGGAGATTTTAAAACAGGTTGCACGAAATCAGTGTCATTCCAGAGTCAAAGTTGCATGTGAGGTGATATTGCATTTGAGGTGAGTTAGTTCAACCCCTCCATCAAACAGTTGGGGATATAAAATGCTATAGAAGCATGACTATTTAGCTTTTCACTATTGTGAGTTTAATTTAATAATTTTTTGTAAGTACTGGAAGAATTGCGTGCCGTACCGCACTTTACACTGTACTGTAATCAAAACTGAGCGCAAAGACCTGGGGGCATATTAGCAAGACCGGTGATAAAATTATCGCCGTTTTAGCGGCAGGAAACTGCCGCTAAAACGGCGATAATGGGCTTGCTAATATGCGTTATAGAATTCCAATAGAAGCCCACGTTAGATGTGCAGGACATCTAACCTGGGCTTCTATTGGAATTCTATAACGCATATTAGCAAGCCCATTATCGCCGTTTTAGCGGCAGTTTCCTGCCGCTAAAACGGCGATAATTTTATCGCCGGTCTTGCTAATTTGCCCCATAGTTTGAAATAGATTAATATTCTGAGATCTTGTTGCACTCCCCCTCTACTTGAATCATTTTGAGTCACTCCAATGCTAGCTAAAATAGCCCAAAGTGTGTAATGAATCTGAAAATATGAATGATTTATAATGGAAGGCTATTTAAGTGTTGTACCATTCCATGGATCCAAGTTAGATTCAGCTTGAGTTGTATATAACAGTAATGTTGCATAGGTAAGTCTTTTTGATGTCTTCTTAAGGTATGGAAGTTTTTTTCATCTCAGTAACTTGAATGAATTTCTGTTCACAGAGAGAACAAAACGAGAGCCTGAAAGTAGATATTACATATTTCCTTTCTTGTCAGAAAATGACAAAATGTGAATGCAAAATATGCTGTTTTCAATGGAGGTGAAATTAGCAGTCCCTGAAGAGCTGCATGCGCCTCTTGTGAAAGTAATTTTAATTTATGTGCGAGGAAAGACACTCGGCTTATGTGTGTGCAGATGCAGCTGTAATAACCTCATGTTTTTACGAGACTCATATTAAAGGAATGTGTCAACAGTGCATCTCTGGAAGGAAACGGTCGTAATCTGAGGTACACCGAGATGGCCTGTACCATGAGCCAGCTCGTGACGGCATTTTCTACATAGGTGATCACAAAAGTTAATCCTACAGTGTTTCAAGGCTGGAACATTTGCAGTGCTCTTTTTCTACTTTTCTTATGTAATTGGAATGATTTACATGTATGAATGTGCTATTTTAATAGTGTCATATAGATCCCAACTGTTGGGACTAATGTTTCCGCAGTACACAATTTTATTATTCGAGACAGAAATGAGATGGGGGGTGTGCGGAGTTCTATTGGGCCTGCAAGTTTCGACTCTGAAAAGTTTTTTGTTACTTCAAAAATTTCTTATTGAGACTTTGGGGGCATATCATCAACGAGCAGCGATAAATATCGCCGAGCGCGCTTAGCGCAACTTTGTTTAACGCCGGCTATCGCTGGATTTGATCGCCGAGATATCGCGTTATTTACAACGCTTATCTCCACTTCGATGAAAAATCCGGCGATAGCAGCGAAATGCAGGTTTATCGCTGTGAATCCAGCGATAAACCTGCAGCGATAGGGGAATCCTTAGTAATAGGGAGATGTGGGTTTAGCCGTACAATCCACCTCCCATGTAAAAGATAGTGAAGTCAGGATTTTCTCAGACGTAAAATACCGGCGATAACCGCGGTTAGCGCGGCTTTTCATATCGCTATGGGTGTCCTGGGCGGGCTTGTAAATACTGCGAAGGACAGATAGCGATATTTTTAATGTTGTTTTTCTTGGGAACGCCTACTTTGCATCTCATTAGAGATGCGATGCAAGGCGTAAGGCAAACCGGTGCTGAGACAAGGAAACACGCGCTAGCGTGTCCTTGCTGATAGTGCGATGCCATTATCGCCACTTTTCGGCCGAAAACGGCCGCTAAAGCGGCGATAATGGACTTGATAATATGCCCCTTAGTAAGGCGACAGATTACATTGTCAAGAGTGCTCAAGTACTTTAGTTTGAAGAGGCACAAAAGTTCTCCTCGACTATGTATCATATTACACAAGCACAGATGAAACGTTTTGTAAAGTTATTTCACTTCCTCCAGGCTCCATATTTCAAATCAGTACTTCTTTCATAAACGTCCAAGCACATAACAGAGAATTCTTCTGTAATACAAAACGTTGCTTTTATCTAAATATTCTTTTCTAGAAGTATCTGATGATCAAAGAAAGAATCACTGGGGTTCTGAACGTAGCAGTGTGGACACACTGTAAAATAGGTATAAGGCTGAATCGTGGCCCATTCACTTTCTGATAATGCAATAAGAAACCAAGGTTCTTCTTTGATGAATCGAAACTACTGAATTATTGAGGGAAGCAAGTTTTTGTTGTTGTGGTGATTAGTGGTGCAGCCCATCCAAGACTATGGTGGCAAGAAGTATTTCTAAAGACCCTGTATATATGTCCAACTACTAGATCATCTTTTAGTGCCAAATGGGATTCCGGACAAACCCATTAACCTTGCCTCTTCCTCCCCCGTTTTTTCACACCGACTCATTCCCTTTCCACCGCTAGCTCCACTTCATATTGTGTCACGTCACCTTGCATCCCTGTTATGTCACTTCGCTTTCTGGAACCTGTCATTACAATTTATTTATCTACCTTATACATATGTGTCGGGAAAGTTGTGCAGCACTTTTGACATTGCCGCTTGCCCTCCTCCATTGAATAGGCACACATTATTAACATTGTTCCATGGGCCCCAACATTCCCTATGGATGATTAAGTCCAACAACTCTAAACGAGTTGTACTGAAATGAAAGTGATCCAGATCAATAGTTCCTTACTAGAGGGCACTAAAAAGAAACTGGCCCTGAATTTTGTGAAAAGTAACTGGACTCTTTGGTATGTTATGCTATGTTAGAAGCATTTTAAAGAGCACATACACAATAAGGTTTCATGGTGCTGATAGGCTGAGGAAATGTTACAAGACAGGCTGTTGTACAAAAGATGCACTAAATGTACGCTTGTCGTAAAAGACAGGTCTTGAGTGCCTGCCTACATTTATTGTAGTTAGGAGCCATCCGTATACAAAGAGGCAGTAAATTCCATGTTTGGGGGGGCCAAGACAGAGAATCTGGTACCACCAATTCTTTTCTTTTTGAACTTGGGGATGGAAAGGAGATTATGAGAGAAGGAACGAAGTGTCCTGCTCGGGGTGTATTTCATTACTCAAGAATTTATGAAGGCAAGGCTGATCTCAGCAAGAGCTTTAAAAGTGATACACCCTATTTTAACAACAATCCCTTGCTCCATAGGAAGCAATGGAGGTCTTTCAGAAGGGGGATAATATGACAGTGTTTTGGCTGTTTATATATCAAAAGAGCTGCTAGGTTTTGGACACTTTGAAGCCTAGAAATAGAGGTCCTTGGGGGTCTCTCTCTCATGCCAATTGACATGACAGTCTCCCCATGTAACCATATTGACGATTCATATAAATTGTAATTAGGCAGATAAAGGTGAACAGAGGAAGATTCTCCTAAAAGGAAACCTTCCTGGTCAGTCGGTTTCTCAGCCATCAGTTGCTGTGCCATTGGATGTAGAAAAGCAAGTAAGAAATTTTCCCTGACAAAGAAGCATTTCAGTGGAAGGGCTTTGATCTTGAAGAGGCAAAGAATGGTTTGTGGGTATAAAGAAACAGATAAGTAGTGCCTGTTTTTAATAAAATACTGCAAACTGTGAAGCATTCAAATTCCCTTCATAAAATGTAGTGGGCCTGTAAAGACCTATTGCTTGCATAGTGTTCTATGATGAGTTCCACGCTGTGTATTCAGAGTTTGGTCTATGTCCCATCCTGATATGGAAAGGTTTTATAGGATGAACCCAACCAGTGTAGTGGTGTCTTCATGGAGCATATGAAAGTTGAAGCAGCGATAGTTACATCATGTTTAGGTAAAGGGTTGATTGATCTTTTATTGGTGGACTGTTCTGCTGTGAATAGGTCCCTTTGAGGCAACTTATTTTCACTTCTCATCAATAATTTTTAGATCCAAAATTTACAGTTAATTACAGTGAATGTTGGGTTTAAATTGGATGTTTTCAAATTCGGAAAATGTATGCTTAATACAGAGATTGAGTTCATTGTAATAATAAGAGGCCCTAGTGCCATGTTTACTCTTTATGAACGATGGCACAGATTTAAAGGAGGCTGCCAATCCACACACCGGCAGATAATGACAGATTACCTCAGGTGTCAAATGTACCTTGTTATGAATCATGGTTGTTGGCATAAATATCAAGCTGATAATACCATTAGCCGTGCCAATTAGTCAGCTAAGGTGTGGCGCTAAGTCTGCCAAAAAATGTGCCTGTTCAAGCTTCAAGCTAGACTATATAATTCACCATCATTTCTGCCATAGGGGTTTTATTAAATACCACTGTGGAAAAGGTGAAGAACTTTGAACCTCAGAAAAGTAGAGTGTCACTTATACCCACTCCATCCCACTCCACTCTATGCTATTATACTCTGAGCCACTCCACTCTTTGTCACTCGACTATACACCACTCCACTGTATGCTATATTCACTGTACACCACTCCACTCTACTCCACTCCACTCTACGCCACTTCACTCTACAAAACACCACTAAGCTCTATTGAACTCTATGCCACTCCATTCTATGATACTTCAGCCTACACCACTCCAGCGTACACCCCTCAAACCTATGCTACTCCACTGTACGCTATTCCACTGTACGCAACTCCACTCTATGACATTACAGTCTATGCTATTGTACTTTATGCCACTCCACTGAACAGTACTGCACTATTGGTTATTCCAGTTTACGCCACTCCACTAGTAGATAATCCACTGTATGCTATTACACTGTACACTACTCCATTGTACATCACTCCAATCTATGCCACTCCATTCTATGTCACTACACTCTACGCTACTACACTCTACACTATTTCACTGTATGACACTCCACTCTATGCTACTCTGTGCCACTCCCTTATTTTTTGTCACTCAACTCTATGTCACTACACTGTACACCAGTAAATTCAACGTTATTCCACTCTACACCATGCTACCGTATGCTACTCCACTGTATGCCACTCCACTCTACACCACTCCTCTCTATTCCACTACACTCTATGCTACTCCACTGTACGCCACACCACTCTATACCTCTCCACTGTATGCGACTCCATAGTACACTATTACACTGTACTACACTACAGCCTAATCCACTACACTCTGCCCACTCCACTCTACAATACTCCACTCTACAGTATTCCACTCTACAACACTCCACTATAAGCCACTCCACTGTAATCTACCCTGCTCCACTCTACAGCACTCCACACTACAGTATTCCACTCTAAAACACTCCACTCTTTGCCACTCCTCTGTATGCCACTCCTCTCTACAGTACACTATTCCACTGCACTCCAGTCTATTCTACCACACTCAACTCTACGCCACTGCACTGTACAACACTCCACTGTATGCTGGTCTACTGTATGCTGCTCCACTGTATGACAATACAGTCAACGCCACTACACTCTATAAAATCCCACTGTATGCAACTCTACTGTATAACACTCCACTCTATGCTATCCCACGGTATGCCACTATACTGTACGCCACTACACTGTATGTCACTCTACTATACGCTATTATTTTGTACGCCACTTCACTGTATGCTACTACACTCTATGCCACTCTACTCTACCCCACTCCTCTCTACACCATTCCACTTTACACCACTTACGTCTATGCCATTCCACTCTACCCCACTCCAGTGTACCCTATTCCACTGTATGCCACTCCACTCTATGTTACTCAAGTCTATGCCACTGCAGTCTAAGCTATTCCACTGTATGCCACTACACTGTACCTCACTCCACTTTGCACAAGTCTACAAAAACACAAAAGTGTACACCACTCCTCTCTATGCCACTCCATTCTATGCCACTCCACTCTATGCTATTCCACTGTATGCCAGTCTATTCTACCACACTCCACTCTATTCCAGTACAGTGTACAACACTCCACTGTATGCTATTCCACTGCATGCCACTGCACTGTACAACACTCCAGTCTACTCCACTACACTGTACGCCTCAACACTGTATGCCAATCCCCTCTGCACTTTTTCATTGTCTGCAACTCCACTGTGCAACACTCAGCTCTATGCTATTCTACTCTATGCCACTGCACTCCATTCCACTCCACTATACAGTATCCCATTGTAGGCCACTCTATTGTACACCACTCCACTCTACACCACTCTGCTCTATCCCACTGCTTTCTATGCCACTCCACTGTATACCACTCCAGTCTGCATCATTCCAGTCTATGTGACTCCAGTCTACACCACACCACTGTGTGCTACTCCACTCTATGCTATCCATCTGTACGCAACTTTTCTCTTGTCACTGCATGTTACGCGATTCTACTCTATGCCACTTCACTCTACCCCACTCCTCTCTATGCCACTCCACTATACGCTATTCCACTCTACACTACTACACTCTACTCCATCCACTGTAAGCTATTCCACTCTATGCCACTCCACTCTAAGACACTCCACTATACGCTATTCTACTGCATGCCACTATAATGTACCTCACTCCACTGTACGCCACTCCACTGCACGCCACTGCACCCTACGCTACTCCACTATATGTTATTACTCTCTAGCACTCTCCATTCTATGCCAGTCCACTGTTTGTGACTCCACTATATGCTATTCTACTGTACACCGCTCCCCTCTATGCCACTACACTCTACAAAACTCCATGGTACGCTACTCCACTCCATGCCACTCCACTCTACGCCACTCCACTCTATGCCACTCCACTGTACCCCACTCCACTCTACGCCACCCCATTATGCAGTTTTCCACTGTACGCAACTACATTCTAGAAACTCAAAGCTACACTTTTCGACTCTATGCCACTCAACTCCACTCTACCCCACTCCATTCTACACCACTCCACTCTTTCCCACTCCAATGTATGCTATTGTACTGTATGGCACTCCTCTCCATTCCACTACACTCTGCAACAGTCAACTGTATTCTATTCCACTCTATGTCTTTCCACTGTACGCCAATCCACTCTATCTCACTCCAAGGTACCTTACTCTACTCTACATCACTCTACTACACAGCATTCCACTGTATTCAACTACACTCAATGCCATTCAACTGTATGCTATTAAAGTCTATGCCACTCATCTCTACCCACTCCACTGTACCCTATTTGACTATACCCCACTCCACTCTGCGGCACTCCACCATACACCACTGTACTCTATACAACTCCACTGTACTCTATTCCAATCTACATCAATCTAGTGTATGGTACTCCTGTGTATGCCACTCCACTGTATTCCACTCCACTGTACGCTACTCCCCTGTACACAATCTTAGTGTATGTTACTCTACTGCACACTATTTCACTGTATGGCACTCCACTCGACGCCACTCCAGTGTACACCACTCCACTGTATGCTACTCCACTGTATTGTATTCCACTCTATAGAAGTGAAGTGCACGCCACACCAATCTGTGCCATTCCACTGTATGCCACTCCACTGTGCGCCACTCCACTATAGGCCATTCCACTACACTGTATATTATTCCGCTCTACCCCACTCCACTGTTCATCAATCTAGTCAATGCACTCTACTATGCACAACTTCACTGTGCGCTACTCCCCTCAATGCCACTCCAATGGACCCTACCCCATTGTTCACCACTCCACTCCACTGTATGCTGCTTCATTGCTCGCCACTCCACTCTATGACACTCTACTCTACAGTGCACTCTACAGTATTCCACTGTATGCCACTCCATTGGTCGCCACTCCACTCAACGGCACTCTATGCCACTACACTCTACAACACTCTGTGCTACTCCACTGTAGCACTTTGTACCACACTGTAGTCTACTCTACCTCATTGTACTGTACAACATTATACTCCACTCTATGCCACTTCAGTGTACTCCACTGTACAACAGTTTCACAGTCTACAAGATGGTGTACCACTCCACTGTACGACACACCACACCACGCCACTCTGTAACACTTTACTGCACTGTTTAGTAAGCAATTACAGTGCACTATACTCTACAGCCCTGTACTATATGAAACGTCACTCCACTAGTTGACACTTTTCGCTACGCCACTACACTCAACCACACTGTATGACAGTTTAGTCCACTGTACGCCACTGTATGACACTCCAATGTACGCCCCTCCACTCTACAACACTCTATTGCACCATATTCCATTCTATGACACGGATCACTGACAGAATATCGAGGAGCAGAATATCGAGCTGCCAGAATATCGATGAGAAAATATCGAGTGACAGAATATCGAATTCCTATCTACAAACAGGTAAGTACAAAAATATCAAATCCTAAATATCGTTGTAAATAATATAGTTTGCTAAAATATCGACTTTTTTAAATGTCTTAAAAGTAATATAAAATTAACTAAATATTAAATATAATTAAGTAAAACATACTTAAAAATAATTAAAAAACATTAAAATTAATAAATAATAAATGTAATGTAAAAAAACATGCATTTTTATTTTTTATTATATATATTAACTTAATGTTATTAAAAATAATTAATATTTTTATTATAAAATGTAAAAAACATAATTTAAAATATAATTACATATATATATAAACCTATAATATTAATATAACAAAATTCAATATAATAAGGTTAAAACATTAAAATAAATATTTTAAAAAATATATTTTTTGCACTACATTAAATATAACAATACTAAATACGTTACATAGCGTAAAGGATAAAATTACTATTTCCACTCCAACAAGTGGTACAGTAGGGAAAGTGTTGGATAGCGGGTGGATATAAATTACTATTCCCACTCCAGCGAGTGGAACAGTAGAGAAAATGTTGGATAGTGGGTGGGTAAAAATTACTATTCCCACTCCAGTGAGTGCAACAGTAGGGAAAGTGTTGGATAGCGGGTGGGTAAAAATTACTATTCCCACTCCAGTGAGTGCAACAGTAGGAAAAGTGTTGGATAGCGGGTGGGAATAATGTACTATTCCCACTCCACCGAGTGTAACAGTAGGGAAAGTGTTGGGTAGCGGGAGGGTAAAAATTACTATTCCCACTCCAGTGAGTGCAACAGTAGGGAAACTGTTGGATAGTGGGTGTGTAAAAATTACTATTCCCACTCCAGTGAGTGCAACAGTAGGGAAAATGTTGGATAGCGGGAGGGTAAAAATTACTATTCCCACTCCAGTGAGTGCAACAGTAGGGAAAGTGTTGGATGGCGGGTGGATAAAAATTACTATTCCCACTCCAGCGAGTGGAACAGTAGAGAAAATGTTGGATAGTGGGTGGGTAAAAATTACTATTCCCACTCCAGTGAGTGCAACAGTAGGGAAAGTGTTGGATAGCGGGTGGGTAAAAATTACTATTCCCACTCCAGTGAGTGCAACAGTAGGAAAAGTGTTGGATAGCGAGTGGGAATAATGTACTATTCCCACTCCACCGAGTGTAACAGTAGGGAAAGTGTTGGGTAGCGGGAGGGTAAAAATTACTATTCCCACTCCAGTGAGTGCAACAGTAGGGAAACTGTTGGATAGTGGGTGTGTAAAAATTACTATTCCCACTCCAGTGAGTGCAACAGTAGGGAAAGTGTTGGATAGCGGGAGGGCAAAAATTACTATTCCCACTCCAGTGAGTGCAACAGTAGGGAAAGTGTTGGATAGCGGGTGGGTAAAAATTACTATTCCCACTCCAGTGAGTGCAACAGTAGGGAAAGTGTTGGATAGCGGGAGGGTAAAATTACTATTCCCACTCCAGTGAGTGCACCAGTAGGGAAAGTGTTGGATAGCGGGTGGGTACAAATTACTATTCCCACTCCAGTGAATGCAACAGTAGGGAAAGTGTTGGATAGTGGGAGGGTAAAAATTACTATTCCAACTCCAGCGAATGCAACAGTAGGGAAAGTGTTGGATAGCGGGTGGGAATTTTTCAAAATGAATTTACCTCCCACCATTTTCCCCTATAAACATCACCTACAATATTGTAAAATATTAATAAATTAACATATTTAATTAACAATTAATTCATTAACTAATAACAATTAACAATAAAATTCATAACCATCAAATCTAAATTAATTTACACAATTAACACTATAAAATAACTTTTAATAAATATATAAAAAATATTAAAAATTACCTTAAAATTAAATTACTTCCCACCCTACTCCCCTATCAACCCTCAACCCGCTCATAAAAAAGTACACAATTAACATATTTACAAATTAATTATTAATAATTAATATCTAATTAATTACTAATTAATAAAAAAAATAACACAATTACCAATTAATTATTAATTGTTATTGATCAATTTATAATTAATTAATAATAAATTAAGTAACTTAGGGGCCCATTACGATACCCGGCGTAAATAAATCCGCCAGGCATGGAAGCGGCAAAAATCCGCCCGCACACACCGCCTGAACACCGACCACGCCATTACGATTACACAAACCGAAAACCGCCATCGGCGGAAAAATCACACAAAATACCGCCCGCCAACGTCCGAGTCGGAGTCAAACCGCCCGCCACGGACGGAAACACGCACGACAACACAAAACCGCCCGCCCTCACGGCCGACACACCGCACGTGAAATTACGATCGCACCGACATGAGCGCGGAAAAACCACAAATATACCGCCCGCCAGCGCAAACAACGCCGATGAGAATCGACACGGCAGAAGCCATGGCGCCAACGTACCTGCACAGAAACCATCCGCACACAAAACCAATAGCACACAACATGGCCAACAAGTCCACACAGCAAGGCACGCAAAAATACACAAGCACAGTACACATCCCGAAAACACCCCCCGGACAAACAAAAAATACAAAGGCCAGAACCCCAGACACAACACACCTGAAAACAACAGACCATGAGGACACACCCACATAGGTGAGTACAAAAGCAGCACTCCCACAGACCACAACCCCTTGCTACATTGCAAACCAGAGAGGAGAGGAGAGGACACAGTGACACAGCAAGGACAGCAGCACACCACAGAAACGCACACATCACAACCACCACCACCACCACCACCACCAAACACCGGCACCACAAACCCCCTGCACATTACACAACACACACCGCACCAGCACCACAAACACCATGGCACCACAAAGAATGCCCAAGTACACGCCCATTGAGCTGACGGTCATGGTCGACGAGATCATCAAGGTGTACCCACAAATCTATGGGAACATGGTCCAGCACACACCACTAGCCACCAGAAACAGAATGTGGAACCGGATCGTAGACCAGGTCAATGCAGTCGGGACCCTGCCCAGGAACAGAGGTGAAATAAACAAACGTTGGAATGACGTAAAGAGCCTGGTCAAGAAGAAGGAGGGCAAAAACAGAGAGCTGGCTGCCGTCACTGGCGGAGGGAATCCCGCGCTCTTTAAGACCTTCAAAGCGTGGGAGGAGAAGGTGCGAGTCGTAATACATCCGGAGATCCTCGCCGGATTAGCAGGGGGAGTGGAGGCTGGTAAGTACAAACTAATGTATACCAGCACACCGCTATGTACTCACATGCGCAACTACCATGCCACAGCTCCCAGGGACAAACACCCCCATGTCCAGCACACAATACACAACACATCACACACACATGCAACAGACACCACCACACACAGCCCAAACCGAACAACTGTAAGATGCGTGGGGACATGTGTACACTCAGCCAGCCACGTAACCACCAACAGGTCCCCAAACATGCCAGAAGCGCCACAACGAGCACCCACCACACCCATGTGTCCGCCACAGCTGCACTAACCGACAAGTAACAGGTAAGTGGCAGGAACACAAAGTGCAGTGGGTGGGAGGGTGGACAGCCCAAGTACAACACACACCAGGCCCCAGTCCCACAGCACAGCAAGGAGGAGCATCCCCCACACCCCACAGCCACGTGTCAGCCACCGCAGTGCACAACGACAGCCGAAAGGCAGACATCACGGTCCACAGCAATCGGTGTCAGTGGGTGTCCAGCCACCCCCACGACCCACAACACCCCCCCACCCCCACAGACCTGCAACATGGAGCACCCCCGCTTAGAGCCATGTGGCATCCAGTACAGTGCACGCACGAACAACTTGCAGGTGGGAAACTGGACAGGGCTGGATTACTGGAGGCATGAGGACCATAACACGACCAACACATGGGACATGTCACGTAGCAGACGAACACGCAGCACCGCCCACCGTCACGAACAAGTGAACAATGTGCACACGGACATGAACAACAGACTCACACCCCACATGACCCATCACAGACATAGCAACACCCAAGGAGCCACGTCTGCATGCACAAGCCACACTGAATATAGTCCCACACGGCAGCCACTGTGCAACTCATCACACACAACCGAAACACCATTGAAGTCCTGTCCATGTAGCCCCTACTGCCTGTCAACCACACACCCCACAACTACGCCTATGTAAGACAAACAACACTAGACGCAACAGAGCGGAACAACATAAATGCACACGAACACCACTGAACCCATCAAACTCACAGACACACCATGCACATACAACATACCATCCATCCCATCCGTCAGCCCCAGTCACATGAAAGGCATGTCATCCGCACAGCTGCCACACATACAGCAGTCACGCTAAGATACATGCCCATGACCAACCATGTGCCAGAAGTCAATGAAGCGCACGACACACTGTGAGCAACAACACACAACATGGGCCACACCCCCCCGAGCACTGCAGTGATGCACATGGCACAGGGCAGCACGCACACCAAGGAGATGGGACAACTGCAATACGTTGGCTGGCACACAACCATCACTCACACATAACGATGCGTCCAATGCCATGTCCAGTAATCACAACAGACAGCAAATATGCAGGCCATGTCAAGCATGCACACACCTCAAACCATGCACTGTCATGCTGCCACAACACATGTCACGTTCGGCACCCATGGCTCACAGCATGTACCCCAAAAGCATATCCCCTCCCAAATGCGAATCTGGGGCATGGCCCCCATGTTGCCATATGCGTTCCTAAGCGTTCCATGTGAACCCCAAAAGCATATTCCCTCCCAAATGCGAATCTGGGGCATGGCCCCCATGTTGCCATATGCGTTCCTAAGCGTTCCATTTGAACCCCAAAAGCATATTCCCTCCCAAATGCGAATCTGGGGCATGGCCCCCATGTTGCCATATGCGTTCCTAAGCGTTCCATTTGAACCCCAAAAGCATATTCCCTCCCAAATGCCAATCTGGGGCATGGCCCCCATGTTGCCATATGCGTTCCTAAGCGTTCCATTTGAACCCCAAAAGCATATTCCCTCCCAAATGCGAATCTGGGGCATGGCCCCCATGTTGCCATATGCGTTCCTAAGCGTTCCATTTGAACCCCAAAAGCATATTCCCTCCCAAATGCGAATCTGGGGCATGGCCCCCATGTTGCCATATGCGTTCCTAAGCGTCCCATCTGAACACCAAAAGCAAAGTACAAACCAGACCCAGGATGGGCCAGGAGCCCGCATACACCAGAGTCACAATAAGTAGGGGCACAGCAACACACCCATCGGCATGGCCAATCCGTCCCATGCCACATGTGCACAGCACACAGTCCCATTGCCAAGCACACACAACTACAGATGCTACAGCCACACACACGCCTCCGGGAAACCCATGTACGAGATTGCACGAACTGTTAATGTCAGACGACAACTACATACTTCGCCAGGTGCAACACAATAACAAATCTCATTCTCTCCACAGGTGACGAACTGCTGGATGCTGGGGATGGAGCCAGCAGCCAGCACAGCCAGCCTACAAGCCCCCAACGAGGACACACGGATCTGGAGGATCTGTCCTCCTCTTCGGACACGGACCACCAAGCAGGCCCATCTGGTGTGGCAGGGCCCAGCCGCTCCCCAGGACCCCTCCTACCCACCAACCCATCATCCAGGGCTGCTGAACATTCCCAGCCCCCTGCTGCCACTGTCGTTGCGGCCACACCCACGGTCATTGCGGCCACACCCACGGTCATTGCGGCCACTACCATTGCCGCAACCGCCACCATCGCCGCACCGACCACCACCGCCGCCACCACCACCACGTCTTCGCTGGCACCAGCCCCAGCGCAGGTGGTGGCCCGGCCGACTGGATCCACCCTGGGAGCCACAGCGAGGACCGTGGTGAGCAATGTGGCTAGTGGGCAGGCCGGTGGCAGCAGGACTGGTAGGAGGAGCAGGGTCAGGGAAACGCCAGCCTCCCCTGGGAGCCATGCCCTGCCTCAAATGGCCAGAGTCCTTGGGGCCTATGAAGAGGCCCAAGGACAATGGGTCCGGTCTGCTTCAGACACGCGTGAGGTGCTGGGGGTGCTGAGGTCCATGGACGCCCGTATGGGCCAAATCGTGGACCTCATGGGCCAGCTGGTGGTGGCGGTGAGGTCACAGCCAGGGACAGCAGCTCCCCTCCGCCACCACCTGCCGGGGCGCAGGGTGGAGCAGCAGTGTCCAGTTCCCCTGCGTCCACAGCCAGTGAGCACACCTCAACCACCAGCATGTCGCAAGCAGGCACCCCCCTCGCAAACGTGGAAGGGGCCGTCCGAAGTGGAAACAGATCTCCCGGGAGGACTTCGCACGCTCCAAACGCAAGTGAGGCAGCCAGCCAGCCTTCCGCCAGCCTTCCTTGACCAGCCACTGCATTGACTTGGACTACGATCCCACTCCACACAGCCATCTGGATGGCATGTGTGTGTTGGACTATGGACATAGAACCAGTGGGTACACCCTGATCATCACGCAGCCATGACCGACAGCTCATTGTCACTGCACGCACCACTTTTGTCATCACCTTACACACAATCACATGTCACAGTTTGTAATAAATGCACCTTTTTCACTAACTGCTGTTTGTGCCCTGTGTTTTATTTGTACGGAATACAACGGCCACCTTGGGCGGAAAGGCACCTGATGCGTGGCATGGCAATTGAATCCGGAGGGCCTGTAGGGACCTAGGGGTGGGAGACAGAACAGGAGCACATTCAATGAGTGTGTCACACACCCATCACACAGTACATGTCAGTAACTACAAGCAATGTACACACATCGCACAGAGCAATAGGGCACAATGCCACAGCCACCAACAGTGGCATACTACCCTGGCCATGGAGCGTTGACACACAGCACGCAGTGAACAAACGGCCACCCTGACACAGCACACACACACCTGCACAGATACAGCCACATCAGCCGTCGTACATGGACACTCACCGTCAAGTGAAGTAGCGGGCGATGAGCTGCTGCCGCACATTACCAGCTTCCTCCTCTCCGCTGTCCTCCTCACTCGAGCTGTCCTGGTCTGCGGGCTGGGGCCCTGGTTGATCTCCGTCATCCACGATGAGGGGGATCTGCTTCCGAATGGCCAGATTGTGCAGCATGCAGCACGCCACCACTATCTGGCACACCTTCTGTGGGGAGTACGCCAGCGCACCCTCGGTGCGGTCCAGGCACCTGAACCTGGACTTGAGGAGGCCAAAGGTACGCTCGACCACACGTCTGGTCCTCCCATGTGCCTCATTGTAGCGATCGTCTGCTGGGGTGCGAGGATTCCTCAATGGACTGAGCAGCCATGCCCCATTCGGGTACGCAGAGTCACCTGGGTGTGAGGGACACAGAGAACCGTTGCTAATCCAACTGGACAGGGGACAGCATCGCACAGCCAGCACGCTACACCACTCCACATACTCACCGACAATACAGGCACGATCCTGTTGCATATTGGACATCAGTCGTGGCAAGATGCTGTTGCGCATTATGTGTGCGTCATGGGCCGAGCCTGGGAACTTTGCACACACGTGGGTGATCACCATGTCCGCAAGGCACACCACTTGCACATTCAGGGAGTGCGTGTGCTTCCTGTTGCGGTACAGGTGCTCAGTGGCCTGTGGTGGAACAAGGCCGACATGTGTGCAGTCAATGGCTCCAACGACGTGTGGGATTCTGCCAAGGGCATAGAATGCACCCTTCACTGCCGCCAATTCACGAGCCCTGGGGAAGCGGATGTACCTGTTCCGGTACAGCATCATGGCTGCCAGTACATCCCTCAGCACCTTGCTGAACATGGGCTGGGACATCCCTCCTCCAATGCCCACTGTGTGCTGGAATGACCCAGTGGCGAAGAAATGCATGGCGGCCATCACCTTAGCCGTGGGGGTGACAGCAGTCGGATACACCCTGCGGGGACGGAGATGGGGTTCTAACATGGCACACAGTCGATGCAGGGTTGGCCTGTCCAGCCGAAACTTCCTAATAACCTCTGTATCGTCCATGTCCGCCAGCAATTGGTATGGGCGGTCAATGTTCGGTCTCCGCCTAGGGACAATGGCAGAGGACACATGTCAAAGCAACACGACACATGGCAATTTCGCATACACATCACTGACATGACTGAGCAAGCACATGAGCCACAGCCCAGCTGTCAAGCTGGGACGGCACGGCCACAATACACTTACACAGGTCTCCCAACAATGGCAATGGCTAGTGATACAAACCACTGCCATGTGCATGCACATGGGGATCTAGGCCCCAATGACTTGCGGGGCGTGCTGATGGGGACTGACTGCATATCCGTCAAGCGGCAACGCCACGGCAACATGAATGTCTGCTGAGCATGGAACTGCTTCCGCGGCTGGATGAGTATGGCACACGACGACAACGATGTGGGCACAGGCTGAGCGGCCAAAACAAGTGGGACCTGTGGCACGAGGGGATATGAGACAGTAGTAGGTGTCAGCACTGCACCCTATGTACAGCACTGTACGGATCACACCTCCCGAAACATTGACAGGTGTCCACATTGACAGCCCCATGCCAAGACGGCTGTGTGCTTGCAGTCACACGTCACAGGTGAGAGGTTACATTGCACGTGCCAGGTGGCAGACGTACATAGTGGGAGCTGGCATGTGTGTGCATGTGTCTCCTGTTCAGGTTCCACCAGATGGGCGCTGACTCTGTACTGACCATTGGACACAGCATGTTCCGTGGAAGGCTTGTGTGTGTGGGATGGTGGCACTGGATGTGCCTCCGTTGGGTGGGGGGCCATGCACAGGGCGGGTACGTCGATGATAGCGCATTGTTGGTCACGGTGGGTGCACCAACTAAGATGTGTTGCCCTGTGTTCAATTCCTATGTCCGCATGATGATGGACTGTAGATGTGGGCAGACTACACATTGGTCGATGTGCTGTCTATATGCATGTGCCTTCACACCAGGCACAGCTGCCCCTGCACATGTGACCCCTGCTGGACTCGCTGCTGGGTCTGTGGAGCTGATGCACCTTCTGCGCGTGGGGCGGACAGCTCTCCTCACTTCCCTCATTGCGCATGTCATGACTTTGCCGCAGGTGACATGGATCATGGAGGGCCCACATGTACGCGTGGGTAGGCTACACATGATTGTACACTGGTCGCCACCCCCAGTCAGTGTTTCGAATGGGAAGGTTGTCGTGCTGGTGGTATGTTCGATGTGGCGGATGGGCGGGCCTAGGTGCGGGCTTACATTCCGGACATGGGGGGTAGTTGGATTGGCGACTAGTTGCAGTACACACGGGACACGTCTCTTCCTTTCCACATCTGGGTCATCCCTTGTACTAACTGACAGTGATACAGTCATCTTCGCCCCAGCCCTCATGTCCTCCCCTCGCTCCCCCAATATGCATGCTCACCTGCGAGGCTAGCGCTTGCACAGGCAGCCCCAAGCTCGCACCAGAGAGGGCAAGGAGTGTATGTGTGGGTCCAGTTGCACGAGTGGGCTGTCTCAGGGTATGATGTGTGGCGGGACGCCGTCCACCTGCGTGGTGCCCCAAATGGAGACCCGGCCTGCATGGACTATGCATCACAGTCTTCGCCTTCCGGATCCGCCACCTGCGACACCCAGTGGCTGTGGCTGCCCTTGCGGCCAGGCCGCGTCCGTCTGTGGCTGATGGCCCACACATTCACTCTTTGGCCTCTCTGGGGAGGGCTCGGGGGTGGTGGCGCACGCGCTTGCACTTAGTCGCAATGGCATGTGGCGTGGTTGGTATGATGGGCAATGGATGGGATGGTGCGAGCCACCTCCCGTGACGTCAGTGCTGCTCGTGCTGTGGTGCGTCCCCCTACACTTCCATTTGACTTGTGCCATGCTAGACGTTGAGGTTCTATTGCCTGCGTGATATGAGCAGGAGGAGCGCGAGGAGACCTCTCACACACCATGCTCCACTGCCATGCCGTGCCCTGTATCGCCTGTGCGGATTGACTATGTTGGGGTTACACCTGGTCGACTGGGGCTGTGTGTGCCTTGTCAAGGGGCATGGCGGGCGCACAACAGGATCCAGCTTGTCCACAGAGGGTGGGCTGAGGTGCGCCTGGTACCGCTTTGTACGTGTGCCCGGCTGCTGTGCACACACGTGTTCACTCCCCCCGACAGGTGTCCTCTCACGATGCCCAGGGAAGCGGTGGTGTACTGTTCATGACCCCTCCCAACACGGCGTGCTCCAACTTGGCATGTGCGCATCTACCCGTCGCACCCACCCACCTGAGCACTGCGTCCATACGACTTCACACGACACATGTGTGTCTTCCACAGTAGTGCTACTCATTTGCGTTGACATCCAATACCAGTGGACTACATGGTCATGTCACGACTGCCGTGTACTTCACATACTCTCATCCTCTCTCATTCGTACTTGTGAAATGAGTCAGCGGAGACAGTTTTGGTTTCAAACATTATATTGAGTCTTCTGTCCTCTGTGATGCAGTATAGTGGACACTACTGGCAGCGGAATACATGTTGAGGATATACTGAGCATGATTGCAAATGGGATAGGGTGTGGGGTTACATGTGATTGGCTGTTGCATGTGGGATGTGGGCTTCAGAGTGACATCTGCTTGGCCAAGGCTGTGCTAATGTACATTTACGTATAGCTGCGGAGCTGCGGACTTTGACACAGACGGTATACATGTAGCCTACCAGACCGCTTGGCATCATGGGCACAGTCCATCTCAGTTCCATGTGACAGGTTTGCTGCGGTTGTTCCTCATGCACGCGTGCATGTGAGATGACATCAGGGCATGTGCTTGCGTGCATGCAGCGGCGTGCCACTTGTTGTTGCACTGTGGTGGTTACTGGACATGTCACAGTCACTGGGGTCGTGTTGTTGTTGTATGCACTTGTCGTCCATGCAAAGGTCCTGGTATGGGATTCCCGGGGCGGGGGTGGGAGGGGTGCAGCACCCACAGACTCCAGGCGACCTATTCATGTCCACTGAGCGGTGTGTGTGTCCATGGGCGCTGGATCCATGTCGTGTCCTGGTTGTTCGTGCAGTTCCGTCCATGTGGGTGCGATACACAGAGCCCATGCCACTGCCTCCCACGATGCATGCGGTGTTCCTGGATGTGATGGGGAACAGTGTGCATGTCCCGGTCATATCCGATGTCATGGCGATGTCGTTGATGGTGTGGTTACAGTTGCCGGTCGTTTGGTATGGCTGTTGTGGTGGTGACTGGCCAGTCCGTGCGGAAGCTAAGCATGGGTGCGGGGTTGGACATCATAGGTCACTCGGGGAACCTGCGTTGTGGTCCGACGAATTGACAGGTTGTCAGGTATGCGATGCCGTCCAGCAGGGCTTCCATGTCATTGGTGGTGTACATGTTTGCCAGCCAATGTAGCGGATGGTGGCTGTCAAGGTGTTGTTCGTAAGTTGTCCCTTGGAGGACCATGATGGGGCATGCTGGGTGACATTCGATGTAGCTGTTCTCGATGATCCGTCGTGTGGAGGCACAGTGGTCCCATTTCAGTGCGGGTGCGATGTTGGCCACATACGCCATGCCCCCATAGGCAGAGCAGGCCCTGTCGTGTGCGTCCAGAGGGAGGAGTAGTGGTAGCAGGTCCGCCTTCAGACATGCCGGGTTGGAGAGGCATATCTCGACGGGATGCTGGTATGGACACCTCCGACAGTAGAAGACGGGCATGACGCAGCTGAACAATGTGATGCGGTAAGTCAGTCGGTAACTTACGTTCAGCAGGGACAGGAGATCGCATCCCAATGTATGGAACAGGTTGGTTTTGTACAGCTTGAGCTGTTCGGCGTAGTTGGGTAGGTGTGTTGCGGTTGCCATTTCCCAGCGGTGCGTTGTGGTGGCGTGCTCCGGCTGTGTGTGCAGTCTGCAATGTGCACGCTCCGAGGTTGCTGTGAGCTCTGTGTAGTCGTAGGGAGACAGGACTTGTGTTCTGTTTGCTTGTTTGGAGGACACGGGCCCTCTTCCCACATGCTTCTCAGACAGTTCAAGGTCAGTGATGTGTGACTCCTTCCAATTAACTTGCATGTGGCCGACATGGGGGAGTGTTTTCTTCTTTCTTCCCCGTCCGTTGTGTGCTTCTGTGATATGCGCTATCTGCCCTGTGGTCGGTCTCCTCGGCATGCCTGTGTTGGTCTATTCTTGGACAATGGCTGTATTCACCGGCTTCTGTCGTAGGGCTGTGGTTTCGGAGTTGGAATGGAAGGTCATTCAGTGCTGTCTGCTCTCCCTTGTGTGGGCGGCAGGCTGCCTTTCCGCTCTGCGTTGGGCCTTGTGTGTGAATGTTATTCTTGGGCCACCTGTTGTCGGTCCCCGGGCTCTTTGGTGTTCCGTTTTATATGTCTTGTTCATATGTGCAGGGTGGTATGGGTGTTTCAGTGTGGTACTGGCGTTCCTCTTCCCGAAGGGGCCCTGCTTCTCCTAGTTGGTGTTGCCGCCGCTGTGTGCTTCGCCATGTTTGTTACACTGGGGTGTGTCCTGCTGTTGCGTGACTTCACTGACATGTGTGCGTCGGTTGTGTGGCGTTGGGTGTTGTCCGTGAATTGGGCGTTGGGGACATGTCTGTGGCAGGCCTGTCACGTGTCATGTGCGTTCGGGGTGGGGCTGATGTGTGTGCTGCTTGGTTGTGTCCCTGTGTCTGTGTGCGACGCATGCATGGCGCTGCGGTTGGCCTCTGCGTTGTGCGCATGTGTGGCGGCGTCATCGGCGCTTTGGGGCCGTGACGGGGTGGTTGGTTCCTAGTCCCAGGTGGTGTGTACACATGTGTTCCGCGATGTTACGATTTGGCCTGTGTGTCATATGTGGATGCAATGGTGGATGTGTTGTGTACACGCGCTGGTGGGGGTTGTCCGCTTTTTCCGCCCTTGCACTGTGTGCGCTGTTTGCGTGCACTTGTTGTGTGTGTGCCTACCTGCGTCTCCGCGGTACGTTGCGTCCTTGGTGGTGCATCAGCAGAAGCATGGGGAGGGCCTGCAGTGCTGGATTCATGCTCGGGGAGCCGCTTCTTCGTTGTCCGTGCTCGGCATCCGTGTTACCGCTTCGGTTTGTCGTACGGTATCTCTTGGCCGTGGGAGCCGTTTGTTTGCGGCATCGTAATTTATGCGCCGGGCGGGACGTGTTTCGTCGGACGGTGTGTGTCAGTTGGGCTGCGCCGCTACGTGTACGGGCGCACTTTGATGGCGGACGGTGTTGCTGGCTTGCCGGCGGTGTTTGGCCTACTTTTCGCATCGTAATTGGGCGGGCGTGTGGACTGCTGCGTGCCGGCGGTAACTGGTGCTTTTTGCATCCGCCAGCACGGCGGTGGTGCTTCCGCCCGCCATCGTAATGTGCCCCTTAATTAACAATATAAATTATTAAATACTAAATTATTAATTAATAAAATAATTAATTAATTAATTTCAATTACATTACTTCCCACCCTATTCCCCTATAAACCCACAACCCGCTACTGAATTAAATTATGCAAAAAGTAATTAACATATAATTAATGAATTCTAAATAATTCTTAAAAAATATATTATAATTAAATTACTTCCCACCCTATTCCCCTATAAACCCACAACCCGCTACGGAATTAAATTACGCAAAAATTAATTAACATAAAATTCATTACGTTTAAAAAAATTCAAACACACATTACAAAATATATACATACTTTTAACACAAATACTAACATACAAAACACAAAAAAAATTGATATTATTAACAACGATATTTTGACAATCGATATTACTAACTTCGATATTATTAAAATCGATATTTCTTACCTGCATGTCGATATTCTTAACCACTATATTTTTGCAAGTCAATATCCTGTCCACTCGATATTAAGTACTCGATATTTTGTCCATTCGATATTTTTTATTCGATATTATGACTAGTTACCCTATGACACTTTACTCAACTCTATGCCACTCAGCTCTACTCCACAACACTCGACTCCACAACACTGCAGTCAACTATAGTCCATTGTATGGCACTAAACCATGCTGTAGGACAAGCCACTCCACTGTAGAAAACACCACTACACTTCATAATACTCTACTCTACTATACGACACACCACGCCACTACACTATATAACACTTTACTCCACTATACTCAATGCCACTACACTTTACTCCACTCTACTGTAATCCACTCCACAACACTAGACTAAATTGTTCAACACTCTCCTTTACTATACTCAACAATATGATTTGAAAGACATTTTTATTAAAAAATAAAAACCATTTCAATTTAATGAAAAAAACAAAGGTTAAAGCTAAGTTATAGTTAGGAAAACGTTATATTTATTTTTTAGATACCTACCCAACTTAAACTAAACAAACAGGCAAAATTATGAAGTTAAAGCTATAACTTAAATTTCTAATTTAAGAACCACTAGTTAGAAGTTTCATTTATTATTTAGACCCCACCTTCAATTTACTATACATCGAACACCTCTGTACACATTCTTCTCACATCAATCGCCACACTACATTAACTATAATTCGCCCTTTCTAAATGCACTGCTTATACCCTTGCATATTATAATACTTATAGCATATGAAATCACAGCAGTCATAATAAGACTTATAACATTGGAAATTATATAACTTCTCAGAACACAGTGCATGGTAGAGTGGTTAGAGTTAATGTAGTGTGGCGATTGATGCATGATACTATTTTACAAAATAAATTTTTCTGAAAGAACAAATATATCATACAACAGTATATAATATGTTCCACCATTGAATTGAAAGTCACCATACAATGAAGTGACTCAAGCGTAATTGTTGGAATTGATATTGTGTCCAACTAACTTCACTCACTACATGAACAAAAACAGAAGTCTTTAATTAGAGCACAAAAAACATAGCAGACATTTCAGAATTAATATTTGCCTGCTAACCAAAACATATTATATGAAGAAGCAAGATCTTTAATGTTCCATCTTGTGATATATATATATTTAACGAGACATGGTACTGTTACCTCAAAAACTCGTTCTTTTTGTGTTAAACAAAAACTGTTGGAATTCAATGCGTTACAGACAGTAATGTATTCCTTATTATTATAATTCGTAAGTGTATATGTTATCATTAGGATGTACACATTACAAATTATGTGACATTATGCTGAGACTTCTATATCAATCACCTTTATATCCATGCTTATGACACCCATGCTTTTACCCATAAAAACTTAATATATTTCTACAACAATGCTCCCAAAGGAAGCCTCAGCAGGACGGAGGTGCAAGTGTATAGCTGGCAGAGCAGGGCAACCCTCCAAATTAATTCCAAAAGTCCACATAAACACTCACTCAGTATCCATAGCAGTGACTGTCATTTTTGTTTCCAACAACAATTTGTGACACGTTTTGGCACACAGAGGACTTGATCAGATGCACAGCACAGTAAAATTAATCATATAAGTTCCTGATACAGTGGCATTAAAGAAGGAGTAAGAACAAAAAATAATGTTGCAGGGCGGGCACCATCTTGGAGTGGTACGGGTTAGAACAATGAAATTAATTAATACAAACACAAACGTTATCCAATATAGGTAACCCCCAGGGCACATCTGAACAGAACATAATACAAAATACAAAAAATAAATAGTTATCATTGCATCAATCTATTCTAATATATGTGTAACCAGCATATTAATCACAATAGTAATGTTGAATCAGAACAAGGGAAACCCATGCTTGACGTCTCAAAGTTCCAAGTGGTACTACCCGGGTAGAGTATATTTTCATAAACGTATGATGTAGTATATGATCAAGAAATTTAAATTTACTGAGCATCCAAGGCTAAAGTAAAGTCATTGCTAGATTTAGTTATAATACCTTAACATAAGCTTTCAAAGTCTTTAGAAATTCAATTACAAAACAGTTAAAAGGGCTTATGATTGTGAATTAAACAAATAAATCACTAAAATTCACAGTTTTTATCCGGACCACCCTCCATAACTCACATAACAGTCATGCAAACCATAACCCGCACGGCAAATGCAATACTTTCGACATAGCAATATTTATACAAATAAATACACCTAAAAGCAAAATGTAATTTATTAACAATAAGTACTCGAATCAATAAATAATACTACGTTCATAGTCGCCTCTTTCATAGTGTTAATGGTAACATGATATGTAATTTCATGGTTAGTATTAAGTACGACATGTGCACCCTGTGGCACCGCTTGCACCTTTGCCACTAGGGCGTCTTCTTTGGTGTGCTGTTCCAACCTCTATGATAGATGTGCTCCTAAGGTTGAGTCATACTGGTTTTTTACTACAGCAGAGGAGTCATGATTGGAGCACTGGATATCTGAAACTCTTTCAGTAGATCTGCACACGGTCCATCCACACATCCCCATTGCAATTTATAATTCCATCTGTTGGTTAAGAATTCATCTACATACAGGGCCGGACTGGCCATAGCGGGCACCGGGCGTTTCCCCGGTAGGCCGCTAGGGTGGGGCGTGGTTTTGGGCCCCTGGGGGGCCGTTTTTGTTACCGGGGGTCGGCAATATCGGCCCCCTGTAACAAAATCGGCTGAAACCGGCCCTCGTAAACTGCTCGGCTGCACTCCCCCTCACCCCAGGGGGGGCCGGCTGAGCAGTTTGCCAGGGCCGGTTTCTGTTCCCATTCCGGCCCTGTCTACATATGTTGAAGGTAGTTGTGTTTTGTTAGGTGGCAGATTGACTAAAGCTCTGTTGTCAGCTATTAGTGTGAGGTGGTATGTTGCTGTGCAATGGTGCCTCCCCGTACAGCTCTACACATTGTTGTCACTGATTGACACATCTCAGGTACACTCTGTATGGGGCTCCCAAAGGCATTGGAGATACTGGTTTCAGGGCCTGATTATGAGTTTGGTGGTCCCCCAGCGGGTCACCACACGCTCATAAGAGGGCCTTAGAAAGGCATGGCCATAGGAGTGCTGCAGCCTGATCCTGCACAGACAGAAATGCACAAAGGTGTGTATTTCTTTCTGTGCAGAAACAGAGGGTGCAAAAATGCAGGAGGGCACACCATGTGCCCTCCTTGCATGCACCCCCATGCACAAAGGGATAATAGGGCACTGTATGGGCCCCTTGAGTTGCCTCACCGCCATCCTTTCCATGGCGGGGCTCAACGCTGTGGAAAGGGTCACAGTGGAACAACTCGTAATATGCTTGGTGGTTCTGCAGCAGCACCGGCAGCACATTGCTGCCTCAGACCGCTGCACCACCGCTGCAGGTTCAAGTTTCCTGGCAGTAGCAATGGTCCAGTGACGCTCTAATTGCTGTACTTGTAAAACGGCAGGTGGACCGGACCACCACCACGAGTTTGGCTGTCCCATGGACCGCCGAACTCATAATCGGGCCCTTAATATCCTGCATCCTTCAACACAACACCTTCATTGTTTGCAGTTGCCTTAGCTTCACTTTCAGCATTCAATTCTGCAGCACCCTAAATTTATAAGCTTTAGGTGTACCATCATCATCATAAGCTGCCAGTGGTGGTTTTCTCCTCATGTTAGCCCAGGGCTGTCTTGCTAGTGGCTGCTTCCATTTACCTGCTCGGTACGCAAGGGGGGTGGTCCTAGTGGAAGCACAATATTACATAAACATTTTCAATATGTATAAGTATTGTTTATAATTGGTTGATCAGGTGATGTTGATGTTTATGTAATATTGTACTTCCACTAGGACCACATCCCTTGCGTACCGAGTTTTACCCAGGTCCTAGTGACGTTTCTGGGTTTACCCCTTTATTGTGTAACTCCATTGACTTGCTGTCATGGCTCGTTGTTCTAGATGTGTTGGCTTAGGTGACACAGTCTGTGCTGTTGCCAAGGCCAGCAAGGGTCTAGATTCTCAACCTGTGACTGGTACTGATGCATATGATATGGAAGACAACAATACTCCAGTCTCACTTGTCCCAACTGTATATTGCCCTGCTGTGTGCATTACATCTTCATCAGCATGAATGAGTGGATTTGATCTATGAGAAGAAAGGTCACATCATGCAGCAGTGTGACATACTTTGCATGTATGCATTCTATATATTCCGAGAACATAGGGCTGCCCCTCATGACTGCATTTTTTTCACACAATTCGTATTTGTATGAGATAATATGGATATGTTGCATGTTCGGGACACATAATCATGGGCTGATCCATTAGCACATCGCACTTTAATCTAAACCAGGAAAATTAAGAATCCCATGGTGCAATGTGTGTGACTGACGTGTACAGTCGTTTGTGGTGCATGACCATTATAAGTACTTTCCATAAGATGCAACATATAGTTGCGTATGTATTATGGAGGTGTGATGTGTGTTACTCTTCATGCCGCAGATACCTCATTTGTCATATTAAAGTGAAAGTAAACCTAGCACATTGATTTCAAGAGCAGTGTTAATGTTGCTTACTCCTGCAACAGATTTAGGTTGGAGTGTGCTCTTTTTTAAGTACCTTCATGAGGGTGAGGTAGCTCCATGCTTGCCTTTCCACCTGCTGGTGCTGCCTCCTCTCTCCTAGTAGCTAACCTCTCTTTTGTTCATCAATGTTGGTCATTGTATCCAATACATATTACATTGACTATGCGATTTACCGCACCAGTAACAGTGATTCTCTGCTAGATCCATGTCCATATATGCTTTTTTATTCTGGCAAGTTAGGCAGGCTTTCCCAAATAGCTTGCTATTCTCAAGCACACAGTCTTCCACAAGTGTTTACAGGTCATTGTCCGTGAGCTTCCTCTTTCCATTTCTGCCTGACTTATCCTTGCCATTTAGCTTCTGACAGGCAAAGTCCTTTCAGTGAAATATGCCATACTCACCTCATCTATGCTGACCTGGTCCATAGATTCCTACCTACTGATTCCTACTCCTGCTGCATTTCCTGGCTCAATATTGTCATCAGCAATTGCCGTCGTGAAGGGTGCTATTTGTGTTTTGTTCTGAATTACATTGACCAATCTCTTATTTTTGCATACCGTCTTGCTTAAATTTTTCTGTGCACAAAGCAATGGTTCTCAAATTGAAGGTCACTATTTTTTAAGTTGAAGAAGTGTTTAGTATTTAATGTCATGTGAGTGATAAAACTATGGGGCAGATTTACGTTGAACTAACGCAGCGCGGTACAGCAAGTCATTTTGCTGCGCTGCGTTAGTTTTGAAGCACAGGGATGCGACATATTTACAACAATATGTCGCATCTCTGTCCTTCCCCTGCGCTGGCGCACAAACTGCAGCCATGTGCTGGCGCAGGCACCCTTGCACCATGGTGCAAGGATGCCTGCGTCGTGGGGAGATTGTTTTTGTGCAGGAAGGGGCACCTTCTTGCACAAAAACAATAAATGCAAGCATTTTCCTCTTTCAATGCGTGCTGTAGAATGCAGCACGCATTGAAAGAGGAAACGAGGAGAAATGAAAACATTTCTCATCGTTAGCCTCTCTACGCCACCTCTAGGGTGGCGTAGCTTTCAGACGCATCTCCAGAGTTACGATTTCTCGTAATTCTGGAGATGTGTCTCGTTCCATGAGTGTTGCGTGGGAACACCCACAGCAACACCCATGGAACGCCCCTTCACCGCAAAGTGCTGCGTGTGAAGGGGCCGTATTTACAAGGAGAGGAAAAGTCACGCAGGGTGGCTTTTCCTCTCCTTGTAAATATGGAGCAGCCCCCTGCGCCACCAGTACCTCAGGAAAAGTGACGTACTGGTGGCGCAGGGGGCTCGTAAATCTGCCCCTGAGTATTTTGTTAGGTAATTATTTACACCAATCGATAAAAATGCTTGCCCAAAGGTTCTTCTTAGGACAGTGGTTTCCTGATTTCCTGCAGTTATGCATGTTTTATATTGACATTCCATAACAAAATGCTGTGAACAGCCACATTCAAAGCAGATATTTAAAAAGCATTGTTGATTTTTCCATTAGCCTAACGTCTTCATGTTCTACCTATTTACATTGCTTCTGTTTAAAGCTTGTTCGGGCAAGATCATACAATAACAGAAGAGACTAGACAGCAGAAAGTTCCTGCCTGCCCTGCCTGGACCTTCTTCATCATGTGCTTCTCCCCACCCTCCCCAGGCTCAGTCCTCTGACCAAGGTGACTGGCCCTTCTGGATCTTCTTGCTGCATTCGCACCCACACCTCCAATTCTGAGGCTGCTTAGCCTCATTCATATCTTTCTACCATTTTTGCGTCTCTTTTCTTGAGTTTTTTGCGGCAATTTCTATTCACTTCTCATCTGTTTTTCATCCATTCTGCCCCATTTATTCAGCCATTAGTGGGACACTTTTGCCTCTTTTTCCCACCCTTTGCGCTTTTTGGTACCTTGAACCAGCCCATGTGTGTTGTGGCCAATGGCCAATCAGCTCATCTTTCTGCCTGATAACCCACCCACCACTCTCTTTATCTCAGTGCCCCCCCCCCCCGGCTTCAAATTGGCAGCAACAGCACTGACAGGCTAGTAGAAGATGCCTGCTTGACTGCCTGGCTTTTCTTCATCATGTGCTGCTCCCTTGCCTTCTCCAGCCTCAGTTCTCCAACCAAGGTGGCTGCCCCTTCCAGATCTTCTTGCCGCATTTGCATCTCTTTTCACCCCATTTCTGAGGCTGCCTGGCCTCGTACTTGCCTTTTCCCCACTTTTGTGGCTTTATTTCAATTTCTTTTGCCCCACATTGATTGTATACATTTCTTATCTGTTTTCCACATGTTTTGCTCCATTTTTCTGCCCTTATTTGTCCTCTATTACCTCTTTTTCACCATTTTCATGCTTTTCTGCACCTCAAGCTAGCCACCGTGTGCTGTGACCAACCGGCTTTTCCTTTCTCTGCCTGATTGCCCTGCCCACTGCCCTCTGGATCTCGGCTCCCCTCTTCAAGTGCTTCAAAATGGCAGCTACAGTGGGGGTGCCACCTGGCATATGGAAAGGACATCAAAGGCAAGTCCCTGCTCCAGTCTGTGACCTAGACGTGCCCATCATCCAGACCACTGCTCCTTCAACCACCCAGCCCAACCACAGGCATCATTACTTGGCACTCACTAACCACTCTCTCAATCCTAGTCACCCCTCACTGGACTCGAGCTTCCCCAGTCTTGTTGAAAGGTGTATTCTCTTGCCCCACATGCCTACTCTTGTGCTCTACCCTCAGAGCCACCACCAACAACACACATTCTTTCCACCCTAAAATATATACTCCTCAAAACCTGCTCCCCAGTCAAGCATGTCAGAGAAGTCTGGCACCTTATTAAAGACCACTCCCCTGACCTTCTTTTCCTCACAAATACCTGGCTCAACCCTGCGTCCACCTCAGGCATGCTACACACACGGCTACCAAATCATTAAATAAGACAGAGTAAATAAACCCGGAGACAGTATAGCTATTATCTACCATGAGGTGGTCAAATGCACCATCACCTCTGCCGACACCAGAGGCTGGCTGGAACATCTAGCATTCATAATTAGCATACCTTGCACCTTAAAACTAGGAGGAACCATAATTCCACCTTGAAGACCCAATTGGCTCTGACGCTGCCAACTTCCTGGTTGACCTTAGCATTCTAGACCTCTCCCAATGGAAGAGTGGCCCCATTCAGCTTGCTGGTCACCCCCTCAACCTTATTTTCACCTACCTCAACAATATTACAGTGGACAGCCCCTTCCAGCTCGCATGAACTGACCACTCCCTTATCCACTTCAACATGCAGCTGCCAAACCAGGTCAGACCCACTAAATCTTGGACCACTCAACGGCAATGGAACAGAATTCCCAAAAACAAATGGATCTTCCAGATCCTCACACTCCACCACCACAGCCTGCCCCCCCCCCCCATATCTTCCAACCTCTTGTCCGCCACTTCTAACTTTAACTCCTGGTTAACCTCTAATGCAGGCTCTTTGAAATCATCCTCCAAACCTCCGGCTACACCCCAGGCCAGCTGGTTTACTGGGGACCTTAGATTACAAAGCGCTACTGCAAACACCTGGAACGGTGCTGGCGACACGCCGATGACAACAGACACACAGCCACTTACAAATCAGCCATTTGTTTCTATGATTAATGTCTCAAAATCACCAAGTGCCTGCCCCTATCTTCCCAATTACTCAACATTTCCAACACCTCCAGAGAGATCTTTGTTATTGTCAAATAATTAAATACCCCCTGCCACCTCCATGCATATCTCTGCCTCTCAACAACTCTGGACCAAGTTATCTGGCCACTTCTCAGAGAAAATGAAATCTATTTATGACAACTTTTCTCCACAACTTGACCTCTATACTGTCGACTTCCTCACCATTGAGACCAGCGTCTCTATAGGAGTCACCATGACCTGCTAGACCACGATCACCACTACGGAAGTCACCAAAACCTTAGACAGCCAAATCTCTATGTCCAACTACCTATAAATTTGAAGCACCCTCTGAACCATGCCGACACAACTTATACACACTTGGACTCAAACCCATCTGCACAGATCTCACCCACATATTAACCTGTCGCTTTCCACCTCTACCTTCTTTACTCCTGGAAACAAGCAACTATCGTACCCCTACTAAACAAACCCTCTGCAGATCCCTTGACCATGTCTGACTACAGGCCCAACTCCTTCCTACCCTATTCTATCAAAGTCTTCGAAAAACGTATCAACCCCTGCCTCTCAACAACCTTAAATCTAGCCACCTGCTTGCCATTCTGGCTTCAGATCCAATCACAGCACAGAAAGATCCCTCATTGCTGTGCCCAACGATATCCCCCTCATCAGAAAGAAGCCACTCCTGGACCTCTCAGCAGCCTTCGACAGAGTCTACCACCCCATCCTCCTCAGATATCTCCACAGAACCAGGATCCAAGGCCCAGCTCTAATCTGGATTCACTCCTTCCTTTCTGAGCACATACAATCAGTGAGCCTAGCCCCATATCTGTCCAACTCCACCAAGTTCATCTGCGGCGTACTCCAGGACTCCTCCCAGATCCCCTCCCCCTGCAACACCTACAAGGCCACTCTCTCCACCATTGTTCACTCATTTAGTTTCAGCAGCATCTCCTATACAGACAACTAACTGATCCTTTTCCTCTCAGAAGATATAACCACTCGAACTCAAGTGCATGTCCTCTGTTGCTTAATCCATGAGCAATAACTACCTCAAACTCAACAGCAACAAAATTGAAATGGTAGTGTTTGGCAGAGACACCTCACTCTGGTCAACATCTTGGTGGCCTATGGAGTTAGGCCCAGCAACCCTCAAAACTAAGGTGACTAGAAAACTGGGCATTGTGATTTACAACCAAATCTCCATGACCAACCAGGTCAACAACATGCTTTCAAACCCTAAGAATGATCAATAAAGTATTCAAATTGCTCCAGTTCAATGCCTGTTAAACAGTGATTCGAGCTTTCATCACCTGCAGGCTCATCTATGGTAACATCCTTTATGTGAGTATTGTGGCCCAGCTCACCAACAAACTCCAGGAGATGCAAAAATAGCTGTTAAGCTCCCGCTCAACTAACAACACTGGGCTCACCTAACCAAGCACCTGATGGACCTCCACTGGCCCCTTCAAACTTCTCACCTACTTAAAAGGCTCTTCATGACCTAGGCCCCTCTTACCTCAACAGCTGCACCCACTTCCACATCTCAACAAGACTTCTCTACTCTACTGGCCTACTATTTGCTCGCGTCTCCCACCTTTAGTGAGCCATAGCTGGCAGACATGCCTTCTCCCATACCGCCTGAAGGCTTGAAACAAGCTCTCCTCCTCATCAGATCAGCCAGCTCAGTCCTTGAGTTGAGATGGAAACTGAAAACCTGGTTCTTCCAATACACTGCCTTTGGACATTCCATATATTCATTAATATTTTTTGGGGGGTGGATAACCTCCCAAACTCTTCATGTTTTTAATTTACTCCTAACCTCCCTTTACCACTACCCACCCCTTAACCCTCAAATGATCCTAACCCTTTTACCATTACCCATCCCTAAACCCTAAAATTACCCATACCTCCCTTTCCCACTGCCCACTCCTAAACCCTAAAATGTGCTTACCTCCCTTTACTATTGCCCACCATAAACCCTAAAATTACCCTTACCTCCCTTTACCTCTACCTACTCCTAAACCCTAAATATACCCTTACTTCCCTTTACCACTACGCACCCCAAACCCTAAAATTACCCTTAGCTCCCTTTACCACTACCCACCCCTAAACCTTAAAATTACCCTCACCTCCCTTTACCTCTGCTCACCCCTAAACCCTAACATTACCCTTACCTCTCTTTACCACTACCCACCGCATAGCTCTTAAATTACCCTTACCTCTCTTTATCACTACTCATGCCTAAGCCCTTTATTTTAAATAAGATAATAATTATGTTATTTAAAAAAATACTTACCAGTGTGATAAAGGCATGTGTGGTGCTGTGCTGTGAGAAATTGGGTTGTTGCCTGAAGAGAGTTACAGTCTACTTAAGCAACGGCCACAATCCCCGTTAGGGTGAACCACTAAAGTCACAAAAATTGACCTGGGCTTAACCCTCTGGTAGCTTGGCACAAAAGCAATCAGACTTAGCTGAGAGGCAATGTGTAACATATGTATGCAGCACACAAACAGTAATAAAGTGAAAACACAACACAAGAAAATTCCCACACCAATTTAAAAAATAGAGTCAATTCTAATAAATTGTTTGACACCAATATGAAAAAAATCCAATCAGTAGAATCAGAGTTAGGAATTTCTAAAGTTTAAAGTGAAATCTAGCACCTAAAAGGTCATAGCATCAACAGCAGACGTCTAGTTGAAAGTTAAAAGTTATGGCCAACCTCAATGGAGCGTGAGCCGGATATAAGAAGGGGATTGTGCCCCGTCTCCTCTTACCTTCTGACTTAGAAAGAATTTTGTAGAAAAATGTCTGCAAATGTAAGTTGATTGAGGCAAAGCAGTGGGTGGTGTCCAAGGAGGAGGCGCTGCCATCGGGGAGTCTCTGGTCAAAGTGGTATTGAAGAATTATTCATTTGGATTTAGTATCTTTTGTGGAAATTGAAGATCTCCAGCATGACGAAGCTGCAGGCTGTAGCCGAATAGCGCTCCATGAGGCTGGATACCCCTTCTGCGAGGAGCAGCTGATCCGGATTTGCTGCTGTGGAGAAGAATGTAGCGGGAACTGCTGCCAAATCAGGCTGACTGGCAATGCCCATTGGGTGGATTCATGAGCATGTTGGTCCTAATCTCTTCTCAGTTCTCAGAGACCTCTTTAGTTGAAAATGTTCTATGTCCTAGGTTTTTAATTTGGGCTATCTATGCACCTTGAGCACCACATCCAAGGTTCCAGGACTGGAGAGACACCATATGGAGAGTCAGGACTCACTCAGGTTGGGTCCAGGTGTGGGTTCAAGATGGTTGAAGCCTTTCTATCCCTGCAGTTCTGATCAAGAGGCCAGCTTACTAGCCCTTGGGGTCCCTGTGGTAGTCCTGTATTAACGGAGAAGTGAGGAAACTGCACCAGGCACTCCTCTGAGAATCCGCCTTCTGGTCCAGAAATTTAACTGGAGAGTGGGTCTGAGGATGCTATTTTTATACCTGGTGCCTCCTTTGAACTAGAAGAAGTTTCTAGAAGTTCCCCTTTCAAAAGTGTTTGGAATTTTCTGCCTTCCTGCCCTGGCTCCAGCCTGGCTACAAGCACATTAGTGTTAAGTTAAATTAGTGTGAAGTTCTTTGTATGGAGGCAGAGCACATCCTATAGACTTGCAAGTGGGGCTGTGCCCAGATCCACCCCCCATCCTGCCTGAGATGGCCCATCCAGGCCATCCTAATCCATCTATTGTGCAGCTGCCTGGGAGAAATATGCAAAGGCCAACTGACACTCACACCCAGTCATGTGACCCAGGAACAGGATGCAGGCACTAAATAGTTCGGACAGGAAAATGCCTAGTTTCTAAAAGTGGAATTTTCAAAGTTGTGACTTAAACTCCGACTGTACCATTAAATAGAATTTTAAATTACAATTTCTCAGACACCAAATATGACTTTCCTACCTGCTGCAAATGAAAAGTTAGCACTTATTAAATGTAATAAGGTAACCGAAATGTTATCTTATAGAGAGGTAGGCCTCACAGTAGTGAAAAACGAAATTGGGGGTTTTTCACTGCCAGGACATGTAAAAACCCAAACGTACATGTCCAACTTTTTATTTACAATGCACTCTGCCATATGGGTGGTCTAGGGCCTATCTAAGCTGTGCTGTATATAGAATAAAAAGGGACTTTCAAACTTGCCAAGGGTGTTATTTTGCCAAGTCAAGTCAGCAATTTAAAACTGCTAGAAGGCTAAAATGGTAGGCCTGAGACAGATTTTAAAGGCCTACTTAAGTGGGTGTCACAATATATGCTGCGTCTACACCAGTAGCATTTAATGTTCCAGCCCTGGGTATATAGTTTCATACTTTACTAAGGACTTATAAGTAACTGAAATATGTCAATCAAGTATAAGCCAATTTTACCATGTTTTAGGGAGTGAGTACAAGCACTTTTTTCACTGGTTAGCAGTGGTAATGTGCACAGAGTCACAAGCCCAACAAAACCAAATTCAGCAAAAATTAGAGGGGGTGAAGGGAAAAGATTGGGGGAAGGCCACCCTAAGGCTGACAGGTCTAATACATGCAAATACTTACCTCTGTGGTACTTATCTGCGTGGTAAAAAGCTGTGGTGTAAAGGCATGGAATGGAGAATACTTAGGTCCAGATTTACGAAGTTCTTTGTTAAAAATGGGGTTTGTGGCTGGCTCGGGTATGCACCTAAACCAAGCAGAACCCACCACTCTAGTCAGGGCAAGTAAGTTACCCACCAAAGATAACTTGTGCTCACCCGCTTGGTAGCTTGGCACAGAGCAGTTAGGCTTATCATCAGAGGCACACTCACACCAGTAACACAAAGAACACACCACAAAAGAGACTCCACACAGGATTATATAAAATATATAGTGTTTTATACATATCCCATAGACCAAAACAACATCGTCATGGAATACTGTGAATACTATGCAGTCATATTATATAGAATTCTTTATCCTAAAGAAGGAAAGGCAAAGCTACATACCTCAATGTATTTGGGCTAGCAATGCAAAAGATAAGGAAATAAAACAACATCAAACACCAATACTGGGCATCTTATGCAAATCCTGACAATGTAGGAATCAAACTGACATGCACCACAACATCGGGGCATGACATGCAACAGGTGGGGAAATGAAAACATGAGTTAATAACTGTCACCAGATTACCATAAATACTTTGTAAGTGGTGCAGGAGTCACATATCACACAAGATGCAAAAAGCCAACATTTGCATAAATATCATTTTACAGACTCACCAATATTTCAGGGTGGCACCCCTAAAGCAGAACATTAGATGCATCAAGGACAGCAGGGCAAAGCACAACTGCCTGCCTACTACCCCCCATACAGTAAGCTCTTTGGCAAATGCAGGACAAATCCATGTCCTTCTACTTAGGGCTTTATGGTATTCTCGGTACAAAAAGCAGGACACATGAACACCTGCGCTCCTAATACGTCTTACACGGTAATCCAAGCAATGATCCCCAATGGGAAAAAACTGCTGGCTGACTCGGTGCAGGAGTGGGGACAAGGGATCACCGGGAATCTCTGGTGAGATCCACTGCTTTGCTAGCAGAGAAATGGTTACGGTCCCGGGCGGGCGAGAGGAGCCCTCCCTTGGTCCCTCATGGCTGCTCAAGGTGCCGTCATTTCGCCTGCAGGGGGCTAGGTACGATTCTAATGCTCACCCACCCCCACTCACCCTTAGTGCCCTTCGGGGGCAGGTGAAGCTCCGCACACGCCAGCAGAGTCCTCTGAGCAGTGCAACGGATGTCTGCGGGCCTCGGGAGCGGGCCTGCAGCATTCAAATCAGAGAACCCAGGCTCGGTGTCCAAAAACCAGCCTCTGCCCAGCCTCTACGTTTGGGCGGATTGCCGCAGCTCTGACATCACAAGGAGTCTCCTCAGACACTTTGGCGTGGACAACTGCATAGGAAAGGGCTGATTCTTTGTGGGCCAATCGTCCCTTTCCAACAGGAAGCGCCAGGGCCGTAGTTGTGAAACTGGTGAATCAGCAGGTGCTGAGCATGGCAATGGCTTCTACACGCGGAAAAAACGATGGGTTTAGGCCCAGATCTCTGTACTAGGGTGAATGTTTGATATTTTTCAACATTCTGTTCATCAATTGTTCTTTTTGCATTTGTCAACCCAAGTGGGACTGGGTATGCCCAGACATGGGTCCCGTGCTCTCCATGCCACTGGAGTCAATCTAGCCTGGATGATGAGGGGTGAAACCCTGAAACCAATCTCAGGATGCTTGTTTCCGGTCCAGGGAGGACCTGGCTTGACAGTTCAGGCTGGACTGTTCCCATAGGGAGCAGGGTCAAGACTGATTTGCATATGGCTGGACTTAAACTGGAATGGCATGGGGAGCAAAACAATAATGGATTTAAGCCCAGATCTCTGTACTGGGGTGAATGTTTGCCATTGCTCAACATTCTGTCCATCAATTGTTCTTTTTGCATTCTACACGGGGCAGCCTAAAGCGCTGGAGACATGCCCTTTTTCGAGAAAGAGATGAAGCGGTGAATATGCGCTAAGGGTTGCCAGTAAGTAGCGCTCACCGCACTCTATCCTCTGGAAGCAGAAGCAGCTGCATGGCAAAACTAGGAGCAGCACACAGCACTCACCACGTGCTGAGCTCCTGGGAGAACACTAGAGGGGCACACAGGGGGCGGGCAGGCAGCAGGCCAGCACATAAGGTTTGACTGCAGATTGTCAGTCCCTCCAGCAGTCTGGTAGGCAGCAGGCCAGCTAAATCAAAGCAAGTTGTCCAAATATTGGTTTCTTCCTAGCAGCACAGCAGTCCTTTCTGGTGCAGTATGTAGAGCCAGCTGCATGCAGTTACAAGTCCCAGGCCGTATCTTAAGATGTGGGGTCAGAGCCCCTGTACTTATGCTTAAAAATGTCTTTCATCTGGGGGAACTTCAAAAGAAAACTATGAAGTGCACAACACCCTGTTTCAACTCAGCCCTGGCACCAGACGTACCGTAGGGGGTAAATGAGCCATTTGTGTGAGGGCAGGATACAGCCTATACAATTGTAAAGTGAGCCCTGCCTCCCTCTCGACCAGCCCAGGAAGACTATCAGTATGCAGATGCACCCAGACCCTCCTGTGTGATGGCTGTCTGGAAAGTATGCACAAACTGTAGCTGTCACTATGCCCTAGACATGGATTGGAGTCAGGCTGCAAAGCACATAGAGTTATAAGCACAGAGAAATGCTCACTTTCTAAAAGTGGCATTCCTAAAATAGTAATAAACAATCCACCTATACCAGTAAGCATGATTTATCACTACGATTCTAAACATGCCAAACATGGCAGCAAAACTTTCAGATCAGGAATTACCATTTACACATACATCAGGAAATTCCCAATGCTAGCCTATGAGAGGAGTAGGCCTCGTGGTAGTGATAAACAAAATGGAGTGGTTGTCACTACCAGGACATGCCACACAATAAAGGCACATGTACCTTTACTTACACAGCACACTGCCCACAGAGATAGGGGTGACCTGTATGTAGTAAAAGGAGAGTTTAAGGCTTGGCAACTAGTTTTAAATGCCAAGTCAATGTAGCAGAAAGCTGCACACCCATATCTCGCAGTAGCAGGCCTGAGACAGGTTTGAAATGCTACGTTCGTGGATGGTGCAATCTGCACTGCAGGCCCACTAGTAGCATTTAATTTACAGGCCCTAGGTATATGTTATACCACTTCACAAGGGAATTACAAGTAAATGAAATAGGCAAACCATGTGTAAACCAATCATACCATGTTTTAAGAGTGAGAGCACATGCATTTTAGCACTGGTTAGCAGTGGTAAAGTCCACAGACTCCTAAAATCAACAGAAAAAGGGTCAAAAAATAGGAGGAAGAAGTAAAAAAGTTTTGAGATAACCCTTCAAAAAGGGCCAGGTCCAACACAACCCTCTTCCAGCCTAAAGCCAGTGTAGACAAATCCATACATTGATGACATTTCCTGCTGTTGGCGATAGAGCATGAACCCTGGCCCGCAACTGCAGGGACAAGCTCCAGTTCTGTGCCTCTCTGAACCCAGCTGGATCCCTCTGTCTATAATCTCAGGGCCCACTAAGCTAACCAATGGTGAATCCTTTTTACCTGTGGACCCCACCTATGATGCATCTTAATTTAACCCACTCACAGAGGTATCCCAGTAGGCAGACAGTACCACCATGGCCAACGAAGTGACGTGGCCCGTTTCACCCTATGTGCCTGACTTCGGTCCTCAACCCAAGGAGAATTCTGCCCATAAGGACAACAACCAACAGAGGCCACTGACAGCTGTCAGTGTCCAGAGCCAGGCCCCAGCCTAACAAGGGGTCTTGGTAGTACCAGGTGCATCGCATTATTTCTCCACAGTACCTCCCACCAGTCCTGGGGTGGTATCCTGAGACTGGTCCCCCAGCCCAGGGTCTCTACCCTCAGGCTGGACTGGGGCCAGCAGTGAGGCTTTCCTCCCTCTTCCCCTCCTTCTGGGGTTTCATACCCTCCTTTTGGAAGTGGTACCCCTAGAATCCACAACTGTCAGGGCATTTGTGTCAGCCAACCTGCTCAGCTCTCCCACAAGTTCAGGGGTTGTACCCTGAAACTGGTCTCCCAACTCATGGTCTTCATCCTTGGGCTGAGCCGGGGTTGGAGGTGAGTCCTTCTTCCCCTTGCCCCTCCTTCTAGATTTCCACACCCTCCCACCCGGGGTGGAACCTCCAGAATACAGAATGCTAGGGATGCTTGTGGCAGCTGCCCCTACCTCCGGGTAAGGGACGATACCCTGAACCTGGCCCTCCAACCCAAGGTCTGTACCCTTAGGCTGGACAGGGATTGGGGCGAGTCCTTCCTCCTGCTACCCCTCCATCTGGCCTTCTGCACCCTCCTCTGCAGAGTGGTACTGCCAGACACCAGAACTGGTTAGACGCTGTTATCCGTCACCCCCCCCCCCATGTTCTCCTGACACTATGGGGTCCCCCTCAGTGAATGGTCTCCCGGTACAGACATAGGGCCTCATTAGGATGTTGGTGGGACCGGCACTGACAGGCCATTGGTGACGATCCCACCGACATCAAGCAGAGTGGTCCTACCTCTACATTGTGATACTGTCGGTTCGACCGCATTGGTTGGAGGGACCAACCGATGCTTCTGATGGGCACAAGGAGCCCGTCAGACCGTCGGTCAGATTGTATTCCCTACAATAGGGGATGTGCCTGCTCAGCCACCACCGTAGGGGATGAGGATGTCCCTTTCCGTCAGGATTTCCAGGTCAGTCCGACCACCATAGAAAGGCTGTCAGATATAGACTTTGAGGTCTCTAGCAGGGACCCCGTCCCCCATGGGCCTCTGCTATAAGGTGCCTGGCACACCGGGCATGGAAGTTTCAAAAGATTCCTTTTTCTATTGCAGCTTGTGCTGCGCCCCTTTTCCAAGAAAAGCACTGCCTGCCAGACCAGGAGAATCTGGTGTGCAGTTGGCGGACGAGTTTGGTGGTGTGGGAGCAGGGCGCTGGTGTGGCGGCCCACTGCCACCCTACCAAACTCATAATCAGGCCCATAGCCAAGAGAAAAGTTCTTCTCAGCATATGAATTGGAAATGTATGAAATATTACTCAAATGCTTTTTATGGGAGGGTGACATCTAGAGAAACAACAGTAATTAGTGTTAAAGAACATAACCACCCACCCAACTTAACAGAAGTAGAAGTAAGAGAAGTGATAGAAAACATAAAGAAGCAAGCAATCGATCCCAAGAACCAAACACAACAAATTCTTAAGGATATATTACCCTATGTACCAGAGCGTGTAACAGGTCAGTTACCTGCTATACCAAAGTTAAAACATCTAATTACCAGAACAAAAAAGGCCACCAGTAAAACACCACCTGCTCCTTAAACATTTAGGGCCTTATTACAACTTTGACGGTCCTCCTGTGGTACCGCCACCACGCCATCCACAGGAGGACCGCCAAGGCCATGGTGTGCCCCCGCTGGATTCAGAGTTGAATCCCGGTCGAGCGGGCAGTGCTGTGCCTCACACGGCGGTGGGCTGTTAGGCTAATAGGAGAGCCTTACATGCAGACTGCTGCATTTACAGCACCGACTGCATGTTCCTGCATGGTGTTGCATGCATGCCACACCGTGAAGAAACGGGGGTGCAATTACAAGGGAGAACAACATGTGCTCCCCCGCATGCATCCCCAGGCCCAGATCCAGCAGGGGGCCCTGTTAGAACCCCCTTAGTTGACTGTCTGCCAACCTTTTCATGGCACACTCACCACCATGAAAAGGACGGTGAAAAGGAAACTTGTAACATGCTCGGCCATGACGGCAGTGACACCGCCAGCATATTCATGCTGGTTGCAGACCACCGGGCTAGCCAGATTCTTGATCCCAGTGGAGCTGGAGGTCTCATGGCAGTCCGGTTGCCACACTCAGAATTCTGCAGGCGGACCTGCAGTGTGGTGGTGGTCGGATCAGTACAACAAGTACGGGGGTCCTGAGAACCACTGTACTTGTAATAAGGCCCTTGGAGAGATAGAAATTCCACCTGAGCTAGCATTAACACACAAACAGGAGCAATTCCTTTTATATGCCAATTCAAGTTTAATATTTGCTACTTCTACAAACTTATCGAAACTAGAGCAATGTGAATCATGGATGATGGATAGGACATTTACAGTATATCCCAAACCATTCTACCAACTTTACACCATACATGGTGAATTTCATAAAAGTAACACACCTTTTATTTGTGCATTGTTACCAAATAAACAAACCAGTACCTACGTTGAACTCCTAATCCAAATTAAACAGCAAACAGACAACTACTACCACCAAAAGATTATTGCAGATTTCAAACAAGCTATGATCAAAAGTATACTAAAAATGTACCCCACACAGCCATACAGAGTTGTTACTACCATTTTAACCAGAATATACGGCGTCACCTCCAAAAGCCCACCCTAAGGGCCTCATTATGATGTCAGTGGGACCTCCCTTCAGTCAGACCACCACATCACAATGCTAGCAGTCAGATCCTTGTCTGTCGGGGGACAGACCACCACCTCTGCCAGAATCATTGATTCTGATGGGGCGGTGGTCAGATTTGTGATCCCGAATGGATGCGGTGCTGAGGCAGGCACCGCCATCGGGATTACGGTGTCCCTTTCCAGCAGCCTTTTCATGGCCGTCCGACTGCCATGAAAAGGCTGTCAGAAAGGGACTTTGGGGGCTCCAAATAGGGCCCCTGTCCCTCGTGGACCACTGCAAAGTGGCCCTGGGGCACATGTAGTGCCCCCCCACACATCCATGCACCGTGTGCCATGTACCACATGGTGCATGGCACATGGTACATGGATGTGCAGAAAGTGCTCATTTACACGCAGCTTGTGCTGCGGCACAAGCCGCAGTGTAAAGGAGCACTTTCCGACTGTCACCACAGTGGTTATATCGCAATCGGGCGGTCAGATTGCAGACTGCTTGTCAGGATTGTCTCCTGACTGCCACAACAGCCGTCCGACCGCTAGATATCATAATCAGGGCCCAAGTGTGGAGTACACCACCAACAGCCAATTTGCTTATGAAATAAAAAAATTAATAGCTCTTGCCTTCGTCCCTATCACTGAAGTAGCACATCATTATAACATTTTATTAGAAAGTCCCCTTAACCAAAACAATAAAGACAAACTAACTCCCCTAACAGATTACTCCGTAGACACATGGGTAGGGAGACTACATAGACCAGGACACTGACGTCAACCAAAATTCCACAATCCATGGTGGAATGTGTCTGACAGCACACTAGCCCAAGAGGCAGAAACTAACAGTGCAGTGGATGGATGGATAGCATAATGGCTTCCAATACACACTGAGAAGAATTTAACCTACCCTTCATAAACTACTAGAAGCCATACAAAAAGAGAAAAGCTACCAAGAACTTAGTCTAGAACAATCCGTCACAGAACTCTGTCCTAAACTAACAAAACAAACCAGAACAATGGGCCTGACTATGATGCCGGTCGGACCGGCTTCCGTGGTCCTGTTGGAGGTGGTCCAACCGCTGCGGTCTCATTGGAAGCGGTCGGTCAGACCACTGGATTACGATGCATGCCTCCTGTACTCCGACAACCTCTCAAAAGACCGCCGAATCCGACAACCTTTCTTCGACCGCTGAGATGGCAGTCAGAGAAAAAAAGCAGCCACAGGGCAGTACAGGTCTCTCTGACCACCATCCGAATTACAATGTGTGTTTCCAATGACCTGACCGTGGCAGTCAAACCTCCTGCCCGAGTCATTGGCAACAATTGATTTGGGGTGCATACTCACCCAAATCAGCTCTCCTGGACAGTCTCCAGTGTGGATCCCTTTCTCCAGGTCCTCCCTACACTGCGACCCTGTGGGCGCCGGAATGCAGTTAAGTCTGTAGGTGGCATGTATTGCCATTGGATGTACTATGCACAAATCGCCACACTCCAGCAATGGATTACAAGGTGCATAAAACATATCCCCACTTATCTCATGCATGTGTGTACATATCACATTTCCTGTGATTTTGCATGCAATTGCAGCAACATATACAGGGGTATGTGCACTGCTGTAGATGAGACCTCAACAGTAGCAGTGGTTGCATCATAATACTCCGGGGGAACTTTCACGTCCTCAGTGGTCAGAATCCGATCACAGTAGTATGACAGTCGGTCGGACCGGCATCGTAATAAGGCTCAATGTACGAACATTTACATTTCAAAGTTAGACTATTTATAAAGAACAAAGGACCGTAGAGATAATAGCCAAATCTATCCTCTAAACAAGACATTTATCCCTAATTACGATGCTGGTCGGAGTTGCCTCCGACTGACATCCCTGCAGTTTCGGAACCGACCGACCTTGGGTCAACGGTCCGAAACCACAATTAGGATGCAACCACAAAAGGTGCGGTCACAGACTCCCATTTTCCTATTGGAGCTTGTGATGGTGCCTGCCAAACGGTGCAGGGATTTTTCGCCCCCCAACCAGAGGCTGCAGAAGAAGGGGGACTTGCTAGGGTCCCCCAAAGTCGCTTTCCGACAGGCTTCGCGGGGAGAGAGCACTGAGATCGAGCTCCTGGGCACTGGGATCACCGCTAATAGGAGAACCCATGCTGCCCCCCACCATCCCTTCCTACAGAGAACGAGGACTCACCGGATTGATCCCCGAGCTGGATAAGCCTGAATCGAGCCCCCAACATCAGCAAGAAAAAAAGCTACGAGGATCGGAGCCGCGACACCATCAGGATGGTAACTGATGCCTGAACAGTGATCGGCGGCTTGCAGACCTCACTCGATCCCAGGACACCTCATCTCGGACCCGGAGAGATCCGTCAGCCCAGGACATGGACCGCTCTCCTCACCGAGACAACACGAGGATTATTGAGAAAACGGAGCGCGAGCTGCTCCTGAGCTCTGCAATGCCTGACCCTAAAATGGCCGCCCAGTGAGGACAGTTGGGAAGAAAACTCCCGGTTAGCGGACTGCAGGCAACTTGATGACCCCCTGCAGCGGGCTCATGAGCGCCTCGACCTGCATGGATCACCAACCTGGCACTATGGGGACAGCAGATAGCTGTCCATGAGCTACTGCAGAGCTCTGCAGTGCCTGTCCCTAAAATGGCCGCCCCGTTGATACGGCAACGACAACAAGAACCTTTGAACAGACGCCTCGCTGTTTAAAGGCACCCCACAGAGGTCCCAAGAGAGCCCAGACAGCCAAAGCCACCAAGGATCACCAAGCTGCCACTAAGGAAATCTCGATAAGAGCACTACGAACTACTTTAGAGCTCCAGAACGTCTGTCCCCAAGATGGCCGCCCCGACGCTGAATTACTAAAAGTAACCCGGCATGATTAGTAGACGGCTCACTGTACAATAGTCACCCCACAAGACACACAAGAGAGCCCTGTCAGCGAAAGCACGCAGGGATCATCTAACGGGCCCTGGGGGAATACCGGAAAGTGAACTACGAGCTACTACAGAGCTCCACAATGCCTGTCCCCAAGATGGCCGCCATGTCATTGAACCACCACTGGTAACACACCACATATCCGAGCCCTCCTCAGAGACTGCAACCAAGTGGATTACTCTAGCACGGAAGCAGAAGACAAAGAACTACCGAAAAGTCACTCTAACCTCCACTGAGCAATCAGTCTGCGTGCAAACAAAGGGCTCCGGAACGCCTGACCCCAAGATGGCTACATGGAAGTAGTACTCGCACCGACGACCAGACTGCTCCGGTGAGTCCCCTTCACCCTAAATGCCCCCTATACACCCTGTACCTGTGGATCTCAGCAACAACAAGTAACGAAGGCCCCCGTACCACAGTTCCTGCCCCACCCCAAAGCTAATGCACTCAGGGCCTGGCCCCAAAATGGCCGCCAAAAAGGCTCCTGCATCATAGAGACTGCAAAGACACCTGACTCCTCAGAGAGACACACCCATCTATGCCCACATCCGATGCGACCCACCTGACCTCACTAGAATGCAATGCGGGCCTGCCTATGCCCTGAAGTAGACCTCGCTATCAGTCCCGTCCTGCACTACAACACACCCTGACCCCTGTGTTAGCGCAACACACCTAGCCCGAAAGAAACTAGCCCCATCGCCAACTTAGATAAAATGCCTGCTACCACGCCAACCTACGCCAACCCCCTCACCTCGTCCTACGTAAAACCGCATGGCCTGAACTCCTTCTCAATCAGTCTCCCCCTCAACCTCTCACCCAAAGCAAAAAAAAAACTCAAACACAAACTGATCAGGCAATACCCAGAGTCACTATTTGCTGACATATATCATTGCTCCTCCAAAGGTCAAGTAAAAATGGACCTCATCTTTCACACAGAAAGGCCCGAGAAATGGAATTCCATCCTTAGATCACAACTCCACATTACCAAAACTACCAATACACCCCACAGCTGCAAACTATCATTTTCTATACCGAACCGCACGACGCGATGTGGGAACACCTCTGTGACCATCTACCCCAACGGCACAGTCCTGATTCAAGCTAACAATGCCAACCTTGAGGCATTTGACCTCCTCTTCCCCTCACTGCGGAATAACGTCGTTCACACACATCCCCCCTCCCATCGCTCCCCTGTTACCCGGAAAACCAATCCCCCCAGCAGAACACCCACTCCACGCATGCACCCGCTATCATAAACCCCTACGCCTCCAGCACCAAGAACAAGGCGCCCCCTCCTGCGCCAATCCGTCCCCTCGAGCAACCCCCACGCTCAACCTCCCGCAAACAATACCGTTCGACCTAAATACGCAGTCTAAGTCTTCCAACCACCGCCCTATACCCACCTGCAAAAGAAAGCAACTACCACAACATGACCCCTCTCACCCCGCGCCTAACCCCATAGCCATAACTGACAGCACAACAACTACCAGAAGACAACACAACATCGTCAGGTCTTCTCCCCTCCAGGACGAACCCCCCCAGAATCCTCCCACCCTCCCCCTAGAAGAGATGGGGCGCCGGCTCTCCCTGCTTGAAAGCCAAGTGGCTATTATAATACAGGGCTTTAACGAAATCCTAAACAACCTCGCTACACTCCTTAAGCCCTCCATTAACCCCCACTGTACTCCCACCATCTCCAACCACACACACCAAAGGCTCCCCAAGGCTCCGCGACCCAGTTGGACCTCATCCCCCCTCGCGAGCCATTCACCGAGGCCTAATAGAACTATGGAAGCTATGTCCTCTGATGAAGCGACGGAGTTGGCCTCCTCGTACACCACCCCCTCTACTCACACCCCCCAAGCCTCGATTCAGGTAATCATTGGACTCAGAAGTGATCACTCCACCCCGAAAACCCCTAGACTCCCAGCCTCCCTCATTAACATCCCTACTGCTCCCCTTAGAAAAGAACCTAAAAAAGCGACACCCCCTACCAACTGCATGCTCATAAACTGCAGATCAGCCACTAAACACGCCACAGAGCTAGCTGAATCCATCCTCAACCATGACATAGACATAGCCTTCATCAACGAGACCTGGCTAAATGACACCTCACCTCCAATCATGGATACTCTCGTTCCCCCGGGTTTCTCTATCATCAACAAAGATATAAAAGACCAAAAAGGTGGGGGTGTAGCAATCATTCATAACAACAACTTGGCCGTGACCGAAATCGATACCTTCAACAATAACTCCTTCGAATGCCTAACCGCCAACATTAACTCCAGCAATAACAAATCACTACACTGCCATCTCCTATATCACCCCCCAGGCAACACCACCACATTCACTGAGCACCTGTCAGACCTGATTGCCCAATGCTCTCTCCGAGACAACAACAACCTAATTCTGGGCGACCTCAACCTGCACTGGAATGATAAAAACAGCTCACCAATACAAAACCTGAATGAGTTATTACATACCAACAACCTTACCCAGCACTGCTTAGAAGAAACTCATATCAAAGGGGCAACCTTCGATGCCATCATTGCCCAACGAGACGCAATCACAATAGACCACATCCTACCGGTCAACTGGTCAGACCATCACTTAATCCTTTTCCGCATCACGCAACCGATCATCTGTCAACCTCCCATTCAAGACCCCCCCACATGGACAAGAAACCTAACACAGATCAACATAGTGGACTTAGAAGAAAAATAAGCACCCTCCTGCCCATCTCCCCAGACGGCCTTTGCACAACAGAACTCACATCCCACTACAACACAACTATGTCCTCCATCTTAGACCAACTAGCCCCCCTGAAACTGAAAAAATCCAGGAACATCCCCTCCAGATCTTGGTTCAACAAGGGCATTAACGACGAAAGGAGACAACTCAGAGCTACAGAACGTCTATGGAGAAATAATCCCTCCTCTAGCCTCTGCGAGAAACTCAAAACAGCAAGAAGGAACTACAAAAAACATATCAACAATGAGAAAACCAACTTTTTCTGCTCCGCTCTTGAGAATGCGAAAAATAGGCCAAAAGAACTCTTTAACATCATCAGGCAACAAACCTCCAAGACCTCTGCAACCCCAGTCCAGGCCTCCAAAGACCTGTGTGACAACTTCGCCAACTTCTTCAATGACAAAATCACCAAGATTGAGCTATCACTTGACATCAACCTCAATCCCTCCTACAAAAACTTAGCCCCAACAGTCGAAAACACGACGCGCTTGCTCCCCACGAAAGCCTGGATATCCTTCAACCCCGTACATGAATCTGAGATTCTCAAACTAATCTCCTCCTCCAAGCCCTCATCCCACAGCCTCGACCCTGTACCTATCCAATTGGCTAAAAAGCTGAAACTCTCCCTTGCACCAATATGGTGTGAAATCATAAACAGCTCCTTGAAAACCGGCATCATACCAGACTGTCTCAAAGTCGGCCAAGTCACACCACTACTGAAAAAGCCAGGCCTAGACACCAACGTCCTGAACAACTTCCGACCTGTTTCCACCCTCCCCTTCCTAGCCAAAATCCTCGAAAAATGCGTTCTCCTTCAACTGAACCAGCACATTGACAACATCAACCTGCTTGACCACCATCAATCGGGCTTCAGAAAAGGCTGCAGCACCGAAACCGCGATCCTAAACATCGTGGATGACATCCTCAAGTCCCTTGATAATGACCAATGCTGCTTACTCATCCTCTTGGACCTATCGGCAGCCTTTGACACGGTTGATCACAATCTTCTTATCAAGGCTCTCAAAGACCGAGTAGGTGCGGACGAGGTGGTCCTACAATGGTTCTCCTCCTTCTTTCTCAACCGCTCCCAAAGGATAAAAATCAAATCCTTTATGTCCGACCTACTCCCCGTCAACAGAGGTGTCCCCCAAGGTTCAGTGCTCTCCCCTCAACTGTTCAACATATACATGGAACCCCTCACCACCATTCTGAAAAAAGCCAACATCCCCTTCCACCTATATGCAGACGACACCCAGATCTACTTGGAAACCTCCTCCATTAACGACATTCTAAGACTCAACAACACTCTTAGAGAAGTTCAACAATGGCTATCAACTAACCACCTCAAACTCAATCAAGACAAAACCGAAATCCTCCTCATCTCCAACAAAGAAGAAAACCCTCAAATCGTAGAGTGGCTGAAAGCAATCGACGCTCTTAACGGTAATCTCACCCTGGCGAACTCGGTAAAATCGCTAGGAATCACCCTCGACCAAAATCTAAGCATGACCAAACACATTAAGATCTCCGCAAAGAGTGCCTTCCTCAATTTGAAGCTTCTCAACAAAATTAAACCCTTCATCCCGCCCATGGACCTCAAACAAGCCACCCAATCACTGGTGCTATCTAGACTTGACTATGGGAACGCAGTCCTCTCCGGTACAGCTCGTTCCCACTTAGCGCCACTCAAAACAACTCTCAATGCTGCTGCCAGAATGGTCACCGGAGTTAAAAAATATGACCACTTATCTCCCGCACTCAGAGAACTAAAATGGCTCCCAGTCGAAATGCGTGCCAGCTTTAGAACTGCTTGCCTCACGCACAAAGCCCTGCACACAGGGAAATCGGAATACCTGGCCTCCAAACTCAAGAAAGCCGGCCAGTCAAGAATCCTCAGGAGTTCCAACACCCTCTTACTCATCCCTCTGAAAACACGCAAACAAAAAACCGCGTCTCGATCCTTCGCTGGAAACGCACCCAAAATCTGGAACTCCATTCCAGTCGATATCAGGACTACCCCCTCCTTTATGAAATTCAAAAGACTCCTAAAAGACCTCTACCTCAACCGTGCCTTCCCGGACTGAGAACCAAAACGCACAAGCCTACACTCTGCAGCCACCAGGCAATGTTCCACCTCCTTACCTCCTCATGCACTTTACAGACCCTTGTCACTGTTCCTCCACTCCCTACCTCATCCCAGCTCCCTAACCCCCTCCTCGCTCACCTCCTCTTGGAGGGAGATTTAGCCCAAGACTTTGTGCACGCAACGAGACTACCTCAGGACCTCTCTACCTCAATGTCACACAGCACACTGGGACTTTTGAACACTTATGCCTACCTTTGTCTCTTTAATGTGATTTCTCCCCTATATCTGCTGTAAAGCGCTCCAATACCCTCGGGTCTGGCCAGCGCTATATAAAACCTCTTAAATAAATAAATAAATAAATATATCAACGCAACACCAAGCATTTAAAAAAAAAAAATAACAGACTACATACTATGGCCCTGATTACGATGCAGGTCAGCATCGTTTCAGTAAAGGGACCGGCCGATAGTTAGTCAGCAGTCCCGATCGCCAAATTAGAATCGGACGGCCGTGCAGGCGGTCGGAAACATGACTCTTTGCATTGAGGCTTGTGCTGCAGCCCGGAAAAGGGCAGCAACATGAGCCCAAATGCCAAAAGGCATGTTTTTAAATATCCATGGCCCCTAAGGCATGGATGTTTGTGGGGGCATCAGTGGTACCCCTCTGGCCTCATGGCAGAGGCTGCGGAGGGACAAGGGCCCTGATAGGGGCTTCCAAAGTCAGTTTCCGACATCCTTTCCATGACGGTCAGACCGCTATTGAAAGACCGTCAGAAAGGGCCATCGTAATCCCTGTGGTGGTGCCTGAGCAGGCACCGCCCTGATTGTGGGGATTACATTTCAACTGCTGGGCCGATGGGTGCAGCAGCCAGTCCCTCACTCTTGCGGTCGGACAGACCGCATCATAATGCAGCAGTCTGACCGCTGCTTCAGATGTCGGTGGGATCGACACCGATGTGGTGTCGGTGTCAGTCCCAGAGACATTGTAATGAGGACCTATATAGATATATCACTTAACTACCTCCCCCTATCTTCAAATTTACCTTAAAAATATTTCAAAATAAACTTACTTTGACCGATGAAACGCAGCACCTCACCGCAACCTTTTTCATCCATGAATGACCTAAAAATAACAGATAGATAGAATACAAAATTTAGGGGGTCATCACGATGTTGGGCGGACCACCACCGACAGGCCATTGTTGGCATTCCGTCCGACATCCAGGGAATCGGTCCGACTGCTAAGTAGCCTGCGGGGGACATGCAGTTCCCCCCACACATCCATGCAACATGTGCCAAGCACCACACAGTGCCTGGCACACGGTGCATGGATGTGTACAAACTGCAGTTTTCCACTGCGGCTTGTGCTGTGGCCCTTTTCCTGGGCCGCAGCACAAGCCGCAGTTGAAAAAGGCAGTTTCTGGCTGCCTACAGGGCGGTTTAATCATTATACGGAAGGTGGTACAGCTGACTCCTTGTTGGCCAGTCTCATTCCTGCTGTGATGGTGGTCGGTTATCCGACGGACCACCGTAGTTATTTCTGGAAAAAAATGGCTGCTTAATAAAACTAGAAAAAAGACTATTCTCCCATAGAAACAAATGGGATAAATAAAATCATGTTGGAAAATTGCACACTATAATGCTTAAAAATAGTAAGAAATGGAATACACATAAAACTATATTTAAATATATTTTTTTTAAACTGTAAAATATATATTAAATAATATTATAATATATTTAATGTGATTTACTGTATATAATATTTTTGTTAAATCACTGATAAAAAAGTATTTTAAATGTTTAAAAAAATGTATTAAAAATACATATAGTATAAAATAATTTACCAATGTATATTATCTAAAAAGTACTCAAAAACTGTTTTTTCTCTATATCTTTAATATTGTTTAAAATATATACTATTTACTATATCAAAAACTTTTAATACACATACATCTATGTATTTTTAATCATCTGAAAAATTGTAAAATACATATCAAATATGATTATTAGATATATTCATTTATTTAATATGTATTTAAAATATGTTTAGTAAATACAAGAGAAAAAATGTATGTTTATTTTTTTAAGTTTAAAAAATGTATAATATTTTAAAAAACTGTATAAATGTATATAACTAAAACAGTACTAAATATTTTTTCTCTATATTTTTCTTAAAATTAAGAAAGAATAGCTACATTAAATAATATTATAAAACATAATAATGTTTAGTATATATTATAAAAATGTGTAGGACTTACCAATATTTTATTGTCTGTGAAATAGATTTCTCCAAAATATTGTGACAATTACAGTTAATTTAAAAAATGCAAGAATATATGTCTCAAAAAAGTGCTATTAAACATTTTCTGTATATTCTTTTACTAAATGCAAACAAATATGTAATATCTTTTTATGTTAATAAATAAAATGTTGTTCTGCTAATAAATATAATTTAAACTTATAAAACTTGCAATAACTATTTCTTTGTGTTAAATAAAATGTATAAAAAACCATATGTGTGTTTTTTACTATTATAAAAATTAATATAGAAATACTTTAAAATAGCAAACACAATGCTTTCCTACCATAGCAAATAAATACACTTCTACTATAAAACGTATTATGCACTACAAACTATTATAAGCTACTCCGACTGCAATATAAACACTTAACAAACAGCATTAACTTTTCTCACCCCAAAACAACTTACCTCAGTTAGATCCTTATTATAAGTTTGGCAGTGCGGGAGCAGGACTGCCCCGTTCCCGCACCGCCACACCCATGGTTGAACCGCCCACCAGATTAGGAATTTTCTCCTATCTGGCGGGCGCTTCTTTGGTATTCCCATGGCAGTGCCATGAAATAGGCACCACAATGGAAATGTCAAAATCAGTACCTGCATAGCATGGACTGGGCAGTCCATGCAGTGCATGTCACGAATACAAGAACTCCTCAGGATCTGGGCGATGCTCAAAGGGGTCCACCTCCTGACATCCCCAAACTCTGACTGAACTTTACCCAGAGTATTGAGGCGATCAAGCGAGGGATAGGGATAGGGTAGGTGCAGCGTGGGAAAAGGGAAGACCTGTAACAAAATAAACATATGATTAGTAGAATACGCAAGTCTAACTACTCCCATATATTCTCGCTAATGCTGCTCCAGTACCTGTTAGGGTACTTCCCCGGCTGCTATGAAACCTCTCTGTTTAGTAAGATACCTCTCTCACCGCAGGCAACAAAGCATAAGCACCTAGAAACCAAACACATCCCAGTTAGTATACCGTCAACCTTTTCAATTAATATAAATAGAAAAAATATCATCCACATACATACCCTCTACCACACACCCTTGAAACCAGAAGAAAAGTAAAGGCCAACTCCAGTAAAAAAGGAAGTAACGCGACACTTGGTGAGAAAAAAGGTCATTCTGCCAAAGTACTGCGAAAATCCAAGAATACCCCTCTCTTTCTGGACATCCAGACGGGATACAGAATGAAAGTACTCAGTTGAATCTCACCAATGTCACGAAGGAAAGCAATAAACAACAAAAGAAAAAACGGTACCTCATTAGGATGATCCTGGCACGAGACACCATATAAATCCAACACAATCCTTCCCTCTTAGATTCAAAGGGAAAAAAGAAGAAAAAACAGCAGCCGGTAAATCCTCCACGGTTTACTTGGGGAGTCAGTAAACCCTCGGAGGCACTTTCATCAGAGGCTCGGCGTTTTCCCGCTGCAGCCGCGAGCGGGGAAAACTAAGTTCAGAACGTTAACGCTCATCCGAGCGATTTTGGCAGAAACGACCCGACTCCTTCCTCACGATCTCTGCCACAGAAGAAATAGGGAAGTGAATATTCGGCGCCTTGGACGGAGTGCGCATAATCCTTCGGTACGAGCTGAAACCAAGCAGAGCAGCCGCTCTGCATCCAAGTCTTCCTGAACCAACGAGAATCACGTACAGCGCTCCAAGCGTTACACGTGGTTTTCAATCCCTCCCAGAAGGACGGCCTTCTGGGAGTTGTGGTTCTACTGATGCTGTTGTATTACACCTGAGGTAGGTGCGTCGATTGATCAAAGCCTGACAGTACGTCCTCCTCCCATGCGCCTCCTAGATCCAGGTTTCCCAGGATTGCGGGAATAGAACAGACGCACCGCACGAGGGGCGTTTACACCGGTGCACGGCTCCCAGGAATCGTCCTCGGACGGATACCCCTTCCAAGAAATAATATACCACAGGCGACCCTGGCGGTACCGGGAATCCAGGATGCGTCGTACCTCATATTCCAGCTGCCCATCCCTCATCACAGGAGGCGCCGCCCTGTGCCGCGCACACTTCGCCGGTTTGAGCAGACCACAATGGAACACCGGGTGTATTCTCAGAGATGCTGGCAATTGCAGTTTGTATGCCGCGGGGTTGACCCTGCGAAGAATGGTGTACGGGCCAATGAACCGGGGATGAAAGATGCTACGACACCGGAAGCGGATGTTCTTAGTGGAGAGCCATACCCGATCTCCCACTTGATACGTAGGCCCTTCTTGTCGATGGCGATCAGCCCATTTCTTGTAGGTCTTTTTGGCACGGTCCAGATTCGCTTGTATCCGTCTGTGTATCAGCAGGAGAGACCCCACTTGTGCCATCACCGTAGGATGATTCTGTACTTCACTCGGTATAACCAGAGGCAGGGTGGTGGCATGGAACCCTGTGTTCGCTCTGAACGGTGTTTCCCTGATAGAGCTATGCCAAGCATTGTTATAGGATAGTTCGGCCAACCATAACAAGGACACCCAGGATTCGGTTGCTTCCTTAGAATAACACCACAAGAATTTCTTTAAAGTTTGATTCAACCGCTCTGTTTGTCCATCGGTTTGCGGATGGAAGCTGGTGGACAGAGCGGCTTCCACATGGAGAGCCTTGCACCACATACGCCAGAACCTGGCAACGAACTGGGGTCTTCTATCAGATACAATGACCCTAGGAAGTCCGTGTAATCGAACTACATGTGTTAATAGCAATTGAGCTGTCTGTCCCGCAGTGGGAAGATTCTTATACGGACTAAAGTGACCCATTTTGGTAAGACTGTCTATGACAACCAAAATTGCGTTATACCCTTGATCCATTGGTAAACCTAGGATGAAATCCAGACTGATCGTTTGCCACAGTTGTGAAGGCGTGGGCAGTGGCATCAGTCTTCCCTTGCTTTTGTTGTTTTCCCCTTTTGCACGAGCACATGTCTCACATTGTGACACCCATTGTTCCACGTCTTTAGCCATTCTGTCCCACCAGAAATGACGCTGGATTAGGTGTAGCATTTTCGTATGTCCAGGATGACCCGCAAGTACAGCGTCATGACACCAGTTGAAATCCTTCAACCGGAGTGTGTGGGTAGGCAGGTACAGTTTATTGTCGTGCAAAGGAACACCATGTTTGAGGATCCAATGAGTTCTTTGATCCGCCCATCGCCGCCACTGATCTGGGGACCGGTTGGTCGTGACTTGTTCGAGGAATTGTTCCACGGTAACCACACACAGGACCTTGTCTGGATTCACGATTGCCTCCGGAAGATCTTGTCGAGGCATGTTGCTCTCTCCTTATCTGGACAAGGAGTCCGCTTTTTTGTTGTCTGATCCGGGACGAAAGGTATTCAAGAAATCATATTCCGCGAAAAACAGCATCCACCGCATCTGTCTCTGTGAGAGATGTCTAGCTGTGTTCATGAACTGAAGATTCCTATGGTCCGAGTAGACTGTGATGGGATGTCGGGCCCCCCACAAGTAGTGTCTCCACTCTTGGAAGGCCTTTTTAATGGCCAACAGTTCTTTTTCGGCCACTGTGTAATTAGTCTCTGTGGAGTTCAGCTTCTTAGAAAGGAAAGCCACTGGATGCAGCTGTCCTGTGTGCTTATCCCTTTGTGACAACACTGCGCCGACCGCCACATCAGAGGCGTCAGCTTCTACTACGAACGGTATGTTGACTTGTGGGTGTCGCACGATGGGTGCGGTACAGAATGACTTTTTTAGTTGAGTAAATGCCTCCATGGCTTCGGAGGTCCAGAGAAAAGGCGTTCCTTTCCTCAACAACCTAGTCACTGGAGCGGCCAACTGAGAAAAGTGAGAGATGAACCTCCGATAGTAGTTGGAGAAACCCAAAATGCATTGCACCTCTCTCACACTCTTGGGAACAGGCCAATCCTGAACCGCCTCCACTTTTCTCTCAGTTATTCTAAACCCCTGAGGACTCAAAATGACCCCCAAAAACTCAACCTCAGTCACGCTAAACTCGCACTTGCTTAGCTTGAAAAACAAGCTATGTTCTTGCAGTCTTTTGAGGATCAGGATTACGTGTCTTACATGTTGTTCCGGAGAGACTGAATAGATCAAGATGTCATCAATGTATACGATCACGATTCGATCTATGTAGTCCTTGAGCACATCATTGAGGAAATACTGGAATGCCGCCGGGGCATTACATAGCCCGAACGGCATAACCAAGTATTCGAACAACCCGTAACGTGTTTTGAACGCGGTCTTCCACTCATCCCCTTTGCGAATTCGCACCAAGTGATAGGCCCCTCTCAGATCAAGTCTGGTGTAGATGATGGCCTCCCTCACCTGATCCAGCAATACTGGAATGAGCGGCAGCGAGTATCGATTTCTCACCGTATTCTTATTCAACAAACGATAATCGATAGACGTTCTTAACTCGCCATTGGCTTTCGCCGTAAAGAAAAGAGGGGAGGCGGCTGGAGAGCGAGAAGGGCGAATGAAGCCAATGGAACTAAAATGCTCGAGGTATTCGCGCAAGTGTTTGGTCTCGGGTTCGGACAATGCATAGACTCTGCATGATGGAATGATGGCTCCAGCCACCAGGTCTATGCGACAATCATAGTCGCGGTGCGGGGGTAAGACCTCGGCCTTGACCTCACAAAAAACCTCCCAGTAGACGGCGTATTCCGGAGGTAGTTCTGTCTCTTTCTCTGCTGCAGTAGCAACATGGTATATCTGGGCTAAGGCCAATGTGTGTGAATAGTTGTCTTTCATGCACTTAGCTAGGCATTCCGTTGATTGAAAACTAATGGTTTTTAGTCTCCAATCCATGGTAGGGTTATGTTGCCATAACTATGGCATGCCCAAGATGACCTCGTATTGAGGTGCCTCGATAATGTTCAGTGTTATGTCCTCCACATGATCCTGAGGATCTCCTTTGAGGACCAATTCTACCACTTCTGTGTGTTCTGTGATGCGACCTGACTTCAACGGGGTGCCGTCAACAGCTAACACCCTTTCAGGCTTGTTGCTAGGCACTCTTGCTAACCCCAGTCTGTGTACCAAACCACAATCAATAAAGTTTCCGGTGGCCCCGGAATCTATCATGGTCCATACCTGATAGTTTTGTTGTCCCGTCCTAAGGATCATGGACAGCACTATGTGTGACTCAGTGCTTTTTACCTCAGTGACCGCTAAAGATGGCAACCTCCATTCCTTCTCTGATGGTTCTACTGTAGGGGGCTCTGTCTCGGCAGCATCTCCTTCACTGGAGGACCCTAACTCCACGATTGCCACTCTTTTATTGGAATAGTACGTATTTCTTTTCTTGGGTTTCAGAGGACAATCCCTCACATAGTGCCCCTTCTTCCCACAATACATACAGAGGCCTTGTGCCGGCGGCTCTCTCTCTCCGTTTTGGATAACGGGGGTCTAATAGCTCCCACATCCATCGATTCAGGCCCTGGTTCCATCGAGGAGTGAGAGGAACGACTTTCATGCTCCATCCCGACCACAGCTCTCTCACCTCTTCTACGGTCCCCTCCCCTCTCTGCCATTCTATGGTCTAATCGTAATGTGAGACTTATTAAGTCGGTGCAAGTGGTGGGTTGTGGATCGATTTGTGCTAACACGTCCTTCATCTCATCCCTTAATCCCTGGTAGTAGAGTGACATCCTTTTCTCCTCTGGCCAGGCGGTTTCTGCCACCAAGCAGTTAAAGGCCGTCATATAGGTAACTAGGTCCTTTTTTCCCTGACGAAGCTCCAGCAGCTCTCTATCTGCGCTAAACGTGGTAGCCCGGCGATCGAACACTCTCTCGAACTCCCTCCGAAAAGCCGTACAATCCATAAGTAATGGATCGTCGTTTCTGACCAAAGGAACCGCCCAGTTGGCAGCATCCCCTGTCAGATAGGAGATGGCAAAAGCCACCCTTGAAAGATTATTAGGAAAAGATGCAGGTTTAGAGGAAAAATGTAATGCTATCTGGGTCAGAAATGTTTGTATTTTTAACGGATCGCCAGAGTACCTCTCCAGACTAGCCAAAGGAATGGGCGGCGGAACAGTCACCTGTATCTGTGGGGTAGCTGGTGAAACATCAAACGGATTCCTAGACTGTCTATCCACCCTCTCTCTTAGAGCCGATGTCTCAGCGCGGGAAGCAACCAATTCCTGCTGTACAGCTACCAATGCTTGTAACACCTCATCTAAAGACGCCATCTTTGACTGGCCCAGACCGGGAGGAGTATATTTTGTGGGTAAGTGATTCTGTCACGAATACAAGAACTCCTCAGGATCTGGGCGATGCTCAAAGGGGTCCACCTCCTGACATCCCCAAACTCTGACTGAACTTTACCCAGAGTATTGAGGCAATCAAGCGAGGGATAGGGATAGGGTAGGTGCAGCGTGGGAAAAGGGAAGACCTGTAACAAAATAAACATATGATTAGTAGAATACACAAGTCTAACTACTCCCATATATTCTCGCTAATGCTGCTCCAGTACCTGTTAGGGATCTTCCCCGGCTGCTATGAAACCTCTCTGTTTAGTAAGATACCTCTCTCACCGCAGGCAACAAAGCATAAGCACCTAGAAACCAAATTCATCCCAGTTAGTATACCGTCAACCTTTTCAATTAATATAAATAGAAAAAATATCATCCACATACATACCCTCTACCACACACCCTTGAAACCAGAAGAAAAGTAAAGGCCAACTCCAGTAAAAAAGGAAGTAACGCAACACTTGGTGAGGAAAAAGGTCATTCTGCCAAAGTACTGCGAAAATCCAAGAATACCCCTCTCCTTCTGGACATCCAGACGGGATACAGAATGAAAGTACTCAGTTGAATCTCACCAATGTCATGAAGGAAAGCAATAAACAACAAAAGAAAAACGGTACCTCATTAGGATGATCCTGGCACGAGACACCATATAAATCCAACACAATCCTTCCCTCTTAGATTCAAAGGGAAAAAAGAAGAACAAACAGCAGCCGGTAAATCCTCCATGGTTTACTTGGGGAGTCAGTAAACCCTCGGAGGCACTTTCATCAGAGGCTCGGCATTTTCCCGCTGCAGCCGCGAGCAGGGAAAACTAAGTTCAGAACGCTAACGCTCATCCGAGCGATTTTGGCAGAAACAACCCGACTCCTTCCTCACGATGTCTGCCACAGAAGAAGTAGGGAAGTGAATATTCGGCGCCTCGGACGGAGTGCGTATAATCCTTCGGTACGAGCTGAAACCAAGCAGAGCAGCCGCTCTGCATCCAAGACTTCCTGAACCAACGAGAATCACGTACAACGCTCCATGCGTTACACGTGGTTTTCAATCCCTTCCAGAAGGACGGCCTTCTGGGAGATGTAGTTCTACTGACGCTGTTGTATTACACCTGAGGTAGGCGCGTCGATTGATCAAAGCCTGACAGTGCAGGAACTGGGGTGCATGCCCACAGGGGGGCACAACATGGTCCTGAGGTAACAGGGGACCCTGCAGGTCACGGTTTTCCACCTTGAAGTAGAAACAGTTGCTATTCCCACCACATTTTCACTTAATAGAAACAACAGTGTACACTAAAGGGTCAATAATTAGTATTCCACTCCATTACAACTTAATTGAGTAAACAGCTACATGGTAAAGAGGCAAAATTACCCATTCCCAATAAATGAAAACTTATTTCAGGGAAGTTTTGCCACATGATAAGGTTTAAATATAACATTCCTACTCCAACATAAAATAATTCAGGGAATGTGGTGGACAGTAAAGGGGCAACGTTTACTTTTCCTCATAGCGGAGGCCCAGAGGAGGACAGGGGACCCCTAGAGGCCCCCAAAGTCCCTTTCCGACAGCCTTTCGGATTCGGGGAGTATGACCGACCAATTACGATGTTTTCGAACACCATTCAGTCAGACTCCCATTGACTTCAGTGGGAGCCTGTGTTCCGACTGACAACACAGGCCCCCATTGAAAAAAGGGGTGGTTGCGGAAAACCTTGCACCCTTGGTGCCTGCTACACTGTACATGGTTGTAAAGAGGGGTCCCATGGATACCCCCACGGGACCCAACCGGAGGTCTCAGGGTGAAGGGGGACCTGCTATGGGCCCCCAAAGTCAGATTCCAACAGCTGATCTGTGTCAGACAAACTGATTCGGAAAGGCTGTCTGAATCCGACATCGTGATGCGTCGGTCGGAAACGCAGTCCATAGACCTGTACGATTCGGCTCCGACCGACTCGGTTTCTCCGAATGCCGATCGGAACCGAGCTGGAACGACCAAACGGTTTCCGATCAGTAAAATCGGTAGGTCGGATGTGTTTCCGAGTCGGTCGAAAAAGCTGGTTCCAAATCGGATTCGGACAAACCGAATGCCGTTCGGAGCCTTTCCGACCGACATCGTAGTTGGCCCCTAAAATGACAACTTTATCTATTCACAACACAATAATACTTATCTCAGGGAAGGATTTGGACACTGAAAGGGTAAAATATACTATTCCAACTTCAACAGAAAATAATTCAGGGAAGGTGTTGGAAACTAAAGGGAAAATATTTACTATTCCCTCTTCAATCAAACTTAACGCACAGAAGGTACTGGACACTAATGAAGCCACAATATCTAATCACAATACAGTAAGACTTGTCTCAGGGAAAGATAAAGAGACTGAAAGAGTAAAAATATACTATTCCCACTCCAACATAAAATCATTCAGAGAAGGTGTTGGACACTAAAGGGAAACATTTACTATTCCAACTCCAATCTAACTTAATTCAGGAAAGATGCTGGACACTAAAGAGGCAATATTATCTATTCACACTACAATAAACAGGCACAATTATCCAATTTCAATACAATAACTCATATTAGTAAAAGCAATAGCAACATCTAAAAAAATTACATTTAAAATTTACATAATATATTAACTAAACTCACTTAAATATCCATACAGTACAAACAAAGATTTACCAATAATACAATAGTACTAAACATAGCATTAGTAATACAAATTAAAATATCCAACATTTACTATTCCCACTGCATTATTACATAAATAAGGTAACAGTGTAGAACCTAAAAATATAATATTTATTAACCATCAGATTTTTTAAGTTTCAATATACACATATATCATAAATCTGGCCATTTTTTCAGATGATAAAATTGTTTACTTACTGAGTTATTATAAAAATATTATTATAGATTTTAAATTAATGCATAACATGTATTTAGAAGTCAATCTTTTTCCAAAATTTCTAAAATTAAAAAAACTGTATTTTTGGGAATGTTGTAATTCTATTTTAAAGTTGCAATAATTAACCAAAAATAAATTGGATTTATTTTTCCATTACTTTTTATAATCTCTTAATTTGTTTTGAACAATAATGACATATAAATTATATAAAACACTTCAAATTTGCTTTTGTCAACAAATGCATCACACTTACCATAAATAAAAACAAAAATAAAAAAAATCATTTTTGCATTAAAAATAATACCAAGCTTTATACCCAATAAATTACAAATACCACTACAAAAACATAAAAAAATCTTTTATTTTTTAAAAATCAAAACATAAAACGTTTACATTTTAAATACATCCCTTCATATCCACTTATACACCAAACATTCCAATACAAAAATGTCTTCTCAATTTACGCCTTTTTCTTTTCATAATTGCTATAAAACAATTACATCACTTAGGCCCTAATTAGGATGCTGGTCAGAATTTCCTCCTATCCAACATCCCTCCGGTTTCAAAACAGACAGACCTCGGGTCGGTGTTCCAAAACCGCAATTATGGTGCGACCGCACATGGTGTGGTTGCAGACTCCCGTTTCCCTATGGAAGCTTGTGCGGCGGTCGGAAACCGGCTGCAGCACAAGCTCCCATAGAGAAATGGGAGTCACTGTAAATCCCTGCACTGTGAGGCAGGAACCTCACATTGCCTGACACATGGTGCAGGGATTTAAAGGGGAGCACAATAGATGCCCCCCATCCCAAACCGGAGGCCGCTGAAGAAGGGGGGCCCTGCTAGGAGCTCCTATAGTAGCTTTCAGACAGGCTTTCCATGTCGGAAAGCCCGACATGGAAAGCCTGTCAGAAATCGACATCATAATCCCGAGGGCGGAAACGTCGTCCGTATGGGATTATGGTGGCAGTTCCAACTGGCCGAAGCGCTCCTTGAGCCTGTCGGAAGCCAATCGGATTGACTGGCCGGTTTCAAATCTGACCATTGTAATACGCGGTCAGATTTGAAACCTTGGGCTCAGAAAGCCTCCGACCTGTGGTCGGAGGCTTTCTGACCGACATCCAAACTAGGCCCATAATATCATAGTTTATAATACTCCCCATCCTTGTCCCCTATAAGCACAACATCCACCTACTATATAGAACATTTGTAATAAATTTCATAATTACACTTTTAAATTTAGAAAAAAAAAAATTTAAATAGTCCCCACCCTTTTCCCACATGAACATTCCCGCTCCAAATTATTTTTTTCAATTTCTTCTGAATTTTGCGTTAAAAAAAACAACAAAATATTACTTTTTCAAAACATTCCCCACACTTAGGGGCCCATTACGATACCCGGCGTAAAAAAATCCGCCAGGCATGGAAGCGGCAAAAATCCGCCCGCACACACCGCCTGAACACCGACCACGCCATTACGATTACACAAACCGAAAACCGCCATCGGCGGAAAAATCACACAAAATACCGCCCGCCAACGTCCGAGTCGGAGTCAAACCGCCCGCCACGGACGGAAACACGCACGACAACACAAAACCGCCCGCCCTCACGGCCGACACACCGCACGTGAAATTACGATCGCACCGACATGAGCGCGGAAAAACCACAAATATACCGCCCGCCAGCGCAAACAACGCCGATGAGAATCGACACGGCAGAAGCCATGGCGCCCACGTACCTGCACAGAAACCATCCGCACACAAAACCAATAGCACACAACATGGCCAACAAGTCCACACAGCAAGGCACGCACAAATACACAAGCACAGTACACATCCCGAAAACACCCCCCGGACAAACAAAAAATACAAAGGCCAGAACCCCAGACACAACACACCTGAAAACAACAGACCATGAGGACACACCCACATAGGTGAGTACAAAAGCAGCACTCCCACAGACCACAACCCCTTGCTACATTGCAAACCAGAGAGGAGAGGAGAGGACACAGTGACACAGCAAGGACAGCAGCACACCACAGAAACGCACACATCACAACCACCACCACCACCACCACCACCATCCATACACCTGCACCACAAACCCCCTGCACATTACACAACACACACCGCACCAGCCACAAAGGATGCCCAAGTACACGCCCATTGAGCTGACGGTCATGGTCGACGAGATCATCAAGGTGTACCCACAAATCTATGGGAACATGGTCCAGCACACACCACTAGCCACCAGAAACAGAATGTGGAACCGGATCGTAGACCAGGTCAATGCAGTCGGGACCCTGCCCAGGAACAGAGGTGAAATAAACAAACGTTGGAATGACGTAAAGAGCCTGGTCAAGAAGAAGGAGGGCAAAAACAGAGAGCTGGCTGCCGTCACTGGCGGAGGGAATCCCGCGCTCTTTAAGACCTTCAAAGCGTGGGAGGAGAAGGTGCGAGTCATAATACATCCGGAGATCCTCGCCGGATTAGCAGAGGAGTGGAGGCTGGTAAGTACAAACTAATGTATACCAGCACACCGCTATGTACTCACATGCGCAACCACCATGCCACAGCTCCCAGGGACAAACACCCCCATGTCCAGCACACAATACACAACACATCACACACACATGCAACAGACACCACCACACACAGCCCAAACCGAACAACTGTAACATACGTGGGGACATGTGTACACTCAGCCAGCCACGTAACCACCAACAGGTCCCCAAATATGCCAGAAGCGCCATAACGAGCACCCACCACACCCATGTGTCCGCCACAGCTGCACTAACCGACAAGTAACAGGTAAGTGGCAGGAACACAAAGTGCAGTGGGTGGGACGGTGGACAGCCCAAGTACAACACACACCAGGCCCCAGTCCCACAGCACAGCAAGGAGGAGCATCCCCCACACCCACGTGTCAGCCACCGCAGTGCACAACGACAGCCGAAAGGCAGACATCACGGTCCACAGCAATCGGTGTCAGTGGGTGTCCAGCCACCCCACGACCCACAACACCCCCACCCCCACAGACCTGCAACATGGAGCACCCCCGCTTAGAGCCATGTGGCATCCAGTACAGTGCACGCACGAACAACTTGCAGGTGGGAAACTGGACAGGGCTGGATTACTGGAGGCATGAGGACCATAACACGACCAACACATGGGACATGTCACGTAGCAGACGAACACGCAGCACCGCCCACCGTCACGAACAAGTGAACAATGTGCACACGGACATGAACAACAGACTCACACCCCACATGACCCATCACAGACATAGCAACACCCAAGGAGCCACGTCTGCATGCACAAGCCACACTGAATATAGTACCACACGGCAGCCACTGTGCAACTCATCACACACAACCGAAACACCATTGAAGTCCTGTCCATGTAGCCCCTACTGCCTGTCAACCACACACCCCACAACTACGCCTATGTAAGACAAACAACACTAGACGCAACAGAGCGGAACAACATAAATGCACACGAACACCACTGAACCCATCAAACACACAGACACACCATGCACATACAACATACCATCCATCCCATCCGTCAGCCCCAGTCTCATGAAAGGCATGTCATCCGCACAGCTGCCACACATACAGCAGTCACGCTAAGATACATGCCCATGACCAACCATGTGCCAGAAGTCAATGAAGCGCACGACACACTGTGAGCAACAACACACAACATGGGCCACACCCCCCGAGCACTGCAGTGATGCACATGGCACAGGGCAGCACGCACACCAAGGAGATGGGACAACTGCAATACGTTGGCTGGCACACAACCATCACTCACTCATAACGATGCGTCCAATGCCATGTCCAGTAATCACAACAGACAGCAAATATGCAGGCCATGTCAAGCATGCACACACCTCAAACCATGCACTGTCATGCTGCCACAACACATGTCACGTTCGGCACCCATGGCTCACAGCATGTACCCCAAAAGCATATCCCCACCCAAATGCGAATCTGGGGCATGGCCCCCATGTTGCCATATGCGTTCCTAAGCGTTCCATTTGAACCCCAAAAGCATATTCCCTCCCAAATGCGAATCTGGGGCATGGCCCCCATGTTGCCATATGCGTTCCTAAGCGTTCCATTTGAACCCCAAAAGCATATTCCCTCCCAAATGCGAATCTGGGGCATGGCCCCCATGTTGCCATATGCGTTCCTAAGCGTTCCATTTGAACCCCAAAAGCATATCCCCTCCCAAATGCGAATCTGGGGCATGGCCCCCATGTTGCCATATGCGTTCCTAAGCGTTCCATTTGAACCCCAAAAGCATATCCCCTCCCAAATGCGAATCTGGGGCATGGCCCCCATGTTGCCATATGCGTTCCTAAGCGTTCCATTTGAACCCCAAAAGCATATCCCCTCCCAAATGCGAATCTGGGGCATGGCCCCCATGTTGCCATATGCGTTCCTAAGCGTTCCATTTGAACCCCAAAAGCATATCCCTCCCAAATGCGAATCTGGGGCATGGCCCCCATGTTGCCATATGCGTTCCTAAGCGTCCCATCTGAACACCAAAAGCAAAGTACAAACCAGACCCAGGATGGGCCAGGAGCCCGCATACACCAGAGTCACAATAAGTAGGGGCACAGCAACACACCCATCGGCATGGCCAATCCGTCCCATGCCACATGTGCACAGCACACAGTCCCATTGCCAAGCACACACAACTACAGATGCTACAGCCACACACACGCCTCCGGGAAACCCATGTACGAGATTGCACGAACTGTTAATGTCAGACGACAAATACATACTTCGCCAGGTGCAACACAATAACAAATCTCATTCTCTCCACAGGTGACGAACTGCTGGATGCTGGGGATGGAGCCAGCAGCCAGCACAGCCAGCCTACAAGCCCCCAACGAGGACACACGGATCTGGAGGATCTGTCCTCCTCTTCGGACACGGACCACCAAGCAGGCCCATCTGGTGTGGCAGGGCCCAGCCGCTCCCCAGGACCCCTCCTACCCACCAACCCATCATCCAGGGCTGCTGAACATTCCCAGCCCCCTGCTGCCACTGTCGTTGCGGCCACACCCACGGTCATTGTGGCCACTACCACTGCCGCAACCGCCACCATCGCCGCACCGACCACCACCGCCGCCACCACCACCACGTCTTCGCTGGCACCAGCCCCAGCGCAGGTGGTGGCCCGGCCGACTGGATCCACCCTGGGAGCCACAGCGAGGACCGTGGTGAGCAATGTGGCTAGTGGGCAGGCCGGTGGCAGCAGGACTGGTAGGAGGAGCAGGGTCAGGAAACGCCAGCCTCCCCTGGGAGCCATGCCCTGCCTCAAATGGCCAGAGTCCTTGGGGCCTATGAAGAGGCCCAAGGACAATGGGTCCGGTCTGCTTCAGACACGCGTGAGGTGCTGGGGGTGCTGAGGTCCATGGACGCCCGTATGGGCCAACTCGTGGACCTCATGGGCCAGCTGGTGGTGGCGGTGAGGTCACTGCCAGGGACAGCAGCTCCCCCTCCGCCACAACCTGCCGGGGCGCAGGGTGGAGCAGCAGTGTCCAGTTCCCCTGCGTCCACAGCCAGTGAGCACACCTCAACCACCAGCATGTCGCAAGCAGGCACCCCCCTCGCAAACGTGGAAGGGGCCGTCCGAAGTGGAAACAGATCTCCCGGGAGGACTTCGCACGCTCCAAACGCAAGTGAGGCAGCCAGCCAGCCTTCCGCCAGCCTTCCTTGACCAGCCACTGCATTGACTTGGACTACGATCCCACTCCACACAGCCATCTGGATGGCATGTGTGTGTTGGACTATGGACATAGAACCAGTGGGTACACCCTGATCATCACGCAGCCATGACCGACAGCTCATTGTCACTGCACGCACCACTTCTGTCATCACCTTACACACAATCACATGTCACAGTTTGTAATAAATGCACCTTTTTCACTAACTGCTGTTTGTGCCCTGTGTTTTATTTGTACGGAATACAACGGCCACCTTGGGCGGAAAGGCACCTGATGCGTGGCATGGCAATTGAATCCGGAGGGCCTGTAGGGACCTAGGGGTGGGAGACAGAACAGGAGCACATTCAATGTGTGTGTCACACACCCATCACACAGTACATGTCAACAACTACAAGCAATGTACACACATCGCGCAGAGCAATAGGGCACAATGCCACAGCCACCAACAGTGGCATACTACCCTGGCCATGGAGCGTTGACACACAGCACGCAGTGAACAAACGGCCACCCTGACACAGCACACACACACCTGCACAGATACAGCCACATCAGCCGTCGTACATGGACACTCAACGTCAAGTGAAGTAGCGGGCGATGAGCTGCTGCCGCACATTACCAGCTTCCTCCTCTCCGCTGTCCTCCTCACTCGAGCTGTCCTGGTCTGCGGGCTGGGGCCCTGGTTGATCTCCGTCATCCACGATGAGGGGGATCTGCTTCCGAATGGCCAGATTGTGCAGCATGCAGCACGCCACCACTATCTGGCACACCTTCTGTGGGGAGTACGCCAGCGCACCCCGGTGCGGTCCAGGCACCTGAACCTGGACTTGAGGAGGCCAAAGGTACGCTCGACCACACGTCTGGTCCTCCCATGTGCCTCATTGTAGCGATCGTCTGCTGGGGTGCGAGGATTCCTCAATGGACTGAGCAGCCATGCCCCATTCGGGTACGCAGAGTCACCTGGGTGTGAGGGACACAGAGAACCGTTGCAATTCCAACTGGACAGGGGACAGCATCGCACAACCAGCACGCTACACCACTCCACATACTCACCGACAATACAGGCACGATCCTGTTGCATATTGGACATCAGTCATGGCAAGATGCTGTTGCGCATTATGTGTGCGTCATGGGCCGAGCCTGGGAAATTTGCACACACGTGGGTGATCACCATGTCCGCAAGGCACACCACTTGCACATTCAGGGAGTGCGTGTGCTTCCTGTTGCGGTACAGGTGCTCAGTGGCCTGTGGTGGAACAAGGCCGACATGTGTGCAGTCAATGGCTCCAACGACGTGTGGGATTCTGCCAAGGGCATAGAATGCACCCTTCACTGCCGCCAATTCACGAGCCCTGGGGAAGCGGATGTACCTGTTTCGGTACAGCATCATGGCTGCCAGTACATCCCTCAGCACCTTGCTGAACATGGGCTGGGACATCCCTCCTCCAATGCCCACTGTGTGCTGGAATGACCCAGTGGCGAAGAAATGCATGGCGGCCATCACCTTAGCCGTGGGGGTGACAGCAGTCGGATACACCCTGCGGGGACGGAGATGGGGTTCTAACATGGCACACAGTCGATGCAGGGTTGGCCTGTCCAGCCGAAACTTCCTAATAACCTCTGTATCGTCCATGTCCGCCAGCAATTGGTATGGGCGGTCAATGTTCGGTCTCCGCCTAGGGACAATGGCAGAGAACACATGTCAAAGCAACACGACACATAGCAATTTCGCATACACATCACTGACATGACTGAGCAAGCACATGAGCCACAGCCCAGCTGTCAAGCTGGGACGGCACGGCCACAATACACTTACACAGGTCTCCCACCAATGGCAATGGCTAGTGATACAAACCACTGCCATGTGCATGCACATGGGGATCTAGGCCCCAATGACTTGCGGGCGTGCTGATGGGGACTGACTGCATATCCGTCAAGCGGCAACGCCACGGCAACATGAATGTCTGCTGAGCATGGAACTGCTTCCGCGGCTGGATGAGTATGGCACACGACGACGACGATGTGGGCACAGGCTGAGCGGCCAAAACAAGTGGGACCTGTGGCACGAGGGGATATGAGACAGTAGTAGGTGTCAGCACTGCACCCTATGTACAGCACTGTACGGATCACACCTCCCGAAACATTGACAGGTGTCCACATTGACAGCCCCATGCCAAGACGGCTGTGTGCTTGCAGTCACACGTCACAGGTGAGAGGTTACATTGCACGTGCCAGGTGGCAGACGTACATAGTGGGAGCTGGCATGTGTGTGCATGTGTCTCCTGTTCAGGATCCACCAGATGGGCGCTGACTCTGTACTGACCATTGGACACAGCATGTTCCGTGGAAGGCTTGTGTGTGTGGGATGGTGGCACTGGATGTGCCTCCGTTGGGTGGGGGGCCATGCACAGGGCGGGTACATCGATGATTGCGCATTGTTGGTCACGGTGGGTGCACCAACTAAGATGTGTTGCCCTGTGTTCAATTCCTATGTCCGCATGATGATGGACTGTAGATGTGGGCAGACTACACATTGGTCGATGTGCTGTCTATATGCATGTGCCTTCACACCAGGCACAGCTGCCCCTGCACATGTGACCCCTGCTGGACTCGCTGCTGGGTCTGTGGAGCTGATGCACCTTCTGCGCGTGGGGCGGACAGCTCTCCTCACTTCCCTCATTGCGCATGTCATGACTTTGCCGCAGGTGACATGGATCATGGAGGGCCCACATGTACGCGTGGGTAGGCTACACATGATTGTACACTGGTCGCCACCCCCAGTCAGTGTTTCGAATGGGAAGGTTGTCGTGCTGGTGGTATGTTCGATGTGGCGGATGGGCGGGCCTAGGTGCGGGCTTACATTCCGGACATGGGGGGTAGTTGGATTGGCGACTAGTTGCAGTACACACGGGACACGTCTCTTCCTTTCCACATCTGGGTCATCCCTTGTACTAACTGACAGTGATACAGTCATCTTCGCCCCAGCCCTCATGTCCTCCCCTCGCTCCCCCAATATGCATGCTCACCTGCGAGGCTAGTGCTTGCACAGGCAGCCCCAAGCTCGCACCAGAGAGGGCAAGGAGTGTATGTGTGGGTCCAGTTGCACGAGTGGGCTGTCTCAGGGTATGATGTGTTGCGGGACGCCGTCCACCTGCGTGGTGCCCCAAATGGAGACCCGGCCTGCATGGACTATGCATCACAGTCTTCGCCTTCCGGATCCGCCACCTGCGACACCCAGTGGCTGTGGCTGCCCTTGCGGCCAGGCCGCGTCCGTCTGTGGCTGATGGCCCACACATTCACTCTTTGGCCTCTCTGGGGAGGGCTCGGGGGTGGTGGCGCACGCGCTTGCACTTAGTCGCAATGGCATGTGGCGTGGTTGGTATGATGGGCAATGGATGGGATGGTGCGAGCCACCTCCCGTGACGTCAGTGCTGCTCGTGCTGTGGTGCGTCCCCCTACACTTCCATCTGACTTGTGCCATGCTAGACGTTGAGGTTCTATTGCCTGCGTGATATGACCAGGAGGAGCGCGAGGAGACCTCTCACACACCATGCTCCACTGCCATCCCGTGCCCTGTATCGCCTGTGCGGATTGACTATGTTGGGGTTACACCTGGTCGACTGGGGCTGTGTGTGCCTTGTCAAGGGGCATGGCGGGTGCACAACAGGATCCAGCTTGTCCACAGAGGGTGGGCTGAGGTGCGCCTGGTACCGCTTTGTACGTGTGCCCGGCTGCTGTGCACACACGTGTTCACTCCCCCGACAGGTGTCCTCTCACAATGCCCAGGGAAGCGGTGGTGTACTGTTCATGGCCCCTCCCGACAACGGCGTGCTCCAACTTGGCATGTGCGCATCTACCCGTCGCACCCACCCACCTGAGCACTGCGTCCATACGACTTCACACGACACATGTGTGTCTTCCACAGTTGTGCTACTCATTTGCGTTGACATCCAATACCAGTGGACTACATGGTCATGTCACGACTGCCGTGTACTTCACATACTCTCATCCTCTCTCATTCGTACTTGTGAAATGAGTCAGCGGAGACAGTTTTGGTTTCAAACATTATATTGAGTCTTCTGTCCTCTGTGATGCAGTATAGTGGACACTACTGGCAGCGGAATACATGTTGAGGATATACTGAGCATGATTGCAAATGGGATAGGGTGTGGGGTTACATGTGATTGGCTGTTGCATGTGGGATGTGGGCTTCAGAGTGACATCTGCTTGGCCAAGGCTGTGCTAATGTACATTTACGTATAGCTGCGGAGCTGCGGACTTTGACACAGACGGTATACATGTAGCCTACCAGACCGCTTGGCATCATGGGCACAGTCCATCTCAGTTCCATGTGACAGGTTTGCTGCGGTTGTTCCTCATGCACGCGTGCATGTGAGATGACATCAGGGCATGTGCTTGCGTGCATGCAGCGGCGTGCCACTTGTTGTTGCACTGTGGTGGTTACTGGACATGTCACAGTCACTGGGGTCGTGTTGTTGTTGTATGCACTTGTCGTCCATGCAAAGGTCCTGGTATGGGATTCCCGGGGCGGGGGTGGGAGGGGTGCAGCACCCACAGACTCCAGGCGACCTATTCATGTCCACTGAGCGGTGTGTGTGTCCATGGGTGCTGGATCCATGTTGTGTCCTGGTTGTTCGTGCAGTTCCGTCCATGTGGGTGCGATACACAGAGCCCATGCCACTGCCTCCCACGATGCATGCGGTGTTCCTGGATGTGATGGGGAACAGTGTGCATGTCCCGGTCATATCCGATGTCATGGCGATGTCGTTGATGGTGTGGTTACAGTTGCCGGTCGTTTGGTATGGCTGTTGTGGTGGTGACTGGCCAGTCCGTGCGGAAGCTAAGCATGGGTGCGGGGTTGGACATCATAGGTCACTCGGGGAACCTGCGTTGTGGTCCGACGAATTGACAGGTTGTCAGGTATGCGATGCCGTCCAGCAGGGCTTCCATGTCATTGGTGGTGTACATGTTTGCCAGCCAATGTAGCGGATGGTGGCTGTCAAGGTGTTGTTCGTAAGTTGTCCCTTGGAGGACCATGATGGGGCATGCTGGGTGACATTCGATGTAGCTGTTCTCGATGATCCGTCGTGTGGAGGCACAGTGGTCCCATTTCAGTGCGGGTGCGATGTTGGCCACATACGCCATGCCCCCATAGGCAGAGCAGGCCCTGTCGTGTGCGTCCAGAGGGAGGAGTAGTGGTAGCAGGTCCGCCTTCAGACATGCCGGGTTGGAGAGGCATACCTCGACGGGATGCTGGTACGGACACCTCCGACAGTAGAAGACGGGCATGACGCAGCTGAACAATGTGATGCGGTAAGTCAGTCGGTAACTTACGTTCAGCAGGGACAGGAGATCGCATCTCAATGTATGGAACAGGTTGGTTTTGTACAGCTTGAGCTGTTCGGCGTAGTTGGGTAGGTGTGTTGCGGTTGCCATTTCCCAGCGGTGCGTTGTGGTGGCGTGCTCCGGCTGTGTGTGCAGTCTGCAATGTGCACGCTCCGAGGTTGCTGTGAGCTCTGTGTAGTCGTAGGGAGACAGGACTTGTGTTCTGTTTGCTTGTTTGGAGGACACGGGCCCTCTTCCCACATGCTTCTCAGACAGTTCAAGGTCAGTGATGTGTGACTCCTTCCAATTAACTTGCATGTGGCCGACATGGGGGAGTGTTTTCTTCTTTCTTCCCCGTCCGTTGTGTGCTTCTGTGATATGCGCTATCTGCCCTGTGGTCGGTCTCCTCGGCATGCCTGTGTTGGTCTATTCTTGGACAATGGCTGTATTCACCGGCTTCTGTCGTAGGGCTGTGGTTTCGGAGTTGGAATGGAAGGTCATTCAGTGCTGTCTGCTCTCCCTTGTGTGGGCGGCAGGCTGCCTTTCCGCTCTGCGTTGGGCCTTGTGTGTGAATGTTATTCTTGGGCCACCTGTTGTCGGTCCCCGGGCTCTTTGGTGTTCCGTTTTATATGTCTTGTTCATATGTGCAGGGTGGTATGGGTGTTTCAGTGTGGTACTGGCGTTCCTCTTCCCGAAGGGGCCCTGCTTCTCCTAGTTGGTGTTGACGCCGCTGTGTGCTTCGCCATGTTTGTTACACTAGGGTGTGTCCTGCTGTTGCGTGTCTTCACTGACATGTGTGCGTCGGTTGTGTGGCGTTGGGTGTTGTCCGTGAATTGGGCGTTGGGGACATGTCTGTGGCAGGCCTGTCACGTGTCATGTGCGTTCGGGGTGGGGCTGATGTGTGTGCTGCTTGGTTGTGTCCCTGTGTCTGTGTGCGACGCATGCATGGCGCTGCGGTTGGCCTCTGCGTTGTGCGCATGTGTGGCGGCGTCATTGGCGCTTTGGGGCCGTGACGGGGTGGTTGGTTCCTAGTCCCAGGTGGTGTGTACACATGTGTTCCGCGATGTTACGATTTGGCCTGTGTGTCATATGTGGATGCAATGGTGGATGTGTTGTGTACACGCGCTGGTGGGGGTTGTCCGCTTTTCCGCCCTTGCACTGTGTGCGCTGTTTGCGTGCACTTGTTGTGTGTGTGCCTACCTGCGTCTCCGCGGTACGTTGCGTCCTTGGTGGTGCATCAGCAGGAGCATGGGGAGGGCCTGCAGTGCTGGATTCATGCTCGGGGAGCCGCTTCTTCGTTGTCTGTGCTCGGCATCCGTGTTACCGCTTCGGTTTGTCGTACGGTATCTCTTGGCCGTGGGAGCCGTTTGTTTGCGGCATCGTAATTTATGCGCCGGGCGGGACGTGTGACGTCGGACGGTGTGTGTCAGTTGGGCTGCGCCGCTACGTGTACGGGCGCACTTTGATGGCGGACGGTGTTGCTGGCTTGCCGGCGGTGTTTGGCCTACTTTTCGCATCGTAATTGGACGGGCGTGTGGACTGCTGCGTGCCGGCGGTAACTGGTGCTTTTTGCATCCGCCAGCACGGCGGTGGTGCTTCCGCCCGCCATCGTAATGTGCCCCTTAGTCCCTATAATCCAACAGCCCCCTCCTATTTTATTTTTTACTTTTCTCTAAATTTTCTTATTTTCATAATGATTATTACAAATAATACACAAATTAAAACATTATTAAATTACTCCCAACCCTTATCCCCTATACACCAACATCCCGCTCTAATTTAGTTTTAAATAAAACTAAAAAAACTAAACATTTCAACTATTTAAATTAATGACCAAAAATAATACACCACAAAAAAATTAACCACAAAATTTAAAATATTTTACTATAAATAAAAACACATACATGAAAAAAAACATATTATTACACACACTTTTTCACTAAAAAATGATATTATATACAATGATATTATTTACAATGATATTATGTGCATCAATATTTATTACACCACCTGGAATCAATATTTTTGACAACGATATTACATTCTCCGATATTTATATATCACGATATTCTTAACACAATATTTATGTTACACAATATTGTTTGTGATATTTTGGCAGAATACCGACCCAGTAAGGGACTCCCTATCTCTCTGTCTACTGGCATCCCTGTCCAGTGATTTTCTCCTTCCCCCTCACTCTCTTTAGGGCCACTGCCCTCTAGGGGTTCTGGGTCTGAACCTTCTAGGAGGTTTCACCGCTTTGGATTCTTAAGAATGCCAAAAGGGTACTCATCCTCATCAGAGTCCTCCCTAGAATCACCCTCCTGGTCCTCTGTTGACGCTTTTCCTCAGATTGCCTCCTCAAAAGCGTACAGGGCTTCTGAAGATCCTGCATTGTAATTCTCATAGACACAGTCAACCTCCTCTGCTTGAAGAACTCATTTAGCTCACTCCTAGTGTAGTATGCCATAAGACTGAGACCCCCAGGTGTAAGAGTTGAAGCAGGAGTAAACAATAAAAAATGACCAATGAGAGAATTAGGAAGAAAAAAACATGTTATGGTCTAAGTGCAGAGTTGTAGTGCAACAATGAGTCACTGTGATATCACGCAAATGCAAGTCCTATTCTCACCGCTGATCACCAATGTTAGAAATGGGGTTTCTGGGGCTGTATTATGCATGACTGCTCCGGAGCTAGTTGTCGATGTGCGCCAGAGTATGAGCCCGATTGCATTACAGAGGATCGGTTTGTAATGCGCTGTAATGTTGGCGCAGACTTTGAGCTCTGTGTTTAAGTGCGTTTGCATCTGTGCGCATATTAGTGCACAGACGCAAACGCACATAAACACAAACATACTCTGGCGCACATCGACAACTAGCGCCGGCGCAGTCATGTGTAATACAGCCCCTGGTTGGCTCAGGTATGCACCTAAGCCAGGCATAACCCACCTCTTTAGTCAGTGCAAGTAAGTTACACACCAAAGATAACCTGTGCTCACCCCTTTGGTAGCTTAGCACAGAGCAGTCAGGCTTATCACCAGAGGCAATGTGTAAAGCGTTTGTGCAACACACTAACCAGTAACACAAAGAACACACCACATAGGATTATATAAAAATAAAAATTATATTATACATATCACATAGACCACAACAATATCATCATGGAATACTGTGCATACTATGCAGTCATATTATATGGTATTTGTTATCCTTAACAAGGCAAGGCAAAGCGACATACATCAATGTATTAGGGCTAGTAATGCAACAGATAAGGTAATAAAACCACATGAACCCCCAATACTATGCATCTTGTGCAGATCCTGACAATGTAAGAATCAAACTGACATACACCACAACATCAGGGCGTTAAATGCAACAGGTGGGGAAATGAAAATGAGTCATCAACTGTTACCAGAATACCATAAATACTTTGTAAGTGGGGCAGGAGTCACATATAACATGAGATGCAGAGAGCCAACATTTGCATAAATATCGCTTAACAGACTCACCAGTATTTCAGGGTGGCACCCCTAAAGCAGGACATTAGATGCATCAAGGACGGTAGGGCAAAGAGCACCTGCCTGCCTACTACGCTCCATATGGTAAGTTCTTTGGTAAATGTGGGACAAATCCATCCCATTCTACTTAGGGCAGATGGCAGCCTCAGTACAAAATGCAGGACACAGGAGCACATGTGCTCCTAATGCGTCTTATACTGTAATCCAAGCAACGATCCCCATTGGGGATAAACTACTGGATTCCTCAGTGCGGGAACGGGGACAAGCGATGAACCGGGAATCCCTGGTGAGATCCACTGCTATGCAAGCAGAGAAATGATTACTGTCTTGTGCGGGCATGAGGAGGCCTCCTTTGATCCCTCTTGGCCTCTCAGGGTTCCGTCATGTCACCGATTAGGGGTGAGGTGCGATTCTAATGCTCCTCCGGTCCCACTCTCCCTTAGTGCCCTTCAGGGTGGGGGAATCTTCGCAGGCCCCAGGAGACGTCTCTGAGCAGTGCAACTGGTGTCGGAATGCCTCGGGAGTGGACCCGTGGCATTCAAAACAGGGAACCGAGGATCAGCATCCAAAGTAGTCTCCTCGGGACTTCAGCGTGCACAGCCAGCAAAGGAAAAGACTGCTGATTCTTTGTGAGGCACTGATCCCATTCTAGCAGGGAGCACTGAGGGTCGTAGATGTGAAACTGGCAGATCAGCAAACACTGATCATGGTGATGACTTTTCCATGGGGGCAGCCTAAAGTGCTGGAGGCATACCCTGCATTGAGAGAGAGAGATGAAGCGCTCAGTGTGCACTAATGGTTGCCAGTAAGCAGCGCTCACCACATGCTATCCTCTGGGATCAAAAGTAGCCACACAGCGAAACCAGGAGCGGCACACATTGCTCACCTTGAGCTGAGCTCCTGGGAGAACACTTGAGGGGCACACAGGGGCAGGCAGGCAGCAGCCCAACACATATGGTTTAACTGCAGAGTAGCAGTCCCTCCAGCAGCCTAGCAGGTGGCAGGCCAGCTCAATCAAAGCAAGTAGTCGAAATGGCGGTTCCTTCCTGGCAGCACAGCAGTCCTTACTGGTGCAGCATGTAGAGCCAACAGCATCCGGCTACAAGTCCCATGCAGAGTCTAAACATGTGGGCTCAGAGCCCCTGTATGTATACTCAAAAATATCTTTGGTCTGGGGGAACTTCAAAAGAAACCTTAGAAATGCACAACACCCCCTTTCACCTCAGCCCTGGCTCCAGATGTAGAGTAGGGGCTAAACAAGCCCTTTGTGTGAAGGCAGGACACGGCCTATACAATTGTAAAGAGCGCCCCGCCTCTCTCTATGCCAGCTCTGGAAGACTATCAGTTTGCAGATGCACACAGCCCCTTCTGTGTGATGGCTGTCTGGAAAGTATGCACAAACTATAGCTGTCACTCAGCCCTAGGCGTGGATTGGAGTCAGGCTGTAAAGCACATAGAGTTATAAGCACAGAGAAATGCTCACCGGGTCCATACTGTTGTGTTTACTTCACAATTTTGAAGGGTAAGGATAGATCTGTGATTTTTATATCAATAAGTAGGGCTATTTTGTTTAAATAAATCAGGGACCACCACCTAATCACTCTTTTTGTAATTTTTTATGTGTATTACAGTGCTTGACCCAGTCCTGGTCCTGAGGAGGAACCCTCCGAGAAATTCGGGGTTCTGAAATGTGTTGACCCTACTCAGCTAGTCATAACTCTAAAACTTAGTCACTCAATCAAATAGTAGGCAAACAGGGCAATCTGCCTGTTGCAATTGGCTTACACGACTAGCTGTTGTTGGCAGGCTGCAGTTTTTGAAATTGAAAGTTGTCTGCGCCGCCACATTTTTCCTGTATAATCAAAGGACTGGTCACCTCGATTTGCTTGTAATATTTTGCACTTTGTTTGTAATTTTTCGTGTTGTTCCAGTTGCTATTCATGTTGTATGTATTCTTTCGCATTTTCTCAAATTCGTTGTTTTTCTTGGTTGTGATCTAAAAGAATGAATGTTTACGCTTAAAAGTGATTAATCCAGAAAAGTGTAATAAATACACGAAACCACTTGAGCAGTTACGGTGGTTTTTGTACAAATGTTGTTCTTTTGAAAGCACACACCCAGACAATTTGTTGTTTGCAACTATTGATGAGGCCCAGTGTGGGTGTGGTTTAGGGCCCAACTCCCTTTCTTGTTAAAACACTTTCTAAAAGTGGCATTTCTAAAATAGTAACAAATAAATCCACCTACACCAGTAAGCATTATTTATCACTACCATTCTAAACATAAGAAACATGGCAGCACTACTCCTTTCAGATCAGGAATTACCATTTACACATATATAAGGGAATTCCCAATACTAGCCAATGAGAGGAGTACACCTCACAGTAGTGAGAAACAAAATATGGTGTTTGTCACTACCAGGACATGCCACACAATAAAAGGCACATGTCCTACCTTTTACTTACACAGCATTCTGCTGATAGGGCTACCTAGAGCCTACCTTAGGGGTGACCTATATGTAGTAAAAGGAGAGTGTAAGGCTTGCAAGTAGTTTTAAATACCAAGTCAATGTGGCAGTAAGTTGCGCATGCAGGCCCTGCAGGTTTGAAAGACATGTCTGTGGGTGGCGCAATCTGCACTGTAGGCCAACTAGTAGCATTTAATTTACAGGCCCTAGGTATATGGTATACCACTTTACAAGGGACATACAAGTAAATTGAATAGGCCAACAAAATGTAAACCAATCATACCATGTTTTAAGTGTGAGAGCACATGCACTTTTGTACAGATTAGCAGTGGTAAAGAGCCCAGAGTCCTAAAACCAACAAAAGAGGGTCAGAGAATTAGGTGCAAGAATGCAAAACATTTGGAGATAACCCTGCAAAAAGGCCCAGGTCCAACACCCTTCCATTGCCCTTGCATCATGCAAGACAACACAAGGCAATGCAAGGGCTTAAGTGAGATTTATTAAGTCATGCAAAGCCACCTTGCTTGGCTCTTCGTGGGTTAGTAAATCCATAGTAACTCAAGGTAGCGCAAATCGCTGCCTTGCGTTACTCTGCTTTGGGAAGGCATCCACCTATGAATTTTGATGCAATCCCAGATATGGTAAAGGTACTGAAATGAAATGAAATGAAATGAAATAGTGTATTTAATAAAGCGCACAGCTACTCAGACTTGAGTGTCCTGGCGCGTGACAGCGGGAGGAAGATGTGCATAAAAAGACCCATCAGTTGTTAAAAAGCCAAGTTTTTAGGTTCTTCCTGAAGGAGAGTAGGTCTGTGGTTTGTCTCAGGGACTCAGGGAAACTGTTCCACAATTTTGCGCCTAGCAAGCAGAAGGATCTGCCACCAGAGCGGGCACGGCATATTTTGGGCACGATGGCCAGGTTGGCGTTGGAAGATCTGAGGGGTCTAGATGTTATGTAGCGATTAACACGCATATTTAGGTAGCCGGCTCCTAAGCCATAGAAAGCTTTAAAGAAGATGGTCATCCCTTTGAAGTCGATCCGTTCCTTTATGCGGAGCCAATGTAGAGACTTAAGAATAGGGGTCATACTGGATCTAGGTTTAGGTCTCAGGATGGCTCTGGCTGCCGCGTTTTGAACCACTTGTAAGCGCTGGATGAGGGATTTGGGAAGACCGAGGTACAAGCAGTTGGCATAGTCAAGCTTAGATGTCACCAGAGCCTGCACCACAATCTTTCTGCTCTCAAGCGGTAACAGTGGCAGGAATTTTTTTAGCATCCGGAGTATTCCAAAACAGGCGTTAGGTTTTGGATTTGAAAGCGCATGGGATTGCGTCAAAATGTTACGCCTTCCCAACAGAGGTGTATGAGGAGAAATATCTTAATTTTTTCCTAGTTATTTCCTCTTTCTGCATGTTATGCCTTTTGCGGCACACATAGAAAGAGGAAAATGCCTTTAAGGACTATTTTTGTATGGGAAGCTGACCTTTCTTGCAGAAAAACAATCATGTCTGTAACGCAGACACTCTTAAACCATGGCGCAACAGAGCCTGCATTGACCCTAGGCAGTTCTGAGAGCAGAAATGCCTCATATTTTAGTAGATATGGCACATCTGCTCTCTCCCTGTCATGCAGCACCGCAAGTTGTCTTGCTACGTTGCGTGACATTTTGATAAATCTAGCCCTTAGTTGTAGAGTCTGTTTCCCTTTATCATCTACCATTGGAGAGCCTTGAATGAAAACCGCAAAAAAATTGATTATCTTGTGAGCAGAGCAAACACCATTTCTGAGACATAACTCTTGAATAACTCCACTCTCTTTCCCTTTATCTCTCGATCAGTCGCTAAGCAATTCCACTTAATAGTCCCTAAGTATCTTCTTTTATTTTATGTGTAATTAAAGGTGCGAGCACCAGTAAGTCAAACCTAAATCAGAGAGATATGTTGACTTGTGAAATTAGAATTATTGCCTATTCTATATCAGATATTACGGAGAAAATGTAGTTTATTCGCTTTGCAGATCGTCTTGAAAATACAAACTCAGAATTGTCACTATATTTGCTTCCCTTGATTTAATTGCCAGGCAATGTTAGAAGTTGAACATCTTGTCTATTCTCCTTGAATGTCATGTTAATTATAACAAATAAAAGACTTGTCATGTATTTGAAATTAAACACCTTGATTATGTCTGACAGGACAATTAGATATAATGTATGCACAATTTATCATACCCCGTGTAGAGATTCTTGACAAATGATGTTTTATGTTTCCAGTAGAAAAAATAGATTTAAAAAAAGCTGAAGTGTACATGACTTTAATGAGAAATTACTTCATCCTGATTTCCCTGTACAATAACACAATGTACTGTGAAAAGTACTGCGTTCTCATCTTACAGTTTGCAATTTGATTTGCCAGTTATATATTTTGCGCTATGTCCAATATAATCCACCAGTGTAAAAATGCATATTGCTGTATTACGATAAAGACAATACATGGAATATTGCTATATCATTACCAATCTTTGATCATTAGTGCATTACAACATATGCTATATTTAATAAAGAAGTCTGGTCTACATGAGATTGCCTTTGACGGTTTCCTAAGGGTTTTATGACAAAATTCAAATACCATTTTGGGACTTGCAAGATTCTTTTGTTTTTCCCAATATAATATTAATCATTTGCACACTATAAACTAGAGCAACAGACTTTTCTCTTACAAAAGAGGAATTTAGCAATTGTTCCCAAAACTCCATACGTATATCAACTACTTGTGTCTTCATAGATTGCAATTTGGAGGTCGTCATAATGGTTACAATGAACACAAAGGGGGTGATTATGATGGCGGGCGGATCGCCACCATCGGGCCGGCGGTGGTGATCCGCCCGCCATCACAACCTGATTTACCCCCTGCCATATTATTATGGCGGGGGTAGCGCGGCGGACGCAAAGTGCGTCCGCCGCTTTTCCGCTGGTCGGCAATCGTTCCAATTGCAGGCCGGGCGGAATTGGGCCTCAATATGGTGGCGGTGCCTAGCAGGCACCACCATCCATATTAGGATGGGTGTGAATCAAGGCCTTTCCATGGCGGCGACGCCGCCATGGAAAGGCTGGCGGGGATTTACTTTGGGGGCCCGTTGCGGGCCCCGGGGTGGTGGGGTGCTGCACTTGGGGGGTACCTATGGGGGTACATTGCCATGCACAAGGTGGCAGGCACTGCGCGGTGCCTGCCACGTTGTGCATGGCAATGCACAACATGCCTTTTCACCATTGCGGCGGGTGCTGCTTACAGCAGCACCCGCCACAATGTTGGGAATGCGGAATGCGACCGCCAGGGTGGCGGTCACATCCTAATTAGTGCTGCGGGACCGCTGCACGTCTGGCGGCCAGTCCCAGCACCGCAAGGATGGCGGGCGGACTAAAGTCCGCCCGCCATCCTAATGGGCCCCAAAGTATTGCAGGTACAAGCAGTTCAAATTAGACCTTGATCCAAGGAAGTGACATATTCTGCTAATCTGAAAATGCCAATCGATGGCACAATGAACCCCAAAATAATATATTGGGAAGAGCATATGAGCATACTAAGGCATTGATAAGTGCAAATAAGAAACTACTACAAAACTGACACATATGGAATCCTTACATCCAACAGGACATTGTAGTTCATGACATTTTCTAATGTCCAATTGTCTTGCTATAAAACGTAAGATATATGGAAGATGACATCATTAACATCAAGTGTGCTGGTGTCCCCATAACACATATGATGTAGTTAATTTATTTAAAAATGGACATACAACTTATTTAGTGGTGCGTGAAATGCTCATATTTTGCTATTGTGTAGTTATGTGAAATGTAAAAAAAATGACATATAATGCATCTTCTGTGCATCGCGTCCCATAAAAATGCCAGAGATACATTTTGCATCCAAAAAAAGCACAAATGGCTATCCACATCATGTGAGTGTGGGGTGATTTTGTTTACTCCAGACTGCTCCTGCCTAGCTACCCCTCATATTCCTATCTCCCTAAACCCCATCCACTCCATTCTGGTCTACCTCTCTCCTTTTTTCAATTTTATTTTCACTTTTTATTACTTTCTGACTGCCTTCTGTGTTCATTTTTCATTTTCTTCTCCCTGATGTGTATTTATGTCTACCTTCCCTTTAACTTTTTCTTTGGGTATCCCCATTCCCAGCTATGTCAGAGGCAGGCAGCACCGCCATTTTTGAGTCCTAGACCCCGTGTGATCAACAGCAGTGCGAGGGGTAACATCCTGCCACATTTTTAATGATACAGATGTGACAGTGCTGATTTTTACTATTCAGCACTATCTTACAAATTCTTGGCAGAAGGTGGCAGGCCCAGCAAGTGCTACTCCCTTGTGGAGTACAAGTTTGTTTTGGAGGATAGTGCGGCATGGCACTGGGATCTCCCAAACACAGCAGCAGGTGACCCACCACTGGACTGATTTTGTAGATTAAGGCAGGACCTGCTCAACTTTCTTGGTGTGGAAGTGTTGAGTCTATGTAAGTGATGTTGTTTCAATTTTTTATTTCTTTTCGGGAGGTATTACATTATTACATCTCTGGTAGTTTATGTGATGTAAAATATAAAATAAGTCTTTTGCCATTTCTACAGCAAAATCTTTAAGCATAGGACTAGCACAGTGGCATCCACGCTGAGCTGTAAAATGACAATAGCCTTTTACCACTCCAGGCACAGTATTACAGTTTTGGATTAGTAAAATACCACCCAAGCCAACCTGAAATGTATAAAAACAACCCCTGACACTTGTTTCGCTATCATTATAGCTCTTCAGAGAGGTTTAGCTTCTTCCTACGAGAGGAATTGATGAGGTGGAATCTGCATAAAGTGATTAGCTGACTCCCTCTGACAAGCTTGAGCATTGTTGTTCTTACAGAGGCAAAGAGAATATAGGCAGACTCCACCCCCATTCATGCTAGGGGTTACCTTTGAAGTCCAGGAGTGAGAAAATATGTTGCTCAGAGAATATGTCTTTACAAAACTTGATTGAATCTCTTTTGAAAAATCATGGCATTATGTTATTCAGGAGAGTGGGCCTCCTGGGTTTATCACAGGAACCGTGACATTTTTGGGTAGAGAGGATATTTTACATCTCCAGATTAGGTAGGGCCAGAGACTTTGCAAAGAGTGGAGAAACAAAGGGAGGACAGACCAGTCTGTCTCCAGAGCCAGTTGCACTGGAATTTCCACTCTCTCTCTTGGATACAGTAAAGGATGGACTTGCTGGAGACCCTGACAGGAGAGGGTTTCCTTAGAATTCTGTGGATTAATTCTCGCTGTGAGTGCCAAGGAGTGATACCCCTTGACTACAGATGGACACACTAGCAGTCTGCAAGTGGCACAGAGGCCTATAATCCTGAGGAGTGCGGACAGCAAGAGTAGTCTTCCTTGAGGCACTTGGGGACTGCCAAAGTACGAGACTGGGCCAGGAGACTACTAAAAGCGGAGACAGGAGGAATCAGAAGTGCTCAGGGGTGGAGAAAAGCAGTTTCAGACAACAGTGAAAACAATTCCACATATTTATAGGCCAGAAAGTGGCCCATAAAAGCTAAAGATACCTCAATTGTAGCTAGCCAATCAAATGCAGCACTTTGCAGAGCTGCAGTGGTGGGAGCCCCTGATTTGTTGAGTCCCGCTGTGTTGATGCCATTGTGCTCTAACCCTATCAGGTCCCTTTGCAATGGAAAGGATGAGCATGGTAGTATATGCATGCCAGATGGTGACTGCGCAACAAAGGAGGGACTCCTCATGCCATCATGCCTTCAGCATGGCACCAGTGTCTCTCCCTGCACAAGCCGAAGACAGCATAGGAAAATAGAGAAGGTGAAAGTGAAAGGAAAATTCTGGCTCCTCTGCTGGAACTGAAATGGAGTAGACAGGAAGTCGATCTGGATCATATGGGTTGTGGGTATCCTGTGGTCCTCAGTGGAGAATGCACAGATGCCACACAGGATGAGCAGGAGCACCCACTATTACAAACAGGTACTAGTGAGAGATTTATACCTGAAACAATAAAACAGCGTAAGAAAAGGTTCTACGGCCCAGCAGCTTTGTCACAGGAAAGCCACCGGGCAAATTTGTGCCTATTAGTCCAATGAAGGCACTCATTTGACTGTTCACTATGGTCCTCCAATAGGAGAGGCACACCACTTTTGGAGTTTGGATGAGTGTTGGTGTTGCCAGGAGGGTGTCACTCCCTCAGATAATCCCCTGCAGCAATTTTAGATGTGGGCATCCTAAGTCTTCCGTGATCAGTAAAAATGTATAATGGGAGACATTTTAGCTGTTTTAAATACTCCCAGAGCTGGGGGCAGAGCTTGACCAGACTGCGTAATGGCCGATCTCTAAGTGTGCTCCGCCGTCCAAGTCTGCAATCCGGCCTTAATCTGTCACCATTAGGCTCTTCGACCTGAAAAAGTGGGTCACTTAAAGGGCTCACATCTGCGCGGCTGTAGTGAGTGTGTGCCGGCGAATCCCTGAGTGTTTCCTGCCGCTGGGAGAAGTGGATGCATGCGCTGGTCCTGCGGCGGCATGGCTGGCCTATGAAATGGCCTGAGGCCGTGGGCTGAACAGTGGCGGAGCTGCCCCGGCACAACCCCTGGTGAGCGGCCTGGCAGAGGGGGCACTGCCCTGTGCGGCCCTTCCGGGACCTGCTGTCACCTGTGCCATTGAGGGCGAAGGCAATACCTCCTAAGGAATGACTGACACAGGTGAGGGGGCACGTTGCGACTATATCTCACCCGTCCCACCTGGGTGGCAATCTGGTCCGTATGCGGTGCTGTGGCTCAGATTGGGGTCTATGGATCATGGTTGCACCCTGACCAGATAAGTGAGGAGGCTGCAGCAGAGACCGGTGAGACTCTTGGGACCTAGGTGCCACTGCCCCGGGCTGCTGCTGGACTCAGCCCCCTTGACATTGAAGGCATCCCCCCGATACTCTCTGCCCGCTGCTGCAAATCTCGCTGCGTCCTGCCCTGTGCTGACAGCTGGTGTACTGCAGCTGCGGTGGTCGATTGGCCTACCTCCCCACTCCTCTGCATTATTGTGACACTGTATTAGGGGAGTAGACCCTTGTATCCCTGGAGGCCCTCCTCCATGTCCACGAAGGGTTATGGCATAGCGCAGGTGATGCAGTGCATCCCGCAGTGACTATGGAGACATTATGGTGCCTTACAGGGGGCAAGGTGTGGTTGTGGAACCTCTGAACTGAACGTGGAAGCTAGGGAGCAACTACTTCAAATGGATAAAGTGTGATCAGGGCCAAAAACAAAGATCTCAAAGCACGATCTCGCTGCAAAAATCTCAGGATTACGGGAGTCCCTGAATCCACCAACATTCTAAAAATAGAAGACTTTTTTGAGTCTATTTCCGGGAGCTCTTTGGCACAGTCTGTCTGCTGTTCTTATAGTGGAGTGCGCCCATCGATTGCTGGGTTCCAGGTCTCCTCCTGGGGCACCGGCTGTCCAATAGTGGCACGATTGCTGAACTAACGGGACTGTGATGTGGTCCTGCACCTGGCCAGAGAACAGGGCTCACTCCAATATCAAGGCAATAACGTATACCTCTACCCGACTACACTGCGAGGGTGAAGTCGGCTCACTGAGAAGTCCTCCCGGGTAAACGGATGCTTCAGAAGGCAGAGATCCCACATGCCTTGATTTACCCAGCCCAGCCGAAAGTGACATAGGTGGGCAAACAACACTTTTTCACAGACCCAAAGACAGCCTTGAAATTTGCCAAATCCACCACCAACGATAGGGGACCTCCCTAGGCTTTTTCCTGAGGGATGCCTTCATCTGTTTTCTAATGTTAAAGTACATGACGCACCCACTTTCAAATAGTTCACTTTATTATGCCCAAAGCCTTTGCATGATGTAGGTTCTCAAAACTAGCCTGTTGGTCTTGAACACCCTGCCATACAAGGTAAGGGGTGTTCCCCCGGTTTCTCTCTGCCCCCTGGGATGATTCAAACTGTGTCTCCAAGTTTCGGTTTGAGAGGGTAGGGATGGTACACCACCAAGTTGGGGGTTATTGTGGGTGATGGGAGGGCTGGTTCCTTGTGCTACCTAGCATCAGCACTTATCTCACTCAACACTTTCAGGTACATCACACAGGAGATGAGGGCAAATGTGCATTATTATCCAATTATATTGCTTTGTGCCCATGCACACCATGAAATTGTTAATGTGGAATATTGTTGATTTTAATGACTATCGAAAGGCACATCACATTTTTGCATATTTGCATAGACATTCCATAGAGATTTGCCCGCTATAAGAGCTTCACCTCATAGAGAGTACTACCACCAGACTTAGATCAGGTTGGCTCGGCGAACATTATGTCGCTACGTACTCCATCTGTAGGTGGGGGTGGCGACTGTGATTAGAAGGGGATTGGCATGGCAGATGCATAGGGTTAAGCTTGATGCACATGGCAGGTACGTGTTGCTTGTGCGGGACATACTGGGATACTCAATCAGGATACTAACTGTCTATAGGCTTAAAAAAGATGACCCCCAATTCTTCACTGAAATATTGTGGCAGGCACAGGCGTTGGGACCTGGTGCAACTCGGTGTGAGGGCAATTTAACGTTATATTTGACCCTGAACTGGACAGAGCCAGCGACACGAGGCAGCCACACCCATGAGCGGCTGCCCAATTGCACCTTATTATGCAGGACTTTGACTTGCTAGATATCTGGCGCTCTAGACATGCCGCCCTGAAAGAGGGGGCCTGTATAAATAACGTGCATGCAACGTGGTCATGTTTAGTCTATTGGCTCATATTGTGGGATGCAGCATCATGGTTGGCACAGGCGTCCCACTTGTCGGGCATTATCTCCAACCATGTACTGGTTCTATTGGAACTGCAGTTGCCAAATGTTCCCTCTCGGGCCTTTTCTTGGTGGCTCCATCAAGAGAGCTTCGCGACCAAGTATTCTGTGGAATACTTTGAGTATAATGATAAGGAAACATCACCAGGGCCACCATATGGGAGGCCTTAAAGGTTGTTATTAGGGGAGCCTGCATTGTCAAACAGGCGGGCGTGCTTTGTGCATTGCAGGGGAACTTGCCACGTCTTGAACTTGGTTCACTGACACAACATCGATGTAAAAAATATCGATGTAAAAAATATTGAGTAAAAAATATAGACAACAAAAATAACGACTCCTATACTTAAACAGGTAAGTAAAGCAATATTGAATACAAATATCGATTTAAATATATATAACATAAAATAATATATATTAAATATATTCAATATTATTAATTGTAACAAAATTAATTTAATTTAATATACATTTTTACAAAATATTGCAAATAAAAGTAATTAAAAAAATAAACACACAAACGTAATAATGTATGCATATATATTTACTTTAAAATAATTAATAAACTATTATCTTTAATTTATTTTAATAATATAAAAAAGAAAAATTCTAGAATAAATTAAAACATTAAACTATGAATAAATGTCAACTTAAATTGCCCAATACGATCAGTGCAACAGTAGGAAAAGTGTCAGATAGCAAAATAATTAAATTTACTATTCCAACTCCAGTGAGTGCAACAGTAGGGAAAGTGTTGGATAGCGGAGGGGTAAAAATTACTATTCCCACTACAGTAAGAGCAACAGTAGGGAAAGTGCTGGATAGCAGAGGGGTAAAAATTACTATTCCAACTCTAGTAAGAGGAACAGCAGGGAAAGTGTTGGATAGCAGAGGGGTAAAAATTACTATTCCCACTCCAATGAGTGCAACAGTAGGATAAGTGTTGGATAGCGGAGAGGTAAAAATTGCTATTCCAACTTCAGTGAGTACAACAGTAGGGAAAGTGCTGGATAGCGGAGGGGTAAAAATTACTGTTCCAACTCCAGTGAGTGCAACAGTAGGGAAAGTGTTGGATAGCAGAGGGGTAAAATTTACTATTGCCACTCAGTGAGAGCAACAATAGGGAAAGTGTTGGATAGCGGAGGGGCAAAAATTACTATTCCCACTCCAAAGAGTGCAACAGTAGGGAAAATGTTGGATAGCGGAGGGGTAAAATTTAGTATTCCCTCTCTACTGAATGCAACAGTAGGATAAGTGTTGGATAGCGGAGGGGTAAAAAAATGTATTCCCACTGCAGAGAGTGCAACAGTAGGAAAAATGTTGGATAGCAGAGAGGTAAAAATTACTATTTTAACTCCAGTGAGTGCAATAGTAGGGAAAGTGCAGGATAGCGAAGTGGTAAAAATTACTATTCCAACTCCAGTGAGTGCAACAGTAGGGAAAGTGCTGTATAGCGGAGGGGTAAAATTACTATTCCCACTCCAGTGAATGCAACAGTAGAGAAAGTTTTGGATAGCGGAGAAAAATAATTACTATTCACAAACACTTAAAAAAATATATATATATTAAAAATTTAAAAAAGAATACAAATTAATAAACAAAATAAAAAAATAAAATGAAAAATATTAAACATATAAAATTAACACATATTATAATACTAATTACATATAACAAAAACCTACAAATATTATATAAAATAAAATATAAATACATTTACAAAAAAATAATTCTTTTAAACTAGAAAATATTTACGAACAAAAAAATTAATTAAAACATAAATATATTTATTTTATTTCCTACCCTATAACACCACACAATAACAAAACACTTTAACATTTTTAATGACATTTATTTACATAATTAACATAATTAATAATTAATTAAAAAATATTATTAATAAAGAAATAATAAACATTATTGACTACACACACTTTAACACTATAATATTCACAACACACACCTAAATTAAACTATAAAATAATAAAACACAATTAAAACTTATTTTAAAATTAAGAACTATTACTATTAACAACTACTAATTAAATAATTAAAATGTATTTAATACCCACCCTTTACCCCTTTAAAAGTAAAAACAACACACAAAAAAACAATTACCAAAAATAAATATCAAATAATTACCATTAATTAACAACTATATATAATTAATTAAACACAAATTACTTTCCACTCTTTACTCCTATAAACTCCACAACACACACCTAAAATTAATTACACAATTCCCATAATGAATTACCAAATCATTTATTAAAATTACCAATTAGTTAATTAAAATTAATTAACAACCAATTATTAATTAATTAATACTAAGGGGCCGATTCCGATGTCGGACGGACTCAGGTCCGTCCGACATCGGTCCGGAGCCGTAACCGACCGACCTGCTGTCGTCGGTTACGGCCCAGGCAGTACGATGCGACCGAACCCTGTTCGGTCGCACTCGTATCTCCCACAATGGGAGCATGCATTCCGGACGGAATGCATGCTGGCATGGAGAAAGCAGGAGTGCAGTTCAACCCTGCACCCTGTGGCCGGCACCCCAAGGTGCCTGCCACCGGGTGCAGGGGTTCAACAGAGGGGCACCATAGGTGCCTCCAGGCCGCCATTCGGCGACCTTGCACCCATGGGGGTCCCACTGGGGGCCCCCAAAGACAGTGACCGACTGCCTTTTCGTGCCGGAAAGACCGGCACAAAAGGCAGTGAAAACTGCCATCGTACTCCCTCGGTCGCAAAGAGGCAGCCGGGGGAGTACAGAGGGATTTCCGGATGGCTGACGGGCTCTCCGAACCCATCGTGAGCCATCCGGAAATCCGAGTCGGATTCTTTTCCGACCGAGCCCATCGGAATGGCTCGGTCGGAAAGGAATCCGAGCGGCACGTTCCGATTCGGTCGGAAGGGCACCGAAATCGGAATCGGCCCCTAAATTACTTTACACATTTAACACTACAACATCTCAATTAAACAAATATTAATAAATAAAAAATAATCAATACATTTAAAATAATTAAATTAGTTCCCACCCTATTCCCCTATAAACCCACAACCCTCAGCGGAACTAAAAATGCAAAATTCAAATGAAAAAAATTAATAAATGTAATATAATTAAATTACTTCCCACCCCATTCCCCAATAAACCCACAACCCGCTACAGAACTAAAAGCGCAAAATTGAAATTAAAAAAAATTAATAACTACTAAAAATGTAACACAGATATTAAAAATACAAACAATTCTTATACAAAAAAACATACATCACAAACATATAAATTATATACTAAAATACATAACAATAATAAAAAACTATATTTTTGACAACTATATTTTTGCAAACGATTTTAAACACTTCGATACTTTTAAAATCGATATTACTTACCTTAAGTCGATATTCTTGACCATGATATTCTTGCTGTCGATATTTCTGACCTACGATATTAACAACTCAATATTTGTGCAACTCGATATTTTGTACTCAATATTCTGTCTCTGCACCCTTGAACATGATATCCAGGACCTGGATGCCGGCATCTACGCTGGGCATGACCTGCAGCTTCTTGCAGATATATGTGATAGATTAGCCGAATACGAAGAGGCCGCTCAGCGGGAACTGCACAATTAGGGGCAGGAGGCGTGGGCGTGACGATTTGGAGAAGGTGATAGGCCCGAAAAGCGATGATACATGCACACATACGGGTACAAAAGCGGTTCAGGAAATTATGTTAACCTTTTTCCCTGCACTATATCGTACTAGGCAAGACACCACCCCAGCGGACCATCCTGGCTATTTAGATTCGATCCAACTCCAATGGCTCGAGGAAGGTCATAGACTGTATCTGAATGAGCCCTTTACTATTGAAGAAATTATTGGGGTGATCTGCTCCATGCCTACAGACAAGCACCAGGCCTTGATGGCCTCCCAGTTGCATTCTATAAAGAATTTGCTCTCCTACTTGCCCCACACCTACTGGAAGTCTATGCGGAGGCTCTCTCGTCAGGTGCGCAGCCTCCCTCCATGCGCGAGGCCCTTATTGTTACTATACTCAAGCCTGGCAAGGACCCCTGTCGCTGTGACTCATACCGACCACTCTCTTTAATCAATACAGATAATAAAATACTCGCTAAACTGCTTGCCTCGCAGCTCCTTCCACTACTCCCAGCAATGGTGAGACCTGATCAAGCGGGGTTTGCGCTGGGCAGATCCACCTTGCACACCCTCTACACGTTCTTTGCAATGCTTCATACAATTGACCCCTCCTTGCAAGCTGTAGCTGTATTCTCAGACGCCACTAAGGTGTTTGATTCCCTTGAATGGCAGTACCTATTTGCCCTACTGGAACGCCTTGTGTTGAGTCCTTCCTTTCCTAAATCTATAAGCTTGCTCTACTCCCAGCCCATGGCCTGACTGTGCATCAATGGCTGTGTATCTGACTCCTTTGCAGTCACCTGTATATGTCAGAGACCCACATTTTAATCTAGACCCACTTAGGGAATTCACCAGGTTCGGGGTGATATCCGGTATTGACGTCAACTGGACCAAGTTTGTTATCTTTCTGTTGACAGACGCAACCGCCAAAACTGACTAGGAAATACCCCTTGTCTGGGCGGAGGGTGCAGTCAAATATCTCGGGGTATGGCTTAGTAGGAGTATCAATGAATTGTGGAGGAATAATTACGGCTGATTGTTAACCTGGTTGGATGAAAGACTTATAAGATAGAAACACCTTTGGTTATCATTGACGGGACGCCTGGCCATAGCAAAAATGATAATCCTTCCTAAGTTTCTCTACTTATTTATACATTTGCTACTCCCCCTGCCATTCTATTTTCGCTGGTGGCTCCGATCACACCCTATCTCGCTGGCCTGGGCAGGTTCTCAACCATGCTTCGCCTGTGAGATTCTGACACTTCTCTTCAAGCAGGGTAGCCCCGGATCTGGACATCTATTATTTTTGTGCTCAGGCTCAATTCGAACACTACTGGCTGTCTCCAATAACATTCATGGCAAACACGGCCCCTGAATGCGACTTTGTGGCTCCTTGTCCCTTGTGGATGGCATTGTTCCAGACTCCGACACACCTGCAGGACAATGTTGACACTGTGGTTTGTACAGTATGGGTGTAGGATGAGATGAGTCGCATCGGCCCCGTCGAACATCTTTTTGCACCTTCGGTGCCACTCATCGAACATCCTTTATTGTCCATTGCGTGTGATCCAGGAACCTGTTCCTGATTGCGCAGGCTTGGACTCACCTCTATGGGCGCGATTTATCCTGACAACATGTTTATAGCACCGCAGAAAGTCTTACATGCCGACACTACCACACTCCTAGATACATTTACATGCAACGAATTGCGTGCCGCTATTCGCACATTATACATGACGTTTCCCGATGCCTCACTGACATTTCAAGTACTGGAAGCATTTCTCACTAACCCCTCACCTCGTAGACTCATCACAAAACTGTATGCTGGCATGCAAATATCAGCACCAATACACATCCCTAGCAGTAGGGTGGCATGGGCCACACATATTACACCACCACTGACTGATGCCTAATAGCAATACTGCTGCTCGCAGGCGCGTGCTCTGCCCCCTAATTATTGCCTTCACCTCACCATTTTAAATTCATACACAGACTATATCATACCCCATTGCGAATGGTAAGAATGGAACTGGGTACGGACTCCAGTTATAGCAAGTGCCACCTCCCAGATGTCGACTTCTTGCACCTTTCCTGGGCGTACCCGGGCATCTTAGCGTACTGGGAGGAGATCTTCACCACATTTGATAGCATCATGGGATGCCCACTTGAGCACTCCCTGCGGGTGGCACTATTAGGGTTTGTAAAGGAGGTACCACCAGACAGACGTAGACTTTTTTTTAGCTAAGTACAGAGTGGCAATGAGGTAGGGTCGTCATGCTCTACCACTCGTAACAGATTGACTTAAGGATGCTGCTTATTGTCAGCAACAGCTTACTCTTTACTGGGAATGTATGCCTATACAATCACGACCGAAGGATATCTGGTCCCCACTAGAGGAATATCTGCGTAACCAGGCGACTGCTGTGAGTACAGATGATGTGCCTGTTCCACGTCATTAGGGTATTTATCATCCTATTGCATATTGGCTACCAATAAAGCTCTGCAATATACCTGCAGTACTACTGGTCTACAGCAGCACATGCCATTGTCTGATGTTGCTAAGTAAAACAAGTGCATGTATGTGTTTATTCACATGTCGATGCTACCTGTTTTTCTCTTATTTGTGAGGTTTTTCCTTCTATATTGGTGGACTTATGTGTACCAGTGCTTTGGCTATCATTGCTCACTGCATCTTTTATGACATGTGACCAGTACATTGTAATAACTGTCTCGCATTGCTCCATGTTTGTTATGTCCACTGTATTGGGATAAAACATTCAATAAAAATAAAATAAAAATAAAAACATACTCCCAGAGCTGGGGATGTGGCTTCTGTGCTAGGCAAGATAGAGATTGACCCGTGAGATCTACCACAATGCAGAGCCCTCTACTTTATTTCTGCCACTTTAGGGTGAAGTGCCCTGATTTTATGGATGGTTCATGCTCCATTAGGGGTCTGTGCCTGTAGGTCTTGTATCTTTTCTAATTCTGGACATGAATATCCTCAGGTTGGGAGTCTTATGTCAGAAGTGCGACTACCATTTTGTGTGTGCTGCACTGCTTTCACCTCATGACGGTTCACTTCAGATGGCACCTTTTGGTACTGATATTTTCCTTGGCGGTGATGTCCAAATGCCCCTTTTTCAAAATGGGCTAATAAGGTACTGTTTCTTTGTCTGCAGGAGCTCCTTATGTTTATATGTACTGGGCAGTTTATAGCTCTTTCTTTCCAAAGGCCTTATGAGGATGCTGTTTGCTTTCCAAGGATAATATATTTTTATTTTTTCTCTTTTTAAACCAATGAAGTGACAGTTTTCTTTTTTTTCAAGTTTTCTGATATTGTAAATTGCTTGCTGGCCTATGCCTCATGGTGGTGATTCATTACTTTTTTTACTCGGAGTTCATCATTATACTTGGTTGATGCTTTTGCTTTTTTAGTGCTATATGGGCAGAGCGAACCTCTCAAAGCAAAAATACTAGAATCACAATAGCTAATGACAAACTTAACGGCGCAAACGCTATGTCCTCCGGTGCAAAATCTGAAAGGGCTAAGAATTACTCCCAGTTACCTATTGCTTCTCCTAGTGATGCCATTTTGGATACTAATCTTGATGAGGTGCAGGGTCTGTAGCCCTTCATGTGTGTTACTAATGCAAAATTACAACAAATTAAGGACAGATGGATCTTTATGGAAAATAGGGTGGTTAAGATGGAGCATCACATTAGCTCTGTTCAGGATGAATCTATATGGATTCCAATTCTTGACAAGAAATTCTTAAGCTAAAACTTCTATTGCAAAATAGACATAGTCACAACAACATATGGCTGTTTGGTTTGCAAGACAAAGTTGAGGGCCTTAAACTTCTTGATTTTTTAAAGAAATTCATCCCGGAACTGTTGAACATATGTCATCACCCATCAACCAAAAGCATGGCCATTATCTGGGGAGACGCACTCATACTGATCTTCGTCGTGCTTTTAAAGCAGCCAAGGATAAAAAAAGACTGGTCTGGTCATAATTTATTTTTCTTCCAAGATGTTTCTAATGCAACAAATGCTAGATTGAAGCAATCCCTTGCCATGAGACCTCTGATGAGACAACTACATATCAGATATGGAATTCTTCATCTCTGCATGCACAAAATAACTAGGATGGGGAGAAAGTTTAATTATAATTATGCCAGAGTAATCAGAGTAATTTCATTAAATATGCATTACTCTTGTGATCATGCCAGCTTGAGCAATCAAGATAATTTGGGGCAAAAATGCGACTACAGGAGCAACACACTAAGGGGCTGATTACAACTATGGTGGTCCTATGGACTGATGGGCGGTGGAGGGGTGGGCACTGCCGCACCAGCGGTCCAACTACCCTATTACGAGTTTGGTGGGTGGACCGCCAAAGGACCGCTGCAACAGCCGGGCTTCCCAGATCCCTGGCGGTGAGGCAGCGGTCTGAGGCCTGCAATATGCTTTCCGATACCGCTGCAGCACCACCAAGAATATTATGAGTTTCCTTACTGTCACATTTTTATGGCGGTGAGTGTGGCGGTGAGGAAACAAAGGGTGCCCTACAGGGCCCCCTGTTGCCTCAGGGCCAGGGGATGCATACAGGTGGACACATGGTATGCCCCACTGTATGCATGCACCCCAGTTTATGCATGGCATGGACTTAACAGTCCATGCCATGCAGGAACATACTGTGGCGGTCCCACTGGACTGTCTTTCTAAGGCTCACATTTGAGCCTTGAAAAGGTACCACCATGGGCCAGCTGCCGAAGGACCCGCAGATCAGGATTAAACTCCTAATCTGGCAGGCGGGCGGTGGAGGGCTTTGGTGGTCTCGCAGCGGGCGGCTATGTCATGATTGATGTGAGATGTGAGGTCAAAAGTAGTGCATTGCAGGGCCGCAAGTTATAGTTAGCTCAGCTAACTATAACTTCTGAATTTCACTGGTTTTGGATGAGTGAAACATGAGCCTAACTCTAACGTCTCTTTAACCTTTGTTTTTTTCAGTAAGTTTATAAGGTTTTTTTAAATATATTTCCTAACTATAAGGTCCCTGTAACCTTTGTTTTTTCAGTGAATTTCTAGTTTTTTAAATGCAAATTCCTAACTATAACGTCCCTGTAACCTTTGCTTTTTCTCAGTGAATTTCAAAGGTATTTTTAATTTTATTTCCTAACTGTAACCTGTAAACTTTGAGAGTGGGTGTGTGAGTCGCTGTATAGGTTGGTGACTGGGTATGTGAGTGACTGTATGGGTCTGTGAGAGAGTGTGTAATGTCTGGATAATTACGTAAGTCTATGAGTAGTGACTGGGTGATTAAATTATTGCATAGGTAGTGCCTGTGTCATTCTATGAGTGCAATTGCCAAGGACACACTGCAAATACCAGGTGTTTTTGACAATACATATATAGAGATATTTTACATAAAGTTTCAGTGTAGCTATTTAGTAAGATACTAATTTAACTTTCCTCTTTGTATTCATTTGTTGAAATAACTACATCAAAAATGCATTTTCCTTCTTCAAAACAACGCCGGAGGTCGCAATGATATCAGTAGTCACGAATACAAATGACAAAGTGTAAAACAGATATATAGACATATTTTACAAAATGTTTGAGTCTAGCTGTTTAGTAACATATCGGTTTAACTTTCTTTAAAAAACACATTTGTAATAAACAACAGTTTCAAAAAATAACTTTCAACATCAGACCTCATAACTACCAAACACCCATCAAACTACCCATTGTTAACCAAACTCATGGGGAATCAAAAACTGCTGCAAAACTAGTGCAATGCACAATCTGCGACAATACCTTCTCTGCAGGGATGAACAAAATATATTCATGTGGGACGACGGCCTTGTTATATAATCTTAAAACCTACCATAGAAAACGTCTTCAACTGGCAGAGGGAAACTGTAGGACCATCTACATCAGTGGCAGCAGCAACGATTCCCGGCCAGAAAGTCCCCTTAGAGGTGCAGACTACTACAACAGATATGGCTCCAGAGTTTTCAAGAATGGCCACGTATTGCATGGCCTGTAGTGTTGCTATAAGTGCTGGTGATCAGAGTGTTACAGCTATTTACAATGCTGCAAAGAATCATGCATGCTAATTTTTGTTCTCCTTTTATATTTTTTGCACATTTCTCAGTGCACATTTTTCTAATTACTCCTGTCTCAGTTGCCATTTTTGTTACCATAAGAAAAATATAAAAACTTTACAAAACCACTAAAAAAAGAATTAAAAAACAAAACAGAACATCGTATCACCGGGAAATAAAGGCATATCATTGGATCATACACTTTACAACCAAAAATAAAAACACGCCCTTTATCTATCTGGAGCATTCTTTAAGAGGGGTTCATAGTGAGCAGATTTGTGCAATGCACAATATGTTACAAGACATTGTCAAAGGGTACAAATAAAAAATACTCTTGCTGGACTACATCGATGCTTTACCATCTAAACACATACCATAGCAATAGTGTAAAAGCAGCAAGAAGGCAATGTAAGGCTAAAGGACCCTCAACTTCAATTGCAGCCACAACAACACCCGGGCAGAGAGTCCCTTCAGAGGTCCAATCTCAACTTCAAGGTTTGGCTCCACAGTTTTCCCAGATGGTATCATTCTGCATGGGTTGTTGAGTTGTAGTAAGAGCTGGATAGCAGTCCATAACAGCCGTTCACAATGCTGCAAAGAATCATAAATGTTGATTTGTTTTATTTTTGGCTCTTCATAGTTTTTCTACATTAGCAGGCATTTATTATCTTACAAAATGGGTATCTAATATCTACGTGCTGTTCATTTTATTATCTTCTAATTTATTGTAACACTACTTACATATAACTTGCTCTTGGGACAAGTCAAACCGTTCCTCTACAAATAAATACACAGCTAACTTTTTCCACTTATCATTATTTACTTTTTCACTTTTTAACTACAAGTCAACAGTCTGTGTTTGAATCTTCTAGTGAGTGTATTGACAACATACACAAAAATACTCTGGTTTTTGAGACCACACTGTGTGAAATTTTGTAATCTGTTTTTCAAAACTATCAACTGTAATATCTATGTCCTGTTCTGCAATGCCTCCTCTTAACTACTCTTGGGGGTCCATTACGATGACTGGCGGATGCACCTCCGCGATGCTGGCGGTGGGAGAAAACGCCATTTACCACGCACCGGAGGCGGTCTTCACGCCCGCAATATTAGCATGTCTAGACAGAGCCATTTCCCGTCCGCTGCGGTGTGATGCCGACCGCCATCAAAGTGCGCCCGCCAGCGCGGCGGAGTGAGCCAATGAGCACTAACCGCCGTGCGGAATGACGCCCCGTCCGCCGAACAAATCACGATGCCGGAAAAAGGGCAGCACACCGCGGCGGAGCAACCGTATAGCCAAAGACGGCGGAGACACCACAGAGGAGCAAGAAAATAGACACCCGGACCACACTGCGATGGATCCAGCTCTACACGCCTTTCCAGTGCTGTATATGATACACCACCTGCAAGTCATTGACCGGTGCGGACGCCGCCGCAGGTACGTACACACACAACTGTGCATGCAACACAATACACAAGTCAAGGCTTTGAAAACGGTGCATGTCCACACCAGACACCCCTGTGGATACAGGCACACAGCCATCACTGCATCCACACATGTCCCACCTGTCACAAAAACCCCTTCGCCACATCCTGGCTACCCATGTTCCGCGATCATGAACAAATGTCCCGGTGTCGTCACCGCCGCGGTCAGTGTGCAGGAAAACATGCACACAACGCAGAGGACAGTGCCAGCGCCTGCCATGGCCACTGTACAAACAACACAAAACCACCACTCAAAACACAACACACTAGACCTCTCCCTGAAGGGACATATCATGTGCCTGCCATGTGCCACTCCTGCACAACAACAACACAGGTGAATACACACCCTGCCCCACATCCCTAACAACTGCAGAGATAGCCACAGCAGGAGTTGTTGCACAGGAACACATACCACAGAAGGCCAGGCCCCAGTCAACACACACACCACAACAACACCACACACATGCCCAGAACACTGAGCTCCAGCACAAAATGTACACACACACACACACATATTGATGATCAAACAATTCACTGCACACACAGCCTACCAACTTACACAGACACACCCTACCCTGCCTCACAGCCACATACACAGACCACATGCTAGCAGAAATGGAGGACAACATACATGAAAGCTAAAGTGATGTGCCCAGAAAGGGAAGGAAAAGGACACAACTATCAAGCATGTGTACATCACATGCAAGACAACAGACCTCTGAGAACACCCACAGCCCATCAAATCACACATGGCTGCCACAGTGAGTCAACCCAATACACAAGCACCTCAATTCAACAACTCAGGGAGACAGCAAGGCCACCCATGTCAAGGCACAGGGATGAGAGGAAGGCCATGAAGTCAAATAATGAACAGACACACATAGGTATGCAATTACCTGACAAGAGTATCTCTGCACCACAACACACAGGCCCCATTCACACACTCCATGATTGAGAAGCACAAGTAGGATACATCACACATCCCCCCTCTCACATCAGCAGCACACAACACTCCCATGTGCACCAAATCACAATTGCAGGGCACAACAAGTACACATACACGCACACCACTCCAGGGTGACACATGGGTGTAGTTGACAATGCAGGTGCACACACAACAAGAGTCACCACAAAGTCACCCCCTTCACACCACACACTTCTCCACCACCAAAGTATACACTTTGGAAGTAAGGTATGGGACCAGGATTACTGACCACCACAAGAGGACCGTACACATACACTGCTGGGCACACAGTAAGTAAGCTCACACAGACACCATGACCCATGCCAACCTGCATGAAAGCCTGTGCATAAATTCCCACCCTGTGCTGACATTGCCTCCAAACATGACATGTCTACACCATAGACAACATGGACAAAGAAGGATGATGACAACAAGAACATTTACAAAAACCACCTTCACTGCACCCACAAGTATAAGAGTCAGGAAGAATTGAAGTCCCTGTCACCCCTGCAAAAACATGGAAACGTGAGACAACCCATTGCCAATGTTGAAGTGCCATACTGAGCATGTGACACAGTAAACCATGCACACACAGAAACAGTTTTATTGAGAAATTACACTAACAGAACTGACAACAGGAACAACTGTCTTTATTCACACTTGTGCATAGATAGATAACAAATGTGGGCAACTGCAGGGCCAGTGGCCACTACAATGTACAGAGTAGTAACATCAGAAGCTGCACAGGCAGGGGGCAAACAGTAGTGATCAACAAGGTAAGTACAATGTGCAGAGTAGTCACATCAGAAGCTGCACAGGCAGGGGGCAAACAGTAGTGATCAACAAGGCAAGTACAATGTGCAGAGTAGTCACATCAGAAGCTGCACAGGCAGGGGGCAAACAGTACTGAACAACAAGGCAAGTACAATGTGCAGAGTAGTCACATCAGAAGCTGAACAGGCAGGGGGCAAACAGTACTGAACAACAAGGCAAGTACAATGTGCAGAGTAGTCACATCAGAAGCTGCACAGGCAGGGGGCAAACAGTAGTGATCAACAAGGCAAGTACAATGTGCAGAGTAGTCACATCAGAAGCTGCACAGGCAGGGGGCAAACAGTAGTGAGCTACAAGGCAAGTACAATGTGCAGAGTAGTCACATCAGAAGCTGCACAGGCAGGGGGCAAACAGTAGTGAGCAACAAGGCCAGTGGCCAGTCCAATGTGCAGGTGAAGTCCATGAGAAGCTGCACAGGCAGGGTGCAAACAGCAGTGAACCACAAGGCAAGTACAATGTGCAGAGTAGTCACATCAGAAGCTGCACAGGCAGGGGGCAAACAGTAGTGAGCAACAAGGCCATTGCCCAGTCCAATGTGCAGGTGAAGTCCATGAGAAGCTGCACAGGCAGGGTGCAAACAGCAGTGAACCACAAGGCAAGTACAATGTGGAGAGTAGTCACATCAGAAGCTGCACAGGCAGGGGGCAAACAGTAGTGAGCAACAAGGCCAGTGGCCAGTCCAATGTGCAGGTGAAGTCCATGAGAAGCTGCACAGGCAGGGTGCAAACAGCAGTGAACCACAAGGCAAGTACAATGTGCAGAGTAGTCACATCAGAAGCTGCACAGCGAATGTGTGCGAATATACCATGCCATGCTCAGCAACAGAGTCATGGGGATAACAATGGGCATCACAGACACCACTGTGGACAGACAGGTGTGTGAGGGTGACTACCACTCAGATGTGGCTGTCTGTCGGACTTGGAGGTGACTGTGTGTCGCGGTCAGTAGGAGGACTGCCCCGGGGAGTGTGAGGAACATCTGTGGAAGAGACATCTCTGGCTTGGGAAGCTGGAAGGCTGCTTGGACCAGGTGGGGTGGTGGCACGGGGAGGTGGACTGATGCTGTGGTGAGACACAGTGTGTGCAGGAGATTGTGAGGGGTGCCTTTCTACTTTTTGGGGATCCTGAAAGGCTTCCCTGTGTGGGGACTAATGGGAACTGGTGTGGCCACAATAGGTAACCCCACCACCAAACCTGCTCCTAGTGCTGACTCTGGGGCCCCCTCTGGGGACATGCTGGATCCAGCTGTGCGCTTCCCTGGGGCTTGCCTCCGCCCTTCCAAACCCTTTCTACTATGTTTAGCCCCTACAGTGCCCCCTTGTGCCTGCTTCACAGGGCTCGGGATGGGAGTGGAGGTTGTGGGTGGATCAGTCATAGGGCCCTCATCCAGTGTAAGCCTTGCAGGTAACACCTCCTCAGTGGGCAGGAAACTGCCTTCTTTGCTTTGCGAGTGGTCCTTGGGACAGGAGAGTCCTTTGCGGGGGATGACTCTGAGGCCTGTGACCCTGAGGCCTGTTTCTTGCCCCTCTGGCCCTTGGTGACGCCTGACGGGCTTTTTTTCTCTGTGCTCTGGGGTGGTCTTAGTTTTCTGTGGGGATGGTGTCTGCGGCCTGGAGCGTTTGGGCTGCTGCTGCTGCTGTGTGCTGCGTGTGCTGTATCTGGACTTTGGGGTCTGTTGAGCATTGTCACTGTCGTCAGAGGTGCACAGTGACAGGGGGGTGGACAAAGGGACAGGAGCTTCTCCCTGAGAATGTGCCTGTTGCAGGGCTGCCGTCACTGTTGAGGACAATGACTGCACAGTTCGGTGTAGCCCACCCACATCCGAATGTATGCCCTCCATGAAAGCTATCACCTGGCCCAACTTTTTATCGTGGTCTAGGAAGGCATTGAGGAGAGCTGTCTGCCCCACACACAGCTGGCGCAATAGCTCTACTGACTCAGCACTGAGGGCTGCAGGGCTGACATGGGCCGGGGCAGCAGTGCCTGGGGTGAAGGACACTCTTCCCTTTCCACTTGTGCGAACACGGGCAGCACCAGTGGAAGTAGATGGGAGGCTGGGCACTGGACGCTGTGTGGCGGAAGAGGAGGCAGAGTCCCCGTTCCCTGTGGCCCCCAACATGAATGCATCACCGCTGGCGTAAGATGACGTAGAGCTTTGCGTCTCGGGTTGTGATTCCTCCAGCAGACTCCTGTCCCCCTCCTCGGTGCTGGTCACATCTGTGTCACTCTGCTCAGGTGCGGCTGTTGCACTGGATGCCTCCCCGCTGGTGTCTGTCCCCTGTCCCTCAGCGCACACGGGAGATGCTACATGGGAGAGAGATGTAGTGTTAGTGGAGTGGCACCAACTGAAGTAACATGTGCAAGTAAATCACCATTCAAGAAGATGTGTTATCCACGTTGCACATCACCCTGACTAAATCTACATTGCCACGTCAATTATCAACCCAACAGTGCATGTAAAGAACAAATCCAGCCATAAGTGATCCCGGTGACTCACCCAGCACACCATCCTGCCTGTGGCCCACTTCAGACACAGGCACAAAAATCTCTCTGACCACACCGGGTGCTGAGGATGGCAAGGATGAACACCACAACATGGTGTCAATTACGTACATGGATGGAGCAGTAGGGGAGCACACACACACAGACCACAACATAATAGGCCACAATGGCCATTAGCGCATGCCAGCCACCATGTTGCTTGCACGGGCCCAAGTACTGTAGCACAATGTCCTCAGAAGTTGTAGCAGCTGAAATCTGCTGTTAGGCATTGCACGCATTGATTGAAACACACTCAGATTAGGCACACTGCTGTCACCAGCAATATGAATTCACACAGTACCCCACTGCACAAGGTACCTGAATGCCAGAGCTTTGATTGCAATGTCAATGCACATTGCGCAGATCACATCAGTGAGTACAGGTGGGACAAATGCATGTCAGATGCACCCAGCACAGACTGCACTTACAATCCGCTGCATCACACTACCAACTTCACATAGCTCAGAGTTTGTCCAATCTGTGGACACATGCAGCCACTCCCTGCCAAAGCCACCCGACAACAAATACTCACCCCTAGCTTGCTGCTGATTCTCCTTCAATTGTGCATCCAACTCAGGCTGTGTTACGGCCAAGATGCGGGCCATTAGTGGTGTCATGGTGCGTCGGGCCAACCTGCCGCTCCGAGGGAGCAGCCCCAGCGTCATCTCGGCCACGTTCTTGCTCAGCCATCAGATGTCGTCCCACCTTTTATGACAGTGGCTGCGCCGTCGGTTTGACACACCCAGATCATGCACCTTGGAGGCAATGGCCCTCCACATGGCTTTACACTGGTGGACTTTCAGCTGCAGGCATGGGAGACAAGAGGGGTAATACATCAGTGACACAGTGTATACTACCAAAATCTCTCAAAACAGTGGCACGATACTCACTCATCCCAAATCAACAGATATGTGTAACAGAGCCAAGAATGCATGGCACATGGTACAACGGCATTGGAGAACCACACGTGAATCCATGAAGGTGGGAGGGTGGACACAGTACCTCTACATCCCATTCACATGCAGGATGCCAGCACATCAAGCAATGTGTAGTCTGCCCACATCTACTGTCCGCTGTTAGCTAGAGCAACACATAGATTAGATAGCAACACATGGTTGTTGGTGGACTCACTGTGTCCAACACTGTGCAGCCCCCAATGTCCTATCCCTGTGAATGGCTCACTGTGTGACGGAGCTCACATACAGTGACATCAATTCTCATACACACACCCTTGTCACAAGGCTTGTTGTGTGCAATCTACAGGGCTGAGATGGCTCTTTGATGAAGAAGTGTGAACAAAAGACACATGGAACACACTGTACATGCAGGGATGTGTACTTGTGGGAATTGGGCGGCGACTGTGCAGGCCAGGTGGGCTGACACTGAGAGGGACATTTGGGACCCACACAGCCATTCACCCAAGCAATCACTTGCCTGACTCCTGCATTACCAATTTGCTGATTCACTGTATGGCTGACAGGACAATACATGTCCCTCAAATCTGGATGGGCATGCAGGGAAACGTGTGAAAGAGGCTACACAGCCCTTCCCCTGGAGAAAACATGCTAGGCAGTGCATGTCAGAGCCCCACACTCACTGACACATACTGCAGCACCTCCACCTCACGTGTGCCCCCCTGCACTCTCACTCACACTGTTGGAGACTTACCACGACATTAGGGGCACCATAGAGCCTTGGGTACTGTGCAAGCACCCCGTCCACCAGGACCTCCAGCTCCTCGCTGGTGAAGGGACTGGCCCGGATCTTCTGTGTCCTCGACTTCACTGTGGACAGGTGGCAGCAGCAGCAGGTGGAGTTCAGGGGTGGCAGGCAGCAGTCCCTGGAGACAGCAGCAGCAGCAGGTGGAGGGTGGCAGGCAGCAGTCCTTGGAGGCAGCAGCAGCAGGTGGAGGGTGGCAGGCAGCAGTCCCTGGAGGCAGCAGCAGCAGGTGGAGGGTGGCAGGCAGCAGTCCCTGGTAGCAGTGGAAATGTGGGGCACCCTCCCACACATATATAGGCCCCTGGGGCTGTGTCAGTGGTCCCACGCCGCTGCAATTGGTGTACCAGGTCTGCTATTTTTAAAATCATCCAATGTCCGCCTCCGCGGTGGCGGTGCACGCCTACCGCGATTTTCAAAGCCATATGAAGCAACCGCTACTGTGCGTCCCATTGGCGGCAAGGGCATGGACCATGGCGGTGACACACCGTAGGGGCCAGGTGCGCGCTACCGCGGTGGTGCATCTTTTGAATGCTTCCAATGACCGGCTACGCGGTTGCGGAACACGCCTACCGTTATCTTCAAAATTGCATCAGGCTACCGCGAGGGTGCTTCCCATTGGCTGCCAGGGCATGGTCCACAGTGACAGTCCACAGGGGCCAGGCGGTAGGCACCGCCAGATGGGTGCCATACAGTGCCTGTGGTGACCGTGAGCTGGGTAGTGGTACATGCCAACCGCCATATACACATGTAGATATGGCTGAGACTACCGCGATCGTGTCTGGGGTATTGGCGGTGACAGTCCGCAGGGGCCAGGCGGTAGGCACCGCCAGATGGGTGCCATACAGTGCCTGTGGTGACCGTGAGCTGGGTAGCGGTGCATACCAAACGCCATATACACATGTAGATATGGCTGAGACTATCGCGATCGTGTCTGGGGTATTGGCAGTGACAGTCCGCAGGGGCCAGGTGGTAGGCACCGCCATATGGGTGCCAAACAGTGCCTGTAGTGACCGTGAGCTGGGTAGCGGTGCATGCCAACTGCCATATACACATGTAGATATGGCTGAGACTACCGCGATTGTGTCTGGGGTATTGGCAGTGACAGTCCGCAGGGGCCAGGAGGTAGGCGCCGCCAGATGGGTGCCATACAGTGCCTGTAGTGACCGTCCGTGGACTTGCGGAGCAGGTTTGCTGCACATATGGAGTCATCCATCTCTATCCATAGCCCAACATGAACAGTGCCCAGTGTCTCCAACATTGAAGGACCCTCATGAGGCCAACATAACGAATGGGACATTTAACTCCATGTCACCTACACATGCCATATATGTGTATGTGATAAATTGCATTGACACATACACACGCACATGTCACATGTGATGTGTAAGGGCATGTAGACTGTACAGTTTTTGTGTTGCATAGCATATGTAGCTAATGGTCAATGTGTGTAGGTGCAATGTAACGCACCATGCTGTCTCATTGTGTGAACTAGGGGCATCATTGACTGTCACATTGTCTACTGCACATGCACACACGTGTTCACCACGCTCAGCCTGTGGTCAGTGTGTCCTTGATGTGTGCCATGTGCAACCAGTGTTGGGAGGTGTATCATGGACAGCAGCACGGTGTGCTAGGGTAGTATTGTAGTTTGACACATATGCTGGGGGTAATACTCACAGGTGTGCGCACACATGTGGTGCCATATCCCACTGTGCATGCCAATGAGCAGGAGGTGTGCACAGATCATTACTGTGGGTAAGGGGACAAGTGTACGAGTAGTGTGCCTGATGTGTACTGACTTGTGCAGTGCTCTGTTGGTTGATGGTGCAGCTGTAACATTTGGCAATGTGTCTGTAGAAATGTGAAATGTCCTGTACATCTCATGGTGTGTTTCATTGACATATGTGCACTTTCATCTGACCTAGGAGGAGGCCCAATATCCATCGTCCATTCACAGTGCTGGCTGACATGGAGAATGAAGAGATCATCCGCAAATTCAGGCTGGATAGAGTTTCCCTACAAAACCTATGTGCCATGTTGGAGCCCCACCTGCAGCCACGTCGCACATATCCAACAGCTTTCACTGCGACTTCAAAGGTGATGGCGTGCCTGCATTTCTTTGCGACAGGCTCATTCCAGCACACGGTAGCAAGCACAGGTGGGATGTCACAACCGATGTTCAGCATGGTGCTGAGGGATGTACTGTCAGCTATGATGAACTACAAGGACAGATACATTCAATTCCCCAGGGGGCCAGAGTTGGTGGCTGTGAAGGGAGATTTTTATGCCCTTGGACACATCCCCCATGTTGTTGGTGCCATTGATTGCACACATGTTGGGCTTGTGCCACCACAGGCATGTGAGCAAGTTTACAGAAATCGGAAGCATTACCACACAGTAAATGTTCAAGTGGTGTGCCGGGCAGACATGATCATCTCCCACGTGTGTGCCAGGTATCCCGGGTCAGCCCATGATTCGCACATCATGCGCAGCAGCATCGTCCCGCAGCTGATGGCCAATCTGCTTCTCCTCTAGGGTTCTTTTGGAGAAACTAGAAAACTTAAAGAAAAAACAAATTCGTACAGACCTTCACGCGCGCATGCTTACAGAATACCTCAAATCTAATACCATACCCCTTGGACTCCAAATACGCAACATTCCGGCCATCTTCACACAAGATCCTAAATTTCGCACCGGCTTCAGCCACCTTGCTACAACCTGCTCCAGACACTGGATGGTGTTGGGCATAGACACAGCCATAGAACACAGTCGCAAGGAACTAGAGGAAATCGCGGAACTCGAGAAACTCATCCTCTCTGACACAACCATCCCTGACGCAAAGGCTTTATTGGACAGAGTTAACAGTACCATTGCCACTTTCCACACCTTCGAGCAGAATAAAAAGATATCTAAAATACAAAGAGATATAAAAAACTATAACAAGGACACCACATATCCCTACCTACTTGAGACATTCTTCAACACACCATACCAACCACCGAGAAACAGAAACTGGGGCAGATACAGGAACAATCAAGCCATCACCTTCTCTGACTCTTCTAATACATCTATAGAGGACTCAGACCCCGGAGAAGGTCCTAGTACTGACCGACCACAGAACAGACCACAGCCCCCATCCTTACTACCCAGTGGTTTTTAGGAGGGAACCGCGGACGCGGTCGCGGACGAACAAGACCCAACTATCAGTACCAGTACGCGGGCGAACGACAAACCCGTCGCAAATACTATCAATGGGGCCCCGAATGATGTCCCTCCCCATCACCACAAAGGAAGCCGCACTAGCCCACATACCAACTAACATGGATGACACCAGTTTTCCCTCAATGGACATTGAGGTACATCAGCAACGAACCATAGATCAACTGCCCATCACTAAAAACAATTTGGATTTTTTGACAGACCAACAAACACCCAATACCTCATCCATCCCCATTTTCAACCTCTCCAGACATACCCTTTCCTCAGAAGAGATTTCACTCCTCAGCAAGGGCCTGTCCTTTGTCCCTACCGAACACAGTAACTTCTTTAAACTACAAGAGGATCTACTCCTTTTCTTCCGACGCATCCGTCTCAAACAATTCTTCTCTGACAAACCAGATGCTAACGCTCTTGCTGTAAGACAGTTTCACCCAGTCTCGACCTTTCTCCCTCCTGCATCCATGATGCCACCTGAAATCCTTGCCTTCGAGAGATTAGTTTTGCATGAGGTGAAGGAATTACAATCCCACTCTGAATTTGTTCCCTACAACATTTCCCTCAAAGAAAAACATGCCCTAGACAATTTACATGACAACAAACAGATTGTTATCAAACCCGCTGACAAGGGTGGTGGTATAGTGATCATGGACATGGACAACTATGACAACGAGATCATGCGCCAGTTGAACAACACCTCTCACTATCGACCTTTACCTGGAGATCCCCTCCCTGAAATTCGGAAACAAATACAATCTATCACTATGCTTGCCCTAGACTCTGCCATTATCACTAAAAAAGAATATGCCTTCCTGAACAACCCACACCCACGCATCCCAGTCATTTATACACTTCCCAAGGTCCATAAAAACACTACCAATCCCCCTGGACGACCTATAGTGTCCGGCTGTGGATCTATTTTGGAACCCTTGGGCAAATACATTGATTCCTTTCTCAAGGACTTTGTCCCACTTACCGATACCTTTGTGAGAGATAGCACACATCTCATCAATATCATTGAGGACACACCATTTGATGACAATAATGACCTCATGATAGGTCTAGATATCGAGGCATTATACACCAATATTCCCCACACTGATGGGCTCTCTGTCATTGAACAACTCCTTGATTCACGTCCTAAACCTGTTCGCATTCCCACTGTCTTCATTACTGACTTACTACACATCGCACTCACAAAAAACTATTTCCTCTATAAAGAAACATTTTATTTACAGATTAAAGGCGTGGCCATGGGGGCTTGCTTCGCCCCCAACTTTGCCATCCTCTATGTTCACCATCTCGAAACCACCCTGTTTCTATCTATACACAATCCATTTCTCAATAAAATTAACCTCTGGCGTCGCTACATCGACGATATTCTCCTACTCTGGCACGGCACACATGAAGACCTAGCATCCTTCATATACTGGCTCAATAATTGCCAAAACCACCTTAAATTTACATCTGATGTCAGAACCAATGACTTATCCTTCCTCGACCTTATTCTACATGCGGAGGATGGGATCATCGGTACCGCCCTCTACCGCAAACCAACTGAACGCAACACTCTCTTGATGTACTCAAGCTATCATCCCAGGGGCCTTAGGGATGGCTTACCCTATGGTCAATTCCTTCGGATCCGTAGAAATTGTAAATGGCGCAAAGACTACTTCAAGGAAGCTGCCATCCTTTCACAAAAATTGATCACTAGAGGCTATCCTAAACGCATTGTCTCCCGTGCATCTAAAAGGGCATGGTACTGTCACAGGGAGGTCCTACTCTCCCCTCACCCAAACGGACCAATTCACGCATCCCTTTTGTATCTACATACAGCCCCTCGAGCAACTTGGTCAACAGGGTCATAAAAAGAAACTGGCCAATACTACGGACCCTTACACCATTTAAAGAACCTCCTTTGTTCTCCTACAAAAGGGGTACGAACATTGCAGACAAACTGGTCCACGCCATCACCTGGCCTAAAGCTGACAAGAAGAATCAAACAGTTACCTCACTATGGGGATTACCACCGACCCTTGGCCATTACAAATGCCAATCCTGTATAGCATGCAATTTCACCTCCAACACAAAGGAATTTGTTCATGCAGGACATACCTACAAACTCAACAATTTCACCAACTGTCGCACAACTAATGTCATCTACGCTATACGTTGCCCTTGTGATCTACTGTACATAGGCCAAACAACCCAGATGGTTAAACAACGTATCCTCCAACACCAAAGCCGCATTAGATGTAATGTTGAAACAGCACCCCTGGTCAGCCATTACAGAGAAAAAAACCACTCCGCAACAGATTTGACCTGGCTGGTGATTGACCACCCCACGCTTCCACTCAGGGGTGGAAATCTCCAGTCATTATTGAACAAATGCGAATGTAGATGGATTGCACGCTGTAATTCTGTTGAAACTGGGCTCAACACCCTTGATGAATGGAACACGGTCATTACAGCCACATGAACCCTCCCCTCCCTCCCTTCCCCCCCTTTCTTGATTCAGGACCACCTCATTTAGCTTACATGGTGTTACCACTATACCGCTGTAACCCGCTGTCATTACTTGTTCACACCATGCATTATCTCTTGAATATGTTACCTTTGTATTTGTGCAATTCTTTTGCAGTTTTAATATAGTAATGGGCTTCCATTAGCCAAGTGGATTGATTTCAATTGCCGGTCTTACATTTTTTTCTTTTTATTGTTGTATATTGCCCTTGGACCGCCAATTTATGTCACCCATCCCATTAATTTATTTATTGTCACTGCACTCTGTATCCTTTCTCTACTGAACTGGCATTTTATGCCATCGTTACCAAATGCTAAATTATTGTGCTGATTTTTCTATTGTTTACTCCTTTCTGACATTTATTGTGTTTACGTTCTCCCTTCGCTAAATTAATGCCATGTGGTTATTTTGTTATATCCACCCACTGAAGACCGATTATTATGGCAATTGTCACGATTTCTTTTCATGTTTGATACATCCGTGTGCACCCTCGAACCTGGTACTCACGGAGCCTTTCTTTCCTTCACCTTATCTCCTTGGTCCCCCTGGGGCACCACACTGACGCTACCCCTTCCCTGTTCTAGTCTTCCCGCCCCTTGTGACCCCCGTCATGTGACCACTTTCCGGGTCCTTTTCTACCTCCCTCCCATTTACTCCGTTGGAAGTGGACGCTTTACTCGCCCTCCTCTGGCACGGTGATTCATTCCCCCCTCCATTGCGCTGCGGACACATTGGAGACCGCCCTGACTAAGTTTAACAATTAAGTAAGGGCTCTCCATACCCAGCCCGTACGTCCCCTGCGATCGTTTTTCTTGCGGTCAGGACGCTGACTTAACCCCTTGCCTCATACTTTGTTTCAGAATTATCCTCACCGCCCACCAACCGGGCTGATATTGGATTCCTTCCTCCCCCCCCCCTTACTTTGCCATCGCGCTTCTGGACCTACATCTTGGGTAACTATCCACTCATAATTAAACGCATTGTCTCCTTTCCTTTCCCTTCTCCCCCCCCGTTGCTCACGAACCGTTGCCCACTTTTCACTCCCTTTACCCCCCGCCTTTCCCACCAGACTTCACAAGCCACCCTGAAGAATTCGCAGATTGTGATCCCTCCGTGATGCCTCACGTCCACTTCGCTCTTTTTACTAGGTAATGTCTACTTTACCTCTTTCTATTTCTCCTTTTCTTCGCTCCCTTGTCCCCTCGGACCACTCATGTTTTGATCCATTCTCCCCTCTAATTTCTCATAGAGCACTACCGTCAAATTAATGACCATTGTCCTGATGATGACCTGCAATCATTCAGGTTGAAACGCCAGTCGACTATCCAGCCTAGAACACAGGCGTTATTGTGGTCAAATTTAATTTTCTGACTATCTTGTATATATAAACTGTATATATTCTGCAATTTTTGACCACCTTTAATTTAATTTACTTATTTTCGCCGTTCACGCTGTTTTTTGCACACTTATGTCACTGCGCCGTCCCCCTTCACTAGCACGCCCAGTGCTCACGTTGTGTGTCATGGTCATTGTATAATGATGTACTGTAGTGCTTATTAAACTACTTACGGAATTATAGTTTAATTTACTTCACTCTACTCTTACGTTGTGGTCTCCCTTCCCTTGTCCCCCTTTCTCTTTGTGATTTATTTCACTGTTTTAAATTGACCTCTTTTAATTATCCTCCAGTTGAGACATTGTTTTTTGTTGTAAACTGCGCCTGGTCTCACCTGGGCTAACGGGCCTTACTCCTGTTAATTTTTACTCTGTTATTGAGCAACCGCTGGGTTGCGAGAGTTTTTCTACTTTAATTCACACATTAAGGTGTTACATTATGTGTTAACTCACACATCATGTCCTCTAGGGAGACCCCAGCTTATACGGATGACTACATCCAACGCATCTTGAGTGGTCCTTCATTACTTTCACACACGTCCACACCCCTCGCAGCAGCCCCTAACTCCTCTAGGGTTCTTTTGGAGAAACTAGAAAACTTAAAGAAAAAACAAATTCGTACAGACCTTCACGCGCGCATGCTTACAGAATACCTCAAATCTAATACCATACCCCTTGGACTCCAAATACGCAACATTCCGGCCATCTTCACACAAGATCCTAAATTTCGCACCGGCTTCAGCCACCTTGCTACAACCTGCTCCAGACACTGGATGGTGTTGGGCATAGACACAGCCATAGAACACAGTCGCAAGGAACTAGAGGAAATCGCGGAACTCGAGAAACTCATCCTCTCTGACACAACCATCCCTGACGCAAAGGCTTTATTGGACAGAGTTAACAGTACCATTGCCACTTTCCACACCTTCGAGCAGAATAAAAAGATATCTAAAATACAAAGAGATATAAAAAACTATAACAAGGACACCACATATCCCTACCTACTTGAGACATTCTTCAACACACCATACCAACCACCGAGAAACAGAAACTGGGGCAGATACAGGAACAATCAAGCCATCACCTTCTCTGACTCTTCTAATACATCTATAGAGGACTCAGACCCCGGAGAAGGTCCTAGTACTGACCGACCACAGAACAGACCACAGCCCCCATCCTTACTACCCAGTGGTTTTTTAGGAGGGAACCGCGGACGCGGTCGCGGACGAACAAGACCCAACTATCAGTACCAGTACGCGGGCGAACGACAAACCCGTCGCAAATACTATCAATGGGGCCCCGAATGATGTCCCTCCCCATCACCACAAAGGAAGCCGCACTAGCCCACATACCAACTAACATGGATGACACCAGTTTTCCCTCAATGGACATTGAGGTACATCAGCAACGAACCATAGATCAACTGCCCATCACTAAAAACAATTTGGATTTTTTGACAGACCAACAAACACCCAATACCTCATCCATCCCCATTTTCAACCTCTCCAGACATACCCTTTCCTCAGAAGAGATTTCACTCCTCAGCAAGGGCCTGTCCTTTGTCCCTACCGAACACAGTAACTTCTTTAAACTACAAGAGGATCTACTCCTTTTCTTCCGACGCATCCGTCTCAAACAATTCTTCTCTGACAAACCAGATGCTAACGCTCTTGCTGTAAGACAGTTTCACCCAGTCTCGACCTTTCTCCCTCCTGCATCCATGATGCCACCTGAAATCCTTGCCTTCGAGAGATTAGTTTTGCATGAGGTGAAGGAATTACAATCCCACTCTGAATTTGTTCCCTACAACATTTCCCTCAAAGAAAAACATGCCCTAGACAATTTACATGACAACAAACAGATTGTTATCAAACCCGCTGACAAGGGTGGTGGTATAGTGATCATGGACATGGACAACTATGACAACGAGATCATGCGCCAGTTGAACAACACCTCTCACTATCGACCTTTACCTGGAGATCCCCTCCCTGAAATTCGGAAACAAATACAATCTATCACTATGCTTGCCCTAGACTCTGCCATTATCACTAAAAAAGAATATGCCTTCCTGAACAACCCACACCCACGCATCCCAGTCATTTATACACTTCCCAAGGTCCATAAAAACACTACCAATCCCCCTGGACGACCTATAGTGTCCGGCTGTGGATCTATTTTGGAACCCTTGGGCAAATACATTGATTCCTTTCTCAAGGACTTTGTCCCACTTACCGATACCTTTGTGAGAGATAGCACACATCTCATCAATATCATTGAGGACACACCATTTGATGACAATAATGACCTCATGATAGGTCTAGATATCGAGGCATTATACACCAATATTCCCCACACTGATGGGCTCTCTGTCATTGAACAACTCCTTGATTCACGTCCTAAACCTGTTCGCATTCCCACTGTCTTCATTACTGACTTACTACACATCGCACTCACAAAAAACTATTTCCTCTATAAAGAAACATTTTATTTACAGATTAAAGGCGTGGCCATGGGGGCTTGCTTCGCCCCCAACTTTGCCATCCTCTATGTTCACCATCTCGAAACCACCCTGTTTCTATCTATACACAATCCATTTCTCAATAAAATTAACCTCTGGCGTCGCTACATCGACGATATTCTCCTACTCTGGCACGGCACACATGAAGACCTAGCATCCTTCATATACTGGCTCAATAATTGCCAAAACCACCTTAAATTTACATCTGATGTCAGAACCAATGACTTATCCTTCCTCGACCTTATTCTACATGCGGAGGATGGGATCATCGGTACCGCCCTCTACCGCAAACCAACTGAACGCAACACTCTCTTGATGTACTCAAGCTATCATCCCAGGGGCCTTAGGGATGGCTTACCCTATGGTCAATTCCTTCGGATCCGTAGAAATTGTAAATGGCGCAAAGACTACTTCAAGGAAGCTGCCATCCTTTCACAAAAATTGATCACTAGAGGCTATCCTAAACGCATTGTCTCCCGTGCATCTAAAAGGGCATGGTACTGTCACAGGGAGGTCCTACTCTCCCCTCACCCAAACGGACCAATTCACGCATCCCTTTTGTATCTACATACAGCCCCTCGAGCAACTTGGTCAACAGGGTCATAAAAAGAAACTGGCCAATACTACGGACCCTTACACCATTTAAAGAACCTCCTTTGTTCTCCTACAAAAGGGGTACGAACATTGCAGACAAACTGGTCCACGCCATCACCTGGCCTAAAGCTGACAAGAAGAATCAAACAGTTACCTCACTATGGGGATTACCACCGACCCTTGGCCATTACAAATGCCAATCCTGTATAGCATGCAATTTCACCTCCAACACAAAGGAATTTGTTCATGCAGGACATACCTACAAACTCAACAATTTCACCAACTGTCGCACAACTAATGTCATCTACGCTATACGTTGCCCTTGTGATCTACTGTACATAGGCCAAACAACCCAGATGGTTAAACAACGTATCCTCCAACACCAAAGCCGCATTAGTTGTAATGTTGAAACAGCACCCCTGGTCAGCCATTACAGAGAAAAAACCACTCCGCAACAGATTTGACCTGGCTGGTGATTGACCACCCCACGCTTCCACTCAGGGGTGGAAATCTCCAGTCATTATTGAACAAATGCGAATGTAGATGGATTGCACGCTGTAATTCTGTTGAAACTGGGCTCAACACCCTTGATGAATGGAACACGGTCATTACAGCCACATGAACCCTCCCCTCCCTCCCTTCCCCCCTTTCTTGATTCAGGACCACCTCATTTAGCTTACATGGTGTTACCACTATACCGCTGTAACCCGCTGTCATTACTTGTTCACACCATGCATTATCTCTTGAATATGTTACCTTTGTATTTGTGCAATTCTTTTGCAGTTTTAATATAGTAATGGGCTTCCATTAGCCAAGTGGATTGATTTCAATTGCCGGTCTTACATTTTTTTCTTTTTATTGTTGTATATTGCCCTTGGACCGCCAATTTATGTCACCCATCCCATTAATTTATTTATTGTCACTGCACTCTGTATCCTTTCTCTACTGAACTGGCATTTTATGCCATCGTTACCAAATGCTAAATTATTGTGCTGATTTTTCTATTGTTTACTCCTTTCTGACATTTATTGTGTTTACGTTCTCCTTCGCTAAATTAATGCCATGTGGTTATTTTGTTATATCCACCCACTGAAGACCGATTATTATGGCAATTGTCACGATTTCTTTTCATGTTTGATACATCCGTGTGCACCCTCGAACCTGGTACTCACGGAGCCTTTCTTTCCTTCACCTTATCTCCTTGGTCCCCCTGGGGCACCACACTGACGCTACCCCTTCCCCGTTCTAGTCTTCCCGCCCCTTGTGACCCCCGTCATGTGACCACTTTCCGGGTCCTTTTCTACCTCCCTCCCATTTACTCCGTTGGAAGTGGACGCTTTACTCGCCCTCCTCTGGCACGGTGATTCATTCCCCCTCCATTGCGCTGCGGACACATTGGAGACCGCCCTGACTAAGTTTAACAATTAAGTAAGTGCTCTCCATACCCAGCCCGTACGTCCCCTGCGATCGTTTTTCTTGCGGTCAGGACGCTGACTTAACCCCTTGCCTCATACTTTGTTTCAGAATTATCCTCACCGCCCACCAACCGGGCTGATATTGGATTCCTTCCTCCCCCCCTTACTTTGCCATCGCGCTTCTGGACCTACATCTTGGGTAACTATCCACTCATAATTAAACGCATTGTCTCCATTCCTTTCCCTTCTCCCCCCGTTGCTCACGAACCGTTGCCCACTTTTCACTCCCTTTACCCCCCGCCTTTCCCACCAGACTTCACAAGCCACCCTGAAGAATTCGCAGATTGTGATCCCTCCGTGATGCCTCACGTCCACTTCGCTCTTTTTACTAGGTAATGTCTACTTTACCTCTTTCTATTTCTCCTTTTCTTCGCTCCCTTGTCCCCTCGGACCACTCATGTTTTGATCCATTCTCCCCTCTAATTTCTCATAGAGCACTACCGTCAAATTAATGACCATTGTCCTGATGATGACCTGCAATCATTCAGGTTGAAACGCCGTCGACTATCCAGCCTAGAACACAGGCGTTATTGTGGTCAAATTTAATTTTCTGACTATCTTGTATATATAAACTGTATATATTCTGCAATTTTTGACCACCTTTAATTTAATTTACTTATTTTCGCCGTTCACGCTGTTTTTTGCACACTTATGTCACTGCGCCGTCCCCCTTCACTAGCACGCCCAGTGCTCACGTTGTGTGTCATGGTCATTGTATAATGATGTACTGTAGTGCTTATTAAACTACTTACGGAATTATAGTTTAATTTACTTCACTCTACTCTTACGTTGTGGTCTCCCTTCCCTTGTCCCCCTTTCTCTTTGTGATTTATTTCACTGTTTTAAATTGACCTCTTTTAATTATCCTCCAGTTGAGACATTGTTTTTTGTTGCAATCTGCTTCATGAGCATGCATGGCTTGTGGGTGAGTATGCATAGTGGAGTAGCATGGTGTGTGTGTGACATGCTGTCCTGTGGCATTGTGGAACATCAAGGTTAATCTGTGTTTCTCACACCCAGGTGACTCTGCATATCCTAACCGTCCGTGGTTGCTGAGCCCACTGCGGAATCCTGTGACAGCAGCTGATGTGCGATATAATGATGCCCATGGGAGGACACGGCGTGTAATAGAGCGTACATTTGGTCTCCTAAAGTCACGATTTTGCTGCCTGGACCGTACCGGAGGTGCCCTGATGTACTCACCAAGGAAGGTGTGTCAGATAGTCGTGGCATGCTGCATGCTCCACAACCTGGCCATTCGCAAGGCAATACCCCTGATCCTGGATGATGATGAGCAGCCAAGGCCCCCGCCTGCAAACCAACCCGGGTCCAGTGATGAGGACAGTGGAGAGGAGGAAGGTGTCGACATGCGTCAACAGCTCATCAACCGCTACTTCACTTGAAGGTGAGTGACGATGTAGGAGGGACACATGGTCTGATGGTGTTGCAGTTGCTGTGAGGGTGTATGTGAGCTTGGTGACTGCAGCCTTATTTTCACTCCTTGCTGGTTGGCAATGTTTGTGGGATAGGGTAGTTTGACACAGATACAGGATGTCTCCATGGCGACTGTTGCTCTGTGTAATGTGTGAAGATTGGAGTACCTTGTTGACAAGTGTTGTGTGATGTGTGTGATGCCACACCAAAACAAGTGACTCTTGTTCTAATGTTTTTCCTAGGTCCCTTCAGCCTCTCCTTGCCTACCTACATTCCATTTCCTGGGACATTTACATCACGGTGAAGGTTGCACATCCTGTATTAAAGACGGAGCAGACACAACAACATGTGTGTAAGGTGTATTTATTTACAATTGTGACATGTGAGGGTCGAGAAAATGTACATGGGGGAATTTGAAGAAATGAGTTGACGGTCATGGTAGATGAGATAATTGAGTAGTCACCACAGTGATGTGGAGACCCAGTCCAACAGACAGATGCCATTCACATGGCAGTGTGGGGAAGGATAGTCCAAAAGGTAAATGCAGTGGTGCAGTGGTCTGCCATCATGGCTGGCTCCGGGACTTGCCTTTGGCAGGTGCTTTGGCACGTGATGCCTCCTGGCCTTCCCTTGGACGACCCCTTTTGCGCTTGACTGGAGGGGCCTGTGCTGCAGGGGCAGTGGTGTCTGAGGACTCACCCCCCTCTGTGGACGCAGGGGAGGATGACGAACTGTCATCCTGCTGCCCATCAGGGGGAGGCGGAGATGTTGAATGTTGCGCTGGCCTGTCCCTCATAATCGCCACTTGCTGCCCAAAGAGGTCCACAATTTGTCCCATGCGGGTGTCCATGGACCTCATCAGCAGGAGGAGCTCCCGAGAATCTTCCTCAGACCGGCCCATTCGTCCCTGGGCCTGTTCGTATGCCCCAAGGACTCTGTTGATGTGGGACAGGGCTTCCGTCCCAGGCTCAGTTCCCCTCTGCATGACCCTGCCCCTCCCACCTACACTGCTGCCACGGGCCTGTTGGCACCCCTGCTCTGCTGCATCCTCTCCCTGGCCTCCTCAGTAGATGTTGTGGGGTGCTCATCACCTGATTCAGGGAGGGTGTTGCGGGCAGCGGTGGTGGTGGTGGTAGTGGTTGCCACACAGGCCTTGACAACAGCTGTCTGGGGGAGGTCATGGGTTGCAGCAGATGTGGTTGTGGGGACAATGGGTGCCTGGGCCTGGTTGCGGCCTGCCACAACAGATGTGCTGGCTTGGGGCTCCTCATCCAAGGAATCCAGGGAGTCTTCATCCAGTAGTCTCTGTTCCGGGGTGGGAGACTGGCTCTGCAGGTTGGTGGTGTCGTCCTCTGCAGTGAGTTCTTGGTCACCTGTGGGTCAGATGAGAAATGGTCATTGTGTTGCAACCAGCAAAGCTTCTGTTCGCACTGTTACATCAACTGTTTGTACATCCAGCAGTTGTTCACTGATCTAATTTGCAGTTACCGACATCCAGTGATGCTTTACAAGCTGTTGAGGTACATGCATTACTCGTCCATATTGGGAGTTGGCAAGACATGACATGCACAATTTACATTTTTTACATTGAAAGGTTCATGTTGGCATCTAGTGAGTGTTTAATCATATGTGATACTGTTACGCATGTATGTCACTTGTTGTGCCCTTGCAGCCGTTTTCTCTGCACATTGGGGGAACATTGTAGTTGCATCCATACCTTTGGCATGTGGTGTACATATCTGTAGTTGCACTTCCAGCCATGCTTTCTTTGCTTTCATTTGGTCCTTGCTGGTCTGGACCCCTGCCATTTTCAGATGGCATGCAGTGGTGTGCAGGGTTGTGCACTGAGTTACATCTACATGTGGATCTGAATGTCACACTTTGGTTGCTGTCATGGTTTCATTTGCTTAGGTGTGTGCACACTATAGTGGCCAATGCTATCTGGGTGTGCAGTTGTGCAATGTGAGGCCTGGTGTCCTATGCCACCATGCTTGTCGTGAGGCATATCTGGCTGCATGTAGTGGCTGGTGATATGTTCTGTTTGCTGTTTTGTGCTTGTATTTGTAAGACCTCTCTGTGTGTGTGTGAGGAAGGCTTCCATCTTGGTCCAGTGTGGGACAAGTCAGCATGATATGTCTACCTACCAGTGATTTGGAAGTGGACATTGCAATGACTGACACATGCATCTTAGTGCGAGGGTGTTATCAGTCTTGGGGGCTGGAGCTCATGTGGGCTTGTGTGAGTTGTTGTGCAAGCTTCCCACCCCCACACACCCCGACCTGTGAGATGCGGTTATCTACCTGTTAGTTGAGTGGGTGGCATACAATGCCTGCCACATGATTCTGATTGGGGGTGGAGTGGCCCATCCTACTCAGGGGTGGGACAGCATGCATAGTGGGATTTGTGGGACAATTTGCCAACACCACAACACCATCTCCGTGTGAAGATGGCTTCCTACCGGATGAGGTGAAGGTGAGCAATGACATGGCTATGTGACTTAAGAGTCATTCTTGGGAGGAACGTGCCTGTGGTGAGCAGAAGGTGTGTGTGGGTTTCAGTACCCAAAATTTTCACATCACATTAGGGCATGGGGTGTGGCCCCACCATCACTGTTGTCCCAACTACCTGGGTGTGGGGTTCACTCCCCCAACATTTTCAGGCAAAATAGGGCATGGGGTATAGGCTCCTATCACTGTGGTGACATACAGCAGGTTGAACATCTCACCCAGCAAACATTTCCACACTATCATGGTTTCATGGGATTTGTGGACCTGAGAACATGATCAAAGTACTGGTGATGCAGTTGTTCCGGGGCATCCATACACTTACATCTTGTCATCAACAGAGGTGTGTTTGTAAGATACAGTCATCCATGTGCAGACAATGTGTGCTTTTGGGGCCACACTATACCAGCACTGTTCAGACAGACAGTGTGAGATGTGACCATTGTCAATGCATACACATATTGCTGGTCCCAAGCAGACACATTTGTGCATTTTAGTCAGACAAGGTACTCTTGTTATGCAATTCAGTGCAGCACTGTGGCAGCTGGGTCTGTTGCAAGACAGTTGGGATGTGCATAGTTTAGCAGTGTGAGTCCCAGGTCCATTGGAGTTTTTTGGTAATCTGCACTTCGACTGTTTACTTTGCAACACTGTTGTATGACATGGGTGATTAGCACATTGACAACCAACCTGCCAGACACTGCTGCAGGGAAGCATGATAGGTGTTAGTGTTGCAATGTGTGATGTCTGGCACAGTAGACACAATGTGGGAAATTTTTGCAGTGAGACTTGTGCATGCTGAGTACAATACGACTGTTTAGCATAATTTGTGTAGGTGACTGTGGACAAAGTGGTATGGTGTGATGTGCGGGGGAACAAACGTAACATGCCTATGAGTGGGACAAGTGCTCCATCATGCTGATCTGTTGAAGAAGTGGGCCTGTTGTGGGTTGTACTGCAGTGTCACCAATTCCACACACCACTCCCAGTTGAAATGGTTACCTACCAGTAAGTTTGAGGAGTCACATTCAATATCGGCCACATGGTTGTGGTTGTGGGGAGTGCTCCATCTTGTGCAGCTGTAGGACAAGGGGGCCTGGTGGGAGTTGTAGTGCAGACTTCCAAAGCACACACACACCTCCCTGTGAGGATGGCTACCTACCTGCTGGGTTATGGTGAGCAATGCAATGGCTGCCACATGGGGGGGTTCAGGGCTCCATCTTGCACATCTGTAGGACAAGGGGGCCTGGTGGGAGTTGTTGTGCAGACTTCCAAAGCACACACACACCTCCCTGTGAGGATGGCTACCTACCTGTTGGGTTAAGGTGAGCAATGCAATGGCCGTCACATGGGGGGAGGTCAGGGCTCCATCTTGCGCATCTGTAGGACAAGGGGGCCTGGTGGGAGAGTTGTAGTGCTGGCAGCATGTAAACATGTACCCATGGTGATGTTTGTAGCTACCTTTGAGGTGAACCTGAGGGACTGTTGGATTAATGTGTGAGAGATGTGTTGATGACAGTGTGGTGCTCATGACTGCATTTGTACCTGGGAGGTATAGCTTAGTAGTGGTGCAAGACAGTACATGTCAGTGTGCTGTTAGGCATTTGTTTGTACTTACCAGCCTCCACTCCCCTGGGTATTCCTGTGAGACTCTCTGGATGCAGTATGCCAAGCACCTTCTCCTCCCATTCGGTGAATGTCTTGAGTGGAACGGGAGGGCCACTGCCTGTCCTGTTAGCCAGCTCATGGTTCTTGGCTCTCTTTTTCTTGACCACTGCCTTCAGATCATGCCAGCGCCTCATAATTTAATTTCTATTGCGTGGCACGGTCCCTACTGCATTTATCTTATCTACTATCCTTCTCCACATTAGCGTTCTTGTGGCTACTGGTGTCTGTTGTACCAGGTTACCAAACAATTGGGGTTCTACCCTGATTATCTCATCTACCAGGACCCTCAACTCACTGTCAGTGAATTTGGGCATTTTCTGTGGTGACATGGTGTGTGATGTGCCAAGGTGTTTGAGGTGCAAGTGTTGAGGTGGTGGTGGTGGTGATGTGTATGGTGTGTGATGTGCAAAGGGGTTAGAGGTGCAGGTGTAGAAGTGGTGGTGGTGGTGGTGATGTGTGTGTGTGTTGTGCAGATTTGCCTCTCCTGTCAGCTGTGGTGGATGTCCCTTCAGACAAAGGATTGTGGTCTGGTAGGGGGCTGGATTTATACTGGGCTATGTGGGTGTGTCAGGATGGGGTATTGGTTGCAGGTGTGGTGTGTGTGTTGTCCTGGGATTTGTAGTTTTGGAGTTGACCATGGGGGTGTGTCTTTGGGCTGTGTTAGGTGTTTTTGGGTGCATGACTTGTTTGCTTGATGCACTTTGTGGGCATGTTGTGTGTATTTTTTCCGACCGCCATTTTTTTCACGGAGCGTACGCAGCGGTGGCTATGCTACGGCGCTTCCGCGGGCTCTCTCATTTCTCACTATTGTCGACTGCGGCGGTCGTAAACAGCGCTCTGCACCGCAGTCATGTCGGGGATATCATAATTTCCATGGCGGTGTCTCCGCTGTGGTTTGTGCTCTTTCCGCAGCGGTTCCGAATGCCGCAGACGGGTTTCGGGCTTCTCCGCACGGGACGGGCGGTTTCTCGGGTCTCATTTCCGCCGCAGTTGGATTTTTTCCACCGAGGATCCTAATCTAGCCGTCGGTTTTCCCGCGGTAGCGGCGGGCGATGAGTTTCCGCTACCATGGCAGTCGGGTAGCTTTTCCGACCGCCATCGTAAAGACCCCCTTAGTTTTCCCTAGAATCCTGCTCAGGACCAAAGAAATGAAACTCCACATCATCACAACCCTTCTCTATGTCTGCTACTGTACCACGCAAAAGTGCTCTATTCATTTCTCCTAAACATAAAACAGGAGTTTTCACATAGTGCAGCCCCCTAACTAAAGTTTGCATTGTTGAGTGGTATACAGCTAACATCCTGAAATGATGAAAGGTGCTTTGGCACACTTTCTTTGATAAACAAGCTAGTGAGTGTCATGGCAAAGAAATTTGTATGCTTTCTAATGGATCACTGATACAACATCGACTCTCATAACATCGAACTGCAGAATTATCGACTCAACAATAGCGTAAACAAAAATATCGACACACAATACACAAAATAGAAATAACACTAATATCGAAAAAAATATATCATTTAGAGAAATCTTGATGACAAAAATATCGACGACAAAAATATACACTAAAATATCGATAAGATTAAAATAAAATGAAACACATCACAAAATATCGATACAAACAATATCGACAACACAAACATCGATAAAATTAATTTTCTCTATATCGAAAAAAAATGTAAGCATAAAAACATATTATTTACGATAATAAAATAAAATAACACATAACAATTATTATAAATAAACAATACAATAAATAATGAATTAACCACGTTAATTTAAACAAATAAATTAAATATACAAAAACAAATTAATAAACAAACAATATTATATAAAAAATAAATTAAAAGTAATGAACATAAACAAACATAATTATATATAATGAAGAAAAAATATAAAACATTTATCTACAGATAAATTTAAATAACAACAATAAACAATATAAAAACAAACAATAAATAAACATAATAAACATCAAATAAATTACAAAGTAACAGCTAAAAATTCAAAAAAGCTATCTAAAGTAAATTATTTAAAAGAACTAAACTGAATAAAATAACAAAACATAGCTAACAAATGTTCTTTTATTTTTAACGGACTCTACAAAAAATTGACAAAACCAGAACATCAACTAAGGACAATCCATCAACTAAAAAGAGTAAGTATATTTATTTAATTACAAATAAATCAAAATAAATACTTAATAATATAAAATATGAAATAAACTAAAATTACAACGTAATGTTTTATTTTTCACAGAGTATAATTAACAACAACTCCATCCAAAACCCCCAAAACAAACATTACATTTAAAAAGAAAACCAAAATCAAAATAATAGAAATTTATAATACAAAGTAAGTATATAAAATAACCAGCAATTAGACCTAACCAGTAAAAAGATAAATGTAATAAAAACGAATTATTACTAACAAATACTTTTCTCTTAACAGCTTCTACAAAATTCAACAAAAAACAACATCAACGAAAGAAACTTCACCAACTGCATTCAGTAAGTATTTTGATTTCTCCAATAAAATAAATAGACTAAAAAAGCGAAACAAACAAATAAATTAAAATTAGAACCTTCTATTTTATATTTCACAGATTACAGTTTACTAAAAGTACACCTTAAAGCAACAAAGCAAAAATTAATTTTGAAAACAGAAACAAAAACAACATTACAGAAAAAGATAAAATTAAGTATATAAATTAACCAACAAATACAACAAACTAATTAACAAAATTAAAATAAATTAAAAAAATATATAACTAACAAATATTTTTCTCTTGCCAGCTTCTGCAAATTACAACCTACATCAAAATCACCGAAAAAAACATCAACGAAAAATAGTAAGTATTTATTTTTATCAACTAAACACTTAAAAAAATAACATTTTGCTTTCATACCAACTGAAAAAAACAAGTGAATAAACATCAACAACAGAAAGAAAATCCATCAAGAAAATAAAATCAAAATACATGTAAGTTTCTTGCAAACATATTAATTATATACAATGTTTATTGTTCAAAATAGTATAATTAATAAATATATATACATATATTCACAGATTAACCAAGAAATGGCAGAGGGAGCAAAATTCATTACTTCACAAAAAGGAAAACTACTTCTCTGCTACATGGAATACATGTATACCCAAGAGAAAATGAGTGGAAACAAAACACATTGGAAATGAAGTATATATTACTCTAACTCTTGTTATGGTAGAGCCACTACAATAGAAACCAATGTGGTAAATGCAAAATAACATAACCATCCCCCAAATGTAACTGAAATTGAAGTTAGAGATGCTCTCAAGACAATAAGAGAAGCAAGTACCAGCTCACAACAAACAAATACCCAAATACTTAAAAATGTGTTAACTAGGGTACCTGAGCATGTTACAGTACAACTACCGTCTATCCCCACTCTGAAGAGATTAATTTCCCAAACTAAAAGAGTTACAGCTCAAGCACGACCTACCCCTCAAACATTTGCTGAAATACAATTATTACCTGAATATACCATCACTCACAAAGATGAAAAATTCCTTCGCCATGATAACAAAAATCATGAAAAACGAATTCTCATCTTTGCAACAAATACCAACTTACAAAAACTTAAAATCTGCGACACGTGGATGATGGATGGCACATTAAAAGTTTTCCCCAAGCCTTTTTATCAATTATACATAATCCACGGTGAATATGAAAATACTAACATACCCTTCCTATACGCACTACTCCCTAAGAAACAGAACACCAGATACATAGAGCTACTAACAATAGTAAATACACCGATAACTACTTTCCGCAGATTCATCATTGATTTTGAGCAATCAATCATTCAATCAATTTTAAAATTATACCCACACACTGCAATACAAGGTTGCTGCTACCACTTTAACCAAAGTATCTGGAGGCACCAACAAAAATCTACTTTACGTGTAGATTACGCCACCAATTGCAACTTCGCTTACCAAATAAAAAAATGAATAGCCCTGGCCTATGTATCAACAACTGAAGTAGCAAACCATTACAAACTACATCTTGAAAGCCCCTTCTATCAGGCAAATGAAACAAAATTAACTCCCTTCCTAGACTACTTCGAAGGTACTTGGGTGAGAAGGTTACATAGATCAGGGCACTGTAGGCAACCCAAATTCCAAATACCTTGTTGGAACGTATATGATAGTACTGTACCTCAAAAAGCAAAAACAAACAATGCAGTGGAAGGCTGGCACAATGCCTTCACAAATGGAAGAGGACAACGAACCCTACATAAACTTATAGAAGCTATTAAAAAAGAACAAAGCTATCAAGAGCTCAGACTAGAACAATCCTTAACCAAAATCGTCCCTAAACTAAGTAAACTAACTAAAACTATGGGGTCGATTCCGATCTCGGCCGGAAGCGCACCTAACAGTATTCGTCCGGAAAAAAACCAAGCCGAACGCGTGTTTCCCGACCGATTCGAACAGTCGTCCGAACGAACAAGTAGGATGCGCATAACAGCCCAGATTCCAAGCGAGCCGTACTCACCAATTCCAGCTCCTGGTCCCCGCCCGAGCCGGATCCGTAAACGCCGAATCGAGCCGCACGGAAGCAAATACACAGCACCTTCCGGCCGGACGAGTACGATGCGCCTTCCGTACGTGCCGAACCCGTCGCTACGTCCGGCACGTTTGAGCATCCGGGAGAGCTGTTCATAAGCTCCGATTCGCGCCACAAGATGATCCACGGCGACGAGACGAACAAGCCAGCGACGAGTACGAGTCGAAGCCACGAGAAACCCGAACGAGACGAACCAACCATGAATCCCATCGCGCAGGCCCTACCAATACTCTACATCTATTACCGGGACCGGTACGGACGCGTACGACGCAGACGGTAAGTCAAACACCCACAACACAAACAAACAACACGTACCCGAAATATGTCACACACACATAGGGATGCAGAAATAACGTACACTAGCAACAGCAGAACCATAGGGGCGGGATGGCTATCACCAATGCCATACACACCCATAGGGGGATGGATGCCTACCACCAACACCACCCCTACTCATGGGGGCCTGGATGCCTGTCATTACTACCATCCCCACTCATAGGGGGATGGATGCCTACCACTACCACCACCCCTACTCATGGGGGCCTGGATGCCTAGCACTACTACCATCCCCACTCATAGGGGGATGGATGCCTGCCACTACTACCATCCCCACTCATAGGGGGATGGATACCTACCACTACCACCACCCCTACTCATGGGGGCCTGGATGCCTGTCACTACTACCATCCCCACTCATAGGGGGATGGATGCCTGCCACTACTACCATCCCCACTCATAGGGGGATGGATGCCTGCCACTACTACCATCCCCACTCATAGGGTGATGGATGCCTACCACTACCACCACCCCTACTCATGGAGGCCTGGATGCCTGTCACTACTACCATTCCCACTCATAGGGGGATGGATGCCTGCCACCACTACCATCCCCACTCATAGGGGGATGGATGCCTACCACTACCACCACCCCTACTCATGGGGGCCTGGATGCCTGTCACTACTACCACCCCCACTCATAGGGGGATGGATGCCTGCCACTACTACCATCCCCACTCATAGGGGGATGGATGCCTGCCACTACTACCATCCCCACTCATAGGGGGATGGATGCCTACCACTACCACCACCCCTACTCATGGGGGCCTGGATGCCTGTCACTACTACCATCCCCACTCATAGGGGGATGGATGCCTGCCACCACTACCATCCCCACTCATAGGGGGATGGATGCCTACCACTACCACCACCCCTACTCATGGGGGCCTGGATGCCTGTCACTACTACCATCCCCACTCATAGGGGGATGGATGCCTACCACTACCACCACCCCTACTCATGGGGGCCTGGATGCCTGTCACTACTACCATCCCCACCCATAGGGGGATGGATGCCTGTCACTACTACCATCCCCAATCATAGGGGGATGGATGCCTGCCACTACTACCATCCCCACTCATAGGGGGATGGATGCCTACCACTACCACCACCCCTACTCATGGGGGCCTGGATGCCTGTCACTACTACCATCCCCACTCATAGGGGGATGGATGCCTGCCACTACTACCATCCCCACTCATAGGGGGATGGATGCCTGCCACTACCACCACCCCTACTCATGGGGGCCTGGATGCCTACCACCCACACAACCCCTACTCATAGGACGGGTAATGCATGACACAACCAGCATACTCCAACATAAGGAATGTCTGAAAAATACATCCCCCCAACACTATGACAAGCGTGTGTAGTCTGTGTCAAATGCCTACAACACTGAACATGACATTGAACATACAATGTGACCCCCTATCACGTGTCACACATAAATGTGTGTGGCCTCCACAATGCAAGCAGACCATGACCACTGTGGCAATGGGGTCTAACACCCCATCATCACAGTGACCAAAAGGTAAGTGTGGGGTCCATAGCTGAAGCACATTTTGAACATTGTAGCAATGGGGTCTAAAGCCCCATCACCACAGTGACCAAAATGTAAGTGTTGTCATGGGAAAAGCTGCAACTGCCAAACAGCATGGATGATTCCTGGTCACACAACAACAAACACATCAGTGGCATAGTAGTGCTTGTGTCCCATAGCAACATAGATTGGGTGAGGCAAACAGTGCAGTGCCAATAAAACATAGCTTTGGCCATGTGCAGACAAACATCACCCATGGGGGCTCACATTGTCAACATTCACGAATAAGACAATGACAGAAGTGACCATCATAATGCAGACACACATATCTGCACCAATGGACACACAAATGTAGATATCCTTTGGAGACTGTAGATGTGAGGTGAACAAATACCATACCATGGCAGCAATGGGACATACAAACCATGATCATTGTGCTGACTGATGACCTAGGAGTCCCAGGGACAGCAGGGGAAAGCCACCAAACAACATATAGCCAATGGCACACTAAAGAAATGCCAATGCAGTGGTGCAAATGCACAAACACAAACAGGCAGACTCACACTGCATATCAAACACAACAGGTGATGGGTGGGTGTGCCAGTGTCCCCAGGCAACCACACAACACATGAGGAGGCCTGAATCCCTATTACACAGATGTCAATACAGTGCCACACAAAAGTAACTCATGGATCGGATTCCCCTATGTGGGCAATCAGGCATTGTTAGATGAGAGGGAGCCCAAATTACACATGTCACACAAGCTTGTAGGAACAGCAACTAACACAGCAAGAGACAGACCCACCACAGCACTACCCCCAGGGACCCCACTGGCCTGCATGATAATCCCACTGTGATGACAAAGGTAGAAGTCGTTCACACTGTGAACCACAGTCATGTGTCCTGAGCAACAAACTACCATCACACCCACACAAGCACAAATCAATCAGCACAGCCTGTCAGCCAAGGCCAACATGGAGTTAGGTGTCTAGCAGTGCAACAACTCTCATTTGCACACACTCAACACCACACACCTTGATCTCCACCAATGTGCAGCAGTGAAGCTCACATGGACTGGTGACATTGCACATGCACCCATGACAATCCCAGGGGTGGTGGGGGGAACTAAGGTGGAGATACCATCACACATGGCCAGTCAACAAGACTCGTGAATGTCTGACACACTGCACAGTACACTGTACATGGGCATGACTTCAAATCCACACCAACCAATGGGATCCCGGCCACAGTCACACACCAATGAAGAAGCCAAGGTCACCCACAAAGAACACACATAGACAACTTCCAACATTGCAGCTCTGACCCTGAGAAGTGGCAGCAGTCACACACACAACGTGTCACAATCACTGAAAGCTAACACAAACTGTAAATTACATGACTTGTGTAACCAACAAGTGCCAAGGGGAATCCTGACTGTGTCTCATCTGCGTTTGCCCACAAACTCAGCCCTGACAGCAAAAACACCTATGGGTGACACCCTGATGACCAGTAATGTGCCATGCACCCACATCACAGAGAACCCAGGGCGAAGGTTTGGGGGGAACATTGCTCAACTCAGCAAGCATCACAAACAGGAACATCACTAGGGACCCCAGCCTGTGTAGCAAAATGGAAGTGAACACACACAGACATGCTCACACAACACACACCTTGGGCTCAGGCAATGTCACGGAATTACACACTGCCATGAGGGGACTCCACTCCTGTGTAAGGAAAGCTGTGCCATACGTTGTCTCTGCAGGGCTCTATCATGTCAGCAGACACTTGGTCACTCAGTCAACAATTAGCACAAAATGAAGGCCCTCGTCACATCAGCCTGGTCATGGCAGTGTCACCGAAATCATCTGCACAGATCAAATACACATGTATAGCAAGTTGCACTGATACCACAGATGAGTCCTTCCCCATTGATGCCCAAACTTGCATGTCCAGTGGAGATGGTCACACGGTCAGGGAAATAGACAAATTGAACAATGGCAAGCACATCTGATGTGCAGGGGTGTAAGCCACAGATGTGATATTGCAAAAACATGTAGGGAATCCCATAGGCAAATATTGAAAACATGACACCCTCATATTGCTGCAAAGGATGACATGGCTACACACCAGGATAGGACACATTCCCCCTGGACCACATGGGGTCCTGCACAGTAACACTTCATTTACCTGATATCAAAAATCACCATCACTGCAGCAAAGGCGTGGTTAGCATCAACAACATCATGTACATCTGAAGCAAAACCCCTAGAGAACTGAAAGTAGCTTTATTCAGCATATGTGAGTCAAAAATAGAAAGTCCTGACAAAACACAAAGGCCAATGGTCAGTCCATCACTAAAGTCCAAACAGGGTGACAGTGGCAGATGTCACCCTTTGCTTGCTTGCACTGCTACGGACCAGGGACATTCCCCTCGGAGGGGCATACGGGGGCAGGCCAGGCACCGCAGGGACAGGATCAGGGCTCACCAGAAGGAGGCAGGGAAGGGGTGGCTGGTGCTGGAGAGTCACTGACAACTGCAGTGGAGGTGTCTGACATGGTGTGTGCCGGCACAACTGGGGGGCATGAGTCAGATGGTGTGGGTGCCGGCACAACTCCAGTGGGCTGGCCAGATGGAGTGGACAGGTTCCCCATTGTAGTGCCCAAGTCAGACGGGGTGGTAGTGGACTCCACTGCAGTGCCCATTTCCAGGGGAGTAGAATGGGGTTCATGTAAGGTGGGCAGGACAGAGGGGGAGGACACGGTCTCCACACCAGTGGCACAAACATGTGCAGCGGGGGTGTGGGGCTGGAAGAGCAAGTGGTAGGTGGAGAAGGCCGCATCATTTTGGGGATGGTGTATCTGTGGGTGGGGGAACCTGGGGCAGGGTGTGGTGGGGGAACCTGTGTTGTGGGGGCCTGAGGGATGGAGGAAGGAGACTGTGTGGTTGACCTGCAAGGCAGTGGTGGGGTCTTGCTCTTCCGGGCCCGGGGGGACTTGCGGGTGGGGGCCTCAGTTTGTCTGCGCCTGGGGGAGGGTGTCCGGGGGTGAGGGGCACTCCCCTCTGTGTGGGTGGACTTCCTCTTCCCCCTGTATGCTGGATCAGCGGGATCGGAGGGGAAGAGGCTGAGGTCACAGAGGAAGAGCTGCTTATTAGGTGGGGTTGCAGGTGAGGCAAGGGAAGGGGTCTTGGAGGGAGAGGATTTAGAGGACTGCGGAGTGACTGTGGATGCCTGTGTGTGTCTGTTCCCCATCCCCTGTGGGTGTGGTATCAGTCCCCTGAGGATGCTTGCGTGCACGTTTTGCCTTTGTTTTGGGTGTTTCTGTGCTGCTCGTGTCTGTGTGTTTGGGTGTTTGTGCAGGTGTGCATGTGCTTGGGACAGGTAGGGTGCCAGGAAGTGTGGATGGGGCAGAGGTAGGAGGGGTGAGGGACTGTTGGAGGAGGGACACTGCTGCCGTCAGGGAGGAGTCCATGGACTTATTGCTCCTCTGTAGGGCAGACATGCCCGTCAAGATGCCCTCCATGAATGACACCAGCTGTGTCAACAGAGTGGTGTGTGTATGGAGGACACTCAGCATTGCTGTCTGCCCTACATGGAGCTGGCAAAGTAGGTACACAGACTCCTCACTCAGGGCAGCAGGGGACACAGGGGCAGGGGGTGCGGTGCCTGGCACGAAGGAGACACGCTCCCGAACACGGGAGCCTCCATGGACCTCTGGAATGGGAGCCAATGGGAGGGCGGTGGTGGTGGTGGTGGCGGGGCCAGCCATACTAGCTGGGGTGTGGTGGCTGCTGACACCCGCCTCCACAAGGGAGTCATCATCCGAGCTGCTGTGGTCCTCAGCTGAGGTGGATGGTGCTGAGGACTCCTCGGTGTGGCTCCCCTCGCCCTCCGTGCCACTGGGTCCCTCTGAATACTCATCGGCTGCTGACCCAGTCTGGCTCTGCAGCTCATCCTGGTCCGTGGAGCTGTCCCCTCCTGTGGCCGTGGATGTATCTGCAAACAATTAGGGAAACAGACAAGCATCAGTCACCTGCACTGACCACACACACCACAGTAAGTACAGCACATTACAGAGCAAGCCCTGGCATCCTTAGTTGAACATTGCCAAAAGTGCTCACACAGATTAGGAGAAGCCAATTGTCAGTCTGATGGTCAACCATGGCACTCACACCCCTCCTGCCCTTGCACCCATCTGTCTGGTGCCTGTCGGATGGTAATACCCCAGTGTGGACACATGCACCACCTACACAGTTGTTGGACATTGCAGAGAACACAGTGAAGTATGTGAACATGCACACATCACACCTCTTGCCACTGAGTCAGTACAGGTGTCCGGATAAAGGGATGGCCAGAGTCTAATTAGAAATGCATGTGATGCATGCCAGCACCAGACACCATGATGCACCCATGTCCGGATAGTCAATGCCACAATGGGGTGCATGTTGCACATGTCACTCCCCTGCAGGATCACTCTTAGGAAGTTTAATGCCATGGCACAGGCATGCCTGCAAAGTCATACATCACTGTCTCCAGTCACATGGGCATGGCAGCCAGCCAACAACAGTCTGCACTGTGTCACAATCCTAGGTCATGGGGAATGCAAGTTCTGTAGCTGACAAGTGCACATGTCCATCCCCCAGAAACCACATCATCTGAACTCTTATTTGTCCACGTCATACCAATTGGACATATGGGAGATATGAAACACAACTCTCTGAACCTGAGCACCTCACAGTCTGCTGTGAATGAAAAACAGCTGCCTGAAATTCACAGTTGCATACACCTGTCTGCACAGTCAAGTGATCAAACACCTATAAGTCACAGAAGTATCGTCTCTCATGGTCACATCTCAGATGGCATGCTGAGCCATAACCGATAAACACCCCAGTAGTCCTGACAACGAAGCCACAGCACAATGACACAGAGGCAGACACCTGAGGGAACATTTCACTGAGCACAACATGTCAGCTGATACACGGGAGTGGGAGTACAGAGTGTATTGTATGCCCTGGAGTAGGCATGACTGTCCTGCTCCACCTGAAAGAGGGATGAGCCCTTGACAGTAGGCAGGTGGCTAAGCATGTGTGACACACTTGATATACATACTCCTGAGGCCCAAACATTGTTCCCACCCACAGCATGGGGGTGTGCCAAATACCCCAGGCACATGTGGTAATTCAGATCAGCAAGTGGAACACATATCAAAGTTACACGCAGATTACATGTCAGGACTTAGGCATTGTGTAAGCAATTGACCCACCCATGAAGCCCACCACAAAGTCACGAGAACAAATGCTGTCCCCCACCTTGAGCGAAGCAAAATGCAAGGACACAGTACCCAAGTGACACAATTTCCTGACTGTAAGGGCCACACCTGGGTATCAGATGAGGAGTGGGCATGTCACAATTGAGGGACATGGGTCCTGGACCACAAGACTGATGTACTGTGGAAGTTTAACCAGGCCAGAGGAGGGCACATAGCATGTCAGACAAAGTTCACAGTGCAGTCATGGACTCACCCCTCCTTGCTGCTGTCTGGCCTTCAGCTGCCCATCCAGGTCAGGGAAGACCACCGCCAGGATCCGGAGCATGTGGGGGGTCAGGGTCCGGTGTCCGCCCCTCCTGCGAGGAGGCGACAGCTTCAGCTGGACCCTTGCGATCCTCCGGGTCCAGCCCCGAAGGTCCTGCCACCTCTTCTGGAAGTTGCGGATCCGTCGCTTGTAGACCCCCACGGATCTTACTGCCCGGGCGATGGTCAGCCAGATTTCCTGCTTCTGGTGGGCATCAACCTGTGAGGATGACAAAGTGAAAAGGCCATTACTACACATGCAACATATCCGTGCATCACACAGTTGGATATACATGTCTCAATCACAGGGGCATATGATGTACACAGGCAGTGCAACGATGGCTATGAACAGTTTGCCAGCAGTTACTACATGGTATCATTGCCTGGGAAGTAAACCTTGTTGGAATGCACTGTTACTGCACTGTACCTGTTCAGTGCATGTAACTACACACTTTGGGGGTGAGAACTACTCAGTGAGCATGCTAGCCAGTGGTGTGCACACTGTAAGTCTTGGTAGTCAGACAACATGCACAATTAGTAAGGCAGTGGACAGCACACTCACCTGCTCCCCTGGTTTCCCATACAGCTTGCTGTACTGTGGAAGGAGGCTGTCCAGCAGGGCCTGGTTTTCCTCAGTGCTGAATGCTGGGGCTCTCTCCACAGCACGTGCCAATGCAGTAGCCAGAGGATGCAGAGACAGCAGCAGTGTTGGTGGCAGATGTCGTCCTGGAGCATGTAGTGCAGGCAAGTGAGCTCTCAGGGGAACAGCCAGCATTATATGTGTGCTGCAGAGGCAGATACTGTCCCATGTGTCCAAAGTGATAGGTCAAAGTCGTTTGCATCTTCTGAATCTGGCCAATCCATGGAATTGCAGCACTAATACACGCCCACAGCATCCTTCAAAAGTTCAACTTCATGACACCCATGAATTTACAACATTGTTGTGGCTGGCCAACTGAATCCACTGCATCAGACTCGTTGAAGCTTCGAAAACCCGTCCGTTGCCATGCCAGGCCCTAACCAATGCGTGCGCACCGATCGGTCCATTGCTGTACAACGCGTATTCCGGGAAACAACGCGTACCCGCTCACATCATATGCAATGGCCAATGCGTGCGCACCGATCGGTCCATTGCTGTACAACGCGTACCCGCTCACATCATATGCAATGGCCAATGCGTGCGCACCGATTGGTCCACTGCTGTACAACGCGTACCCGCTCACATCATATGCAATGGCCAATGCGTGCGCACCGATCGGTCCATTGCTGTACAACGCGTACCCGCTCACATCATATGCAATGGCCAATGCGTGCGCACCGATCGCTCCATTGCTGTACAACGCGTATTCCGGGAAACAACGCGTACCCGCTCACATCATATGCAATGGCCAATGCGTGCGCACCGATCGGTCCATTGCTGTACAAAGCGTCCCTGTACAGGTCACTCGCATATGTCACCATGCTTGTCACTGGTGTACGTATGCCAGCCACATATACTTGCCAGGGACTCAGGGGCACACCTACAACACCACAGCCTGTCCACACTGTATCCTAAGGCATGTAAGGCTGCATTACCTTTTCTGTGTATGGGGGTCAACATGTGGTTTTTGGGGTGGCACTTGGGGGCAGCCACTCCCAGGCTGTGCACGTGTTCATGGGGACAGGATCCTTTGTGTGTTGTGCACATGACCACTGTGATGTGCAACTGTTCATTTCAGAGCATGTGGCATGGTCACATTTCAAGGTTGTGTATGTGTATGTCATGTCACATACCCCCAGAGTCCCATGTGGGAAGGTATGGACGTCACAGGGTGACCCATTGCCACAATAGTGATGGCCCTCCACAGTCTGTGGGGCCGATTCCGATTCGGGCCGGAAATCTCTCCGACCGAGCCGGACCCGGAGAGATTTCCGACCGAATCGGACCCGTGCAGTCCGACCGAACGAGTCCGATGCATTCGTATGCCACCGGACACGAGTCGGTCGGACTCCCATTGAACTCAATGGGAGCCGGTCGTACAACGCGTACGCGGGCTCCCATTGCCTCAATGGGTGCGAGGCGGACAAGGGCGCCCCCTACAGCGAGTACGCCGCGAAGCGCTCGCGGCGTACACGCACAGGTAGGGGGACCCATGGGTCCCCCTGTGTGCGCCTCGCACGGGTACGCGTACAGGGGGGTCCGACACGGACCCCCAAAGTACGGCTCCGACAGCAAGTTCGAGTCGGACGGCGCGAGTCGGTCGGAGCGGTCGAGGTGCGCATCGTACTTACCCGGCCGGAAAACGTCTCCATTGCGCGGTGCGAATCGGGTCCGAGCGAGTCGGTCGGAGCGGTACGATCCGGGTACGAGTCGGTCGGAGCGGTCGGGTCGCCCGGACGAGTCGGTCGGCGAGTTCGCATCGTACTCGCTCGGCCGGACCCGCGTACGATTCGGTCGGGAAAAGGGCTCCGAATCGGATCCGGTAAAGCCGAATCCTATTCGGAGCCCTACCGGCCGAGATCGGAATCGGCCCCTGTGTGCATGTTGTGTTTCCGATGTCTCTGATTCCATGTGCACAATGGGAGACAGTCTCCACATCCACGTTGTTTGTGCATGGACTTTGATGTTGTGCGTGTGTGTGTCACAGACGTCCATGTCTGTCCTGCGGAGGCAACAGGGGCCACTACCTGTGGGAGTCATGTTTGTTTTTCTGACGTGTACATGATACGCCATGTCATGCCAGTGGCCATGTGGCAAGACAGGGTCCCTGGGAATCTACCTGTCAATGAGCTGTGATGCCTGTGGCGCATCTGTCCAGACATGTCACTGTGGTGTGTGTTTGGAACGTGACAGCAGTAAATGGGTACTGTGACACAGCCTAATGATTAACCATTGCACAACCTGGAACTTGTTGTCAACACATGTTGAACTGTGATGTTAGATGTTGGCCATGTAGATGCCATATCTGTCCATACAGAATAGCAAACTCACATCAGGTACTTGTGTCTCGTAATGATGTATCATGTGATATTGAGTATGGTCAATGCCACATATGTGGGGTGACTGACAATCTTTCTTTCTTCACCTATGCACTGCAGGGCACCAGCTGTCCAATAGACCATTCCCTGACCTTGCAACGATGGTGGAACGTGACTGCATCCGACGGTACTGCTTCACCAGGCAGCTGATTGAGGATTTGGCAGTGCGCTTGGCCCCACATTTGCAACCTGGCCGGCCGTATCCTAAAGCGCTGACCCCCAAGGTGAAGGTGATGGCAGCCCTACACTTCTTTGCCACCGGTACCTTTCAACACACTGTGGCGTCTGCTGGTGGGATGTCACAGACTATGTTCAGCCGTGTGCTACGCGATGTTTTGGAGGCAATGTTGAGATGCCTGAACCAGTACATCTATTTCCCTAAACGTCAACAACTCACTGACGTCAAGAGTGACTTCTATGCCCTGGGGAGGATGCCACATGTCATTGGCTCCATTGATGGGACACATGTGGCTTTGGTACCACCACAGGCACATGAGCAGGCATACAGGAACAGGAAACATTATCATTCGATCAATGCTCTGGTGGTATGTCTTGCAGATATGAGCATCTCACATGTGTGTGCCCGTTTCCCTGGTTCGGCACACGATGCCTACGTGATGAGGAGTAGTCGCATCCCGAGGATGATGTCACAGATGCAGAACCAGCGTGCCTGGCTTGTCGGTGTGTACTGACTTTGTACCATTGTGTGTGTTCTGCTATGTTGTATTCCGCCCTCTTTTCCAACTCAGCTAATGTGCAATTGTCTGTCTGTAGGTGACTCCGGATACCCCAACATGCCATGGTTGCTGACACCCCTCAGGAACCCTGTGACACCAGCCCAGATGCGCTACAATGAGGCACATGGTCGGACCAGGAGAGTGATCGAGCGGACATTTGGTCTCCTGAAGAGCCGCTTCCGCTGCCTGGACAAGACAGGAGGGGCCCTCCCATATGCCCCAGCAAAGGTGTGCAAGATTGTCATCGTCTGCTGCATGCTACACAACCTGGCAGTGCGGAAGGAGTTGCCTCTCATCCTGGATGACGATGACCAACATCCGCCACCTATGGAGGATCCTGGCCTGGGCCACGATGCCAGTGATGATGATGATGATGATGATGGTGATGTCCGCACACAGCTCATCACCAACTTCTTCAGCTGAATGTGAGTATCCAGAGAGTTGTCATGTCAATGATGTGAGTTTGTGTGATATGTGTTGGTGGTGCTCTGGTGCTGTTTGAGTGTGGCCATGTGCTACTTGAATGGAAGCGTGCAGCGATGTGTCCTTACAGGTAGTCTGTACTCCCCAACAGTGTTGACATGCTAACTTGGTTTTCTGTAAGTATCTTGTGACATGTATTGGGCATGAGTATTGCAGTTCTGTCCTGTTCTTCAGTGCTTTTTACTGTGTGTCATGTCTGTCCTTCACAGGGTACTTTCAGAGTTGTTTGGTCAACTGTGATCCCCCGACACCATGATTCAACTTCCAGGGTGGAAGCAGTCGTTTCCCTACAGGTGATGTGCCACACACCCCTGGACTTTATTTCTTCTACACTTGTTGACTGTGTGGCCACTGCCACGTAGGATTACCTTGCATCTGTAGTGGAAACAACATGTTGCAAATGTGTAATAAACCTGTGCTTCACTTTGGTATGTGCGTTGTCTGTGGTCACACATCTGACTGACATGTGCTTACTGCACCTGTGGGCTAGTTAACACAGACTGTGAATAGGTGTGGTGTCTGTGCATTCCACTGTATTTCCTGCAACATCAGTGTGGGCGATGAGTCAGATGGCCCTGGTGTGTATGTGTTGTGTAGCCCTAGTGGTGTGTCTCCCTCATATGTGTCACATCGCCAGGACTCACATGACGGTGTTGAACTTGCTGTAGGAGTTAGCATGCACAGTGTCATTTAGCAGATCATCATCTCCATGACAGAAACCATGTTGGAATGACAACAGAGGCAAGTATGGTGTATTAGTGAGTTTATTTCCATACATGTGTGAGGATATTGCACAGGATGGTGGGTGCTGTACATTGGGATTGGAATCCAAAGTTCCCAGATGAGTTGGAAGTCTTGGTAGCAGAAATGTCCTGAGTAAAGTCCACAGTCATCTGATACATTGGGCCAACTTAAGCTCCCCATGTCATGTGGGAGAGTTGGGTTGCATTCGACAGGGTGAACAGTTTGCACACAAAGGAGAATTTCCAGAACAGGTGTTGGGTTCCTGGGGGATGTACATGGCCATCGGCCTCTCAGTTTTCCTTCCTCGGACGACCCCTCTTCTTTCGGGGGGGACCCTCACGTGCAGGCTGCTGCGGTGCAGAGGACTCTCTGCCAGAGTCATCCTCCCTCCCTATGGCAGTTGCAGTTGTTGCAGCACCAGATGTTGTGGGCACACAGGGAGGTGTGGCCATGTTGGTGCTAATCTGGAGGAGGCATGTCAATATGTCCCTATGCACCGCTGTCAGTTCTTGCAATGTGTCCCACTTGGACTCCATGCGAGACATGTGTGTCTCCACACGGGACATGTGTGAGTCCAAGCGGGCATGATGGGCAGCCTGCTGCTGTTGAATGTCCTTGAGGATCCCCACTACCTGGCTGACCTCTCCGCTGCTATTCTGGTACGCATCAGCAATGCGTGCCAGTTGTGGGTCATCATGCAGTCCAGACCCCTCTGCAAACAGCGACCTATGTCTACCACCCCTCCCACCACCCCTGGTGACACGTGCGGGACCTGCGGTGGCACGCACAGGTGACCGTAGGCCCACTTGGGGGTTGTTACCGGGGTCGTTGTCCGTTGCTCCACGTTGGGCCGGGGTCCCTGTGCTGTTGTCATCGGTGGTCCTTGGTCTGTCCGTGTCGGCGGGGGTGGTCTGTGTGTTGGCAGTTGTTGGAGGGGTGGGTGCAGGGGGTGCAGATGTTGGTCCTGCTGGTGCTGCATGATGACTCACACCGGAGGGGCCAGGTAGGTCTTCGCCATCCGAGGAGGGCAGAGGCTGTTCCACACCAGTGAGCTCAGTGTCCCCCGGAGCCTGGGACAGGGACTCCTCATCGTCTGCTGCTGTGTCCCCATCATCACCTGTTTTTGGAAGAGACACACAATGTATGTTATGTTTCTACAGGCATCGATGGTTCACACACCTGACAGTTGTGACTGTACCTCGGGATGCGGGCCTGTACATTGCATTGTCCTAAGTTGTCACAGTCAGAGGTTGATATTGGTGTAGCACATTGTCCTGCCAACCTGAAGCTTTTCAATGTGAATGTTGAGGTGTGTGCATGGCCAGCATTGGTGGTATTTGGTGGACATCCGGCCCTCCTTCTCCCCCAGCCCAGTTATCCCACCATGAAGCATGCCACCCTTGCCGTGTGTGCAGGTTGATTCTCAGGATGTCAGTCAGTGGTGTCCTGCTGTTGGTTGTTGCACAGTTCCCAGCAGGGCCTTGTGCTCCCCACAGCAGTACCCAGTGTCAGCCATCTTGTCAGTTGTTTTCCACTCCCTGTGATGTGAGCATGGTTCAGAGTGGTGTTGATGGGCGAATTGCGAGGGTGACCAATATCTGTGACTACAACTCCCATCCTGCTATTGCCTACACCCCCCTTCCCAGCATGCCCATACTTCCTTCCTTTTGAGTGGACTTCGCTGTGTGTGAGTGTGACAGCAATGGCAAGATGGCTGACAGTGTGGTCCTGTTGTTTGTTGGTGCCCAGTTCCCAGCAGGGCCTTGTGCTCCCCACAGCTGAGGCCAGTGTCAGACATATTTGAAGTGGCTTTTCACTCCCTGTGAGGTGTGCATGCTTCAGTGTGAGCTTACTGGGCCATGTGGGTGGGGGATGTTGAGCTGTGACTACCACTCCCATCATGCTATTGCCTACACCCCCCTTCCCAGCATGCCCATACTTCCTTCCTTTTGACTCTGCTTCCCTGTAGTGTAGTGTGCCTGTGCTGACAGGATGGCTGACAGTGTTGTCCTGGCGTTTGTTTGGCTACAAGTCCCAAGAGTGTCCCTGTGCTTCACACAGCATAACCCAGGGTGGTGGTTCTTTGTGGGATATTTAATTAGAGTGTGAGGCATTACATTCTCCCAGGTGAGTTGTGTGGAGTTTGTGTTAAGGGTGTGTGTAAGAAAAGCTGCTTGTAACCATGGTCAGAGCTGTCAGTCCTCCTTCCCACCCAGCCAGATATCCCACCATGGAACGTGCTTCCATTGCAGGGAGTGCAAGTTGGCTTTCAGGATATCAGTCAGTGGTGTCCTGCTGTTGGTTGGTGCACAGTTCCCAGCAGGGGCTTGTGCTCCCCACAGCAGTACCCAGTGTCAGCCATCTTGTCAGTTCTTTTTCACTCCCTGTGATGTGAGCATGGTTCAGAGTGGTGTTGATGGGCCAATTGTGAGGGTGTCCAATATCTGTGACTACAACTCCCATCATGCTATTGCCTACACCACCCTTCCCAGCATGCCCATACTTCCTTCCTTTTGAGTCGACTTCACTGTGTGTGAGTGCGACAGCAATGGCAAGATGGCTGACAGTGGTGTCCTGCTGTTGGTTGTTGCACAGTTCCCAGCAGGGCATTGTGCTCCCCACAGCAGTACCCAGTGTCAGCCATCTTGTCAGTTGTTTTCCACTCCCTGTGATGTGAGGATGGTTCAGAGTGGTGTTGATGGGCCAATTGTGATGGTGACCAATATCTGTGACTACAACTCCCATCATGCTATTGGCTACACTGACTTCACCAGCATACACAGAATTCATTCCTTTCAGTGAGCTTCCCTGTGAGGTGGTGTTCTAGTGGTGGCAAAATATCTAACTGTGTTTGTTGGTTATATTTGTGCCACTGCCTTGCTGTATTTGTAGTTAGGTTTGTACATATCATGACACAGTTACATATCACTATGAGATGGCATGTATTGTGTTCATCTGACTGACAGACAAATCTTGGGGTGATTATCTTTTGGTTGCTGTGGATTTGCTAAGGGTGCATGGTTTGACTATCACCTTGACAGTGATGTGTGTGTATTGTCACACAATATTGGGTATATTAGTTGTGTACTCACCAGGCTCTGGGATGTTTGATAGTCCATATTCGCTCACTGGTGGTAGGATGGCCCGCACCTTCTCCTCTCAGGGCCTGAGGTATAGTGGTTTGGCAGGAGGGCCACTGCCGGTGCGCTGACTCAAGATGTAATCCTTCTTTAGTAGGTCCCTGCCCCTCCTGCGCACATCATACCACCTGTTCTGGATGCCTTCCTTTGTGCGCAAACATGGTGATTGTGCGTTCACCCTGTCGACGATCCTCTCCCACATCTTGGTTTTCTGCGACATGGGGGTCTGTTGGACCAATGTACCAAACAACTGTGGCTCTACCCTGAGGATCTCATCTACCAGGACTTCCAATTCACTGTCTAGGAACTTTGGATTCTTCTTTGGGGGCATGGTGATGGGTGGTGGTGGTGATTGATGTGTGTGTGCAAGTGAGGGTGTGTGAGTGTAGGTTTTGCTGGGTGTATGTGAGGGTGCTATTTGTTGAGGTGCTAATGGTGTGTGGCTTGTGTGATGGATGAGCTGTGAGTGTGTCTGTGGTTGCTGTCTGATGTTGTTCTGTGCTGGCAGGTCAGTTGAATTTGCAAAGGATCATGGTAGGGATTTGTGGCCTTTATATAGGTGGAGTTGGGGGTGTGTCCTTGTTCCATGTTTTTTTTCCCCTGTATTTATTGACTTTGTCATTGCTTGTTTGGCCCTTTTTTTTGTATTTTTTCCTTTGTATTTTTGGTGCATGTAGGAGACGTTCTTCTGACCGAGTAGGACGCTGCAGTTGTCTCGTGCGAGCTTCTCCGAGTCGTTCACGCTGTGTTTCTGCTAGGTTTATTGTGCGGCGTACGCGTCGGTCGCGGAGTATTGGCTTGCTTCGGCTGGCTTTTGTATGCGTGTTGGTCGTACTGCTTGAGCTCCGTGCGACTCGGTCTGGTTTTCCATGCATTGCATCGTACTGCGCGGGTCGGAGTTCGCGGGTACGTTTCGTTCGGGTTCATTCCTGGTGCGTGTCGGTCGGTTCGATTCGCATGGTTTCCCGGCCAGATAGCTTGTTTCCGTCCGGTTCGGTCGTTCGGCTTGTGTTCCGTACGAGTCGGTCGTGATTCACATGCATTTCATCGTACTACCCAGGTCGGGCAGCGCCGGTACGTGTCGGTCGGACTATATTCCCGTACCGAGTCGGTCGGTATGTTTTCCGGCCCGAATCGGAATCGGCCCCTATGTATGAATATCTGCAACATAAAATTAGACTATTTGCAAACACAAAAGGTCTAGAATACTTAGACATTATAGCTAAATCTATACTATAAAAAAACAACAATGCTAAACACCATAAACATTTAAAGCTCCAAAACATTAAAACAACATAATTCTACTCATTTTTAATAATTATAAATAAGTCATGTAAAATGTAAAAAATAACACAAATATATATGACATATTATAATTATTAAATAAAGGGGGCGTGGCTAGCCAGCCATGACGGCAAATGCACTCTAGAGTGGCTCCGTCCTATGGCCCATTAATCCGGCGATTATCCTGTGCCTGCTGCAGCTACCTAATTACAGGTGCTGCCTGACGAAGGACTACACACCGGTGAGTGTGGATGGCATGAAGCACGAGGCTCCTGAGGCACACGTATTGCAGTGAGACGCCGTGAATGCAAGAGACGGCCTGAGCGAAGCGGTAGCCGTGTTGAGAAGCAGAAATGGGCCTACCGTTGCAGGCGCCAAGAGACTAAGGGGCCTATTAGGATGGCAGGCGGACTTTCGTCCGCCCGCCACCCTAGCGGAGCTGGGACCGGTCGCCAGTGGTGCGGCGGACCCGCACCGGCGATTAGGATGCCACCGCCACCGTGGCGGTGGCATCCTCCATTCCCAGCATTGTGGCAGGCGGTGCTCACAGCACCGCCCGCCACAATGCTGGAAATGCACTGTGTGCATTGTCATGCACAAGGTGGCAGGCACCGCGCGGTGCCTGCCACCTTGTCCATGACAATGTAGGGGGGTACCATAGGTACCCCCCATGTGCACCCCCCACACCCCCAATACCCTGGGGGCCCGCAACAGGCCCCCAACAGCAAACTCTGCATGCCGTTCCGTGGCGGCATCGCCGCCATGGAAAGGCTGCTTCCCGCACCCATGCTAGTATGGATGGCGGTGTCTAGCAGACACCGCCACCATATATAGCCCCTTTTCCGCCCGGACGACTGGTCGACCGGCTGAAAACCGGCGGACGTTCTTTCCGTCCGCCGGGGTCCCCCCGCCATACTAATATGGCGGGGGGAAATGGGTGGCGGGCGGAGGGAAATGTAGGGCGGATCGCCACTGCCATACGGGCGGTGGCGATCCGCCCTACATCGTAATGACCACCTAGGTCGCGCCCGGCTCCAGAGCCACCGGGGAGCTGTGGGCAGATAACTGAGTGACAGTCGGGTGCAATGGAACGGCGAGATCGGCGGCGGCCGCGGCCGCACACAGGACAGCTCTTCAGATGCAGGCAAGTGATGTTGGGCGGACCCCCACAGCGCTGATAATTGCCGCGAGGCCCAAGAGGCGAGCTGAGCCTGGTGTCAGAGGAACGCAGCCCATTAATCCGGCAATTATCCTGTGACTACTGCTGCTATCGAATTACAGGTGCTGCCTGACCAAGGACTACACGCCGGTGAGTGTGCTTGGCGTGAGGCTCCTGAGGCACCCGTTTTGCAGTGAGACGCCGTGAATGCAAGAGATGGGCTGAGCGAAGCTGTAGCCGCATAGAGAAGCTGAAACGGGCCTACCGTTGCAGACGCCAAGAGACTGGGTCGCGCCCGGCTCCAGAGACACCCACGGAGCTGTGGGCAGCTGACTGAGTGACAGCCGAGTGCAACAGACCGGCGAGATCGGCGGCGGTCGCAGCTCCACACGGGACCGCTCTCCTGATGCAGGCAAGTGAAGTTGGGCGGGCCCCCGCGGCACTGATAATTGCAACGAGGCCCGAGAGGCTAGCTGCACCTGATGTCAGAGGAATTCGGCCTGCAGTGGCGATCGGCGGAGTGCCCCGCGGTGAGGGCGATAACTACACGTCCGGCGACTGGCCCACGTAGGCAGCGGCCTGGTACATGCTGCTGTGACAGCCCATGACCTGCCGTGTTGCGAGACCTGTGAATCGGGCGAGAGGCAGCAGTGCGCAACAAGAGGCCCTGAAGTGGCCCGACCGCCAACAACCGAGCTGACACTGGTGCCACCAGATTTGGGAGCTCGACACACAAGTGAAGGAAGCAGCGGCAAGGTACTCTGCCTGTGGAGTCCTCTGTAGCCCACATAGGCCCTGGACTTGCCTAGAGAACTGCTGCGCAAATCCCACTGTGTGCCCGCTAATGACCTGTCCATAGAACGGACTGGGGTGGGTTACCCAGTGACGCGACCTGACCCCCTATTGATGCCAGACCTGGTGGTGAAGAATAATGGGCAGTAATGGATGGTAACACAACTGGCTAATATAGCTAAAGCATGGCGGGCCTGGCTTTGTCTGGGAATACTTGCCTGAATCGTAGAACTGAGTGTGACCCGCGTGAGTCCCAGCCACACGTGGACACCAAATGCAAGGCACAGGCAGGCCTGCCGTGTGGAGTGAACCACGCCCTTTCACACAATACAGCCAACTAAAACTACGTATAGTCAGTTTACCATCAACCACCAAGGATGGGCAGACAACGGACGGGTGCGGGTGCACCAGCCACACAACCGGACCCAGCCCCGAAGCATACTGGCCAGACGCCTGTAGAACCGGAGACCTCACAATCTTCCACACTGGAATCTAAAATAGACAGGAATGATAACTGGAAAAAGTTAGCTGTGTATTTATTTGTAGAGGAACGGTTTGAATTGTGCTACAGGCGGTAGCGCAAATTGGTGTAACGCTGGCACAAACCCGTACGTCCCTAGAAGGGCAAATTGATAAAGTCATGACAGATTTTACGCTTCTACATGCAGACCACAGAAAACTAGCTGGGAAAGTCACTGATCTTGCGATAGAAATAGAGGAAGTTGTCACAGTCACCAAGGCTATGACCACTGAACTGCGAGCATTTACGACACGGCTGACCTCACTGGAATGCAGGGTGGACGATGCGGAAGGCCGCTCCCGCAGAAACAACATCCGTGTAGTGGGACTGCCGGAAGGCAGAGATGCAGTGACCTATATGGAGACATGGCTGAAAACCCTGATGCCAGTAGACTTCCTCTCCTCCTTCTTCGCCATAGAGAGAGCGCGCAGGGTGCCAGTGGGTCGCCCATTACCAGGTGCAGGCCCCCGACCCTTCCTATTCTGCCTGCTAAATTTCAAGGACAGGGATGTGATACTTAGGGAAGTCAGGAAGATGGAAGCGGTCAAGGTGGACAACTCGCAGGTCCTCTTTTTCCCAGATTACGCTCTCAGCGTGCAAAGGCAACGGAACACGTTCTTATCAGATAAGAGGCGAATGCGGGACTTAAACATAAAATACTCCCTCATATTCCCGGCCCGCCTCTGCGTGGTTGTGGATGGGTCCACTCACTTTTTCACAGAAGCGGAGGAAGCATGGGAATGGCTTGAAGGCATGGGACATCACACTTCACCAAGCCAAAGATGTAATGGCGCTGATGCAAGAACCAGGAATCGCGGTAGCCGACGCAGAAGGAATAAGCCATGAACTGAGACATCTTCGAGATCTCTGAAGATGGCACCCCAATTGGAGCAAGTGCTGAGGGAACGACAAGATGCTTTGCAAACGGCGGCAGCCATGAGGAGGAGGCAGGCGAACGAGGACACAGACTCATCCTCGGAGTGCTCCCTGAGTGCAGACAGTTCTCTGGCCATGTGGCCAACCACCGAATGTAGGAGAGTAGGATCTGCTTCACATGGGTACCCCCACTTTTTGCTGATGCTTCACTGTTTTTCGACTTTAGTCTGGCTGGGGCCCTGCTAATCAGAACCCCAGCCTAGCTGCTTCCTCTCTAAAATGGTTTCCATGTGCCTTAGGCACATCTCTGATTGGAATCTGGAGTGCCCTTATAAGTCCCTAGTATATGGTATACTATGTACCCAGGGCATAGGTACCTCAGAGGCCTGCCAGGGGCTGAAGCATGTATTATGCCACCCCTGGAAGGCCAGCCAAAAGGACACCACAGGTCTGCTACTGCAGCCTGGGTAAGGTGGTGCATGCACCCCTTACTGTGATATAGGTTACCTATATCACTGCATATGCACACATATAAACCTATAAGTCACTCCTATGGCAGGCCTTATCAATCCTGAAGGCAGAGTGCTTGGTTCTTATGTGAGAGGGTGCCCCTGCATGAGCAGAGCCCCTCTGCAGCGGTCGGAGACCCTTCTCTGATGCTGTTTGTAGTGCAGCCTGACCATATACTCTTAAGTGCATTATATCCTCGCGGTAGAATGCTAACTTTGGACTGGCTGCACCAAAACATGTCGTGTTTGGTGTCAAACATCTTGGAATACTACCCCCCGCCAGTTCTGACGGTGGGGGTAGCATTCCACCCTTCTAGAGGGAGAGACATGTACCCACCGGCATACCCGGTAACTTCTTTCCAGAGCCCTGGCATCACAAAATGGATGCCGCTGCCACAGACACGGGTCTGGCCTCCTGCTGCTGACTGAAACTCCGGCAGGGGAGGCCTGGACAATAGGTTTCCTGTCCCAGGGAGGTGTAACCACCTCCCCAGACAGGATAATGTGTATTGGGGCTGGGCAGGAGCACTCTCTGGTGCTTTGAAGTCCTGCACTGGGGGCACATTTGGTGTCCCTGTGCATACCCCAGTTCAAACCGGCTCAGGGGCTTCCAGCCCCTGCTCTGGTGTGAAACTGGACAAAGATGAAAGGGGTGTAACCACCCCTCTGCCCTGACCCTCCCATAGGTGGGTCCCCAGAGTATGTCCAACCCCCTAACTTGGTATAAGTATGGGACCCCAGTCCTTAGGACTTTAGATTTACCTGGATGAAACTCTGATACAGAATCCTGGACCTTCGCGCTCTACTTTAAGATTAGAGGACTGAAGAATCTCCCTTGGGGTCAAGGAGTGACTCCCCTGCTTGGCAGGCACCTAAGAAGCAATTGTCCGGTCTGCATCGCTGAAGCTCCCGCCGGACACCGAAGTCTTTGCAACACCAGAGGTGGATTTCCAGACTTCTCCGAGGCTGCCCTGAGTCCCCAGCAAAGCTGAGGCCCGTAGCTGTCGTGGGTAACGTGGAACCGTGACCCCTGGACACTGAGTACTTTTGCAAGTGCATCCTTTTCTGGGTATCCCCCGAAGTTGTGCTTTGGGCTCCGAGTAGCCCTTGCCTCCAGCACCGACTGCACCGAAGATCACTGGCCTCCACTCCACGAGTGTCCTGTGAGCCAGCTCCAAGTGTGTCCACTTGAGGCTCCTTTGCGGTAGCTAGTCCATTGGCTAGTGGGCCCTCCTGAAGGCAACTCTTCTTCTGCTTGGGCTTTCCTGGTTGCTCCAGATGTGCCCTGACTTACCCTCACTGGGTGAGTCCCTCAGACCTTGCTGGTCTGCACCACCGTCCTTCTTCTATTTCCACAAGACTTGCCGTTGCCAAGGCTTGTTGGGTCCAATCCGGTCGCCGACACCCCTGCAATCGACAAACGTCATGGGACAGCTCGAATCCAGCTCCTGGTTGTCGTCGACGCCTCCTGGACCTCGTGGCTGAAGAGTCAAGATGACCGTCAACCTACCTGAAGCACCCGACATCGGTGGGCATCCGCTCATCGCCTTCCTGGTCACTGGCTAGTGACCCAGACTCTGTCCCCTCTGCTTTCAGGTTCTTCAGATCTTCGATCCACCTTTGGATCCACCCGAACACTTTCGACTTGGCCGCCATCAGCACTTTGCAGCAGATCGCCATTGAAAACGACGACGAAACCCGACCCCGAAAGACACCTATGCACCCGGCTTCCCTGGGTGAGGTAACTCGAGTACTCCGGTGCTCCCGTGGGTATAGACTCTAGAACAACCTAGTTCTAAAGGGGTTTGCTCCAAGTCCTCCTCTAAGTGTCCCTTTTCTTTAAAACTCCAACCGCGACATTCCCCATAGAAGTCAACGGCAGCTCGCGGCTGTGTTCTCACACTGCACGCGTCCCCCGTGGGTCCCCTGTGTCACTACCTTGGGTGGTTCCTTGAGGGCCAAGCACTTCTACAGGCTCTAGGCCTTGTGTCTAGCTCAGTCGTGGTTCTTATACCACTTTATTGGTCGTTCACGCTGTGTTTCTTCTAGGTGAAGAATAATGGGCAGTAATGGATGGTAACACAACTGGCTAATATAGCTAAAGCATGGCGGGCCTGGCTTTGTCTGGGAATACTTGCCTGAATCGTAGAACTGAGTGTGACCCGCGTGAGTCCCAGCCACATGTGGACACCAAATGCAAGGCACAGGCAGGCCTGCCGTGTGGAGTGAACCACGCCCTTTCACACAATACAGCCAACTAAAACTACGTATAGTCAGTTTACCATCAACCACCAAGGATGGGCAGACAACGGACGGGTGCGGGTGCACCAGCCACACAACCGGACCCAGCCCCGAAGCATACTGGCCAGACGCCTGTAGAACCGGAGACCTCACAATCTTCCACACTGGAATCTAAAATAGACAGGAATGATAACTGGAAAAAGTTAGCTGTGTATTTATTTGTAGAGGAACGGTTTGACTTGTGCTACAGGCGGTGGCGCAAATTGGTGTAACGCTGGCACAAACCCGTACGTCCCTAGAAGGGCAAATTGATAAAGTCATGACAGATTTTATGCTTCTACATGCAGACCACAGAAAACTAGCTGGGAAAGTCACTGATCTTGCGATAGAAATAGAGGAAGTTGTCACAGTCACCAAGGCTATGACCACTGAACTGCGAGCACTTACGACACGGCTGACCTCACTGGAATGCAGGGTGGACGATGCGGAACGCCGCTCCCGCAGAAACAACATCCGTGTAGTGGGACTGCCGGAAGGCGGAGATGCGGTGACTTATACGGAGACATGGCTGAAAACCCTGATGCCAGTAGACTTCCTCTCCTCCTTCTTCGCCATAGAGAGAGCGTGCAGGGTGCCAGTGGGTCGCCCATTACCAGGTGCAGGCCCCCGACCCTTCCTATTCCACTTGCTAAATTTCAAGGACACGGATGTGATACTTAGGGAAGTCAGGAAGATGGAAGCGGTCAAGGTGGACAACTCGAAGGTCCTCTTTTTCCCAGATTACGCTCTCAGCGTGCAAAGGCAACGGAAGACGTTCTTATCAGATAAGAGGCGAATGCGGGACTTAAACATAAAATACTCCCTCATATTCCCGGCCCGCCTCTGCGTGGTTGTGGATGGGTCCACTCACTTTTTCACAGAAGCGGAGGAAGCATGGGAATGGCTTGAAGGCATGGGACATCACACTTCACCAAGCCAAAGACGTAATGGCGCTGATGCAAGAACCAGGAATCGCGGTAGCCGACGCAGAAGGAATAAGCCATGAACTGAGACATCTTTGAGATCTCTGAAGATGGCACCCCAATTGGAGCAGGTGCTGAGGGAACGACAAGATGCTTTGCAAACGGCGGCAGCCATGAGGAGGAGGCAGGCGAACGAGGACACAGACTCATCCTCGGAGTGCTCCCTGAGTGCAGAAGGTTCTCTGGCCATGTGGCCAACCACCGAATGTAGGAGAGTAGGATCTGCTTCACATGGGTACCCCCACTTTTTGCTGATGCTTCACTGTTTTTCGACTTTAGTCTGGCTGGGGCCCTGCTAATCAGAACCCCAGCCTAGCTGCTTCCTCTCTAAAATGGTTTCCATGTGCCTTAGGCACATCTCTGATTGGAATCTGGAGTGCCCTTATAAGTCCCTAGTATATGGTATACTATGTACCCAGGGCATAGGTACCTCAGAGGCCTGCCAGGGGCTGAAGCATGTATTATGCCACCCCTGGAAGGCCATCGAAAAGGACACCACAGGTCTGCTACTGCAGCCTGGGTAAGGTGGTGCATGCACCCCTTACTGTGATATAGGTTACCTATATCACTGCATATGCACACATATAAACCTATAAGTCACTCCTATGGCAGGCCTTATCAATCCTGAAGGCAGAGTGCTTGGTTCTTATGTGAGAGGGTGCCCCTGCATGAGCAGAGCCCCTCTGCAGCGGTCGGAGACCCTTTTCTGATGCTGTTTGTAGTGCAGCCTGACCATATACTCTTAAGTGCATTATATCCTCGCGGTAGGATGCTAACTTTGGACTGGCTGCACCAAAACATGTTGTGTTTGGTGTCAAACATCTTGGAATACTACCCCCCCCACCAGTTCTGGCGGCGGGGGTAGCATTCCAACCTTCTAGAGGGAGAGACATGTACCCACCGGCATACCCGGTAACTTCTTTCCAGAGCCCTGGCATCACAAAATGGATGCCGCTGCCACAGACACGGGTCTGGCCTCCTGCTGCTGACTGAAACTCCGGCAGGGGAGGCCTGGACAATAGGTTTCCTGTCCCAGGGAGGTGTAACCACCTCCCCAGACAGGATAATGTGTATTGGGGCTGGGCGGGAGCACTCTCTGGTGCTTTGAAGTCCTGCACTGGGGGCACATTTGGTGTCCCTGTGCATACCCCAGTTCAAACCGGCTCAGGGGCTTCCAGCCCCTGCTCTGGCGCAAAACTGGACAAAGGGAAAGGGGTGTAACCACCCTCTGCCCTGACCCTCCCATAGGTGGGTCCCCAGAGTATGTCCAACCCCCTAACTTGGTATAAGTATGGGACCCCAGTCCTTAGGACTTTAGACTTACCCGAAACTCTGATACAGAATCCTGGACCTTCGATGCTCTACTTCAAGATTAGAGGACTGAAGAATCTCCCTTGGGGTCAAGGAGTGACTCCCCTGCTTGGCAGGCACCTAAGAAGCAATTGTCCGGTCTGCATCGCTGAAGCTCCCGCCAGACGCTGAAGTCTTTGCAACACCAGAGGTAGATTCCCAGACTTCCCTGAGGCTGCCCTGAGTCCCCAGCAAAGCTGAGGCCCGTAGCTGTCGTGGGTAATGTGGAACCGTGACCCCTGGACACTGAGTACTTTTGCAAGTGCATCCTCTTCTGGGTCTTCCCCGAAGTTGTGCTTTGGGCTCCGAGTAGCCCTCGCCTCCAGCACCGACTGCACCGAAGATCACTGGCCTCCACTCCACGAGTGTCCTGTGAGCCAGCTCCAAGTGCGTCCACTCGAGGCTCCTTCGCGGTCGCTAGTCCGTTGGCTAGTGGGCCCTCCCGAAGGCAACTCTTCTTCTGCTTGGGCTTTCCTGGTTGCTCCCTTCGTGCCCTGACTTACCTTCGCTGGGTGAGTCCTCAGACCTTGCTGGTCTGCACCACCGTCCTTCTTCTATTTCCACAAGACTTGCCGTTGCCAAGGCTTGTTGGGTCCAATCCGGTCGCCGACACCCCTGCAATCGACAGACGTCGTGGGGCAGCTTGAATCCAGCTTGTGGCTGAACAGTCAAGACGACCGTCAACCTACCTGAAGCACCCGACATCGGTGGGCATCCGCTCATCGCCTTCCTGGTCACTGGCTAGTGACCCAGACTCTGTCCCCTCTGCTTTCAGGGTCTTCAGATCTTCGATCCACCTTTGGATCCACCCGAACACTTTCGACTTGGCCGCCAGCAGCACTTTGCAGCAGATCGCCATTGAAAACGACGACGAAACCCGACCCCGAAAGACACCTATGCACCCGGCTTCCCTGGGTGAGGTAACTCGAGTACTCCGGTGCTCCCGTGGGTATAGACTCTAGAACAACCTAGTTCTAAAGGGGTTTGCTCCAAGTCCTCCTCTAAGTGTCCCTTTTCTTTAAAACTCCAACCGCGACATTCCCCATAGAAGTCAACGGCGGCTCGCGGCTGTGTTCTCACACTGCACGCGTCCCCCGTGGGTCCCCTGTGTCACTACCTTGGGTGGTTCCTTGAGGGCCAAGCACTTCTACAGGCTCTAGGCCTTGTGTCTAGCTCAGTCGTGGTTCTTATACCACTTTATTGGTATATGGTTTGGTACGCCCCTAGGGCTCAAACGTGTATTTGTGCTATTACTGTTGATAACTAACTTATAACTTATGTACTTCGAACTCTAGCCTCATAAAGAGACTAGAGGGGTGTGTTTAGCAATAAATACATATATTTTGAATATATACCTGGTGTGGTCCTCTTTCATTTGGTCACTCAAGAGATTATAGACTGGTAAAACAAGCTGCTTTACATTCCTTCAAGACTTATCCTGCAGGCTGCTCTCCATAGCTACCACTAGGATAGCTTTCAATAAAGGTTGTCTTTGACCTATCTCCAATAAGGGGTTGTTTGGACTGGTGCAAGGTGCCCACTATAATTAGTGGACAGCATATACCAGGCCAACTTCTCACACCGAAGACTCGCAGAAGCTTCCAGATGTAACGCCCCTGACTGCAGATGAACTAATGTGATAATTTGCAACACATCCAGCACACACAAGTATACAACACTCACATGGACGCATAAGATGATTTGTATGACATGTGCAGGTGTCGCTTAGGGTGCTCTGCACTGGGGCACTACGGGCAGTGTCAACTACATCTCTCTCCATTCCATTGGGTGGTGGGACCGCAACACTTACACACCAGAGCAGCGCACACACAGCACTATACAACACGGGCCCAATAGCCAGGCCCTTCCTGCGCACATCTTATTCTGCCCCCCCAAAGGTTAACCAACGCGGCACGGGAAGTCTCTAGTTGCCATATGGCATTGTTTTTTGTTTGTGCAGACACCAGTTGTCCCTCTGCTCTTCCCCATTTACGTAACATATGGTTGCCTTCTTCACAATCTCTCCAAGATGATATGCTGATAAGTTCGCATTCCCGATACCCCAAAGCTACTACATGGCTAGCGCATCGCCACCTGACCTCCGTCGCACCATATCGCCTACGACCCCCATTAGCTGGCATCTGTGATACATGCCACCCATCATTATAGCCACCTGGAATGTTAGAGGGCTACACACACCGGCCCGCAGATATGAAATATATGCGTACCTCAAGAGACACGCTGTAAATGTGGCTTTGCTGCAGGAAACACATATAGCGCAGCCGGAGATCCGTAAGCTACAGCAGAGATGGAAGAGTCAGATACTAGCTACAGGCTATTCATCCTATGCCAGGGGGGCCTTGATCTGGATTAGGCCAGGGACGCTGTTCAGGAGACCAAAATAGATAAATACGGCCGCTTTGTTCTAGCAAGAGGCAGTCTTAATGGAGATCCAATAGTGTTGGGTTCCATATATGCACCGAACACAGACCAGGGCACCTTCTGGCGCACACTGACAGAATTGCTCTCACTCTGGTGCGACGTGCCATAGTTGTTGGGTGGTGACTTTAACGCGGTGCTTGACACCAGTCTCGATAGGTCCTTTCCCCTGCTGACGCAAACCTCTGCAACATCTAACGCCAGCGGCTTGAGGGAGTGGCTGTGCCATTGGGGACTGACAGACGCATGGAGGTCCCTACACCCACAAACACGCTTATATTCCAACTACTAAGGGGAGTGAAGGTATATAATTATGCAGACGACATGCAGCTGATTTTCCCGATTGATGAGACGGAGGAATCTAAGGATTTCTTCCAATATACTATGCTATTCATCAAAGATTGGATGAGTCATAACTATCTCAAATTAAACTCAGACAAAACTGAGATAGTTATTTCCAATAACAGACTCAATCAGTGGACGCCAGTACACTGGCCAGCTGCCTTGGGCATTTCACCTATTCCAAAAAATTCAGTTAAAAGTCTGGGGATTAAAATCGATGCTAAGCTATCCATGCATGAACAGCTTAACCTGGTTACTTCCTCCTGTGTTTACCACCTGAGGACTTTTAGGAAAATCAGGAAATTTTTCACCAGGGAAGCAAGCATGGTTATCATGCTTGCTCTGATTATGTCCAGGCTGGATTATGCCAATGCCATCTATTTAGGGCTTCCTGCTAATCAGACCCACAGGCTGCAATTGATTCAAAATCAAGCAGCTAGGTTGGTCTTTCAGCAACCAAGACACTGCCATACTAAACCTCTTTTGAAGCAGTTACACTGGCTCCCGGTGACCCAGCGATTCATGTTCAAGACAGGCTGCATGGTATTTAATGCACTTCACGAAAAAGGCCCCAAATTCATATCTGCAAAGATCTCAAGGTTCTTACCCAAACGAAATCTCAGATCCGCCACAATGTCTATGTTGACTATTCCTAGATTTAAGCGCAAGAGAACGGGCGTTTCACGTTTTTCTGTTCTTGGCCCTACACTTTGGAATTCTTTCCCGATAGACATCAGACTTTCATCTGAGTACACCATTTTCAGAAAAAAACTGAAAACTTGGTTGTTCACTTCAGCCTATTGTTAGTATTCCTCTGGAAGGCTCTCCCTCCCCTCATAGCGCCAAGAGACCTTTGGTATACGTGCGCTTAATAAATTCCCTAACATAAACATAAACATAAACATAAACCGTTTTGTGGTAAGCGCACCAATTCTGACGAAGTGGAGCAGTGCTGACTACCTCGACAGGACCCACTCTGACCACAATCCACATGTATCACAAATACAGGGGGACGATATAGAGCACACCACCCGACTGTGGAGTCTACAGCCCCTGGCATTAGAAGACCCCCTGTACAGGGAAGCAGTAGGTGCAGCAATAGATGCATACGGGTTCAGTCGCTGATGTGGGTGTACTATGGGATGCAGGCAAGGCAGTAGTTAGGGGGCAATGTATGGGTCTAAGTTGGAGTATGAGAAAACAGCTGGACCGTGAGGTAAAAGACATCAAGATGACCTGACTAGGCTGGAGGCAGCCCTGGCGCAGGGGGGTGATATACAACAACCCCTTGACACACTGAGGACACAACATGCGGCAGTACTGGAAATGTTACGCTGCTTAAAGTCCCACGCGGCACGCACCCATGCAGCGGCGGACAGGGCGGGCAGGCTGCTAGTGAGAATGATCAGGCAGGAACATGCACAAACACCTATACTGCGTCTGCAATCCACCACAGGGCAGGTACTCACCAAACAATATGACATCCATCGTGAATTCACATCGCACTACACCAGAGTATATAAATCCCGAATCTGCATCACACCGGCAGAACTAGATTTATTTCTGTCCCCCCTTGTCCTGCACCAAGTGACGGCAGAGTAATGAGACTACCTGGACACACTGGTCATGCTTCTGGAAATTCAGGTGGCAATACGTGCATTGGCCATGGGTACTGGTGTCACTACCTAAACCAAATAGAAATACGGAGCTGGTAGGCTCCTACCGCCCGTTAGCACTATTAAACACGGACTACAAAGTGTTAGCTAAGATATTGGCGGACAGATTGGCTCCACTTGTGCCACATCTGCTCCATGCCGACCAAAACAGGTTTGTGCCTGCCCGCTCCACGTCTTTGAATTTGCTACAGTTTTTCAGGGTAGCACACTACTCAAGAGCGAGTTGGGCGCTCTCTGGGTGCTCAGTACTCGACTTGGAGAAGGCGATTGATATGCTGGAGTTGGGATTCCTATTTGCTGCACTCCAAAAATATGGCCTAGGAGACGGCTTTCTAGGGCTCGTAAAATTGCTTTATACGCAGCCCATGGTCAGAATAAAAACAGGCCCATATCTATCTGAGCAAATCCCGATCGAACGGGGCACGCAGCAGGGCTGCCCGCACTCCCCGCAGTTGTTTGCGTTAGCTATTGAGCCATTAGCCGAATCACTGCGAGGGTCACAGGCGGACTGGGGTATCCCTCTGGGAGATGGGATGCATCCAGTCTCCTTGTATGCAGATGACCTTTTGATTTATCTTAAAGATCTCAGGATTCCATGCGCGGCAATAGAACAAACGCTGTTAGATTTTACTTCTGTCTCAGGTCTTCGTGTGAACTGGGAGAAATCGTGCCTGTGCCCTTTTTCGGAAAACACAGTAGATCTGCACCTAATTATTAGCGGCACACCTGTCCACTGGCAGCTAACAGTGTTCCCTTTACCTCTGGATACTCACCTGTGGACTTGTTTGAGGGTAATCTGGTGAGAGCTATTACAGCCATACATGCACAGATGGCCTTCTGGGGCACGTTGCCCCTGGCAGTTATGGGATGCATCGCACTCTTGAAAATGGTGGTGCTTCCACGCCTCCTTTATCATTTCACAAACTTGCCAGTGCATGTCCGGACGGCATTTTTCAGAGGGTTTGAGAGCGACGAGGCAGTTTATATGGCAGGGGTCGCGCAACAGAGTAGCACTAACCAAAATGTACCCCTCGACCGATCAAGGGGGCCTCGCGGTACCTAACATGGAGCAATATTACCTAGCGGCACAACTTCAATGGATTGCCAGATGGCTCAGTGCGCGCAATTAGAAGACACTGCCACACTCGCACCGGGATATATGCAATCCCAGATAGTCACGATATTCCACCCAGGCAGGAAGGGAAAGTCACCTACCCAACTACTATTACGGGTAGTTTATAGCTGCTTTCACCGCAGTCTACGACTCACAAAAACGGTTACTCCATATGCGCCATCTCTCCCCATACTTGTAGCACCTGAGAGCCGCCAAGCCCTCACTAGCACAGAACTCTCCCGCTAGGATGAGGTAGGTGTGCACACTCTAGGAGACCTATATAGCGACAGCCAACTGCTGCCGTTTGAGGTGCTTGCTGACGAAACTGAATTGCCACAACGGCAATTCTTACTACATGCAACGGTGATAAGCACATTGCGTGCGATATGCAGAGATATTACACAGGAACCTACCACCCATTTAACAATACAATACTTACACGAACTGGGCATGGGCCGGCATCTGACTAGATGGTTGGCGGACTCCCTGCGGAGACACACAGCACCACCACTACTATCCCTCCCGGCCCATTGGTACGCTGACTTGCAGAGACCTAGTACAGACCGGGTATGAGAGAATATACTGGTGAGCCCCACGTGGGTCCCCCGGAATGCCAGATTCCGGCTCATTCAGTATTACATCACACACAGAGCCTACCTGACACCGGCTAAAATAAACCATTATATTAATCGAAGCGATACTGGATGTCCAAGATGCGGGACGGTGGGAGCGGACCTATTGCACATGCTGTGGACATGTATGGTCATCCGTCCATACTGGGACATAGTCACTAAACATCTGGCTCAATGCACAGAACGTACCTTAGACTAGACATGGGAGACATGCATGCTGGGTTTATATCAAAGATCCAAAAAACACAAAGTGACAACCCGCTATATTGATTTGGGACTTATTGTGGCCAAGCGCCTACTCACGAGGCGCTGGAAATCCCCTGAATCCCCAGCTGAAAAAGCCTGGATCCAATCGCTCCTCTGCTGGGCGCAAGCGGAGAGTATAGCACTTTGCCGTGAAGACACGGTAGGGATACGGAAACAGCTACTGACAGCGTTATGGGACACAATACTGTCCGACTTCCGCACATCATGGCAAAACTACACTGAGACTCCAGAGAGTGCGTCTGAACGTGATGAGGAATGAGTTTTAGCCAATACCATGGTACGCAGGGTATGCAGATGTACAAACAATAATCAGTGAGGTAGGCGCATAAGGCTTCAGATGCCCCAAGCTCCTAACAACGATCCAGATGTAATAGCAACCATTCCAGAATCCAATACGTTGTTACTGAGATGAGTGGGTAATGGTTAAAGGCGGGAAGGCATGGATGAAAGCGGTGCAAACACAGCAGGAAAATAACAAAGAGTTGGGAAAAGGGAGTGCTGATTTATTTGGTTAGAGACATGGAGGGGATAACTGTCCTGTTCTGTTGTTATATTAAGGTTGTTTTTACATAAAGTTTGAATTTGCAGGCAATGGACATCACAAGTATTGCAAATGTATTGGCATGGCTTTGTAACAATCAATGTGATAAAATATAGTGGATTCAAGCACAGGTCTGTCTGTAGCCGCACCTCGAAATATATTGTTGATGTATAACCTAATATGTGTGAAAATCTAATTTTCAAAAATTCAATAAACAAATTTAAACAAAAAAATAATTATTAAATACAAAAAAATACAAATAAATCAACGTAACCAAAAACATTTCCCACCCATAATAATTAAAAATAGCTTACAGTTATGTAGCAGTAGACGATCCAGGAAATCCAATAAATCCATAGAATGTAAATAGATAACCAAATCCATTAGAATTGGGAACCCCAAAAAATGCAAAAATACAACTATAGAAAAATGATCCAACGACGCAATCCTCTCAATAACAAAACCCCAAAAAATTGTTTAAAAAAAAAGAACGCTCCAACAAACCCAAAAAATAAAAGGAAGTGTAAAAACTCTTGTTTTCAATAAACAAAATAACATTTCCTTTTTTGTAAAAAAAAAAAGGGTTGAGACCACCATCCTTTCACGATCAATCAATCAATCAATCACGGCATTTATAGAGCGCGCTACTCACCCGGGAGGGTCTCAAGGCGCTGGGGGAGGGGGTAAGTTACTGCTCGAACAGCCAGGTCTTGAGCTGCTTCCTGAAGGAGAGATGGTCCTGGGTTCGCCGAAGGTGAGTGGGGAGGGAGTTCCAGGTCTTGGCTGCCAGGTAGGAGAAGGATCTTCCTCCGGCGGTGGTTCTGCGGATGCGTGGTACGGTGGCGAGGGCGTGGCTGGTTGATCGTAGCTGGCGTGTGGGCGTGTAGAAGGTCACGCGGTCGTTGAGGTACTTTGGGCCCAGGTCGTGGAGGGCCTTGTGTGCGTGGGATCGGGAAAACCTGAAAAAAAAACATCTACCCACAATAACACGTACAAACCAACAAACATTAACATTTACAATAAACACAAAATAACACAATTAAACAACACATAACTAACACTGCATAACACTCTACTCTAATCCAACACTACAGCAAACACATAAAACACTAAACTACCAAAACAACACCTAACGACACTAAAAATGAACAAATACGGTTCTCACAAACCTAACTACACTCCTACTATCTCGCCCCTACCCTAAAACTACCTTAAAAGTTAATTAAAACAAACTTATCCTAAGAGACGAAACGCAGCTCCCACCCGCGAGATTCCGCCTTCCAAAATGATCAAAAAATGAAACAGATCGATAGAAAAGTAAAGAAACTAGAAAAAATGGCAGCGTAATAAAAAATAAGGAAAGACTTACTCCCCATAGAAACAAATGGAGAAATAATATTAAAATACTAAAAATAAATGTATATTTTTATATATTATTTTTTTACAAATGGTCCAAAAATATGATTTCTTTTTTAAAATATATATTAAATATTATATTATCAAAAAACAAAAAATATAATATTTAATATATATTAAAATGTATGTTTATGTCATGTACTGTAAATTTACATAAAATATTACAATGTATACTGAAAAAACATATGTGAAGATATATATTTGTAAATTATTTAATATTTTAAATATTATTTGAATAGAAATCATATTCAATATACTAATTAATAAAAATTATGTAAAATAGATTTTATATAAATGTATTAAAAAATTAAATTATATAAAATATATTAAAAAACTGTTTACAAAAAGAAATACAAATGTTTATTTTTTTCCTAAAGAAAAACAATAAACAATGAAAATCAAATTGTTTAAAATAAACTATTAATATATTTGCTTTACTATTCCATGACTGTACTACAAAAAAGTACAATTTTGCAATTATGTTTTAAAAAATATAAGTATTTTAAAAATATTGTTAATTTTCCAATTCTACATTAAAAATGTATGTTAAAAAACATTGTTAATTTTCCAATTCTACATGAAAAATGTGTGTTTAAAAATATTGTTAATTTTCCAATTCTACATGAAAAATGTACATTAACAAATATTGTTAATTTTCCAACTCTACAAAAAAATGTATGTTAAAAATATATTATACTTTGTAATAAATTTTGAACAACATCAAAATACCTGGATAATGTTTTTAATATTGTGGGAAAATGTATAAAAAATGCAAATGAGAACAAATAAACTGTAAAATAAAAATAAAAAAACATGTGTAACCAATAAAAATGTTTACAAGAATAAGTAACATACATCTCCTTTCTTACTTAAATGTACGCACAAAATGAAATGACTAATAAACAATAAAAAAATTCTATGCCTAACTCCAAAACCCAAAAACTCAGGGAAAATGCTAGATACAAAAGCAAATTAAATTACTATTCAAACTCCCAAACAAAAGAAACTCAGGGAAAGTGCTGGATAATAAAACAAAATAAGTTACTATTCCAACACCAAAACAAACTAAACGCAGGGAAAGTGCTGGATAATAAAACTAATTAAGGGGCCGATTGTGATGGCGGGCGGACTTTGTCCGCCCGCTATCGCCCGGTAAATGGGACCGCCCGCTATGTGTGGCGGTGGCATCCCCATTTCCAGCATTGTGGCGGACGGTGCTCACAACACCGCCCGCCACAGTGCTGGAAATGCATGTTGTGCATCTGCATGCACAACGTGACAGGCACCGCGCGGTGCCTGCCACCTTGTGCATGCAGATGCAGGGGGGTACCATAGGTACCCCCATGTGCAGCCCCCACCCCCCCAACACCCTGGGGGCCCGCAACAGGCCCCCAACAGCAAATACCGCGAGCCTTTCCATGGCGGCGACGCCACCATGGAAAGGCTCATCTCCGCCGGCATCATAATATGGATGGCGGTGTCTTGCAGACACCGACACCATATTAAACCCTTTTCCGCCCGGTCGACTGTTCGGCCGGGCGGAAAACATACGGACGGTCTTACCGTCTGCCGGGCTCCCCTCCGCCATGGTAATATGGCGGGGGGGAATTTGTTGGCGGACGGGCGATTATGGCGGGTGGATCGCCACCGCCATGTGGGCGGTGGCGATCCGCCCGACATCGTAATCGACCCCTAAATTACTATTCCATCTCCAAAATCAACAAAACTCAGGGAAAGTACTGGATAATAATTCTAATTAAATTACTATTCCAACTCCAAAACCAACAAAACTCAGGGAAAGAGCTGGATAATAAACCTAATTAAGGGGCCGATTACGATGGCGGACAGACTGGAGTCCATCCGCCATAGTGGTGGTGACCGGGACCGTCCGCAATACATGCGGCGGTCCCGCACACCAAATCAGGATGCGACCGCCACCATGGCGGTCGCACTTTGCATTTTAACATTGCGGCGGGTGCTGCTGACAGCAGCACCCGCCGCGATGATAAAATAGCACGTTGTGCATTTCCCTGCACTACGTTGCAGGCACCACACGGTGCCTGCCACTTGGTGCAGTGAAATGTAGGGGGGGTACCATGGGTACCTTCCAATGCACCCACACCTCCCCCCAACACAAGGGGGGCCCGCAACAGGCCCCCGAAATCAATCTCCACCATCCTTTCAATGGCGGTTTACCCGCCACGGAAAGGCTGGCTGGAGACAGCATCGTGATTTGGCGGACGGTGCCTGCTAGGCATGACCACCATTTCATGGATGCAGACCGCTTCGCCAGGCAATCGCATCGATTGCCTGTGGCGGTTCCGTGGCGGACGGTCTTTGCATCCGCCGCGGTCTGAATGTGATTCCCCCCGCCATCGTTATTTGGCGTGGGGAAAATTACGGTCTGATTGTGGAAGGACAGCCACCGCGTGGCTGGCGGTGGCGGTCCTTCCGCAATCATAATCAGCCCCTAAATTACTATTCCAACTCCAAAACCAACAAAACTCAGGGAAAGTGTTGGATAATAAAACTAATTACATTACTATTCCAACTCCAAAACAAAATAAACTCAAGGAAAGTGCTGGATAATAAAACATAATAAATTACTATTCCAACACCAAAACAAACTAAACTCAGGGAAAGTGCTGGATAATAAACCTAATTAAATTACTATTCCAACTCCAAAACCAACAAACCTCAGGGAAAGTGCTGAATAATAATTTAAATTAAATTACTATTCCAACTCCAAAACCAACAAAACTCAGGGAAAGTGCTGGATAATAAACCTAATTAAATTACTATACCAACTCCAAAACCAACACAACTCAGGGAAAGTGCTGGATAATAAACCTAAATAAATTACTATTCCAACTCCAAAACAAAATAAACTCAAGGAAAGTGCTGGATAATAAAACATAATACATTAATATTACAACTCCAAAACTAAAGAAATCAAAAGTGCTGGAGAATGAAGTATAAAAAATTACTATTACGACTCCAAATTTATAATAAAAAAATTATTTTTACATAATGTGTCTTTATAATACATTTTTAAATTATAAAAATAATAATATTTTATTACAAATTAATTTTTGGGAAATAAATTACCAAAAATATAGAAAAATGTACTCAAATATAAATATAACCTCAATATTTAAAAAAGAAAATTAAAATTTTCAATTTCTACTTTCAATAAAAATAAATTTTACTGAATTTAAAAAAAAAGATTTCTATTTTAATTAAACAATTTTAAATGCACCACAAACATATCCCCTATAAGTAGATCTCACAAATAAATATTTAAAATATTTAAAAAATATTTTTAAATTACTTAAAATATTTTTTTAAATACTCCCCACCCTTATCCCCTATAAACCCAACATCCCACTCCTAAAATTTAACAAACATTTTAAAAATATTCAAATTTTAATCCCAAATTTTTAAAATACTCCCCACCCTTATCCCCTATAAACCCAACATCCCGCTCCTAAAATTTAACAAATATTTTACAAATATTTAAATTTTAATCCAAAATGTTTAAATTACTCCCCACCCTTATCCCCTATAAACCCTTATCCCGCTCCTAAAACTTAATAAAAAAAAAAAAAAGTTTTCAACATATATTTTTAAATCTATTAAACATATATTAACTAATACTAATTTAACAATAATAAAATACTAACATTAAAAAAAACCTATCAATATAATCTACAACAATATTTTTGACAACGATATTTTTGCATTAAATTAAATTTGATATTTTTAACGACGAGAAAACTAACCTCGATATTTTCCACCATCGATATTCTTGAGTCGATATTACTGCAATTTGATATTTCCAGGTCGATATTCTGTCTCTGCACCCTTTCTAATCTTGCAAGGATCCAATTCTTGTAATACTTATTTTGTGTTTTAAACTTCGCCTTGGAAAGAAATGTAGAAATGTCCTTAATATATCAATGGATTGCTGTTGAATACTACAAACACTGCAACAATTCCATTTCTATACAGGCACCTGACTCCGCCTTCCTTGTACCTGTTCTCCAATAACTTGTTCTGCACCATCACCTCTTTCGCTATAAGAGTGCCATTCTTCATTTCATATGAAATGAATCTGTGGATTGTGGCACTCACTGGTGGATGAACCTTAATTCTGATATATTAGAGGTAAACCTGGTATGGGGTGTTTGTGGGTATAGCCCTCTGATCAGGGGCATTGATTAAGACGACATAAAGGAATGCGCTGTCTACAACTAGATCAGCGTCCCCACTGAGCACACCCTAAAAGATGTCAATAATTCTTTCGTAGTTTGTAGATGCTTGCATAAAGTACTTTATTGTCTCATTGTATTAATGTTACGTTCATCGTGTTAAATGATCACACTTCAAAACGTAAATCACTTTTTTCATTGATTAAATCAATCGCAATGCATTTCGGAACACAGCCCTTCTTCAGGGGACATTTTCCTATAAGGTAATAGAAATGCATGTATTCAAAGATCCAAATGGATCCTGAATTTTTCGTTTGGATCTTTGAATGTGATTACGTCTTGAAATGTGATCATTTAACACGATGAACATGATATAAATACAATGAGACAATAAAGTACTTTATGCAAGCATCTACAAACTACGAAAGAGTTTACGTTTTTGACATCTTTTAGGGTGTGCTCAGTGCGGACGCTGATCTTGTTGTAGATAGCACATTCTTCATTTCATAACATCATCCCTTGTAATCAATAGCAGAAAGGCTCTGTACTAGAAGTATGTATGCATTCTCCACTAAAAACTGTACAAAAGTTACTTCTATTCACTAATCTTTTTTTCTGGTTTTGTATCCTCATGCACAGCACCCTTTTGTCAAGAGTCTCCATTCTATTTATAATCAAAATAAAAAGCTTCACCTTCAAAGCAAAGGCCTTATCAACTACTCTCTCAACTCCTGGTTAAGGTGCATCCATCTTTGTTAAATTCTTTCCTGTTCTTGTTATGTAGATTCTGTCCATTGTTAATCTTTCTCACAATTTGAATTTTATTATCATTATTTAATAATCTTTGGCAATGTCCACATGTATTTTTAAGAAATGACTTTGTACTCTTACCAACAGCTCTTTATTCGTTCACCAATTTTTCTTCATTTTGCCCCTTTTGAGTCTCAGTTCTGCATAGGTACTGTGGTTGCTTCTGTTCCTTTTTCCTCCAAGCTTTTGTAGGCATTCTGTCTGTAATTATGCAGATATCTTTGAATTTATTTTCTAGCCAATGTACCAACTACTTTACTACTGGCTTACACTTAAAACAAAAACAGTTTTTATGTTCTATTGCAGTTTTAAATCTACAAATGAACCTACCTACATAACTACAAGCACTTACTTCAAAGTACAAAACCCAAACCAAAACACAAAACCTAATTTATTTGTTACCTTTTAAAGTAAACATCAACCAAAGTGTAAAACTACATACAGGGGCCGATTCCGATTCGGGCCGGAAAACGTACCGACCGACTCAGAGCCGGAATTAATCCCGACCGACACGTACCGGTGCAGCCCGACCCGCAAAGTACGATGAAAAGCGTGCAAAATCCGACCGACTCGTACGGAACACTATACGAACGACCGAACCGCGCGGAAATTAGCTATCCAGCCGGAAAACCACGCGAATCGAACCAACCGACACGCACCAGGAAGAATCCCAAACGAAACGTACCCGCGAAATCCGACCCGCAAAGTACGATGCAACGCGTGGAAAACACGACCGAGTCACACGGAGCCCAAGCCGTACGACCGACACGCATACAAAAATGCGAGCCGAAGCAACCCAATACACCGCGACCGACGAGTACGCAGCACAGAAAACAGCACAAACACAGCGTGAACGAATCGGAGAAGCTCGCACGAGACAACTGCAGGGTCCGACTCGGTCAGAAGAACGTCTCCGACATGCACAAAAAGTACAAAGGAAAAAAGACACAAAAAAAGGCCAAACAAGCAATTACAAAGCCAATAAATACATGGGGGGCGGAAACAGGGAACAAAGACACACCCACAACTCCACCCATATAAAGGACATAAATCCCTACCATGATCCTTTGCAAATTCAAATTACCTGCCAGCACTCAACAGACAGCAACCACACACCCACCCACAGCTCATCCATCACACAATCCACACACCATCAGCACCTCAACAAATAGCACCCTCACATACACCCAGCAAAACACACACTCACACACCCTCACTTGCACACCCACACACACATCACTCACCACCACCACCCATCACCATGCCCCCAAAGAAGAATCCAAAGTTCCTAGATAGTGAATTGGAAGTCCTGGTAGATGAGATCCTCCGGGTAGAGCCACAGCTGTTTGGTACACTGGTCCAACAGACTCCCATGTCGCAGAAAACCAAGATGTGGGAGAGGATCGTCGACAGGGTGAACGCACAATCACCAATTTTGCGCACAAAGGAAGACATCCAGAACAGGTGGTATGACGTGCGCAGGAGGGTCAGGGACCTGCTTAAGAAGGACTACTTCTTGAGCCAACATACCGGCAGTGGCACTCCTGCAAAACCAGTATACCTCAGACCCTGGGAGGAGAAGGTGCGGGCCATCCTACCACCAGTGAGCGTATATGGACTAGAAAACATCCCAGAGCCTGGTGAGTACACAACAAATGTACATAATATTGTGCGACAATACACACACATCACTGTCAAGGGGAGAGTCAAACCATGCACCCTCAGCAAATACACACCAACCACAAGATAATCATCCCAAGATGTGTATGTCAGTCAGATAAACACAATACATGCCATCTCATAGTGATATGTAACTGTGTCATCACATGTACAAATACAGCTAGGCAGTGGCACAAATCTAACCAACAAACACAGTCAGATATGTAGCCACCACTATAACACCACCTCACAGGGAAGCTCACTGAAAGGAAGGAATTCTGTGTATGCTGGTCAAGTCAGTGTAGCCAATAGCATCATGGGAGTTGTAGTCACAGATATTGCCCACCCTCACAATACGCCCATCAACACCACAATGAACCATGCTCACATCACAGGGAGTGGAAAACAACTGACAAGATGGCTGACACTGGCTACTGCTGTGGGGAGCACAAGGCCCTGCTGGCAACTGTGCACCAACCAACAGCAGGACACCACTGACTGATATCCTGAAAGACAACTCGCACTCCCTGCAATGGAAGCACGTTCCATGGTGGGATATCTGGCTGGGTGGGAAGGAGGACTGACAACACTGACCATAGTTACCAGCTGCTTTTCTCACACACACCCTTAACACAAACTCCACACAACTCACCTGGGAGAATGCATTGCCACACACTCTAATTAAATATCCCACAAAGTACCACCACCCTGGGTTATGCTGTGTGAAGCACAGGGGCACACATGGGACTTGTAGCCAAACTAACCCCAGGATAACACTGTCAGCCATCTTGTCAGCACAGGCACACAACTCCACAGGGAAGCAGAGTCAAAAGGAAGGAAGCATGGGCATGCTGGGAAGGGGGGTGGAGGCAATTGCATGATGGGAGTGGTAGTCACAGCCCAACATCCCCCACCCACATGACCCAGCAAGCTCACACCCAAGCATGCACACCTCACAGGGAGTCAAAAGCCACTTCAAAGATGGCTGACACTGGTGCTCAGTTGTGGGGAGCACATGGCCCTGCTGGGAACTGGGCACCAACCAACAGCAGGACACCACTGTCAGCCATCTTGCCATTGCTGTCACACTCACACACAGTGAAGTCCACTCAAAAGCAAGTAAGTATGGGCATGCTGGGAAGTGGGGTGGAGGCAATAGCATGATGGGAGTGGTAGTCACAGATATTGGTCAGCCTCACAATTGTCCCATCAACACCACCCTGAACCATTCTCACATCACAGGGAGTGGAAAAGAACTGACAAGATGGCTGACACTGGGTACTGCTGTGGGGAGCACAAGGCCTTGCTGGCAACTGTGCACCAACCAACAGCAGGACACCACTGACTGACATCCTGAAAGACAACTTGCACTCCATGCAATGGAAGCATGTTCCATGGTGGAATATCTGGCTGGGTGGGAAGGAGGACTGACAGCACTGACCATAGTTACCAGCAGCTCCACTCACACACACCCCTAACACAAACTCCACACAACTCACCTGGGATAATGCATTGCCTCACACTCTAATCAAATATCCCACAAAGAACCACAAACCTGGGTCATGCTGTGTGAAGCACAGGGACACACATGGGACTTGTAGCCAAACTAACCCCAGGATAACACTGTCAGCCATCTTGTCAGCACAGGCACACAACCCCACAGGGAAGCAGAGTCAAAAGGAAGGAAGCATGGGCATGCTGGGAAGGGGGTTGGAGGCAATAGCATGATGGGAGTGGCAGTCACAGATATTGGTCACCCCCACAACTGTCCCATCAACACCACCCTGAACCATGCGCACATCACAGGGAGTGGAAAAGAACTGACAAGATGGCTGACACTGGGTACTGCTGTGTGGAGCACAAGGCCCTGCTGGGAACTGGGCACCAACCAACAGCAGGACACCACTCACTGACATCCTGAGAGTCAACCTGAACCCACTGCAAGGGTGGCATGCTTCATGGTGGGATAACTGGGCTGGGGGGAGAAGGAGGGCCAGATGTCAACCAAATACAACCAATGCAGAACATGTACACACCCCAACATCCATATTGAAATGCCCAAAGTATGCAGGACAATGTGCTACACCAACATCAACCTCTGACTGTGACAACTTAGGACAATGCAATGTACAGGCCCGCATCCAGAGGTACAGTCACAACTGTCAGGTGTGTCAACCATTGATGCCTGCAGAAACATAACATACATTGTGTGTGTCTCCCAAAAACAGGTGATGATGGGGACACAGCAGCAGACGCTGAGGAGTCCCCGTCCCAGGCTCAAGGGGAAATGGAGCTCACTGGTGTGGAACAGCCTCTGCCCTCCTCGGATGACGAAGACCTACCTGGCACCTCCGGAGCAAGTCATCATGCAGCACCAGCAGGACCACCAGCTGCACCCCTGCACCCACCCCTCCAACGACTGTCAACACACAAACCACCCCTGCCGACACGGACAGACCAAGGAGCACCACCACCACCAGCACACGGACCCTGGACCAACATGGGGCTATGGACACCAACACCACCAACAACCCCCAAGGGGGCCCAGGGTCACCTGTGCGTGCCACCTCTGGTACTGCACATGTCGCCAGGGGTGGTGGGAGGGGTGGGAGACATAGGTTGCTGATCGCAGAGGGGTCTGGACTGCATGATGACCCACAACTGGTACGCATAGCTGATGCATACCAGTCCAGCACCGGAGAGCTCAGCCAGGTAGTGGGGCTCCTCAGGGACATACGACAGCAGCAGGTTGCCCATCATGCCCGCTTGGACTTACAGATGTCCCGTGTGGAGTCCAAGTGGGACACACTGCAAGAGATGACGGCGGTGCATAGGGACATATTACAATGCCTCCGCCAGATGAGCAGCAACCAGTCAACACCTCCCTGTGTGCCCACAACATCTGGTGCTGAAACAACTGCAACTGCCACAGGGAGGGAGGATGACTCTGGCGGAGAGTCCCCTGCACCGCAGCAGCCTGCACTTGAGGGTCCCCCCAAAGAAGAGGGGTCGTCCGAGGAAGGGTAACTGAGAGGCCGATGGCCATGCGCTACTCCCAGGAAGCCAAAACCTGTTCTGGATAATCACCTTTGTGCGCAAACTGTTCACCCTGTTGAATGCAACACAACTCCCCCACATGACATGGGGAGTACAAGTTGGACCAATGTATCAGATGACTGTGGACTTTACTCAGGACATTTCTGCTACCAGGACTTCCAAATCATCTAGGAACTTTGGATTACAATCACAATGTACAGCACCCACCATCCTGTGCACTATACACACACATGTATGACAATAAACACACTAATACACCATACCTGCCTCTGTTGTGATTCCAACGTGTTTACTGTCATGGAGATGATGACCTGCAAAATTACACTGTGCATGCTAACTGCTACAGCAAGTACAACACAGGCATGTGAGTCATGGCAACGTGACACATATGAGGGAGACACACCACCAGAGCTACACAACATATACAGACCAAGGCCATCTGACTCATCGCCTACACTGATGTTGCCAGGAAATATGGTGCAATGCACAGACACAACACCTATTCACAGTCTTTGTCAACTAGCCCACTGGTGCAGTAAGCAAATGTCAGTCAGATGTGTGACCACAGACAACGCACATCACAAAGTGAAGCACAGGTTTATTACACATTTGCAACATGTTGTAACCACTACAGATGCAAGGTAATCCCACCTGGCAGTGGGCACACAGTCAACAAGTATAGAAGAAAGGAAGTCCAGGGGTGTGGCGCACATCACCTGTAGGGACACGACAGCTTCCACCCTGGAAGTTGAATCACGGTGTTGGGGGATCACAGTTGACCAAACGACTCTGAAAGTACCCTGTGAAGGACAGAAATGACACACAGTCAAAAGCAATGAAGAACAGGACAGAACTGCAATACTCATGCCCAATACATGTCACAAGATACCCACCCAGAACCAAGTTAGCATGCAACAGTGTTGGGGAGTACAGACTACCTGTAAGGACACATCGCTACACGCATACAGTCATGTAGCACAAGGACACACTCAAACAGCACCAGAGCACCACCAACACATATCATGCATACTCACATCATTGACATGACATCTCCGGATACTCACATTCAGCTGAAGAAGTTGGTGATGAGCTGTGTGCGGACATCACCATCATCATCATCATCATCATCATCACTGGCATCGTGGTCCAGGCCAGGATCCTCCACAGGTGGCGGATGTTGGTCATCGTCATCCAGGATGAGAGGCAACTCCTTCCGCACTGCCAGGTTGTGTAGCATGCAGCAGATGATGACAATCTTGCACACCTTTGCTGGGGCATATGGGAGGGCCCCTCCTGTCTTATCTAGGCAGTGGAAGCGGCTCTTCAGGAGACCAAATGTCCGCTCGATCACTCTCCTGGTCCGACCATGTGCCTCATTGTAGCGCATCTGGGCTGGTGTCACAGGGTTCCTAAGGGGCGTCAGCAACCACGGCATGTTGGGGTATCTGGAGTCACCTACAGACAGACAATTGCACATTAGCTGAGTTGGAAAAGAGGGTGGAACACTACATTGCAGAACACACGCAATGGTACAAAGTCAGTACACACCAACAAGCCAGGCACGCTGGTTCCGCATCTGTGACATCATCCTCGGGATGCGACTACTCCTCATCACGTAGGCATCGTGTGCAGAACCTGGGAAATGGGCACAGACGTGTGAGATGCTCATATCTGCAAGACATACCACCAGTGCATTGACCGAGTGGTAGTGTTTGCGGTTCCTGTATGCCTGCTCTTGGGCCTGTGGTGGTATCAAAGCCACATGTGTCCCATCAATGGAGCCAATGACATGCGGCATCCTCCCCAGGGCATAGAAGTCACTCTTCACGTCAGTGAGTTGTTGGAGTCTAGGGAAATAGATGTACTGGTTCAGGTATATCAACATAGCCTCCAAAACATCGCGGAGCACACGACTGAACATGGTCTGTGACATCCCACCAGCAGTTGCCACAGTGTGTTGAAAGGTACCGGTGGCAAAGAAGTGTAGGGCTGCCATCACCTTCACCTTGGGGGTCAGCGCTGTAGGGTATGTCCGGCCAGGTTGCAAATGTGGGGCCAACCGCACCGTCAAGACCTCAATCAGTGGCCTGGTGAAGCGGTACCGTCGGATGCAGTCCTGTTCAACCATGGTTGCAAGGTCAGGGAATGGTCTATGGACAGCTGGTGCCCTGCAGTGCATAGGTGAAGGAAGATACATTGTCAGTCACCCCACATATGTGGCATTGACCATACTCAATATCACATGATACATCATTATGAGGCACAAGTACATGATGTGTGCTGTTCCGTAAGGACATGTATGGCACTTACATGGCCAACATCTAACATCACAGTTCAACAAGTGGCATCAACAAGTCCCAGGTTGTGCCATGGGATATCATGAGGCCGTGTCACAGTTCCCATCACCTGCTGCCACGTTCCAAACACACCCCACAGTGACATGTGAGGACAGATGTGCCCCAGGCATCACAGCTCATCGACAGGTAGATTCCCAGGGACCCTGCATTGCCACATGGACACTGGCATGACATGGTGCTACATGAATACACGACAGCAAAACAACCATGACCCCCACAGGTAGTGGTCCCTGTTGCCTCGGCAGGACAGACATGGACGTCTGTGACACACACACGCACAACATCAAAGTCCATGCACAAACAACGTGGTTGTGGAGACTGTCTTCCATTGTGCACATGGAATCAGAGACATTGTAAACACAACATGCACACAGATTGTGGAGGACCATCACTATTGTGGCAATGGGTCACCCTGGAACGTACATACCGTCCCACATGGGACTCAGGGGGTATGTGACATGACATACACATACACCACCGTGAAATGTGACCATGCCACATGCTCAGAAATGAACAGTTGCACATCACAGTGGTCATGTGCACGACACACCAAGGATTCTGTCCCCATGAACACGTGCACAGCCTGGGAGTGGCTGCCCCCAAGTAACACCCACAGAACAACATGTTGACCCCCATACACGGAATAGGTAAAGCAGCCTTACATGCCTTAGGATACAGTGTGGACAGGCTGTGGTGTTGTAGGTGTGCCCCTCACTCCCTGGGAAGTATATGTGGCTGGCATATGTTCACCTGTGACAGGCATGGTGACATATGCCTGTGACTTGTACAGGGACGCGTTGGACAGCAATGGACCGATCGGTGCGCACACATTGGCCATTGCATTCAATGTGAGCGGGTACGCGTTGTATTCGCAATACGCGTTGGACAGCAATGGACCGATCGGTGCGCAAACATTGGCCATTGCATTCAATGTGAGCGGGTACGCGTTGTCTCCTGGGTACGCGTTGTAGAGCAATGGACCGATCGGTGTGCCCGGCCGGCCCATTGCATTCAATGTGTGCGGGTACGCGTTGTCTCCCGGGTACGTGTTGGACAGCAATGGACCGATCGGTGTGCCCAGCCGGCCCATTGCATTCAATGTGTGCGGGTACGCGTTGTCTCCCGGGTACGCGTTGGACAGCAATGGACCGATCTGTGTGCCCGGCCGGCCCATTGCATTCAATGTGTGCAGGTACGCGTTGTCTCCCGGGTACGCGTTGGACAGCAATGGACCGATCGGTGTGCCCAGCCGGCCCATTGCATTCAATGTTTGCGGGTACGCGTTGTCTCCCGGGTACGCGTTGGACAGCAATGGACCGATCGGTGTGCCCGGCCGGCCCATTGCATTCAATGTGTGCGGGTACGCGCTGTCTCCCGGGTACGCGTTGAACAGCAATGGACCGATCGGTATGCCCGGCCGGCCCATTGCATTCAATGTGTGCGGGTACGCGTTGTCTCCCGGGTACGCGTTGGACAGCAATGGACCGATCGGTGTGCCCGGCCGGCCCATTGCATTCAATGTGTGCGGGTACGCGTTGTATCCCGGGTACGTGTTGTAGAGCAATGGACCGATCGGTGTGCCCGGCCAGCCCATTGCATTCAATGTGAGCGGGTACGCGTTGTCTCCCGGGTACGCGTTGGACAGCAATGGACCGATCGGTGCGCACACATTGGCTATGGCCTGGCCTGGCAACGGACGCGTTTTCAAATCTTGAACGAGTCTGATGCTGTAAATTCAGTTGGTCACCCACAACAATGTTGCAAATACATGGGTGTCAGGAAGTTGAACTTTTGAAGGATGCTGTGGGCGTGTGTAAGTGGTGCAATTCCATGGATTGGCCAGATTCAGAAGATGCAAACGACTTGGACCTATCACTTTGGACACATGGGACAGTATCTGCCTCTGCAGCACACATATAATGCTGGCTGTTCCCCTGAGAGCTCACTTGCCTGCACTACATGCTCCAGGACGACATCTGCCACCACCACTGCTGCTGTATCTGCACCCTCTGGACCCTGCAATGGCACGTACTGTGGAGAGAGCCCCAGCCTTCAGCACTGAGGACAACCAGGCCCTGCTGGACAGCCTCCTTCCACATTACAGCAATCTGTATGGGAAAGAAGGGGAGCAGGTGAGTGTGCTGTCCACTTCCTTACTAAATGTGCATGTTGTCTGACTAGCAAGGCTTACAGTCTGCACGCCACTGGCTAGCAGGCTCACTGAGTAGTTGTCACCCCCCATAGTGTGTAGTTACATGCACTGAACAGGTATAGTGCAGTGACAGTGCATTTAAACAAGGTTTTACTTCCCAGGCAATGATACCATGTAGTGACTGCTGGCAAACTGTCCATAGCCATCGTTGCACTGCCTGTGTACATCATGTGCCCATGTGATTGAGACATGTATATCCAACTGTGTAATGCACGGATATGTTGCATGTGTAGTAATGGCATTCTCACTTTGTCATCCTCACAGGTTGATGCCCACCAGAAGCAGCAAATATGGCTGACCATCGTCCGGGCAGTGAGATCCGTGGGGGTCTACAAGCGCCGGATCCGCAACTGCCAGAAGAGGTGGCAGGACCTTCGGGGCTGGACCCGGAGGATCGCACGGGTCCAGCTGAAGCTGTCGCCTCCTCGCAGGAGGGGCGGACACCGGACCCTGACCCCCACATGCTCAGGATCCTGGCGGTGGTCTTCCCTGATCTGGATGGGCAGCTGAAGGCCAGAGAGCAGCAAGGAGGGGGTGAGTCCATGACTGCATTGTGAACTTTGTCTGCCATGCTATGTGCCCTCCTCTGGCCTGGTTAAACGTCCACAGTACATCAGTCATGTGGTCCAGGACCCATGTCCCTCAATTGTGCACTGCCCACTCCTCATCTGATACCCAGGTGTGGCCCTTACAGTCAGGGAATTGTGTCACTTGGGTACTGTGTCCTTGCATTTTGCTTAGCTCAAGGTGGGGGGCAGCATTTGTTCCCCTAACTCTGTGGTGGGCATCATGGGTGGGTCCATTGCTTACACAATGCCTGTGTTCTGACATGTAATCTGCGTGTTACTTTGATATGTGGTCCAATTGCTGAGCTGATCCACCACATGTGCCTGGGGTATCTGGCACACACCCATGCTGCGGGTGTGAACAATGTTTGGGCCCCAGGAGTGTGTATATTATGTGTGTCACACATACTTAGCCATCTGCCTACTGTCCAGGGCTCATCCCTCATTCATGTGGGGCAGGGCAGTCATGCCTACTCCAGGCCATACAATACACTCTGTACTCCCACTCCCGTGTATCAGCTGACACGTTGTGCTCAGTGATATGTCCCCTCAGGTGTCTGCCTCTGTGTCAGTGTGCTGTGGCTACGTTGTCAGGACTACTGGGGTGTTTCTCGGTTAGGGCTCAGCATGCCACCGGAGATGTGACCATAGGAGACGATACTTGTGTGACATATAGGTGTTTGATCACTTGACCGTGCAGACTGGGGTATGCGAATGTGAAGTTCAGGCAGCTGTTTCCCATTCACAGCAGATTGTGAGGTGCTCAGGTTCAGAGGGTTGTGTTACAGGTCTCCCATATGTCCAATCGGTATGACGTGGACAGATAAGGGTTCAGATGATGTGGTGTGTGGGGGATGTACATGTGCACTTGTTCAGCTCCAGAACTTGCATTCCCCATGACCTACTATTGTGACACAGTGCAGACTGTTGTTGTCTGGCTGCCCTGCCCATGTGACTGGAGACAGTGATGTATGACTTAGCAGGCATGCCTGTGCCATGGCATGAAACTTACTATGGGTGATCCTGCAGGGGAGTGACATGTGCTACATGCACACCATTGTGGCAATGACTATCAGGACATGGGTGCATCATGGTGTCTGTCACTGGTATGCATCACATGCATTTCATATTTGACTCTGGGCATCCCTTTCATCCGGACACCTGTACTGACTCAGTGGCAAGAGTTGTGATGTGTGCATGTTCACATGCTTCACCGTGTTCTCTGCACTGTCCAACTACTGTGTAGGTGGTGCATGTGTCCACACTGGGGTATTGCCATCCAACAGACACCAGACAGATGGGTGCAAGGCCAGGAGGGATGTGAGTGCCATGGTTGACCATCAGACTGACAATTGGCTTCTCCTATTCTGTTTGGGCACTTTTGGCAATGTTCAACTAAGGATGCCAGGGCTTGCTCTGTAATGTGCTGTACTTACTGTGGTGTGTGCGTTCGGTGCAGGTGACTGATGTCTGTCTGTTTCCCTATTGTTTGCAGATACATCCACGGCCACAGGAGGGGACAGCTCCACGGACCAGGAGGAGCCGCAGAGCCAGACTGGGTCAGCAGCCGAGGAGTGGTCGGAGGGACCCAGTGGCACGGAGGGCGAGGGGAGCCACAACGAGGAGTCCTCAGCAGCATCCACCTCAGCTGAGGACCACAGCAGCTCAGAGGATGACTCCCTTGTGGAGGCGGGTGTCAGCAGCCACCACAACCCAGCTAGTGTTGCTGTCCCCGCCACCACCACCACCACCACCGCCCTCCCATCGGCTCCCATTCCCGAGGTCCGTGGAGGCTCCCATGTTCGGGAGCGTGTCTCCTTCGGGCCAGGCACCGCACCCCCTGCCCCTGTGTCCCCTGCTGCCCTGAGTGAGGAGTCTGTGTACCTCCTTCGCCAGCTCCATGTAGGGCAGACAGCGATGCTGAGTGTCCTCCATGCACACACCACTCTGTTGATTCAGCTGGTGTCGTTCATAGAGGGCATCTCATCGGGCATGTCTCCCTACAGAGGGGCAATAAGTCCATGGACTCCTCCCTGACGGCAGCAGTGTCCCTCCTCCAACAGTCCCTCACCCCTCCTGCCTCTGCCCCATCCACACTCCCCAGCACCTTACCTGTCCCAAGCACACACACACCGGCACAGGCACACACCAGCACAGACACAAGCAGCACACAGACACACACGCCAAAATCAAGACGCACACGCACGCACAGTCAGGGGACTGAAACCACACTCACAGGGGATGGGGCCCAGGCACACACACACGCATCCACGAGCACTGCGCAGTCCTCAGTTACCTCTCCCTCCAAAGCCCCTTCCCTTGCCTCACCTGCAACCCCAAAGACACAGCGGGTCTTCCTCAGTGACCTCGGCCTCTTCCCCTCCGATCCAGCTGATACAGCATTCAGGGGGAAGAGGAAGCCCACCCACACGGAGCGGAGTGCCCCTCGCCCCCGGACACCCTCTCCCAAGCGCAGACCAACTGAGGCCCCCATCCGCAAGTCCCCCCGGACCCAGAAGAGCAAGACCCCGCCACCGCCCTGCAGCTCAGGCACCAAGTCTCCTTCCTCCATCCCTCAGGCCCCCACTCCACAGGTGCCCCCACCACACCCTGCCCCAGGTTCCCCCACCCACAGATACACCATCCCCAAAATGATCAGGCCTTCTCCCCTGCCACTTGCTCTTCCGGCACCACACCCCCGCTGCGCATATCTGTGCCACTGGTGTGGAGACGGTGTCCTCCCCTCTGTCCTGCCCACCTTACCTGATCCCCATTCTCCTCCCCTGGAGGTAGGCACTGCAGTGGAGTCCACTACCACCCGGTCTGACTTGGGCACTGCAGTGGGGAACCTGTCCACTCCATCTGCACGGCCCACTGCAGTCGTGCCGGCACCCACACCATCTGACTCATGCCCCCAGTTGTGCCGGCACACACCATGTCAGACACCTCCACTGCAGTTGTCAGTGGCTCTCCAGCACCCACCACCCCTTCCCTGCCTCCTTCTGGTGAGCCCTGATCCTGTCCCTGTGGTGCCTGGCCTGCCCCCCGTATGCTCCTCCGAGGGATTGTCCCTGGTGTTTATCAGTGCAGGCATGCGTAGGGTGACATCTGCCACTGTCACCCTGTTTTGACTTTCAGGATGGACTGGCCATTGGCCTTTGTTTCTTTTACTGGACCTCAACTTTTGAACCCACATATGCTGAATAAAGCAACTTTCTGTTCACTAGTGGTTTTGCTTCTGATGTACATGTTGTTGATGATGCTAACCATGCCCTTGCTGCAGTGATGGTGACTTTTGGTCTCATGAAAATGAAGTGTTACTGTGCAGGAACCCATGTGGTCCACGGGCAATGTGTCCTATCCTGTAGTGTATCCATGTCATCCTTAGCAGCATATGAGGGTGTCATGTTTTCAATATTTGGCAATGGGATTTCCTACTTACATTAGCAATGTCACATCTGTGGCTTCCATCCCTGCACATCTGTTGTGCTTGCCATTGTTCAATTAGTCTACTTCCCTGACCGTGTGGCCATCTCCACTGGACATGCAGGTTTGGGCATCAATGGGGAAGGACTCATCTGTGTTGTCAGTGCAACTTGCTATACATGTGTGTTGGATCTGTGCTGATGATTTCGTTGACACTCCCATGACCAGGCTGATGTGACGGGAGCCTTCATTTGGTGCTAATTGTTGTCTGTGTGACCAAGTGTTCTGCTGACATGATGGAGCCCTACTGAGGCAACATATGGCACAGCTTTCCTCACACAGGAGTGGAGTCCCCTCATGGCAGTGTGTACTCCTGTGACATTGCCTGTGCCCAAGGTGTGTGTTGTGTGAGCATGTCTGTGTGTTCACTTCCATTTTGCTGTGCATGCTGGGATCCTTAGTGATGTTCCTGTTTGTGATGCTTGCTGAGTTGACCTATGTTCCCCCAAAGTCTTCTCCCTGGGTTCTCTGTGATGTGGGTGCATGGCACATTACTGGTCATCAGGGTGTCACCCATAGGTGTGTTTGCTGTCAGGGCTGAGTTTGTGGGCAGACGCAGATGGGACACAGTCAGGATTCCCTTGGCACTTGTTGTTTACACCTGTCATGTGATTTCCATTTTGTGTTAGCTTTCAGTGATTGTGACACGTTGTGTGTGTGACTGCTGGCACTCTTCAGGGTCAGGGCTGCAATGTTGGTAGTTGTCTATGTGTGTTCTTTGTGGGTGACCTTGGCTTCTTCATTGGTGTGGGACTGTGGCTGGGATCCCATTGGTTGGTGTGGTATTGCCATCATGTCCATGTACGGCGTAGTGTGCAGTGTGTCAGACATTCAGGAGTCTTGTTGATTGGCCATGTGTGATGTTTTTCTGCACCTTGGTTCCCACCACCACCCATGGGATTGTCATGGGTGCATGTGCAATGTCACCAGTGCATGTGAGCTTCACTGCTGCACATTGTTGGAGGTCGAGGTGTGTGGTGTTGAGTGTGTGCAGATGAGAGTTGTTGCCCGGCTAGACCCCTGCCTCCATGTTGGCCTTGGCTTACTGGCCGTGCTGATTGATTTGTGCTTGTGTAGGTGTGATCGTAGTTTGTTGCTCAGGACACATGACTGTGGTTCACAGTGTGGAAATATCGTGTAACTTGCCCGTAGATCTCAAAATCAATAAGTCAGTTCAAGGTAAAAAATATATAGGGGGTACACATCCATGATACGATACGATACATCGTACGAGCGGACTGCTGTACCGTCAGTGGTCGCGGACTGCTGTGCGACTTAGGGTACTATCGTATCATGGATGTGTACCCCCTATATATTTTTTACCTTGAACTCGTAACCATTAAGGACGCACCACTTGATTCACACATCTTGTGACTTATTGATTTTGAGATCTACGGGCAAGTTACACGATATTTCCACGATACTCGTATGCAAATTGATGCGCCCTTGTGTTTCATCATTACTCGAATCTACTATTGCTTCATTCCCATACTGCCTTGAAAAAGTCTGAGTGCAGACGAAACACGTGTCGGCTAGATCGTGTGCTGGGAATATTTTTTAAAAGAATCAATAAAGACAAGAATTTGAAGATTGTTGAACTCGTTTTTGGGCTGTGTGTCGGCTTTGGACAATATTGATCCAATTGAAAGTATAATTGTATAGCATTCAATGAAACAAATATATGTAGTTGATTTGTGCTTTGAATTCATCCTAAACTTGTGTTGGACTGAATAATACTCAATAAGGGTGTGCTGGAAGAAGCTTTATTACGTTTTAAATACATGCATGTTATTTATAATGTGCTGACAACATCTTTAGGTAGTAGGTGTTACAGGCTGATAGAGCACCCGATCCAAATATTTTTTACAATAATACTAAACGCCAATAACTACGATTTATATACATGGTTATCATTTGATGTGCGGTTTTTCCCTTTTGGGTCCACTACTACCTATTTTCTATGTTTGTATATGGTATGGTATCTGTTCACCTCACATCTACAGTCTCCACAGGGTATCTGCATTTGTGTGCCCATTGGTGCAAATATGTGGGTCTGCATTATGATGGTCACTTCTGTCATTGTGTAATTGATGAATGTTGACAATGTCAGCCCCCATGGGTGATATTTGTCTGCACATGGCCAAAGGTATGTCTTATTTGCACTGCACTGTTTGCCTCCCCCAATCTATGTTGCTATGGGACACAAGCACTACTTTGCCACTGATGTGTTTGTTGTTCTGTGACCAGGAATCATCCATGCAGTTTGGCAGTTGCAGCTTTTTCAATGTCAACACTTACATTTTGGTCACTGTGATGATGGGGGTTTAGACCCCATTGCCACAATGTTCAGAATGTGCTTCAGCTATGGACCCCACACTTAAATTTTGGTCACTGTGATGATGGGGGTTTGGACCCCATTGCCACAATGTTCAAGATGTGCTTCAGCTATGGGCCCCACACTTACATTTTGGTCACTGTGATGATGGGGGTTTAGACCCCATTGCCACAATGTTCAAAATGTGCTTCAGCTATGGACCCCACACTTACCTTTTGGTCACTGTGATGATGGGGGTTGGACCCCATTGCCACAGTGGTCATGGTCTGCTTGCATTGTGGGGGCCACACACATTTATGTGTGACACATGTGATAGGGGGTCACATTGTATGTTCAAAGTCATGTTCAGTGTTGTAGGCATTTGTCACAGTCTACACACGCTTGTCATGGTGTTGGGGGGATGTTTTTGTTGCATTCTTTATGTTGGTGTGTGCTTGTTGTGTCATGCATTAGCCATCCTATGAGTGGGGGTGTTGTTGGAGGTAGGCATCCAGCCCCCCATGGGTAGAGGTGGTAGTAGTGGTAGGCATCTGGCATCCCCTGGGTAGGGGTGGTGGTAGTGGTAGGCATCTGGCACCCCATGGGTAGGGGTGGTAGTAGTGACAGGCATCCAGCCCCCCATGGGTAGTGGTGGTAGTAGTGACAGGCATCCAGCCCCCCATGGGTAGAGGTGGTAGTAGTGGTAGGCATCTGGCACCCCCTGGGTAGGGGTGGTAGTAGTGACAGGCATCCAGCCCCCATGGGTAGTGGTGGTAGTAGTGACAGGCATCCAGCCCCCATGGGTAGAGGTGGTAGTAGTGACAGGCATCCAGCCCCCCATGGGTAGAGGTGGTAGTAGTGGTAGGCATCTGGCACCCCCTGGGTAGGGGTGGTAGTAGTGACAGGCATCCAGCCCCCATGGGTAGTGGTGGTAGTAGTGACAGGCATCCAGCCCCCCATGGGTAGTGGTGGTAGTAGTGACAGGCATCCAGCCCCCATGGGTAGAGGTGGTAGTAGTGGTAGGCATCTGGCACCCCCTGGGTAGGGGTGGTAGTAGTGACAGGCATCCAGCCCCCCATGGGTAGTGGTGGTAGTAGTGACAGGCATCCAGCCCCCATGGGTAGAGGTGGTAGTAGTGACAGGCATCCAGCCCCCCATGGGTAGAGGTGGTAGTAGTGGTAGGCATCTGGCACCCCCTGGGTAGGGGTGGTAGTAGTGACAGGCATCCAGCCCCCATGGGTAGTGGTGGTAGTAGTGACAGGCATCCAGCCCCCCATGGGTAGAGGTGGTAGTAGTGGTAGGCATCTGGCACCCCTGGGTAGAGGTGGTAGCAGTGGTAGGCATCCAGCCCCCATGGGTAGAGGTGGTAGTAGTGGTAGGCATCTGGCACTCCCTGGGTAGGAGTGGTAGTAGTGGTAGGCATCTGGCACCCCCTGGGTAGGGGTGGTAGTAGTGACAGGCATCCAGCCCCCCATGGGTAGTGGTGGTAGTAGTGACAGGCATCCAGCCCCCCATGGGTAGAGGTGGTAGTAGTGGTAGGCATCTGGCACCCCATGGGTAGAGGTGGTAGTAGTGGTAGGCATCCCGCCCCCCATGGGTAGAGGTGGTAGTAGTGGTAGGCATCTGGCACTCCCTGGGTAGGGGTGGTAGTAGTGGTAGGCATCTGGCACCCCTTGGGTAGGGGTGGTAGTAGTGACAGGCATCCAGCCCCCCATGGGTAGTGGTGGTAGTAGTGACAGGCATCCAGTCCCCCATGGGTAGAGGTGGTAGTAGTGGTAGGCATCTGGCAACCCCTGGGTAGGGGTGGTAGTAGTGACAGGCATCCAGCCCCCCATGGGTAGAGGTGGTAGTAGTGGTAGGCATCTGGCACCCCCTGGGTAGGGGTGGTAGTGGTGGTAGGCATCTGGCACCCCCTGGGTAGGGGTGGTAGTAGTGGTAGGCATCCAGCCCCCATGGGTAGAGGTGGTAGTAGTGGTAGGCATCTGGCACCCCTGGGTAGGGGTGGTAGTAGTGGTAGGCATCCAGCCCCCCATGGGTAGAGGTGGTAGTAGTGGTAGGCATCTAGCACCCCCTGGGTAGGGGTGGTGGTAGTGGTAGGCATCCAGCCCCCCTTTGGTAGAGGTGGTAGTAGTGGTAGGCATCTGGCACCCCCTGGGTAGGGGTGGTAGTAGTGGTAGGCATCCAGCCCCCCATGGGTAGAGATGGTAGTAGTGGTAGGCATCTGGCAACCCCTGGGTAGGGGTGGTAGTAGTGACAGGCATCCAGCCCCCCATGGGTAGTGGTGGTAGTAGTGACAGGCATCCAGCCCCCCATGGGTAGAGGTGGTAGTAGTGGTAGGCATCTGGCACCCCCTGGGTAGGGGTGGTAGTAGTGACAGGCATCCAGCCCCCCATGGGTAGTGGTGGTAGTAGTGACAGGCATCCAGCCCCCGATGGGTAGAGGTGGTAGTAGTGACAGGCATCCAGTCCCCCAGGGGTAGGGGTGGTAGTAGTGGTAGGCATCTGGCACCCCCTGTGTAGGGGTGGTAGTAGTGACAGGCATCCAGCCCCCCATGGGTAGTGGTGGTAGTAGTGACAGGCATCCAGCCCCCCATGGGTAGCGGTGGTAGTAGTGGTAGGCATCTGGCACCCCCTGGGTAGAGGTGGTAGTAGTGGTAGGCATCTGGCACCCCCTGGGTAGGGGTGGTAGTAGTGGTAGGCATCTGGCACCCCCTGGGTAGGGGTGGTAGTAGTGACAGGCATCCAGCCCCCATGGGTAGTGGTGGTAGTAGTGACAGGCATCCAGCCCCCCATGGGTAGTGGTGGTTGTAGTGACAGGCATCCAGCCCCCATGGGTAGAGGTGGTAGTAGTGGTAGGCATCTGGCACCCCCTGGGTAGGGGTGGTAGTAGTGACAGGCATCCAGCCCCCATGGGTAGTGGTGGTAGTAGTGACAGGCATCCAGCCCCCGATGGGTAGAGGTGGTAGTAGTGACAGGCATCCAGCCCCCATGGGTAGAGGTGGTAGTAGTGGTAGGCATTTGGCACCCCCTGGGTAGGGGTGGTAGTAGTGACAGGCATCCAGCCCCCATGGGTAGTGGTGGTAGTAGTGACAGGCATCCAGCCCCCCATGGGTAGAGGTGGTAGTAGTGGTAGGCATCTGGCACCCCTGGGTAGAGGTGGTAGTAGTAGTGGTAGGCATCTGGCACCCCTGGGTAGGGGTGGTAGTAGTGGTAGGCATCTGGCACCCCCTGGGTAGGGGTGGTAGTAGTGGTAGGCATCTGGCACCCCCTGGGTAGGGGTGGTAGTAGTGACAGGCATCCAGCCCCCATGGGTAGTGGTGGTAGTAGTGACAGGCATCCAGCCCCCCATGGGTAGTGGTGGTAGTAGTGACAGGCATCCAGCCCCCATGGGTAGAGGTGGTAGTAGTGGTAGGCATCTGGCACCCCTGGGTAGGGGTGGTAGTAGTGACAGGCATCCAGCCCCCATGGGTAGTGGTGGTAGTAGTGACAGGCATCCAGCCCCCCATGGGTAGAGGTGGTAGTAGTGACAGGCATCCAGCCCCCCATGGGTAGAGGTGGTAGTAGTGGTAGGCATCTGGCACCCCCTGGGTAGGGGTGGTAGTAGTGACAGGCATCCAGCCCACCATGGGTAGTGGTGGTAGTAGTGACAGGCATCCAGCCCACCATGGGTAGTGGTGGTAGTAGTGACAGGCATCCAGCCCCCCATGGGTAGAGGTGGTAGTAGTGGTAGGCATCTGGCACCCCCTGGGTAGAGGTGGTAGTAGTGGTAGGCATCCAGCCCCCCATGGGTAGAGGTGGTAGTAGTGGTAGGCATCTGGCACCCCCTGGGTAGGGGTGGTAGTAGTGGTAGGCATCTGGCACCCCCTGGGTAGGGGTGGTAGTAGTGACAGTCATCCAGCCCCCCATGGGTAGTGGTGGTAGTAGTGGTAGGCATCCCGCCCCCCATGGGTAGAGGTGGTAGTAGTGGTAGGCATCTGGCACCCCCTGGGTAGGGGTGGTAGTAGTGGTAGGCATCTGGCACCCCTTGGGTAGGGGTGGTAGTAGTGACAGGCATCCAGCCCCCCATGGGTAGTGGTGGTAGTAGTGACAGGCATCCAGCCCCCCATGGGTAGAGGTGGTAGTAGTGGTAGGCATCTGGCACCCCCTGGGTAGGGGTGGTAGTGGTGGTAGGCATCTGGCACCCCCTGGGTAGGGGTGGTAGTAGTGGTAGGCATCCTGCCCCCCATGGGTAGAGGTGGTAGTAGTGGTAGGCATCTGGCACCCCCTGGGTAGGGGTGGTAGTAGTGGTAGGCATCCAGCCCCCCATGGGTAGTGGTGGTAGTAGTGACAGGCATCCAGCCCCCCATGGGTAGAGGTGGTAGTAGTGGTAGGCATCTGGCACCCCCTGGGTATGGGTGGTAGTAGTGACAGGCATCTAGCCCCCCATGGGTAGTGGTGGTAGTAGTGACAGGCATCCAGCCCCCCATGGGTAGAGGTTGGTAGTAGTGACAGGCATCCAGCCCCCCATGGGTAGAGGTGGTAGTAGTGGTAGGCATCTGGCACCCCCTGGGTAGGGGTGGTAGTAGTGACAGGCATCCAGCCCCCATGGGTAGTGGTGGTAGTAGTGACAGGCATCCAGCCCCCATGGGTAGAGGTGGTAGTAGTGGTAGGCATCTGGCACCCCTGGGTAGGGGTGGTAGTAGTGACAGGCATCCAGCCCCCCATGGGTAGAGGTGGTAGTAGTGGTAGGCATCTGGCACCCCCTGGGTAGGGGTGGTAGTGGTGGTAGGCATCTGGCACCCCCTGGGTAGGGGTGGTAGTAGTGGTAGGCATCCAGCCCCCCATGGGTAGAGGTGGTAGTAGTGGTAGGCATCTGGCACCCCCTGGGTAGGGGTGGTAGTAGTGGTAGGCATCCAGCCCCCCATGGGTAGAGGTGGTAGTAGTGGTAGGCATCTGGCACCCCCTGGGTAGGGGTGGTGGTAGTCGTAGGCATCCAGCCCCCCATGGGTAGAGGTGGTAGTAGTGGTAGGCATCTGGCACCCCTGGGTAGGGGTGGTAGTAGTGGTAGGCATCCAGCCCCCATGGGTAGAGGTGGTAGTAGTGGTAGGCATCTGGCACCCCCTGGGTAGGGGTGGTAGTAGTGGTAGGCATCCAGCCCCCATGGGTAGAGGTGGTAGTAGTGGTAGGCATCTGGCACCCCTAGGTAGGGGTGGTAGTGGTGGTAGGCATCCAGCCCCCCATGGGTAGGGGTGGTAGTCATGACGGGCATCTAGCACCCCCTGGGTAGGGGTGGTGTTAGTTGTTGGCATTCAGGCCCCTATGTGTATATGTGGCATTGGTGATGGCCATCCCGCCCCTATGGTGCTGCTGTTGCTGGTGTGAGTAATTTCTGCATCCCTCTGTGTGTGTGTAATTTGTCGGGTACGTGTAGTTCATTTTTGTGGTTGGTGTCTGTCTTACCTTCTGCGCCGTACGCGTCCGTGCCTGTTCCGGTAATAGATGTAGAATATTGGTAGGATCGGCACGATGGCATTCATGGTTGGTTCGTCTCGTTCGTCTTTGTCGTTGCTTCGCCTCGTCCTCGTGGCTGGCGGGTTCGTCTCGTAGCCGTGGATCGTCTTGTGGCGCGAATCGGAGCTTATGTGTGCCTCTCCCGGATGCTTTGACGTGCCGTGCGTAGCGACGGGTTCGGCGCGTACGGAAAGCGCATCGTACTTGTCCGGCCGGACGGGGCTGCATTTTGGCTTTTGTGCGACTCGATTCTGCGTTTCCGGATCCGGCTCGGTCGGAGAACAGGACCTGGATTGGGTGAGTGCGGCTGGGTCGGAATCTATGCGGTTGTGCGCATCGTACTTGCTCGTTCGGAAGAATGTGCGAATCGGTCGGGAAACAGGCATTCGCCTGGCTTTTTTCCCGGCCGAATAGTGTTAGGTGCGCCTCCAACCGAGATCGGAATCGACCCCACAGTGTCTCAATACTGTAACTCCAAAATAACAACATAAGAGCTATTTCTATGCCTCTCTACCACTGAGCCATTGGTACATTTAGTAGTTCAATACTTTTCTATTGTTATTAACATATAGGTGGGGGCGTACGCCCCCCCTCTATGTCAGATTTAATTTTTGAGAAACACTGCATATAAAAATTTGCACATTAATCTGTATCACACCATATAGCTCACTAATTCTTTGAGTACATGCAAACACGTATATGTTGCATGTGTAGTAATGGCATTTTCACTTTGTCATCCTCACAGGTTGATGCCCACCAGAAGCAGGAAATCTGGCTGACCATCGCCCAGGCAGTAAGATCCGTGAGGGTCTACAAGCGCCGGATCCGCAACTGCCAGAAGAGGTGGCAGGACCTTCGGGCTGGACCCGGAGGATCGCAAGGGTGCAGCTGAAGCTGTCGCCTCCTCGCAGGAGGGGCGGACACCGGACCCTGACCCCCCACATGCTCAGGAACCTGGCGGTGGTCTTCCCTGACCTGGATGGGCAGCTGAAGGCCAGACAGCACTGAGGTAAGTAAAGGAATAGGAACTTAGTTCCTATTCCTTTACTTACCTCAGTGCCCTCTACAGGGTTACTTCCCCTTGGACCCTTTAGGCCACTCTAGAACCATTGTTCCTTTAAACTACATATTACCCCAGGTTCACATATTGGGGCACCCTTGACTTCCTAAATACGTGCCAGACAGCAGCAAGGAGGGGGTGAGTCCATGACTGCACTGTGCACTTTGTCTGACATGCTATGTGCCCTCCTCTGGCCTGGTTAAACTTCAAAAGTACATCAGTCTTGTGGTCCAGGACCCATGTCCCTCAATTGTGACATGCCCACTCCTCATCTGATATGCATATGTGTGGCCCTTACAGTCAGGAAATTGTGTCACTTGGGTACTGTGTCCTTGCATTTTGCTTCGCTCAAGGTGGGGGACAGCATTTGTTCCCGTGACTTTGTTGTGGGATTCATGGGTGGGTCAATTGCTTACACAATGCCTAAGTTCTGACATGTAATCTGGGTGTAACTTTGATATGTGGTCCACTTGCTGATCTGAATCACCACATGTCCCTGGGGTATTTGGCACACACCCATGCTGAGGGTGGGAACAATGTTTGCGCCTCAGGAGTATGTATATCAAGTGTGTCACACATGCTTAGCCACCTGCCTACTGTCCAGGGCTCATCCCTCTTTCAGGTTGAGCAGGACAGTCATGCCTACTCCAGGGCATACAATGCACTCTGTACTCCCACTCCCGTGTATCAGCTGACATGTTGTGATCAGTGAAATGTTCCCTCAGGTGTCTGCCTCTGTGTCATTGTGCTGTGGCTTCGTTGTCAGGACTACTGGGATGTTTATCGTTTAGGGCTCAGAATGCCATCTGAGATGTGACCATGAGATACGATACTTCTGTGACTCATAGGTGTTTGATCACTTGACTGTGCACACAGGTGTATGCGACTGTGAACTTCAGGCAGCTGTTTTTCATTCACAGCAGACTGTGAGGTGCTCAGGTTCATAGAGTTGTGTTTCATGTCTCCCATATGTCCAATTGGAATGACGTGGACAAATAAGAGTTCAGATGATGTGGTTTGTGGGGGATGGACATGTGCACTTGTCAGCTACATAACTTGCATTCCCCATTACCTAGGATTGTGACACAGTGCAGACAGTTGTTGGCTGGCTGCCATGCCCATGTGACTGGAGACAGTGATGTATGACTTTGCAGGCATGCCTGTGCCATGGCATTCAACTTCCTAAGAGTGATCCTGCAGGGGAGTGACATGTGCAACATGCACCCCATTCTGGCATTGACTATCCGGACATGGGTGCATCATGGTGTCTGGTGCTGGTATGCATCACATGCATTTCTAATTAGACTCTGGCCATCCCTTGATCCGGACACCTGTACTAACTCAGTGGCAAGAGATGTGATGTGTGCATGTTCACATACTTCACTGTGTTCTCTGCAATGTCCAACAACTGTGTACGTGGTGCATGTGTCCACACTGGGGTATTACCATCCAACAGGCACCAGACAGATGGGTGCAAGGGCAGGAGGGGTGTGAGTGCCATGGTTGACCATCAGACTGACAATTGGCTTCTCCTAATCAGTGTGAGAACTTTTGGCAATGTTCAACTGAGGATGCCAGGGCTTGCTCTGTAATGTGCTGTACTTACTGTGGTGTGTGCGGTCAGTGCAGGTGACTGATGTTTGTCTGTTTCCTAATTGTTTGCAGATACATCCACGGCCACAGGAGGGGACAGCTCCATGGACCAGGAGGAGCTGCAGAGCCAGACTGGTTCAGCAGGCGATGAGTGGTCGGAGGGACCCAGTGGCACGGAGGGCGAGGGGAGCCACACCGAGGAGTCCTCAGCACCATCCACCTCAGCTGAGGACCACAGCAGCTCGGAGGATGACTCCCTTGTGGAGGCGGGTGTCAGCAGCCACCACACCCCAGCTAGTATGTCTGGCCCCGCCACCACCACCACCACCGCCCTCCCATTGGCTCCCATTCCAGAGGTCCGTGGAGGCTCCCGTGTTCGGGAGCGTGTCTCCTTCGTGCCAGGCACCGCACCCCCTGCCCCTGTGTCCCTTGTGTCCCCTGCTGCCCTGAGTGAGGAGTCTGTGTACCTACTTCGGCAGCTCCATGTAGGGCAGACAGCAATGCTGAGTGTCCTCCATGCACACACCACTCTGTTGACACAGCTGGTGTCGTTCATGGAGGGCATCTCGACGGGCATGTCTGCCCTACAGAGGAGCAATAGGTCCATGGACTCCTCCCTGATGGCAGCAGTGTCCCTCCTCCAACAGTCCATCACCCCTCCTACCTCTGCCCCATCCACACTTCCTGGCACCCTACCTGTCCCAAGCACATGCACACCTGCACAATCACCCAAACACACAGACACGAGCAGCACAGAAACACACAAAACAAGGGAAAAACGTGCACACAAGCATCCTCAGGGGACTGATACCACACCCACAGGGGATGGGGAACAGACACACACACAGGCATCCACAGTCACTCCGCAGTCCTCAAAATCCTCTCCCTCCAAGACCCCTTCCCTTGCCTCACCTGCAACCCCACCTACAAAGCAGCTCTTCCTCTGTGACCTCGGCCTCTTCCCCTCCGATCCCGCTAATCCAGCATACAGGGGGAAGAGGAAGTCCACCCACACAGAGGGGAGTGCCCCTTGCCCCCGGACACCCTCCCCCAGGCGCAGACAGACTGAGGCCCCCACCCACAAGTTCCCCGGTCCCGGAAGAGCAAGACCCCGCCACCGCCCTGCAGGTCAACCAGACAGTCTCCTTCCTCCATCCCTCAGTCACCCACAACACAGGTTCCCCCACCACACCCTGTCCCAGGTTCCCCCACCCACAGAAACACCATCCCCAAAATGATGCAGCCATCTCCACCTACAACTTGCTCTTCCAGCCCCACCCCCCCACTGCACATGTTTGTGCCACTGGAGTGGAGACCGTGTCCTCCCCTCTGTCCTGCCCACCTTACCTGAACCCCATTCTACTCCCCGGAGATGGGCACTGCAGTGGAGTCCACTACCACCCCGTCTGACTTGGGCACTGCAGTGGGGAACCTGTCCACTCCATCTGGCCAGCCCACTGGAGTTGTGCCGGCACCCACACCATCTGACTCATGCCCCCCAGTTGTGCCGGCACACACCATGTCAGACACCTCCACTGCAGTTGTCAGTGACTCTCCACCACCAGCCACCCCTTCCCTGCCTCCTTCTGGTGAGCCCTGATCCTGTCCCTGTGGTGCCTGGCCTGACCCCCCGTATGCCCCTCCGAGGGGAGTGTCCCTGGTTGTTAGCAGTGCAGGAAAGCAAAGGGTGACATCTGCCACTGTCACCCTGTTTGGACTTCAGTCATGGACTGGCCATTGGCCTTTGGGTTTTGTCTGGACTTTCTTTTTCAATATAACATATGCTGAATAAAGCTCCTTTCAGTTCTCCAGTGGTTTTGCTTCAGATGTACATGATGTTGAGGATGCTAAACATGCCCTTGCTGCAGTGATGGTGATTTTTGCTATCAGGCAAATGAAGTGTTACTGTGCAGGACCCCATGTGGTCTAGGGTGAATGTGTCCTATCCTGGGGTGTAGCCATGTCATCCTTTGCAGCAATATGAGGGTGTCATGTTTTTCATATTTGCCAATGAGATTCCCTACATGTTTTTGCAATATCACATCTGTGGCTTACACCCCTGCACATCAGATGTGCTTGCCATTGTTCAATTTGTCTATTTCCCTGACCGTGTGACCATCTCAACTGGACATGCAATTTTGGGCATCAATGGGGAAGGACTCATCTGTGGTATCAGTGCAACTTGCTATACATGTGTATTTGATCGGTGCAGATGATTTTGGTGACACTGCCATGACCAGGCTGATGTGACGAGAGCCTTCATTTTGTGCTAATTGTTGACTGAGTGACCAAGTGTTCTGCTGACATGATTGAGGCCTGCAGAGACAACGTATGGCACAGCTTTCCGTACACAGGAGTGGAGTCCCCTCATGGCAGTGTGTAATTCCGTGACATTGCCTGAGCCCAAGGTGTGTGTTGTGTGAGCATGTCTGTGTGTGTTCACTTCCATTTTGCTATGCAGGCTCGGGTCCCTAGTGATGTTCCTGTTTGTGATGCTTGCTGAGTTGAGCAATGTTCCCCCAAATCTTCGCCCTGGGTTCTCTGTGATGTGGGTGCATGGCACATTACTGGTGATCAGGGTGTCATCCATAGGTGTGTTTGCTGTCAGGGCTGAGTTTGTGGGCAAACACAGATGAGACACAGTCAGGATTCCCCTTGGCACTTGTTGGTTACACAAGTCATGTAATTTACAGTTCGTGTTAGCTTTCAGTGATTGTGACACGTTGTGTGTGTGACTGCTGCCACTCCTCAGGGTCAGAGCTGCAATGTTGGAAGTTGTCTATGTGTGTTCTTTGTGGGTGACCTTGGCTTCTTCATTGGTGTGTGACTGTGGCCGGGATCCCATTGGTTGGTGTGGATTTGACGTCATGCCCATGTACAGCATACTGTGCAGTGTGTCAGACATTCACAAGTCTTGTTGACTGGCCATGTGTGATGGGTATCTCCACCTTAGTTCCCCCACCACCCCTGGGATTGTCATGGGTGCATGTGCAATGTCACCAGTCCATGTGAGCTTCACTGCTGCACATTGGTGGAGGTCAAGGTGTGTGGTGTTGAGTGTGTGCAAATGAGAGTTGTTGCACGGCTAGACCCCTACCTCCATGTTGGCCTTGGCTGACAGGCCATGCTGATTGATTTGTGCTTGTGTAGGTGTGATGGTAGTTAGTTGCTCAGGACACATGACTGTGGTTCACAGTGTGTACAACATCTACTTTTGTCATCACAGTGGGATTATCATGCAGGCCAGTGTCACCACAATGTGGGGTCCCTGGGGGTAGTGCTGTGGTGGGTCTGTCTCTTGCTGTGTTAGTTGCTGTTCCTACAAGCTTGTGTGACATTTGTAATGTGTGCTCCCTCTCATCTAACAATGCCTGATTGCCCACATAGGGGAATCCGATCCATGAGTTACTTTTGTGTGGCACTGTATTGACATCTGTGTAAAGGGATTCAGGCCTCCTCATGTGTTGTGTGGTTGCCTGGGGACACTGGCACACACCCCATCACCTGTTGTGTTTGATATGCAGTGTGAGTCTGCCTGTTTGTGTTTGTGCATTTGCACCACTGCATTGGCATTTCTTTAGTGTGCCATTGGCTGTATGTTGTTTGGTGGGTTTCCCCTGCTGTCCCTGGGACTCCTAGGTCATCAGTCAGCACAATGATCATGGTTTGTATGTCCTATTGCTGCCATGGAATGGTATTTGTTCACCTGACATCTACAGTCTCCACAGGATATCTACATTTGTGTGTCCATTGGTGCAGATGTGTGGGTCTGCATTATGATGGTCACTTCTGTCATTGTGTTATTCATGAATGTTGACAATGTGAGCCCCCATGGGTGATGTTTGTCTGCACATGGCCAAAACGATGTTTCATTGGCACTGCACTGTTTGCCTCACCCACTCTATGTTGCTATGGGACACAGGCACTACTATGCCACTGATGTGTTTGTTGTTGTGTGACCAGGAATCATCCATGCAGTTTGGCATTTGCAGCTTTTCCCATGACAACACTTACATTTTGGTCACTGTGGTTATGGGGCTTTAGACCCCATTGCCACAATGTTCAAAATGTGCTTCAGCTATGGACCCCACACTTACCTTTTGGTCACTGTGGTGATGGGGCTTTAGACCCCATTGCCACAATGTTCAAAATGTGCTTCAGCTATGGACCCCACACTTACCTTTTGGTCACTGTGGTGATGGGGCTTTAGACCCCATTGCCACAATGTTCAAAATGTGCTTCAGCTATGGACCCCACACTTACCTTTTGGTCACTGTGGTGATGGAGCTTTAGACCCCATTGCCACAATGTTCAAAATGTGCTTCAGCTATGGACCCCACATTTACCTTTTGGTCACTGTGGTGATGGGGCTTTAGACCCCATTGCCACAATGTTCAAAATGTGCTTCAGCTATGGACCCCACACTTACCTTTTGGTCACTGTGGTGATGGGGCTTTAGACCCCATTGCCACAATGTTCAAAATGTGCTTCAGCTATGGACCCCACACTTACCTTTTGGTCACTGTGGTGATGGGGCTTTAGACCCCATTGCCACAATGTTCAAAATGTGCTTCAGCTATGGACCCCACACTTACCTTTTGGTCACTGTGGTGATGGGGCTTTAGACTCCATTGCCACAGTGGTCATGGTCTGCTTGCATTGTGGAGGCCCCACACATTTATGTGTGACACATGTGATAGGGGGTCACATTGTATGTTCAATGTCATGTTCAGTGTTGTAGGCATTTGACACAGACTACACACGCTTGTCATGGTGTTGGGGGGGATGTATTTTTCAGACATTCCTTATTTTGGAGTATGCTGGTTGTGTCATGCATTACCCGTCCTATGAGTAGGGGTTTTGTGGGTGGTAGGCATCCAGGCCCCCCTGAGTAGGGGTGGTGGTAGTGGTAGGCATCCATCCCCCTATGAGTGGGGATGGTAGTAGTGGCAGGCATCCATCCCCCTATGGGTGGGGAGGGTAGTAGTGACAGGCATCCAGGCCCCCATGAGTAGGGGTGGTGGTAGTGGTAGGCATCCATCCCCCTATGAGTGGGGATGGTAGTAGTGACAGGCATCCAGGCCCACATGAGTAGGGGTGGTGGTGGTGGTAGTGGTAGGCATCCAGGCCCCCCGGAGTAGGGGTGGTGGTAGTGGTAGGCATCCATCCCCCTACGAGTGGGGATGATAGTAGTGGCAGGCATCCATCCCCCTATGGGTGGAGAGGGTAGTAGTGACAGGCATCCAGGCCCCCCTGAGTAGGGGTGGTGGTCGTGGTAGGCATCCATCCCCCTATGAGTGGGGATGGTAGTAGTGACAGGCATCCAGGCCCATATGAGTATGGGTGGTGGTAGTGGTAGGCATCCAGGCCCCCCTGAGTAGGGGTGGTGGTAGTGGTAGGCATCCATCCCCCTATGAGTGAGGATGGTAGTAGTGGCAGGCATCCATCCCCCTATGGGTGGGGAGGGTAGTAGTGACAGGCATCCAGGCCCCCCTGAGTAGGGGTGGTGGTAGTGGTAGGCATCCATCCCCCTATGAGTGGGGATGGTAGTAGTGACAGGCATCCAGGCCCACATGAGTAGGGGTGGTGGTAGTGGTAGGCATCCAGGCCCCCTGAGTAGTGGTGGTGGTAGTGGTAGGCATCCACCCCCTATGAGTGGGGATGGTAGTAGTGGCAGGCATCCATCCCCCTATGGGTGGGGAGGGTAGTAGTGACAGGCATCCAGGCCCCCTGAGTAGGGGTGGTGGTAGTTGTAGGCATCCATCCCCCTATGAGTGGGGATGGTAGTAGTGACAGGCATCCAGGCCCACATGAGTAGGGGTGGTGGTAGTGGTAGGCATCCAGGCCCCCCTGAGTATGGGTGGTGGTAGTGGTAGGCATCCATCCCCCTATGAGTGGGGATGGTAGTAGTGGCAGGCATCCATCCCCCTATGGGTGGGGAGGGTAGTAGTGACAGGCATCCAGGCCCCCCTGAGTAGGGGTGGTAGTAGTGGTAGGCATCCATCCCCCTATGAGTGGGGAGGGTAGTAGTGGCAGGCATCCATCCCCCTATGGGTGGGGAGGGTAGTAGTGACAGGCACCCAGGCCCCCCTGAGTAGGGGTGGTGGTAGTGGTAGGCATCCATCCCCCTATGAGGGGGGAGGGTAGTAGTGACAGGCATCCGGGCCCCCCTGAGTAGGGGTGGTGGTAGTGGTAGGCATCCATCCCCCTATGAGTGGGGATGGTAGTAGTGGCAGGCATCCATCCCCCTATGGGTGGGGAGGGTAGTAGTGACAGGCATCCAGGCCCCCATGAGTAGGCGTGGTGGTAGTGGTAGGCATCCATCCCCCAATGAGGGATGCCTGTAGTAGTGACAGGCATCCAGGCCCACATGAGTAGGGGTGGTGGTAGTGGTAGGCATCCAGGCCCCCCTGAGTAGGGGTGGTGGTAGTGGTAGGCATCCATCCCCCTATGTGTGGGGATGGTAGTAGTGGCAGGCATCCATCCCCCTATGGTGGGGAGGGTAGTAGTGACAGGCATCCAGGCCCCCCTGAGTAGGGGTGGTGGTAGTGGTAGGCATCCATCCCCCTATGAGTGGGGATGGTAGTAGTGGCAGGCATCCATCCCCCTATGGGTGGGGAGGGTAGTAGTGACAGGCATCCAGGCCCCCTGAGTAGGGGTGGTGGTAGTGGTAGGCATCCATCCCCCTATGAGTGGGGATGGTAGTAGTGGCAGGCATCCATCCCCCTATGAGTGGGGATGGTAGTAGTGGCAGGCATCCATCCCCCTATGGGTGGGGAGGGTAGTAGTGACAGGCATCCAGGCCCCCTGAGTAGGGGTGGTGGTAGTGGTAGGCATCCATCCCCCTATGAGTGGGGATGGTAGTAGTGACAGGCATCCAGGCCCCCTGAGTAGGGGTGGTGGTAGTGGTAGGCATCCATCCCCCTATGAGTGGGGATGGTAGTAGTGACAGGCATCCAGGCCCACAAGAGTAGGGGTGGTGGTGGTAGGCATCCAGGCCCCCCTGAGTAGGGGTGGTGGTAGTGGTAGGCATCCATCCCCCTATGAGTGGGGATGGTAGTAGTGGCAGGCATCCATCCCCCTATGGGTGGGGAGGGTAGTAGTGACAGGCATCCAGGCCCCCTGAGTAGGGGTGGTGGTAGTGGTAGGCATCCATCCCCTATGAGTGGGGATGGTAGTAGTGGCAGGCATCCATCCCCCTATGGGTGGGGAGGGTAGTAGTGACAGGCATCCAGGCCCCCCTGAGTAGGGGTGGTGGTGGTGGTAGGCATCCATCCCCCTATGGGGGTGTATGGCATTGGTGATAGCCATTCCGCCCCTATGGTTCTGCTGTTGCTAGTGTACGTCATTTGTGCATCCCTATGTGTGTGTGACATATTTCGGGTACGTGTCGTTTGTTTGTGTTGTGGGTGTTTGACTTACCGTCTGCGCCGTACGCGTCCGTACCGGTCCCGGTAATAGATGTAGAGTATTGGTAGGACCTGCGCGATGGGATTCATGGTTGGGTCATCTCGTTCGGGTTTCTCGTGGCTTCGACTCGTACTCGTCGCTGGCTTGTCCGTCTCATCGCCGTGGATCGTCTTGTGGCGTGAATCGGAGCTTATGTACAGCTCTCCCGGATGCTCAAACGTGCCGGACGTAGCGACGGGTTCGGCGCGTACGGAAGGCGCATCGTACTCGTCCGGCCGGAAGGTGCTGTGTATTTGCTTCAGTGCGACTCGAATCGGCGTTTACGGATCAGGCTCGGGCGGGGAACAGGAGCTGAAATGGGTAAGTACGGCTTGCTCGGAATCTGGGCTGTTATGCGCATCGTACTTGTTCGTTCGGACGAGTGTTCGAATCGGTCGGGAAACACGCGTTCGGCTTGTATTTTTTCTGGACGAATACTGTATGGTGCGCTTCCGGCCGAGATTGAAATCGACCCCTGAGTGTCGTGATGATTTGGGTAACCGCGACAATCATGCTTTTTTAAGAGGTGTAAAGCACATATGTACACATTTTTCAGTATTTTGGAAAATACTGGTTTATTACTGCACTGTTTAAAGTCATATTTTTATGGGGAGTTTATACAAAAACAATCTTTTAAACCAATTTTTTCATTGGATGCTTGTTCAATTGGAAACATTTCTTTAATTTAAGTTTGCGGATGAACTTGTATACGTCAATCCGTGATTGTTTGTATGAAAAATTAGTCTCCGGACAAAATGTCAAACCCAGTGCTAATAATTGTTGTTCTGCTTTAGTCAGCACTGTATCTGTGCGATTGATTATGGTATTGTCCTCATGACTATTTAACGCCTCCATTTCCTTGAAGTTGTTCCTCTGTTTGAATTGCCGGTTGTGTTGCCGGCGCCTCTCCCTCCTGCATTTGCTCCTGTTGCCTCTTGTTTGTTTTGGGGGTTCTGCGGGCCTAATGTTTGTCGCCTGTCCAAGATTAAAAAATTCAGGGGCATATTAGCAAGACCCACGTTAAAATTATCGCCGTTTTAGCGGCAGGAAACTGCCGCTAAAACGGCGATAATGGGCTTGCTAATATGCGTTATAGAATTCCAATAGAAGCCCAGGTTAGATGTGCAGGACATCTAACATGGGCTTCTATTGGAATTCCATAACGCATATTAGCAAGCCCATTATCGCCGTTTTAGCGGCAGTTTCCTGCCGCTAAAACGGCGATAATTTTAACGTGGGTCTTGCTAATATGCCCCTTTGTTCTTCCGCAGGTGTATAGCTGGTTTCCCCCCTGGACTGTGCAACGGAGGTTAGAGGCCTGTTGTCTTCCAAATCACTGTTCGATGTCAAGTAGTTTACGTCAGAATCGTCGTATGTAGCCATATTGATGCCTGATGTCAATGGTTGCACTGTAGGCAACTTGTTGGTCAATCCTTGTCTTTTAACACCGTCAAACTTGCGAGAAAAGGTGAACACTCTGCCCATAGCTTAATCATCCCTATCTCGAGCAAATTTAAAAACTTTGAGTGTTTTTATCGTTTTTTCATGTTTCCTTAGCTTTACTTCAATGTCAGCTCGACCTTTAGCCACCCAATCCTTTTGCTCACACTCATCCAGAGAGGCATTGACTTGATCTATGTCCTTAAGAATATTCAGGCGATCAATCTCAGCATATTTTATGAGGATGTTGACCATATTCATTGATGCCTGTAAGTTATTAGCAGCCCACTCGCTGAGCATGGCGGGGTTGGGGTTTTCAAACGTAGGCGCAATTACAACCCGCAACCCACGCGGCACTCTCCCCGCATCCCGATATTTCTCCAGGGACTTATTTTCCCACCACTTTGTGAGTTCTGTTTTCTGCAATTTCTCCAATGTCCGCAACAAAGTTTTAATGTCGCTCGAATTCATGCTCCCAGACTGTCCTGCTTGTTCTGTACTGGCATCTGGCAAGTTAAAGAACAGCGCCTCAGCTGCAGCCTCCCGGTCACGCAGCGCGTCATTGGTAGACATGAAGGAGGTTAGATTCAAATGAAGTGCGAAACAAACAAACGTTGATATTATAACAAATACGAGGCGTATAATCTCCAGACCCGTTGATAAGATTATTCCATTGAACGTTGCTCCTTACCCGCTGTGGATCTCGGTCCCGGGAGTCCTCCGACTGCACAGGGTCCACCAAATGACAACTGGCAACACAGGAATCCAACGAAAAGTCAACGTTGAGCAACGGGGGGCGCGGCCAACATACTCCTTCCGAGTTAGGTCAATTAGCTTCAGCGATGTTGGCTGAACACGGCTGCACTGTATATATCAATAAATCAATCAATCAATCAGGTGTTTGTTGAAGCGTGACTACTCACCCTTAAGGGTCTCAAGGCGCTGGGGGTGGGGGGTGCAGGTTCCGGTCCATCAAGGGGGGGTCCGTCGAAGAGCCAGGTCTTGAGGTCTCTTACGACGATGGGAAGCGATGTTATCTGTCTGAGGTGGAGCGGAAGGGCGTTCCAGGCCTTGGCTGCTAGGAAGGAGAAGGAGCAGCCTCCCAATCTGGTTTTTCTGGTGCGTGGGACCACGGCGTAGGAGAGCTGGGCTGATCGTAGGGTCCTTTGGGGTGCGTGTAGTTTGAGTCGGCTGTTCAGGTATGCTGGTCCGGTGTCGTGGAGGGCTTTGTGTGCGTGGGTGAGCAACTTGAAGGTAACTCTACCCTCGATGGGGAGCCAGTGGAGTGTGCGCAGGTGCTGGGAGATGTGGTCGTGTTTTGGCAGGTTGAGGACCAGTCTTGCGGTGGCGTTCTGGATGTTCTGTAGCTTGCAGTTGAGATTTTTGTTTATTCCGGCGTAGAGTGCGTTGCTGTAGTCGAGTCTCCTGGTGACCAGGGCGTGAGTGACGGTCTTTCTGTGTTCAAGGGGGATCCATTTGAAGGTCTTACGTAAGAGGCGGAGGGTGTGGAATCAGGAGTACGCGACTGAGTTGATCTGGCGGTCCATTTTGAGCTCGGAGTCCAGGATGATTCCCAGGTTGCGTGTGTGGTCCGTGGGGGTGGGCGGGTTTCCGAGGGCAGGGGGCCACCAGGTGTCGTTCCAGGCATCGGGGTTTGGGCCCATGATGATTACTTCCGTCTTGTTGGTGTTAGGTTGTAGGCAGCTGTTTTTCATCCATTTGGCGACGGCTTCCATGCCTTCTCGAAAGTTGTGTCTGGCGGTGTTGGGTTCGTTGGATAGGGAGAGGATGAGTTGGGTGTCGTCTGCGTATGACACAATGTTGAGTCCGTAGGTTTTGACGATGGGGAGAGCGGAGCCATGTAGATGTTGAAGAGCGTCGGGCTGAGGGAGGACCCCTGAGGGACTCTGCAGGTGGTTGTGTAGGGTCCGAGAGGAAAGGGGGGAGTCTGACCTGCTGTGTTCTGCCGGAGAGGAAGGAGCTGATCCAGTCGAGGGACTTGTCCTGGATCCCTGCGTCGTGAAGTCTGCGTATTAGGCTGCGGTGGGAGACTGTGTTGAATGCCGCTGAGAGGTCGAGGAGGATGAGGGCTACTGTTTCTCCTTTGTCCAGTAGGGTGCGGATGTCGTCTGTTGCGGCGAGGAGGGCGGTTTCCGTACTGTGGTTTTTCCTGAAGCCGGACTGGGAGGAGTTGAGCGTGTTGTGCTCTTCGATGAATGTGGCGAGTTGGCTGTTGATGGCTTTCTCGATAACTTTTGCAGGGAACTGGAGCAGGGAGATGGGTCTGTAGTTTTTGAGGTCGGTGGGGTCCGCCAAGAGTTTCTTCAGGAGGGGGTTGACCTCGGCGTGTTTCCAGTCATCGGGGAATGAGGCGGTCGCCAGGGAGCGGTTGATGGTGCGGCGGAGCATGGGTGTGATGGTGTCGGCGGCTCTGTTGAAGATGTGGTGAGGTCAGGGGTCCGTGGGGGCCCTGGAGTGGATTGACTTCATCGTCATCAGTGTTTCTTCAGTGGTGAGGGCTGTCTAGCTGTCAATCGTTGGCTTCCGGGTGTCGGGGTGGTTGGTGGGGTTTCCGTATGTTGGTTGTCTTTGTTGAAGTTGTCGTAGATGCTCTTGATTTTGTGGTGAAAGAAGGTGCTGAGTTTGTCGCAGAGGTCTTGCAAGGGAGGGATGTCCGTCGACTCGGTGGTGGGTTGGGCGAACTCCTTGATGATTTGAAGAGTTCTTTGCTGTTGTGTGCATGTGTGGAGATTCTGTCTTCAATCTCTTTTTTCCTCATTTTTCTGATGAGTTGGTGGTGGGCGTTGGTAGCGGCTCTGAAGTTGTTGTGAGTTTCTGTGGATTTGGTGTTCCTCCAGGCCTTTTCGAGGGGGCGGCAGGTGCGTCTGGACTCTCGAAGTTTAAAAAAAATAAATTTTTAATTGATTTTCACAACTGCTTATACATTGTACAGTAACGATGCAAAGGAGGAGAAATGAAAATAATAAAGGAGCGGCAGCATACAGTACTTCTTAGACAAGTTAAACTCTAAACATGAACAAAGAAAAACAATTGACACGTGACCATATCTTAAGCATACCTGGAATAGAAATAAAAACATAAGCAGACTGACATTATTACATACAGCATATGACATTCATGTTCACATAGAACTAGCTTCTTGTGTATTCGGCTGGCTAGCGGTGCGCAAGTATATTAACAGGGGCTCCCAGATGTCGTTTGGTCTTGAGGACGATGGTAGCTCCTCCGTATATAGGACTAAGTTTTCTCTGCAAAGTGATACATTTTTAAGCCACTGTTCCACTTTGGGGCTCAATGTACTGTCCCACACCATCGACACCCGTCGTTTGGCGACCAGCAGTGCCACCCTCACCAACCTACCCACCGCTCCTTTTAGGAAGGGAACTAGTCCTAATAAACATATCTGTGGAGAACAGTGCAACTCAGTTCCAATAATCTTTGATAGCGTGGTAGTCACCGCAGTCCAGTAATCCGATACCCGCCTACAGGCCCAAGCTAAATGCCAGAAATCTGCCCCCAGAGCGCTGCATCGCTTGCAAGGATCTGTATCCCGGAGCCCATATTTAAAAAGCTTGTATAGAGTATAATAAACTTGGTGCAAGTATTTAAAGTGTATAATACGCAGGTTTCCATTAGAAGTGAGGGCACTAGTGAGGTGGCAGCAAATCTCCCATTCTTTTTGCGTGAGTGGTGGGTCAAGATATTCATTCCAGGTGTCAAGACTCTTGTTGCGTGTGCGGGGCCTATGTTCCTGTGCAGCTCGGTATAGCTTAGTGACTAGTTTGTGCCTGTTGGGGGCCGTAGTAAGTGTGTGCAGAGCCAGTGCCTCTGGTGGCTCTGTGGGGAATGTGGAATAATGACTTTGCAGCGCCTTTTTGAGCCTATGCATGTAAAACCCAAAGAGCGGTGTCTTATTTTGAATATATTCCATGTCAGTGGTCGTCAGAAACATGCCCCCCCGGGAAGAGATCTTGCAGCTGTGTAATGCCCACTTGTGCGAGTGTACGCAGGGTTCCCTGCTCATGTGTTACGGATATGTTCGAATAGTATGCCACCGGTAAAAGCGGGGAGTATAATGGTAGTTTTCCCACCTCACGACCCAGCGCCTGCCAGGCGGCAATCGTGGTGTTAACCGTGGTGAAAGTATTTCGTGGTATAGGTCTCTGAGCATGGGTTAATATTGAACTCAGCGGGATGGGGTGTGTATTCCAGTGTTCCACAGCCACATGAGGGACAAATGCATGTGGTGTGAGCCAGAAGTGTGCGTATTGGGCATGTGCACAGAGATAATAAATATAAAAATCCGGTACATTGAATCCTCCGTGTTTATATTTCAGTGTGAGGGTCTTCCAGCTCACCCGCGCCTGTCGGCCCCCCCAAACGAGGCAAAGCAGCAGCGTGCGCAGATTTTTAAAAAATTGTTGCGTGAGTTGAATCGGTATATTACTGAAAAAATATAAAAATTTGGGTAGAACTACCATTTTGACCAACGCAATACGGTCTGCAAGCGAGAGCGAGAGTTTCACCCATCTGTCCACTTGTTGTTCCAATAATCCTATGGCTGTCCCATAATTCTGGCGGATAACAATTGGGTTGCGGTGAATCCATATCCCCAGATATTTTACCGAATCTGTGTTCCATACAAGAGGAAATTCTAGTTCATGCGGTATAGTGCTCTCCGTCAGCGGCATTACCACCGACTTGGACCAATTGATATGAAGGCCAGAAAATCGGGCAAAGCGGATGTATTCGCGCAGAACTGTTGCTAAATAAATGTGAGGCTCGCGTATAATTAGCAGCATATCGTCTGCGTAAAGAGATAGGATGACAGGCCGATCGAAAAAATTGAGAGCCGCGCATTTATGAGATTGTCTGATAAGACAGGCTAGGGGTTCCAGCGTCAGAGCGAATAACAACGGTGACAGCGGACACCCCTGCCGTGTGCCTCTGGTGATATGTATCGGGTCCGATGTGTAGCCCTCCACACGCACTCGCGCCGTTGGCCCAGCATACAACAGACGCACCCAGTTCATAAAAAGAGGTGAAAAGCCCATCTGCTGTAGCACATAAAAAAATTAGCCCCATTCTATTGAATCAAATGCTTTTGCGGCATCAAGCATAACCGCCGCCGCCGGCAATTCTTGATTAAGAGTGTGGAGTGTAGCAAACAACGTCCGCAAATTATGAGAGGTAGAGCTCTCTGAAATAAAGCCGTATTGATCCGGCAGGACTAAGTTTTGCATGAGCGGCTGAAGGTGAGTGGCCAGAATCTTCGCCCAAATTTTTACATCTAAATTAATGAGTGACAAAGGCCTGTATGATTCGCAACTATTGGGGGATTTATCTTTCTTGAGTAATGTTATAATGAGCGCCTCTCGGAGTGTCGACGGAAGTTTGCCTACCTCATATGCTTCAGCATACATTTCTAATAAATAGGAGGCAAGCTCTTCAGCATAGGCCTTGTAAAATTCACAAGGAAAGCCATCCGGGCCCGGCGCTTTCCTATTGGGTAATGTTTTGATTGCCATATGAATATCTTCCACCGTGACCGGTTGATTCAGGTATTCCCTCTGATCATCTGATAGCCAAGCAATTGCTATTTGTGAGAAGTATTCGTCAAGCTCTGCTACATCGGTCTCACCCTGTGAGGTGTACAAAGTCTCATAGAATTGCCTAAATTGATTTGCTATATCTGGGGCACTATAATAATCTTGACCTGTCTCATCTGTGATTTTGGTAATGAACTCCCTCTCCAAGCGGTTTTTAATTTTAGTAGCTAAATGAAGTCCCGGCCTGCCCCCCTCTCCATAGGCGCGTGCTCTATATCGCTTAGAGATATACCTCATCTCTTCCTCCGCTAATGCTGCGTGCTCGAGAACAGTCTCCTTAATGGATGCCAGGGTCGACTCACAAGGCGTGGTTTCGTATTCCTGCTCTAGTTTTTTAAAATTAGTCTCAAGCTTAGCCAATTGTCCTCTCAAATCTTTTAGTATACCTGCCGTCGTGCTAATACAGGTGCCCCAAATAGTGGCCTTAAACCCTTCCCAAAGCATCCCAGCACTATCCACAGACCCCTTGTTATGATCAAAGTATTGTGTTATGGCCTTTCGGATCGTCTCAGTGTACACCGGGTCCAACAGCGCTTCAGGCCTAAAGCGCCATGTGAAGGCCCTAGGGACAGCCTGCGGGACGGAGAGAGCAAGGCGGACAGGACAGTGATCTGAAAGTGTACGCGGCAGTCCAGTCACATCCACCACCCAACCCACCGCCTCCTCACTCAGTAAACAATAATCTAGCCGGGACCAGCTGCCATACACGGTTGAAATATGTGTGCCCTAAAGTGTATCAGGGTGTCTATGGTGCCAGATGTCTAGCAATCCCAGGTCTGACATTCCATCCTTTATCGCACGCGCTGCCCCAGGAGATTGACCATCTCTGCCACTAGATTTATCCTTAGTGGGATCCAAGTGTGTGTTAAGGTCCCCGCCCCAAAGAATTATAGCATCTGGAAGCGTAAGGAGAACAGCAAAAATATGTTCATATAGGTTAGGGTCATCAATGTTGGGACCATAGGTATTTACAATAGTGACAAGCGTGCCCATCAACTTCCCGTGTAAAATAGCATAGCGACCTGTTGTATCAGCATATGTTTTGAGTGTCGTGAATGGGAGACCTTTTTTGACAAGTGTGAGGACACCACGACTGTATGATGACTATGATGAAGCAACCCGACATCCAGCCCAGCGACACCCCACCAGCCTATCCGTGTTTTTTGTCAAATGCGTTTCTTGTAGAAGGGCAATGCCAATACCGTGGCGATCCAAGTGCGCCAATACTTGACGAATTCTTTTTGGCGAATTAAGCCCCCGTACATTCCATGTTAAACAAGATATGGACATTACGTTACTATGGACAGATTACAACAAATTATACCTGATACACATATAGTCCAGTGCCCTACAAGGCCTAACCTTACATGGAAGTGAGTACTGCTATGAATGTTTGAATGTACATATATGCCGCTGTTAGAGAATTGAAAGAGGAAATCAGCCACGTGAACAAACTTTACCACATCCCCCCACCCACCAATGCCCCCACCCACTTTAGCAGCCCCAACATGCCAAAGCCTTCCCAAAACTCCAAAAACAGTACCCAGGTGTGATACCAATGGAATAAACAGTTGCGGGGATCACCCATAGAGGGGGGCGCCTGAGCACAACAACCCTCCCAATGAGAACCGGAGGTGGCCAAGCCATCATGTTAATACCCGCTCACTAGTTGTTACCTCACCAAACAATAACTGAACATCAGTGCAACGCTAATATTCCCACCATACATCAGTGCTCGTGTTATAACAAAACATGTCAGTTAGCAACCCACTGATAGTAAAGGCCAGGGTGGTAGTGCAGTTGAAGGACGCCAATATAGCTCAGCAATATCACCATAGACAAATTTAAACATCTCATGCGGACCGTATCCATTATCACTCATCTGTCTGTTCGCTGCTTCCTCCATCATCAAGCCTCACAGTGGATATCGGAGAGCGACTCCGTCGCGTAATGTTTTTAGCAAAAGTCATCGCCAATTTCGGCCAAGTGAAGATCTTATGCTTCCCATTGTCTTCTATGCGCAACCGTGCGGGATACAGCATGGCATACGGTATTTTTGCTGCAATGAGAAGCTTCTTCACAGGCTGATACTCTCTCCTCGTCGCCTGAACCGCCACAGTGAAATCAGGGTAAAATGCTAGATTGTTCCCTTGGTGGGTGATGGAGCCTTTCTCGTGTGCCAGCCTCAGCACAGTGTCGCGGTCTCTATAATTCAAAAGGCGGGCAATGATAGGGCGCGGGGGCGCACCTGGAGGTGGGCGGGCAGCCAGAGAACGATGTGCACGCTCCACTATCAGGACCTGAGACAACTGTTCTGCCCCATATATCTCACGAAAAAGATTCTCCACGTATGTTTCTAGCCGTCCCGTGTTCGTGGATTCTGGCAGGCCCGTAATGCGCACATTGTTGCGGCGTGATCTAGCTTCCAAGTCCTCATTACGGGCCTGTATGACTGCTAGCACCTTCTCCAGTGATGCCGTTTTTGTATTAACTTGTTGCAGCCCATCGTCCGCGTCCGATATGCGGGTCTCCGCCTCTCCCAGACGCTGTGCATGCTTAGCGTGACATGTGATCCATGCGTAAGTTGAGATGATCAATTTTACCATCTATGGACTGAAGACTAGCCTGCACCGCTAAAAGAGTTTTATCAATATTGGTGAGATGATCAGCGGGAGCGTCCGCCTCGGAGTCAGAGGCTGCATGCTGAGAGGCCTGACTGGTCTTTCGTGGCTCAAACGTGAGCCGTGGCTGGCCGCGTTCAGATTTGCCCATACTGGCGATTCAGCCTAGAGTGGTCGGAGCAAAGCCCGGACAAAAAATAAAAAAGGAGATGAAGCCCTCTTCGTCAGGCGGCACGCCCCCAAACAGAAACTAAGGAAATGATGAGGGGAAGGAGATATTGCACTAGCGACAGTACAAAGGCTGTGTCAATGGGTCCTCAACTCGCCACCAGAATCGCCCTCCAGGCCCATTCACAGCGATATATGCCTGCTAGAAAAACAAACTCCAGACAACACCAGGCCAGCAGGGCACGTGTTAGCCCCGATCTCGGGCAGAAGCAGTGGGGGGAGCAATGCAGCCAGGGAAGCTTTTCCGATTGAAGCATCGAGGCAAATCCGGAGATGCAATGTGATATAGATGGCAAACTGTCAGGGACGCAAGGCCTCAATCCCAGCTTGGGCAACGATATGGCTCACTCTTCCACAGTAACCCCCAACTGCAATGCTGAGAAGGTGGGGGAAAGGCAAAGCAGAACCGAATTAGAGCAGCATCTCACAGGTCTCCACCACCGGGGTGAGCTGCCAGGGCACCGTAGCTGGTCCAAAGCGCCATCTCAGCACATCACGGAGAGGACAGATGTCACCCCAGATCGCCGCTTTTCTCCGCCCAGCAAATGGCACCGCCGTTCACATCTATCACATATGGTCAGCGGCAGGCAGCAAATATAAGCTCTCCGCAGGAGGCTAAGGCCGCAGCACACCCACCTGAGAAACCGCCAATCCGCCCCCAGTGCGGAACCCAGGCAGCCCCGCAGGGGTCCCGGCCCCCAGCCGTGAGCGGAGGAGAGACGCACAGCTCCCCGCACCCCTACACCGGCGGGCCGTGAGAACCAAGAGCTGAGCGTGGTCTACTCCCACAGCACAACCGTGCGCAGTGCTAGGAGCGTACCGGCACTCAGCTCACACCCCCGCAGTCCCCCAGAGCACAAGTCTAATGTGCCGCACCCCTCACACCGCCCGCAGCACAAAGTCAACACCCCCGCGGTCCGCTTCAGTCCTCACCGCTAAGGCCGACCGCAGTCCTCCACATTGCCGCTGGAGGCCCGGGCCTCCTCTCGCCTCAATCTGCTGGAAATCTGGCTCCGCTGTCGGTTCTTTCAGGCTGGATTGTGCCACACGTCTTCCTTACGTATATTTAGCCAAAATGGCCATGAATGAACGCGGATTATGCAGGATAATGACAGGATTTGGGGCTTGGCCGGCGGAGCTGCTCTACAGAGCAGCCATCTTGCCGTGCGCCCTCTAGCGCCCCCCCTGGACTCTCGAAGTTCAGTGGTGAACCATCTGGCTTTCTTGGCGTGGGTGTTGTTGTTTTTCTTGAGGGGGGCAATGGTGTTGGCGCTGTCGGAGATCCATCTGTGCAGGGTTCGGGCTGCTGTGTTGGGGTCGTCGTTTTCCACGATGGTTGGGGTGGAGTTGCTGAGTGACGAGGTAAGCTGGTCGTCGGTGATTCTGGTCCAGTTTCTTCGTGGGAGCAGGTGCTGGTGTCTGTGGATGATGGGTGTCCTGAAGGGGAAGTGGACGCATCGGTGGTCCGTCCATGGGAGTTCGGTGGTGTGGCTGAAAGTGATGGAGTTTCCTGTTGTGAAGAGGGGGTCGTGGGTGTGTCCTGCTGAGTGCATGGGTTCGGTCACGATTTGGCAGAGCCCGATGTTGTGGAGGTTGTCCAGGAGGGATGTGGTGTTGGGGTCCAGTTGGTTGTCGATGTGGAAGTTGAAGTCTCCCTGCAGGGTGTAGTTGGTGGATGCGATGGCATGCGGGGAGATGATGTCCGTGATGGAGTTGGCGAACGGTCCGCGGGGTCCAGGGGGTCGGTAGATGAGGGTTCCTTGGAGGGTGGTGGTGGGGTTGGTCTGTATCTTGAATTGTAGATGTTCCATCATGTCTGTGGGCTCATCGGGGAGTGTGGTCAGGCGGAGGGTGGATTTGTGGACGATGGCGATTCCTCCTCCCGGGTGGGTGTGGTGGTCCTTCCTGGAGATCTTGTACCCTTGGGGAATGGCGATGGCGATGTCCGGTCCCGAGGTGGTGTTGGTCCAGGTTTTGGTGAAGAACGCTACGTCCGGGGCGGTGCTGTCGAGGAGGTCCCAGATTTCGGTGGCATGTTTGTGGAGGGATCGGACGTTGAAGAGGATGCATTGCAGGGTCTTCGGTTCGGTTGTGTTCTTGCGGTCGGGTTGTGCTGGGTCCGTGTTCCTGGCGGTGCTGTAGGTTTGACGGCAGCGTGGCAGCTGAAGGGTCCGTGGGTATTGGCCGGCGAAGCTAGCTCACAGTTGTTGTTGCGGCCTGGGTTGAGTTCGTGGAGCGCTGTTGGGCTGTAGCGTTGGCGGAGCAGAGGTCCAGGGTTCCTGGCGCTGGTTGCGGTCGGGTCACGGCCGTGCGCAGACGGGCTTGCCTTTGGCCGGGGAGGGCTGGACAGCTGGGAGGCGGGAGCAAGGAGGGGAGCTGGATTGGTCGTGCTGGTCGTGCTGGGGGGAGGGGCCTCGGGGGCAGCAGCGGCGGGGAAAACGGGTGGGAAAAGGGAAAAGGAAATAGAGGAAAAAGGGAGAAAAGTAATGGCGAATAAAGCAGAAATAGCTCAGAAAAGAGCAGAAATGCAGAAAAAAAGCAGAAAGGTGAAAAAAGAGGGTAGACAGAAAACGAGTTAAAAGCGGGGCGACAGGAAGGAGACAGAGGTTCACTGGACCACCAGGGATGAGGTGCAGGGAAACCTGTGGGTGGAGGAGGGCCTCGAACCAACACTCGAGAGTGCAGGGGCAGGCCTCCCTTAATGGTGGAGCTGCGAGGGTGGGAGGGCAATTTCACTGACAATGAGTGGCCTATATGTATATATATATATATATGTATATATATATATGTATATGTATATATACATATATATATACATATATGACAATATCCTTGACGATTCACTGCTTCACGAATCGGAAAAAGGAACGGATATAAATGTATATATATATTCACTGAAAAAACCATAGGTTTCAGGGTCGTTATAGTTAGAAATTAGCATTTAAAAATCCTTTGAAATTCACTGAAAAAAAACCATAGGTTTCAGGGACATTATAGTTAGTTTGACATTTCACTCGTACAAAACCAGAGAAATTCGGCCGTTAAAGTTAGTTCAGCTAACTATAACTCGTGCCCCTGCAATGCACTGCTGATGACGTCACATATTACATCACTCATGACATGGTCAGTGACATCACTGATGACATCACTCATGACATCTGAAATGACATCACTGATGACATCATCCACGTGATAATCTGATGCACCTCCTCACACCCTAATATAACCTTTGATACACCCACTCTAAAATACAGACTACCATTTTCAAAACAATAGACACACCAATACCCGTTACTACATACCCACTCACTGATTCCTAGGTCTACACACACACATCCACTCATTCACCCATACAGCCCCCTCTCCTGAGGCCGATTTTGGCCCCGGGGACCCCATCCCCCGGGGGCATGGCCTCCTTTTTTATATATATTTATAAGGAAGGGGCGCCACATGGTCCCCCTTCCCTAGGCCACTATTGGCCCCGGGACCCCATCCCCTGGGGCTTGGCCATTTTACATTTAAATTTAAGGAGGGGGTCACGTGGCCCCCCTCCCAGGCCACTTCTGGCCCCGGGGACCCCATCCCCGGGGCTGGCCCTTAGCGTTGGGGACCCTGGGGGGAGCCCCAATGCCCCCACGGTCCCTGCTGGCTACCAGCCTCCTGCGGGAGCCAGCATTGCTTTTGGGCAAGGGGAGCTGCTAACATGCAGCTCCCCTTGCCCAAAAGCAATCTGCTTCGCTTCATGGAAGCGAGATGAGGTTTCCTGCTCTCGCTTCCATGAAGCGAAGCAGTGTTTGCTATGACAGGGCGGGAGCCGTGCTCCCGCCCTGTCATAGCAAACTGCAATGTCCTGGGGGTGGGCTATCAAGGGCTCCAGGAGGGGGCCCGCCTCCCATCATTTGCATAGGCCTGGGGAGGTGGTGGTCCACGGGGCCGGGGGTCCGTAACTGACCCCGTATTTAAATGAAGTTTGCCCCGGGGGGGGTGGTGGTCCCCGGGACAGTGTAGGGAGGGGCAGGAGCCCCCCACACTTTTTTAAATTTTATTTAAGCCCCGGGGAGGTGGCGGTCCCCGGGGCTTGGGGGGCCATGAGGCCCCCCGAACATAATTAAGAATGCCCCAGGGAGGTGGCGGTCCCTGGGGCAGTGTGGGGGGGAAAGGAGTCCCCCCATGCATTTACAAATAAAGCCCCGGGGAGGTGGCGGTCCCCGGGGCTGCGGGGGCCCCCGCGGGCCCCCGCTACATAAATATGCAATGCCCCCAGGACCTGGCCTACCCGGGGTCTTTAAAAAATGAAGCGTGGGAGTCCGCGCTTTGATTTTTTGAAAATGTTCGGCAGGAGTTGCGCCAGGTACGCGAATCCGGCCGAAATTTTTTAAAAAAAATTGGGGGGGGCCCTGGGGGTCTCTGTGGGACACTCTGACCAGGCCTAGGGGGTCAGGGTGTTTTTACCCTGCCTCCATTTCTTCTTTTTAATGTTTCACTCACCTTTTTCCTTCTCCTCGTACCGAGTCACAAGATGGCTGCCAACACTTCCTGGTTTGAAGTGTTGGCAGCCAATCAGAGGCAAGCTCTTGCCCGGGAGGGCTCAGCCAATCAGATCTCACAATTTTAAAATATCGATATCTGTAAATCTTTAAACATCTCAAAAATTACTGAACGGATTCACACCATTTTAAAAAGCGTGCTTTCTGGACCAAGAAGTATCTCTCTGCCAAGTTTGGTGTAATTCCGTACAGCAGTTCAGGCTGTAGCCGTGTCTAAAGTTTCCTATGGAAATTAACATGGAGAAAACACGTTTTGGGACCCCCATTTTTTCTCAGTCCCCCCTTGACGAATCACCCCGAAACTTTCAAGACAGGAGCTGACCTGAGTGAACAATTAGTTTTGAAAATATCGTGAAGATTCATCAAACGGCGCCAAAGTTATTGGCAAATCATAAAATGCTTTTCCTATGGAAACAAGGTTCTAACTATAACTACCTACTGGCTACCGCCAGTAGGTAATATATATATATATATACATATTATGGGGATTGCAGTATTTGAAGGACTACAGGACTATCATGTGATTCTGGATGGCGCATAAAGCCATGTGACATTACTGCTTATTGATTGATGGTTTTTCTGTGATCAAGGCTCGTAGGAGACGAAACGCGTTAGGATTGGATTTTGAAGCTGAATGCCATATCGCTGAAATAAAAGAGTACCTGTTATCTTGAAGGTCTGGTGTGCGGCATGCTTTGTTGCTGGAGGCAAGGAAGGATGTTTGGATACATGCGGGGAACTCCGTCCCCGTGTGCCGAGGCCGCCCTGGTTAGGTCATGGCTTCAACACGGAGTGATTTGTGGTGGACATTGAAGGAGGAAGCCAGACCCGCTCGCTTTATGCACCAGGTTTGAATTGTACGGGAATGGACCCTACATTTTAATAGAAGGTGAAAGCGTGGCAAGGGAACATCAGGGAGCAATGTTTCCATCATAATGGACCTTTAAGAAAAGGACATGAATAGTTCAAGCACGTGACAACCAAGCATTGTTATAAGGTCGAACAATCTGTACATTGAAAAGCACCCATTGGAAAGCACCCATTTAAGAAACTAATCTGCAATGTCCCTAAAATAAATAATGGAAAATGAATTGCGGTGAAATAGAAAAATACGGAGATCCTGTTCTTCAAAAAGGTGCATTATGGGGATTGCAGTATTTGAAGGACTACAGGAGTATCAAGTAATTCTGGATGGCGCATAAAGCCATGTGACAGTACTGCTTATTGATTGATGGCTTTCCTGTGATCAAGGCTCGTAGTAGCCAAAACGCGTTAGGATTGGATTTTGAAGCTGGCTGCCATATCACTGAAATAAAAGAGTACCTGTTATCTTGAAGGTCTGGTGAGTGGCGTGCTTTGTTGCTGGAGGCAAGGAAGGATGTTTGGAAAAATATATATGTATACATATATATATATGTTTCCAAACATCCTTCCTGATCAAATATGCGGAGAGTGACCGTGCTTCCATCTAAATTAAAATCGACGAGTTAAATGCACAAATATCCAAGATGGGAGATTTAGATTTGGAGAAAAAATATTGTGAGGAAATGCACATGCGCCTGGCTAAAGAAGAGGAAATTATAAAGAAACGCAAGGTGTTCAAGTTTCAGAGAGACAAGTTGGATTACCAAAATGGGCAAATTTTCACATTTGCGAAAAAATTTGACTCTGTGAAAAGGGCAAAAACAGCGGTGCACGTGCAATCAATTTCGCTAACTGCAAGCGATGCGGCTCTATCCTCAACCTCTATGTCCGATTTGAGCTCGATACCGGGAGCGAATCTGATAATGAACTAGCTACCTCCAGCTCACGTTTGGGGTTTACAAAATTTTCACTGGCGCAGGAGGTGGATTGCCTGCGCCAGGATCGCAGACAAACACTCAGACCTCGCGCCCCAGTACAAAAACAACACAACGAGCAAACAGGAAACGCCGCGAACGCAGACAATGCCACAAAAGCAAGCAATGGCGTAAGGACCAACTACAACAAAAAAACACAGAGAAGATGGAACCGCAAATGACTGGGCCTAGTAATGAATCTCTCTCAATAATTAATCTGACTGATGTACATCTCACGGCCAATGAAAACAAGATTCTCTCACTTGGCTTATCGTACTGTCCACCAAATAATTTTAACTATGCACAAACTCGCATCGACCTGTATAAGTATACTCGGAAACTTAAGCTGCGCAAGTTCTACATGCTCAACAAAACTAAGCAGCCTGTGACACAAGCTGTTGGTGCTTGTGGGAGTTTGAGTCCATCATTATTGACAGTAAGCGAGTATCGTCTAATGTGTGACTTACAGGATCTGCACTGAGAAGGAACACTGGATGAGTCAATAACCTGCACTGACACTCTGCCCAGACTGGATATGCCGGGTCTTACAGGGTTCAAACCGAGGTCCACGTTTAACCCCATCATGCTACACGATAATATCGACATCTATAATGAGTTGGTAACTACCCAACTCAAAAGGTTGAATACATCTACACTCCAGGTGCAACAAAAATGCCGTAAAGAGAATAATTGCTATGGCAGCCTAATGAAGAAACTACAGAGCAATAACAATGTGGTCATACGCCAATCGGACAAGGGGGCAATATTGTCCTTTGGCCGAGGGCATTGTATATGATCGAGGCGCTTCAACATCTGAATGACCGACAGTGTTACAGGCGAAGTGACTGGCAAGCGGTCAGATGTGCTTAGTACAATACTAAGTTGATATCATGGAAAAGTGCTGGTCTACTGAGTAGCGATGAATTGAGATTTCTGAAAGTTAACCATCCAACTATTCCAGTCTTCTATCTGATTCCTAAAGTGCACAAAGATCTGAACAGACCGCCTGGAAGACCCATAATTTCTGCCAAGAATAGCATGTTGGAGAACACTTCGAGATACATTGACTTCTTTCTTCAAGACCATGTCAAAAACCTGCCATCATATTTGCAGGACACTGGAGATTTTCTGAGAAAGATCGAATCTGTAATATGGCAGGATGATTTTCTGTTGATAACTCTCGATGTCACTGCCCTTTACACTAGCATACATCATATGGATGGTGTTAAAGCGGTTGAACATTTTTTGCAGAAAAAACATTCTATATGCTGCAACATAACAAAATGCTGTCTGATATGATCTTGACGTGCTTGAATAACAACTATTTTTTGTTTCAGAGTCAGGTATTTCAGCAAATGAGGGGTGTGGCGATGGGGGCCTGGTTCTCCCCTAGTTACGCTTGTTTGCACATGGGACTGTGGGAGGAGCAGGTCCTCAGGGCTAAATATGAATGCACTTTGAGCAATCACATAGTGGCCTGGTATCGTTATATTGACGATTTATTTCTAATTTGGAAAGGAACAGAATCAGCAGCTAGTGTGTTTATCCAAGAAATTAATGTAAATGACCTCAACCTTGAATTTACAGCGAATGTCAGCAAGGTATCCGTCAACTTCTTGGATGTAGAGGTATACATTAAGGACAACTGCTTGGAGACAAGGTTGCATCGTAAGGCCACAGCGGGCAATACGGTTTTGCACGCCACCAGCCACCACCCGGACCATCTGATACGCAGCATCCCTTATGGGGAGATGCTGCGTGTCAGACGTATCTGTAGTGTGGATGCTGATTGCGTGGAGGCTCAAGGTGAAAGTAAACTAAGATTCCTAGCTAGAGGATACACTGCCAAGATGCTTGATACAGCGATTAGGAAAGCCAATGCTATTCCACGCCCTGTGGTATTGGGCTGTAACCCCAGACAGGTTGTATTACCAATGAGCCCCAGCAACACTATTGAGCCTCCTAGATTCATTACAACATACAGTCGGCAGCATAACAAGTTGCGTATGATTTTCAATAGAAAGTGGCTGGTTGTACAGAATGACCCAGTAATTGGTGGTACCTTACCCAAAGCTCCAGCGTTAACTTTTCGAAGAGCACGCTCTATGAGCGATATGCTTGTCAAGAGCAGTCCAGAAATAATTTCCAACAGTTCCTGGCTGCAGACCACCAAAGGCTTCATTAAATGTGCTTCATGCAAAGCATGTAAATTGGGGAGAAATCGGACTACATATAAAATCCCGTTTAGCGATGTCCCCGTGGTTATCTCAAAGAAATTGACATGCAAGACCGAATTTGCTGTGTATGTGCTGGAGTGTACGTGTGGCCTGCAATATGTTGGGAGTACCAAGTTGCAGGTTCACAAGCGTATACTCCAGCACATGAGAGCAATCAGTAACAATGATGCAACATATCCAGTTGCTAGGCACTTTAAAGAAATTCATGATAGTTGCCTAGATCACTTGAGTTACTTCGTGGTGGACATGGTGCCTCCTCTGCGTCGGGGGGGGGGACCGTGAAGCCTTGCTAAGAAAGCTTGAGATGAGGTACATCCTCGAGCTCGATACGAAGAACCCAAATGGGCTAAACTCAAGTGAGGATTTTTTTACTTGTCTCTGAATGTCAATTCTTCCCCCTACTATGTATTTAGCTTAGTGACAGCTGCTAGTACTATGTTTTAGATATTGACCTGATCCCCGAGTACAATGATCTTTAGCATACGGGAGACACTAGTACTAGCTTTTTAATATTTTACGATTTCTTTATTTTCTTCTTTTCACTTCACTCCTCTTGTTTGATAATGATGTTTAAACGTGACCAAACAGGGCAGATTAGATATAGTGGCCCAGTAGGGGTCTCCCCCTTTTGACTCAGGAAACATAAGTTGTGATGCCCTATCCCTACAGGCTATTTTAGATTTGAAACAGGTTCCCCTAATTGCCACATAACTCTAACAGGGCCTTTCAGCACCAAGTCATCAGGGAGCTGAGGTCTAGGATACTATTTTAGATATTTATGATGTAATAAATATTTCTTTTATACATTTTAGAGTGGTACTATAGATCGGCTGTATTTGTAAAATGAATGTAGATTTTAATCAGATTTAATGATTTTTTAATTCTTTTCAAATGCACAATGTCTAGGGTGTATGTACTCATGAGGATTATCTTGATAATAAGGGACGGCATTAGCTCTATGGTTCATCATGGGTATAAAACAGCATAAGGTTGTGTATTTTACATACTTGAATGAGCATTGCACATTTTAATATATTTCAATCATGTTTAATATATTTGTATTTGGTGGGTTCTTGATGTGATTCATTTTATTATTGAATATTTAGACTTGCTAAAGATGGAACTTTCCATGAAAATTTCTTGCAATAAGATCTATGCATATCTGCATTAAGCCGCATCATTTTTGCATTATTGCTTGTATTTTGCACATTGCTTTAGAGGTAATATGTTGGGCATAGGCCTTTGCTGTCTGGATTTTAGGATTATAGATATTTTTTAAATATGCACTTTTGCACTTTATACAGCTAATCCTACCTAGCCGTGCCCTTGCCCCACTAGGGGGAGGTATTGTTTAATGTTGCGTACTTTGCACATAAGCTCCTATGCACTTTTGCAGGTTTTGCACGTCTATTTAAATTCTAAATTGTATATTATTCTCGAGCCACCAGGTATATGATCAATTAATCTTGCAATATGCTCATGCTGTACTGGGTCAGTATGTGTTTTCTATGTCTATTGGCCCTATGGTCACGTGATGCTCATGTTTTGCACTATAAATTTGGTGGCTTCCCCTGACAGCGTCATGTGATCAAGGCCCTTCTTGGGTCGAAACGCGTCATGGCGGTGCGTGGTGCCGATATGGAACTAAATAAATAACCTTTTTGCACGAAGCAATTTTGGGTCCATGTCCGTTCTTTCCTGACGATTTGGATGCTGTTGGACGGAGTTCTTTATATATATATATATATATATATATATATATATATATATATATATATATACATATACATATATTATCTACTGGCGGTCGCCAGTAGATAGTTATAGTTAGGACCTATTTTCCATAGGAAATTCACAACATTCTATTTGAAATAACTTTGGCGCCGGTTGACGAATCTTTGCGAAATTTTCAAAACTCGTGACCCGCTCCGGTCCGCTCCTATCCTGAAAGTCTCGGGGTGATTCGTCAAGTGGGGGCCGAGAAAAAGGGGGTCCCAAAACGTGTTTTCCCCATGCAATTTTCCATAGGAACCTTTCATCGCAGCTACAGCCCGAACTGCTGAACGGAATTACACCAAATTTGGCACAAAGGTAGCCCTTGGTTCAGAGTCGTGCCTTTTGCTTAAATGGTGTAAATCCGTTCAGTAGTTCCTGAGAAATTTGAAAAAGAAAACACATATATATCTGGGCGGAGCCTAACCACACATGTCATCGTGAGATCTGATTGGCTGTCAGCACTTCATCCTGGAATTGCTGGCAGCCATCTTGGGACCAATATAAATGATAGTACCCCATTGAAATGCATTGTAGTGAATCGAAGATTTTATGGGTTACCAAAAGGAGAACTATAAAGGGTGATAACAGACTTTAGTTACATTAGAATTCATTTGTTGATGGTACCATACTCATTTTAGGAATTGTGGTGTGTTCTAAGGTGATTTTACCCTGTGAAAAATCTTTCTGCTGGGATATCATGAATCATGTTTGAGATAAAACTATTTTCTCATACTTTTCCCATTGAGGTTTGGAAGGTGATCTAGAAGCTAAAATGAGAGCATATTTTCTGTAAATTCACATTATCTTTCTCAGTCATGTGAGAATGAAGTCTGACATTCTCAGTAAAACATGCACATCCAACAAGGACAGAGACTGTCAGTTGATTCCTTTGTGTTCTACTGCAGCTTCCCAGAGTGTTCTAAAGAACAACTAGAGTGCTAACAGCCTTACTTATGACAAAAGTATGGCACACCTGAAGCCATCTTGATTGGAATAAACGGGTAACACTTAAAACATTTAATTTAAAAAGGAACAAAATGATGGGGTTCATTTTGTCATAGAAATTATGGTTAGTGCTGTAGAAAGAAAAATTAGGACATGTTTCAAGTGTGATCTCAAATATCTTCCTGTTATATTTCAACAGGAGCAGCCTGTCAGTTGATGCCTTTGTGTTCTACTGCAGCTTCCCAGAGTGTTCTAAAGAACAACTAGAGCGCTAACAGTCTTACTTATGACAAAATTATGGCACACCTGAAGCCATCTTGATTGGAATAAACTGGTAACTCTTAAAACATTTAATTTAAAAAGGAACAAAATGAGGGGTTCATTTTGTCATAGAAATTATGGTCAGTGCTGTAGAAAGAAAAATTAGGACATGTTTTAAGTGAGATCTCAAATATCTTCCTGTTATATTTCAACAGGAGCAGCCTGTCAGTTGATGCCTTTGTGTTCTACTGCAGCTTCCCAGAGTGTTCTAAAGAACAACTAGAGCGCTAACAGTCTTACTTATGACAAAAGTATGGCACACCTGAAGCCATCTTGATTGGAATAAACTGGTAAACTTAAAACATTTAATTTAAAAAGGAACAAAATGAGGGGGTTCATTTTGCCATAGAAATTATGGTTAGTGCTGCAGAAAGAAAATTTAGGGCATGTTTTAAGTGAGATCTCAAATCCTCTTCTATTTCATTAGAAAATTCTGACATGCAGTCTGAAACAATCACTTTCAATACCAGCAGTAGACTTCCAGTTAACTCCCTGGTGAGCAGTAGCTTTACTACAGTGATCTAATGAACAACTAGAGTGCTAACATTCTGAATTTATGGCAAATGTGTGACACATCTGAATGCCTTCTTGATGGAATCAAAGTAAAAAACTGAAAGCATTTCCTACTGAGGAGACTGCAGTAAATGACGAAATTAGGAAACTTCATAACAAATAAGTCTCCCAAGATGGCCACCAGAGAAAAAAGAGCCCAAATGTAGCACAAATATCACCCAGATGTAGCCCACATATAGCCCAATGACAGAAGTGTGCAAAACACTTTTTATTTATAGTTTTTCTGCAGTTTTATATAGTGCAAACTGGTCAGGTATTGGAGCGTTACATCTTACTTGGACCCCTTATTGCGTATTTTGCACGAAGTACATGAGATTGATCTTGCGAAACATTGAACTTTACGATTCTGTTAACCTGAAGTTGCTCTGAACCGGGATTTGTAACACCCGTTTTTACCTACTGGTTTTAATTAATTCTCACTGTATTGTATTAGGAAAGAGGATTTACTGTTTTTATGTACACTTTTATGATCTATGTTTCTAAATCAGATCAAATAAAGTTTAATTAATTCTATGGCAGGACGGAGGCGAGGATTATGCATATCTTTCCTCACTTTATTTGCATAGCAGTTCAAAGAAAACGTAACACAACAATCATTAAACAAAAGACTACACAACCCATGAACCATTAGGGGGTAGTCTCCAAGGCAACTATAGTCCAATCATATCACAGTCCATCGTATATAATATCGTGACGTCCCTTCCGCTTCCTCTTTCTTCACTGTTCGTCAGTTAAGTGCATTCCTTACATTCTTGGCTTAATCTGACGTTGTTGCTGTTTGTATAGCGGTTTCTTGTGCATGTTATTAGCATTATTGCCTTGGTATTGTTTCATATTCCCTGCGCAGCAGGCTCTTGCCCGAGCGCGTTCTCCCCCTCGCAGTTTCTCCCGCTGTGTGCTCTGCGCGCGGTGAGATCCTGTCAGGCGCGTCTGGTCCGAGCGAGGCAGCTCCGTCGAGCGCTCCCGCTGGTCTTTACGCGCGTTTGGGAATCCGGTCACTCCTTTAGTGTCTGCTTGATTCCCGACCAACCCTCGCCTAATTTTGACACCGCTACACAGTGATTTCCCCACATGGCCACGTTAGTGACCAGCACCACCTGGTGGTGGTAATTGGTATTGCGCCTCAGTCTATTCTTATAACAGCTTCGGGGAAAGCCCAGCTGTTGGAGCACCGGCGAGGGGGCTGTCTTAAGGATTTTAAGGGCATTTGTTCTGTGCTCACACCCTCTGCTATCATGTCTTCTCCCGAAGACCATTTTTACTCCTCCTACCAGGAAGTGGAGGAGGAATGGCCCCCAACTTCTCCCTCCAGCAGTGGACCAAGCCCTCTCTCTGGCTATTTCTAGGGCGCTGGCTCCTCTTAGGGATCAGGTTGATAAGCTGGCGAAAAGCATCCCTGGGGTGTTCAGTGACCCAGATCTGGTGGTGGCGGGTCCAAGTAGCTCCCAGATGGGGAATAAAAGGGCCGTTAAGCATAACGTGGGGCACTTGGAAGGATTTGATAAACTTACGGAGACCTTCCTCAAGAGTGCGCGAACGCTAAAACATGCACCCTGCCGGGAGGAGGAGGGCCCGGAGAAAATTGCGGTACTGTCACCACTATTGTAGACCCACGACGGCGGGTTTCCCTTAGAGGAGAGGGTGTATCGGAGGATGATTTCTCCTCCGATGAGGATAAGGACTCGGGCGTCCCTGGCGTCCAGAGTCCCACTCCTCTCAGTCCCCGGTTGGGGACGGGGTCCACTCGGACATGTTCGAGCCTACCCAAATTTACCATCCTAGGTTGGCAGAGTGGACACCTGACGCCAAAGTGGCAGAGTATGTGGTGGGGAAAATCCATCAACCCCTTGAAAGGGAGGTCAGGAATAGGATGAGGGAGAATGCCCCAGGCCCTCACTGAAGGGGAAGGTGGCACACACGCCTGAAATTGATGAGAAACTATGTATCTTTTTCTCCAAGTATATGAGGGATCCCAAGAAAGGAATTGATAGGTCTTGGACGTGGTAGGGCCCTTGACCCAAATTATTCAATTGACGGAGCGTTCCAAAGAGTCAGGATCCCCTTTGTCCACGGATATTGTGGCTGGTTGGGCGCACTACCATAAACCCTAAAACACTACCCCTCCACTACCCAAACACCACTGCACTACCCTAAACCCTAAAACACTACCCCAGCACGACACCCTACACTACCCAAACATAACTGCACTACCCTAAAACACTAGAACCAGCACGACTCCCTACACTACCCAAACACCACTGCACTACCCTAAACCCTAAAACACTACCCCCAGCATGACTCCCTACACTACCCAAACACCACTGCACTACACTAAACCCTAAGTATACCCCCAGCATGACCTCCCACACTACACAAACACCACTGCATACCCAAAACCCTAAAACACTACCCCCAGCACGACCCCCTACACTACCCAAACACCACTGCACTACCCTAAACCCTAAAACACTAACCCCAGCATGACCCCCTACACTACCCAAATACCACTGCACTACCATATACCCTAAAACACGACCCCCTACACTACACAAACACGACTGCACTACCCTAAACCCTAAAACACTACCCACAGCATGAACCCCTTCACTACACAAACACCACTGCACTGCCCTAAACCCTAAAACACTACCCCAGCACTACCCCCTACACTACCCAAACACCACTGCACTAACATAAACCCTAAAACACTACCCCCAGCACAACCCCCTACACTACACAAACACCACTGCACTACCCTAAACCCTAAAACACTACCCCCAGCACAACTCCCTACACTACCCAAACACCACTGCACTACCCTAAACCCTAAATCTACCCCCAGCACGACCCCCTACACTACCCAAACACCACTGCACTACCCTAAACCATAAAACACTACCCCCAGCATGACCCCCTACACTACACAAACACCACTGCACTACCCTAAACCCTAAAACACTACCACCAGCATGACCCCCTACACTACTCAAACACCACTGCACTACCCTAAACCATAAAACACTACCCCAGCATGACCCCCTACACTACCCATACACCACTGCACTACCCTAAACCCTAAAACACTACCCCCAGCACGACCCCCTACACTACTGCACTATCCTAAACCCTAAAACACTACCCCCAGCACGACCCCCTACACTACCCAAACACCACTGCACTACCCTAAACCCTAAAACACTACCCCCAGCACGACCCCTACACCACCCAAACACCACTGCACTACCCTAAACCCTAGAAAAGAAACCCCCACCCCATGCCCAATCCCCCTTACCTCTCACTCTTCATGGTTCCTCTCTCCTCATGGTTCCTGCTTCACGTCATCTCTGAGGGGCGGTGCACGTCGTTGTGAGGAAACGGAACAGCCTCTGTTTCCTTACAACGACATGGATCGTCTACATGTTTTTAGAACGCATGGTCATTTACCATACATACCTTTACAACAAAATTCGTTGTACAGGCATGCGTGGTAAATGACCATGCATTCTAAAAATGCGTAGTAATGACTTCGTGATGTACAACGCATGCGTGGTAATGCATGCGTTGTAATGGTATCGCAAAGTAAAAAGTCATTGTAACGGCTGTTTACCGATCGAAGCTCGCCCCTGTTCTTCAGTGAGACGTTTATTTGATTAATTAGGAGGAAGGAATGTGTTTTTTTTACCGAAAAGTGCATTCCCGGCTGTTGTATTGTGAAAGTGTCCACGTGGCCTGGTTTCACTTCCGGTGAGAGAGTGGAAGAGTCTGTTTGGATCTAAAGGAGTTCTGTTGTTGTACGGGCCGGCGCGACATGTCATCAGAAAACATAGCTAATGGAAAGCGTCCTCCCTGAAGTGTGGAGCAGTGCCATGAGAGGTCAACGAGTGTGCGTCCCACCGCAGTATGACCATACTTCGTGACCCATGTGCCGCCTCCAGGGTACGGGAGGCAGAAGCTGCATCGCAGGTCCTCTTTAAGACCGTTGTAGCACTAATTCTACATTTTGGTACTAGGGCATTTTAACTTTGTTGTTCCTGCCAGATACAAAGAGAAGATCCTGTGTTATTCAGTGCCCTCGTTACCTTTTTTGTGGGTTGTGGTGCTTGTCACTTCGCTGCCCCGCCAGTGCACACGACTGGGCACCCCACCTCGTGTGCCATCCGCAAGGCCTCTGCCCTCGGATCACTGGTTTCGGTTTCTGGAATGGCAACATAAACAGTTGCTCCCAAAGGACTAGCCTGAACACTTAGGTGAATATCCCCTGCACCAGCATTCCACGGAAATTCTTTCCTAGCTCTCCCACGTCAACGAGCACGGCTCCGCTCGCGACACCGTATGACGTCATCGGAGCCATAAGAGGACCTCGTCGGCGTGCTGACGTCAGTTCCACCCATTTTTTCCGTGCCACCGAGGCAAACAGGGGACCGAGACATTTTCACATGTATACATACTATAATAAATATATATATATTCACTGAAAAAACCATAGGTTTCAGGCACGTTATAGTTAGAAATTAGCATTTAAAAAACCTTAGAAATTCACTGAAAAAACCATAGGTTTCAGGCACGTTATAGTTAGAAATTAGCATTTAAAAAACCTTAGAAATTCACGGAAAAAATCATAGGTTTCAGGGGCGTTATAGTTAGTTGGACATTTCACTCATACAAAACCATAGAAATTCCCCGTTATAGTTAGTTCAGCTAACTATAACTCGCGCGCCCGCAATGCACTGCTGATGACGTCACATATTACATCACTCATGACATATTCAGTGACATCACTCATGACATCACTGATGACATCTCAAATGACTTCACTGATGACATCACTGATGACATCATCCAGTGAATGTGTGTTTTTCTGAAAATTAAATATGTTTTATATATGTATATCTCAAGGTCGATGGAAGAATAAATGGGTATATAAGTGTCTAAATGGATGATTTTTTTGTAAAATTGATTGTATAACTGACTAAGTGTATCTTAGTGAATACATGGGTTAGTGAGTAATGTTTAAATATGAAAATATCTGTATCAGTCTCTCACTTTGTGTATAAGTGGCTGCATGGGTTGGTGAGTAGCTACATGAGTGTCTATATGGGTTATTAGTTGGTTTTTGAGTATCAGTATGAGTGTCTGAGTGTCTGTATGGTTCGGTGGGGGTATTACTTAGTGCATAGATGCATGAATGAGTGACTCACTGTTTGTATGTGTTGAAGACAGCATGTGTGCAGGACTGTATAGGTTGATGAGTATGTGTATGGGTGTGTTAGTGAGTGAATGACTGTCACAATAGTGTCTTTATGAGTAACTACATATGTTTTAAACTAGTATATGTGAGTATTGGTGTATATAAGTGAGTATATGTGAGAGTTAGAGATTGGAAGAGTTCCTGTACAAATAAGTAGGTGTTTCTATAAGTGATTGTTTAAGAGAGTAAGTATGTGTAAGTTTCTGTAGAAGTAAGTGTGGTAGTGTGTGTATAACTGTATATGCAAGTAAATGGATGTTTGATACTTTGTTTGCATGTGTGACTATGTGTGTGAGTAACTCTATGGATGAGTGGCGGTGTGTAACAGGATGTATAGGTGTATGAGTACATATGATGAGTGAGTACATGTATGAGTGACTGTATAGGGACTGTTGGTGAATGAGTGGATGTGTGTGTAGATCTTGGAATTACTGAATAGGCGTGTTGTAACTGGTATTGGTATGTCAATTGTTTTGAAAATGTTAGTTTGTATTTTTGAGTGTGTGTATCAAAGGTTATATTAGGGTGAGAGGAGGTCTGCCACTCTATCACAAGGATGATGTCATCAGTGATGTCATCAGTGATGTCATTTGAGATATCATCAGTGATGTCATGAGTGATGTCACTGACCATGTCATGAGTGATGTAATATGTGACGTCATCAGCAGTGCATTGCGGGCGAGGGAGTTATAGTTAGCTGAACTAACTATAACGGGGAATTTCTATGGTTTTGTACGAGTGAAATGTCCAACTAACTATAACGCCCCTGAAACCTAAGGTTTTTTCAGTGAATATATATATATATGTATATATTATCTACTGGCGGTCGCCAGTAGATAGTTATAGTTAGGACCTATTATCCATAGGAAATTCGTAACATTCTTTTCCCAATAACTTTGGCGCTGGTTGACGAATCTTTGTGAAATTTTCAAAACTTATGGCCCGCTCCGGTCCGCTCCTATCTTGAAAGTTTTGGGGTGATTCGGCAAGCGGGGGCCGAGACAAAGGGGGTCCCAAAACATGTTTTCTCCATGTTAATTCCTATAGGAAACTTTAGCCAAGGCTACAGCCCGAACTGCTGAACGGAATTACACCAAATTTGACAAAAAGGTAGTGCTTGGTTCAGAAAGCGCCCTTTTTTTAAATGGTGTAAATCCGTTCAGAAGTTATGGAGAAAATCAACAAATAGAAGTCAAAAAATCAATTTCCCATAGGAAACTTTAGACACAGTTTCAGCCAAAACTGCTGAACGGAATTACACCAAATTTGGCAAAAAGGTAGTGCTTTGTTCAGAAAGCGCCCTTTTTTAAAATGGTGTAAATCCGTTCAGTAGTTGCTGAGAAATTCATAAAAATAAGTTTCGATATCTATGGCCGCGGTGGATCCGCGCACCCTCCCGACCACGAGCTGCATGCTAATTGGCTGTCAACACTCCAAACCAGGAAGTGTTGGCAGCCATCTTGATGCCTCGGTTGAACCGAGGCACAAGAAAAGAGAAAAACTAAGGCGGAAAAAGGAAAGGGGGCAGGGTAGAAACACCCTGACCCCTAGGCCTGCTTAGGGGGTCCCACAAGGACCCCCAGGGCCCCCCCAAAATTTTTTTTTTAAACATCGGCAAAATGCACGCCGTATCCGCGGATCCCGCCGCAAAAAAAAAAAACGAAGCGCGGGCTCCCGCGCTGGGTTAATAATTAGCCCCCGGGTGGGCCAGGTCCCGGGGGCAGTAAAAAAAAAAGTGTGGGGGGGCCCCAATACCCCCAATACCCCCCACACTGCCCCGGGGACCGCCACACCCCAGGGCTTGTTTTTTTAAAGTTTGGGGGGGCTCTAAGGCCCCCCTAGCCCTAGGGACTGCCACCCCCCGGGGCTTTCATTACTTATAATAGCGGGGGGCACACTGCCCCCCCGCAGCCTCGGGGACCGCCACCACCCGGGGCTTCATTTAAAAAAAAAAAATAGCTCTGTGGGGGGGCTCGAACCCCCCACACGCCCCGAGACCGCCACCTCCCCGGGGCCCTTAAAATGTAAATTTGGGGGTCCGTTACAGACCCCCGAGCCCCGGGGACCTCCACCTCCCCGGGGCTGTGCAGATGTTGGGAGGGGGGCTGCGCGGCCCCCCTCCTGGAGCCCTTGATGGCCCTGGGGACCGCCACCCCCCAGGGCCGGCTCCTGCAGTGTCCCAGGGTGCCCACCCCTGGGACACTGATGTTTGCAATGACAGGGCGGGAGCCTCGCGGCTCCCGCCCTGTCATTGCAAACTGTGGTTTGGGTTTTGAAGCGAGAGCAGGAAACCTGCTCTCGCTTTCAAAATCAAACCACATTGCTTTCCACACGGGGAGCTGCATGTCAGCAGCTCCCCGTGTGGAAGCAATGCCAGCTCCCGCAGGAGGCGGGGAGCCGGCAGGACCGTGGGGGATTGGGGACCCCCACGGTCCCCAACGAGAGGCCAGGCCCCGGGGATGGGGTCCCCGGGGCCATGAGTGGCCCAGGAGGGGGCCACGCAGCCCCCTCCGATTATTAAAATAAAAAAACAATGGCCATGCCCCGGGGATGGGGCCCCCGGGCTGAAAATGGCCTCAGGAGGGGGCCATGCAGCCCCCTTCCGTTTTTTATAATTTAACAAAATAGGGGTCAGGCCCTGGGGGATGGGGTCCCCAGGGCCCAAAATAGGAAAAGAAGGGGGCCACACAGCCCCCTTCTAAAAAAATAAATTTAAAAAAAGACCGGCATTGCGCAGGAGGCCCCGCCCCCTCCCTGCAGCACTCTGCAAACATGCCCCCTGGCGTGTTGTAAGATGGGGAACTAATTTCCCTTGAATACTGGGGGTCCCTGGGGGCCAACTAGCCCACCAGGAACCTCCAGTATGCGCTAGGGAGCTGCGTTGCAGAGAGGTGTTCAGAGGCCACGCCCTTTTACACCTCTCTGCAACGCAGCTCTGTGGCGCTTACTGGAGGTACCTGGTGGGCTAGTTGGACCCCAGGGACCCTCAGGATTCAAGGAGACTTAATCCCCCAACTTAAAACGCGCCACGGGGCGCGTTTGCACAGTGGTGAAGGGAGGGGGCGGGGCCTGAGGTGACATGTGTGCAAACACGCCTTGTGGAGCGTTTTAAGTTGGGGAATTAATTCCTCTTCAATCCTGAGGGTCCCTGGGGGCCAATTAGCCCACCAGGTACCTCCAGTAAGCGCCACAGAGCTGCGTTGCAGAGTGGTGTAAAAAGGGGCATGGCCTCTGAACACCTCTCTGCAACGCAGCTCCCTGGCGCATACTGGAGGTACCTGGTGGGCTAGTTGGCCCCCAGGGACCCTCAATATTCAAGGGGAATTAATTCCCCAACTTAGAACTCGCCAGGGGGCGTGTTTGCACAGTGGTGAAGGGAGGGGGCGGGGCCTGAGGTGACATGTGTGCAAACACGCCCTGTGGCTCGTTTTAAGTTGGGGAATTAAGTCCCTTTCAATCCTGAGGGCCCCTGGGGGCCAACTAGGCCACCAGGTACCTCCAGTAAGTGCCACAGGCCTGCGTTGCAGAGAGGTGGTCCAGGCCACGCCCCTTTTTACACCTCTCTGCAACGCAGCTCTATGGCACTTACTGGAGGTACCTAGTGGGCTAGTTGGACCCCAGGGACCCTCAGGATTCAAGGGGACTTAATCTCCCAACTTAAAACGGCCACAGGGCGTGTTTGAACACGTCACCTCAGGCCTCCCCCTCCCTTCACCACTGTGCAAACGCGCCCTGGGGCGCGTTTTAAGAGGTAGTTTTAATCCCCCTGCCCTATTATGTACTAGGGCCTTACAGAGGAGGTCATGCTAGTGACAGGGGTACCCCAACGCATAGTGTTCCCTAGTGTATGTAGGTGTTTTCACTGTATTCTAAGTGTCTTTTAGCATAGCACTGGCTCTAGGCCTGGTTAGTCAGAGTCAGTTACCACCAGTACCCGTCTGAAAAAGTTGTGGGCACAGGATGATTTTGGAACAAGGCCTTTTTCTGCTCCTCTGTAGGTTCTTTCTGCACATGCCTTGCTTCTTCCTGCACTTTTCTTCGACTTTGTGGACTTCTGTTGCTTCTTTCTGCATTTCTTTTGCTTTTTTCTCTGCGTTTTTTCTTCTTTCTTCACATGTCCTACCTCTGTAGGCATAGTTAGAGACTAGAATTTAAAAAACCTTTGAAATTCACTGAAAAAACCATAGGTTTCAGACAGGTTATAGTTAGAAATTAGCATTTAAAAAACCTTAGAAATTCACTGAAAAATACCATAGTTTTGAGGCACGTTATAGTTAGAAATTAGCATTTAAAAAAACCTTAGAAATTCACTGAAAAAACCATAGGTTTCAGGGACGTTATAGTTAGAAATTAGCATTTAAAAACCTTACAAATTCACTGAAAAAACCATAGGTTTCAGGGGCGTTATAGTTGGTTGGACATTTCACTCGTACAAAACCCGTGAAATTCCCCCGTTATAGTTAGTTCAGCTTACTATAACTCGCGCCCCGCAATGCACTGCTGATGACGTCACATATTACATCATTCATGACATGGTCAGTGACATCACTGATGACATCTCAAATGACATCACTGATGACATCACTGATGACATCATCCACGTGAAAATCTGATGAACCTCCTCACACCCTAATATAACCTTTGATACACCCACTGTAAAATACAGACTACCATTTTCGAAACCATCGACACACCAATACCAGTTACTACATACGCACTCACTGATTCCTAGGTCTACACACACATCCACTCATTCACCCATACAATCACTCATACATGCAGTCACTCATCAATACAACACTATCATATGCACTCATACACCTATAGAGACACTCACACACCACCACTCATCCAGAGTTACTCACACACCTAGTCAGTCATGCAAAGAATCAATCACACTTCCATTTACTCACGTATACAGTTATACACACACCACATCACTTATTCATACAGAAACAAACGCATACTTACTCTCTTATACAATCACTGATACAAGTATACACTCATCCATACAGCCACTCTCACAATCACTGACTCTCACGTATAGTCATTTATATACTCCAACTCTCACATACACTGCCTTTTACATATGTAGTTACTTGGACATGTACCACTGAGGATTCCATTCACTCACCAACACACCCATACACACACTCACCCACCCATACAGCTGTTTCCACATGCACTCTTGAACCCATACACCCAGTAAATCAACCACTCAAACATCTATGCACAGAGTCACACAACTCCCACCCACCCACACACTCAGGCACCCATACAAATACTCAGGCAACCAATAGATAACCCATATAGACAAGCATGTAGCTACTGACCAACCCATGCAGCAGCTTATAAAACAACAGACAGACTGATACAGACATTCACACAGTTTAGTCACTAACCCATGCATTCAGTACACACATTTAATCACTCACTTAAACAGTCAGTCACACACCTACTAAATCCTCCATCCAGACACTTATACACCCACTCATTCTTCAATACACCTTGGCATATATATAAAACATATTTAAACTTTAAACAAACACACAGTCACTGGATGATGTCATCAGTGATGTCATCAGTGATGTCATTTGAGATGTCATCAGTGATGTCATCAGTGATGTCACTGACCATGTCATGAATGATGTAATATGTGACGTAATCAGCAGTGCATTGCGGGGCGCGAGTTCTAGTTAGCTGAACTAACTATAACGGCGGAATTTCTCTGGTTTTGTACGAGTGAAATGTCCAACTAACTATAACGTCCCTGAAACCTATGGATTTTTCAGTGAATATATATATAGCTAGGACCTGGTTTCTATAGGAAAAGCACTTTGTGACTTGCCTATATCTTTGGCATCGTTTGATGAATCTTCACAAAATTTTCCAAAAAAGGGCTCTGCGGATTCTTGTTGAGCATGGAATGTTTTGGGGCAATTTGTGAAGGAGGGGCTGAGAAAAATGGGGTTCGTAAAAGGGTGCGTTTGCAATGTTAATTTCATGTGACCTATCAAAAGCCTACAGCCCGAACCACTGAACGGAATTACACCAAATTTGGCAGAAAGCTAGATTTGGTTACAAAGATCACACTTTCAGTTATTTGGTGTAAAGCCATTCAGTAGTTTTTAGGAAATTTAGGAAGTAAAGTTAGTGATATCTGTGTTTAGAAAGTTGCGGCCACCATTTTATCGCTTGGGGAATGGGTCTCAGGGCTGAAAATGTATGTGAAAGGTGATACAAGGGGTCAGGTTGGAAGTTCCCTGACCCCATGATTGAGAAATGGATGTGTTAATGAAATGGATGTGTTATTTGTCAAAAAAAGATTTTTTTAATTTTTTAAATTATGTGTGATATTTGCGGCAGCCATGTAATGCCGTGACCAATTCAGAGACTCACTCACAGACCCACTCAGAGACTCACACACCCACTGACATACCCACACAGAGACTGACACACCTACTCAGAGACCAACTCAGGACTCATGCACTCAGTCACACAGAGTGGCAGCTGGTTTATTTTGAAAGTGGTGGGTGTAAAACCAGTGAATGAACTGTAGCACGAGCAAGGCCAATGTTCATGAGGGGAGGATTGGGGGTGTTCTCCCCGAGAAACGTTTTGAAAATTGGTGTGTTTTGATGCAATTTTCCACAATATTTCTGTGATAAATGGACTTAAATTAGAGGTCCTGATTCACAAAGGGCCTCCGTACTCGTGGCAGAGGCTCTGCAGTCGTGGAGGAGTCTCCGCACTCAGGCGGAATATCTGAAAGGAGAATTCTCATTGCAGAGATACCGCCCTAAGTGTGAAGACTCCCCCATGACTGCGCGGCCGACGCAATGAGCTCGGAGGCCCTTTGTGAATCAGGCCCTGAGTGCTAATACTGGCTTCAGCCTGCCACCCTCCCTGCACCCAGGATATGATGTTACGCCAGAGCTGCCTATTTAGGAACTGGGAAACCAGGTTTAATTCTCACGTAAATTGCCTGCATGCTGGCAAATCAGTTAATTTCACAAGTGCCTATAAAAAATAAATGCGATCTTTTGTAATGTAACTGGTGCTCATGAAAGCGGTAAATTACTTCAAATCGAGTTTGCGGTATATAAAAACTGCACAAAGAGGTTGAAAACAAAGCCTTAACACAATAAAAGACAAATAGATACTCATTTAGTGGCCGATTTGTACAAAGCGAAACCAGAAAATATTGATAAATCAAATCTACCCCCACTTAAGTTGTGTGATCTTAGGAAAATATTTTATTTCATCAAAACTCCATTTTCTTCATTATCACATATGAAAGCACTTGTAAATATGTGAGTTCGGGATATCAGTTGTACAAAATGTGTGGATAAAAAAGCCAAAATATTATGAAAGCTTTACAGCCAGGTAGCTACATATAAAATAACTTGCAACTTAAATGACATTTTTTTTTTAAATGATAGCGGCAAATGCACTGTATTACATTACGAAAGTCTATTAGTTAATACACTGCAGAGGTCTGTGTGTAACCTGAGAGCCAGAGATTTACATCTTGGTTGGTGCAGTGGAGAATAGTGACTTGTGTATTGTAAGGGCTATGAGGCACAGCCTGTGAAAGAAAGCACTGTGAATATGTAAGTCACTATTTTAAATTTGCAGTACATACAGTACAAGATATACTGCTACAAAATGCATAAAAGGTTGATATATTTTAATAATACTGAGACTGCATGTAATTTCTTTCTTTTACATTACTGTCCCTTCAACACCTCGTCAATTCAAAACACTCACTGCACATCTCACTTGTTAACTTTTTGCACTACCACTCAAAAAGAATAAATCTTTGCCATCACAAACCTTTAATCAATTAAAGCCATTAAAGTACTAACTCCCATCCCAAGCATCCTTTATATTTGCAGATTTTACCCTTTACATTTGCAGATTAACTAGTAGCCCCTATTTGCAATTCTTTCAGACAGCAGGCACAGTCAAGAAGGACCGGTTAGCTGTCTGCCTGGCTTTGGGGTTACAGCACAGGATAAATGCTCAATGACACTTCAGCTAAAGCATTTAGTTTAAACTAGTGGAATGAACTGACCCTGCTGCTGCTACTTGAGAGGAAATAGAGGAAAAAGGAGAGAGCGACAGGCCAAGGACAGTGGGGAAAAGGAAGAGAGGAAGGGGTTAAGGGAGGGAAAGTGAAGCCGACACTCCGTCAGCCAAGGAGGAATAAAAGCACTCACCCTAATAGTCATGTTTCCAGGTGTCGTGTCTCAGCAGAAAAGTCCATGGTGCTTCCTTTCAATGAGGCCCAGCTGCAGCTCCTGAAATTGCCTCTCAATTACAGCTCTAAACAGAACACACGAGGCGCAGAAGCATGCACTGTGTAACTGTTTAGAGCACATGACCATTACAGAGCCATGAGTTGAGTCTCATGACTCTGTGATGCCAGGCCATTTTCCAAATGCTGCAACCCCTCCCTTTCCAAGAAGTCATGCTGTGATGACTTGGGAAAGGGAGGAGTGCTAAAAGGCAGCTTATAATAGACAAGCAGACCCAGGAATAGAGAGCTGATGTTGTACACGCCCGGGACTGCTTCAGAATGTGGCGCTTTCAAGCGTCATTTGTGGGCAGTCCCAGAGGACCCCCAATTATTGCAGAATTGGGTTGGCAGCATGTCAGCCCGTACTGCTTAACTTTTCCTCATTTCAACTGGCACATGTGCACTAGCGCATGTGCATAATTTCAAAGTCCTGACTGCCTGACGTCCATAGACGCTTTTGACATAATTTAAAATAGGATGGTAATTGCCACATCCATATAGCAAATGAATTAATTGGAAGGGCGTAGCCCCTCCGCCCACCCCCAGAAACCGTCACTGCTCAAACATCTACTGATGCACCCACTAATAGACCCAGTCAGACACTGATGCACTCACTGACATACCAACTCAAAGACTTAGATTCCTAGTTACAGAACCACTCATAGACTTATGCACTCATTTGCACACCCACTCAGAGAGTTATGCAGCCACTCACAGACACTGTTGCACCCAGTCACAAAGTGAGTCAGGCACTAATGCACCTAGTGACTGACCCACTCAAATTCTTAAGCAGCCAGTCACACTTGCCACTCAAAGAGTCGTACATGCTGTGAGAGGCACATTGAGACAGTCATATGTTTTTTAAAATTATTTAGATAGTAATGTATGTAGTGTGATGGTTACAATAATTTTTTTTAGCTAAAAGTTTTAAATGTGCTGTTAGCCATTGAATGTCTGCTTTTGGTTTGCGATTTTGCAACATATTCATGATCATCGCAATGTTGTTGCAAATATTTTTAAAAAAATTAAAAATTATATGTATAAAGAAAATTAAAAATATTTTGGGCACTAGGGTGGCTCTGACAAATTCCCATGTGTTGATTGTGTGTATATGACAGCTATACATAAGACTGGATGCAGAGTTTCAGGTTGCTTAGAAACACTCTGTTGCCTTCGTCTGTAAAGTGCACTCCATCACTTCTATAGATTCCATGCATGTCAAAGCGCAGGTTGTTGTTGTAGTTAGACCCCATGTTATGGTCCCAGACGAATGCTGAAACAGTTTTATTAACATGCTTCTTGGCTTTGTCAGTCTGTGGACAGAATTGATTCGACCACTTCCATTGCTGTCTGTGGCATATGTTGGACTACACTAAGACAGTGTGAGGGAAAAGAGTCATTAATTGTGTAAAGGTATCTTTCATTAGGATTTCCAGTCCTACCCCAGTCAGTGTGCCTAGGTCATTGCCACCACAGTGCACAATCATGAGGTCAAGAGGATGGGAATTCATAATGCTTTTAACCAAAGGCAGCAATTGATGACACTTTAACCCTCTCGGGCCAATTCATTTAATGTCCACATTAACCAAACCCCAGTCTCTGTCAATACCACTTCTTCTAGCAGCTTCTTTCACCCAGAAGACATAGCTGTGGCCCACAATCCACACTCTAACCATTTTGAAGTGAAGCAGCAGTAGCAGACAGGAGAAGGCTGGAGCTGAATGAGGCAGTTTTCCAAATGAAAGGCAGTTAAAATTGAGATGTTTTCCTTGTTTAAAAAAAGCACATATTTGATTGGATGTTGTGAACATGCAGGTGAATAACATTACGAAGTGTGTGAAGAGGCTTGGTAACTACATCAGTGATTTGCTCCGGAAAAAGAAATATGTACTACATACATTGGTATCTTTTTAATGTGTACAGTAAACCGCACCTGCTGCAGTTGAATTTGTAACAAGTATGGTCCTTTTTGAATGTGGTATGTACTTGTGACCTACTGGTTCTAGTGGGTTGGTATGGAGACTGTGAAAATAGCGTATTGGGGGAAGGGTGTTAAAAAGACAGGTAACTATTTCTTCTAATTGTGAGGTGTTTATACTAATTTTAGTGTAAAGAGGGTTTAATTTCCTAGTGAGAACTTGCTAAAAAAGTGTACTGTAGTAATAAAGCTGAAAAACTATGAAGGTAAATATGTTTTTGGCTCCCGTTTTTTTCACGATTTCATTGCGATGATCGCAGTCTTCAACAAATAGGCATCCCTTTTGGCAGTTTTTATGAAAGGAATGGAAAGAGTTAACCTATACTAACCATTCAGAAGTGCACTCACAACACTAAAATATGAAATTAATGTTTTCATTTGCTGCCTTCTACAGTTTCAGATAGTGGAAAGTTGAAAAGGTTTCCATTTATAGTTGCTTTGTATGACAGTGGTGTGCCATTCTTCTGCTTAGTTTTTACAAACCCTGAAACAATTGCATCTATTTAAGAGTGAAAAAAGCTATTTGATCAATGAACTCAATCTTCAGGTATGTGAATTATGTTTCTTTTAACCCCAAAAATTGATTTAGAAGGTATATGCGTATGTGAGATTTTTTTAAAAGAGTCTGAAATTCATACAAAACTATTGAGGTGCTGCTTAGAGAGAATATATTTTTTTGCATTCTGGGACTTGTAGTCATATTTATTCAACTGCAAAACAGAATAAGAAGAGTTATGGTTGAAATAGAAAAAATACACTGTGTGTGTGTATAAAACATAAATCTCCAAACCATGCCAGGTACTTCTCACTTATTTTTTAGCATAGTTCTTTCCAAATTATAAAGCAGGATTGTTTATGCTTAGATGGTGAGATATGTTCTTTTAGCTTGTACTAAGTTACATGTGTACTATGAGACTGCTAATCATACTTAAACATGCACTGTTTAAAGATGGGTTAGGTTTTCTGTTGTAGGCTGTGTTTCTTGAGTGTCACTATGACCTTGACTTTGCATATAAGGGTACACTGACAGAATATCAACACCTAAAAATATCCCCATACCACAATATCGAGTTATAAATATCGATGTCAAAAATATCGACATCCCATATTTCTAATAGTAAGTACAAAAATATCGGGAAAAGAATATCGATGTCATAAATATAGTTGTACAAAATATCGTTTTTTATATATATATAAAATAAATTAATACAAATTAAATATATTAAATAATAAAATTAATTGAAACAAATTGATTTATATACATTTTAAAAAATATAACAAAAAAAGTAATTAAAAAAGTTAAACGCACATATATAATAATTAATATATATATTTACTTTGAAACAATTAATAAACTATTAATTTTAATGTATTATCTAATTTTAAAATTATATAAACAATTTACAAATAAATATATAGATACATATACCAATAACATAAACTCTATTAAAAAAACATTCTATTATAAATTAAAACATTAAACAAATTAAAGTTATTTAAAATTACATTTCCCACTCCAGTCAGTAAAACAGTAGGGAAAGTGTTGGGTAGCGGAGGGGTAAAAATTACTATTCCCACTCCAGTGAGTGCAACAGTAGGGAAAATGTTGTATAGCGGAGGGATAAATTGTACTATTCCCAATCCAGTCAGTGCAACAGTAGGGAAAGTGTTGGATTGCAGAGGGGTAAAAATTACTATTCCCACTCCAGTGAGTGCAACAGTAGGGAAAATGTTGTATAGCGGAGGGATAAATTGTACTATTCCCAATCCAGTCAGTGCAACAGTAGGGAAAGTGTTGGATTGCAGAGGGGTAAAATGTACTATTCCCACCAAGTCAGTTAAAAATTAAAAACAAACACAATGTCAATAACCCCCCAAAAATGTTTTAAAAACAAAAAAATAAATACATATGTTAAAAATGAAAATACAAATATATTTAATATTAAAAATAAAAAAATAAAAACATATTATAATGTAAAGTACGTATCACAAATACCTACAAATATTATATTGTATCCCCTGGCTAAAGTATTTTATGGAGCAAATGAAATGGTTAGGCTGCTCCGACTTGCATGTTAATCCTAGGCCCCTAGGCCCGGTAGCCATTAGAGACATTAAACAACAGTTTCTGGCCAAAAGGCAGGGGCTTAGGGAAGGTAATGAGCTAGCTAAGCCCACTGTGAGAAGGTTTGTTACACTGAGTACAGTCGTACTTGTTGCTTGTCACTAAAGCATACCATTGCTTTGTGTCAACCAGATTCTGATTGAATCTGGTACCCTGTTTATTAGCCTTTCCCAAAGGCTATGGGAAACCTGGTGCACTAAAGCCCTGCCCTTGTGACAACTTTTCTGCGCAGGATACTCTACATTTTATCTTTTTCTGTGATTTTTATGACCCCCTACGCAAAAAGTTTATACTTCCGCTGCTCAGAAATTGTCAATTTGCTCAAGTTAGGCCCGCATTACTATATCTTCAAATGCTTTCTTCTCCCATGGTTTGTTTTGGGGTTGCAAGCTTTTTAACAGGGGCCACAAGATATAGAAAGAGATTGTCTTTGCAGTAGCCAGGCTGTATCTGTTAACTGTGTTCTGGGAACTATATGTGCCACCCTGTGCCTGTTATGCCATCTCCCTAGTTTATCTACTGAGTTCACATTTTATAACTCTTGCACTTTAACCATTGTATTTTATGCTTATTATAACGTTTAGTGCTAGCTTTTAATAATGGGTTTTTAATTTTACTTGTTTGTACTGTTGGTTTTAGCCTATTTACTAACCCTGGGCGTAGCGGGCTTGGTGCCTCTATGCGTATTTCCACTGAGTTTATAAAAAACTAAGGGGCCGATTCCGATTCGGGCCGGAAATCACTCCGACTGAGCCGGACCCGGAGAGATTTCCGACCGAATCGGACTCTAGCAGCCCGACCGAACGAGTACGATGCGTACGTATGCTATCGGACTCGAGTCGGTCGGACTCCCATTGAAGTCAATGGGAGCCGGTCGTACAACGCGTACGCGGGCTCCCATTGACTCAATGGGTACGAGGCGAACAAGGGCGCCCCCTACAGCGGGTATGCGTCGAAGCGGGTCGCGCCGTACATGCACAGGTAGGGGGGACCCATGGGTCCCCCCTGTGTGCGACTCGCGCGGCTACGCTTACAGGGCCCCCAAAGTGCGGCTCCTGCCGCTAAAAAAACATTATGTTTTTTTTAATTACAGAAGGGGACACGAGGACCGAGGAGCAGGACGGAGAGCGGCCAGGCAGGGAGGCGGCAGACACCAGGTAAGTGCCTTCTTTTAAAAGACTTTGGGAGGCGGGAGGGAGCGGCTAACTCTGCTCCACCACGGAGGCAGAGTTTTTGCCTACTCCACGTTTGCCACGGAGCGCGGAGTAGGCAAATCTCTGCAAACTCCGCTCGCGGAGCGGAGTTACCCGCCCAGGGTTATTATTTACCTGCTTGATTTGGATTTTTAATTGTATATGTGGGATCTTTTAATCACTGTATCTCTTATCAAATGTTTGCTTTTATGGCTTTTGGTGGCCAAATAAAGTATCTCTTGACTTTACTTGACTTGATATAAAATACAATAAAAAAATAATTTTCAATCAAATATTTTTAGTTAGAAATTATTTATGAACAAATTCATTAATTATCACATAAATGTAGTTTATTTACTTCCTACCCCATAACACCACACAATTCACGACCCACATCTAAAGTTTTTTAAAAATTACTTCCATAATTAACATATTATCAATTAAAGAAAAATTATTAATTAAAATCTCAATTAAAACACATAAAAATGCATTGACTTCAAACCCTTTACCCATATAATCCCCACAACCCGCACCTAAAATTAAACTGTAAAAAATGAATTACACAATTAAAATAGATTTTCAATTAAAAAACTAATAGTATTTAACAACTAATTATAAAGTAAGTAAAATTAATTTACTCCCCACCCTTTACCCTATAAAACCAAAACCCATGCACAAAAAAATTAAACAATTACCCTCATTAATTTTCAATTAATTAATATTAATTATCAACTAATTATTAATTAATTAAAACTAAATTACTTCCCACCCTTTACCCTATAAACCCCACAACTGGCACCTAAAATTAATTACACAATTTCTATATTTAATTTTCAACTAATTAAGTAATATTAATCAACAACTAATTACTAATTAATTAAAAATAAATACATTTCCACCTTTAACCTTTATAAACCCAAATCCCACAGCACAAAAAATATAATTAAACAATTACCAAAATTAATTATCAATTATTAATATTAACTATCAACTAATTATTACTTAATTAAAAATAACATACTTCCCACCTTTTACCCCTATAAACCTCACATCCCGCACCTAAAAGAAATACACAATTACCATAATTAGTTACCAATTAATTAATTATTATTAATTAACAACCAATTAATAGTTAATTAGAAATACATTTCTTCCCACCTTATACCCCTATAAACCCCACAACCCACACATAAAATTTACGAAAAAATAAAAACACAATTAACACTATACAATCTCAATTAAATAAATATTAATAAATAAAAAATATTCATTCATTTATTGTAATTAAATTACTTCCCCCTCTATTCCCCTATAAACCCACAACCCGCTACGGAACTAAAAAATGCAAAATGTTATTAAAATACAATTGATAACTACTAAAAATGTACACATATTAAAAAACACAATCAATACTTATAGAAAAATATATCACCTACATTTAAAATATATACTAAAATACATGACACTAATTAAAAAAAATCGATATTTTAAGCAAATATATTTTTGCAAACGATATTAATGACTACTTTATTTTTGATAACCATATTTCTTACCTTAAATTCAATATTCTTGACCACGATATTCTTTCTGTCAATATTTCTGTGTCACGATATATACAACTCTATATTTGTGTAAGTCCACATTTCAAACTCAGGGCCCGATTCCGATGTTGTTCGGAAGGCCTCCGAATCGGATTTGTCTTTCCCAGATCCGATTCGTACCCCTTGTTTACGACCGAATCGTACACAGGTCCGAACGACCAAGTACGATGCGAAGATCGCATACACGCTGACCGAATCATTTCCGTCACCCAAACCTGTCCGTAGGACTCGTTCGTAGCTGAATCGTGCTGCTCAATGGAGCCGTATTCTGACCGAGCGAGTACGATGCATGATTCGGGCAGCCGCTTCGTCTCAGTCTCAGCAAGACGAAACAGCTGTCAGAAGCGTACTTCGGGGGGCCGTAGCAGGCCCCCCTTCACCCGGGGCACTCCGAATCTGTCACGGGGGTGTGCCCATAGGTCCCCCGATCCAGGCATGCACAGTGTGGCGGGGACCATGGGATGTCCACCACAGGGTGTATGCTTTTCCCCACCCACCCCTTTTCTACTATGGGAGCCTGTGTACGCGTCTGTACACGGGCTCCCATTGAGTTGAATGGGAGTCCGAGCGAACCGAGTCCGTAAGCATATGGCAGCATCGTACTCGCTCGTGCGGACTCACAAAGCACGTCTCGCTTGGAAAGCCCTCTGGATCTGAGTTGAACGAAGGGCTTTCCTAGCGAGATCGGAATCGGACCCACAATATTTTGTCTAAATGCCACATATAAGATCTGTTTCTGAAGTGGTAAATACTTGTTTTAAAACAGATAATTCACCTGTGAGATATGCTGTAGGTGTGTCATGAAGCATGGCTTTATGTGCTTTTAAAAGTGAAAGTTGCTGTTTTGATTTTCAGAAACGTAGTTATGTATGCACGAAATGTTATTATAATCACTATATGTGCTACACCACGTATAATGCATGTAAAATAGATGTTTGCAAAGTATATATATAAAGGGGTCGATTCCGATTCGGGCCGGAAAAAGCACCGACCGACTCGGAGCCAGAATTTATTCCGACCGACACGTACCTGTGGCGCCCGACACGCCAAGTACGATGCAAGGCGTGCAAAATCCGACCGACACGTACTGAACCCAAGCCGAACGACCGAGCCGCACGGAAAACAGCAATCCGGCCGGAAAAACACGCGAATCGAACCGACCGACACGCACCCGGAACAAATCCAACCGAAACGTACACGCGAACTCCAAACCGCTAAGTACGATGCAAGGCGCGAAAACCACGACCGAGTCGAACGGAGGACAAGCCGTACGACCGACACGCATACCAAACCGAGCCGAAGTAACACAAAACACCGCGACCGACGCGTACACAGCATAGAAAACTGCACAAACACAGCGTGAACGAAACGGAGAAGACCGTACGAGACAAATGCAGGGTCCGACTCGGTCACAAGAACGTTTCCAACATGCACAAAAAGTACTAAGGAAAAATACACAAAAAAAGGCCAAACAAGCAATTACAAAGCCAATAAATACTGGGGGGGTGGGGACAGAGAACAAAGACACACCCACAACTCCACCCATATAAAGGACACAAATCCCAACCATGATCCTTTGCAGATGCCATTCTACTGCCAGCACTCAACAGACAGCAACCACACACCCACAGCTCATCACTCACACAAGCCACACACCATCAGCACACCAACAAATAGCTACCTCACATACACCCAGCAAAACACACACCCACACACCCTCACCTGCACACCAACACACACATCACTCACCATCACCACCCATCACCATGCCCCCCAAGAAGAATCACAAGTTCCTAGATTGTGAATTGGAAGTCCTGGTAGACGAGATCCTCAGGGTAGAGCCACAGCTGTTTGGCACACTGGTCCAACAGACCCCCATCTCCCAGAAAACCAAGATGTGGGAGAGGATCAACAACAGGGTGAACGCACAATCACCATGTCTGCGCACAAAGACTGACATCCAGAACAGGTGGTATGACGTGCGCAGGAGGGTACGGGAGCTGCTCAAGAAGGACTACCTCCTGAGCCAATACACCGGCAGTGGCCCTCCTGCCAAGCCAGTATACCTCAGGCCCTGGGAGGAGAAGGTGCGGGCCATCCTTCCACCAGTGAGCGTCTATGGACTAGAGAACATCCCAGAGCCTGGTGAGTACACAACAAATGTACACAATATTCTGCCACAATACACACACACATCACTGTCAAGGGGAGAGTCAAACCATGCACTCATAGCAATTACACAGCAACCAGAACAGAATCATCCCAAAATGTGTATGTCAGTCAGATAAACACAACACATGCCATCTCAAAGTTACATTTAACCGTGTCATCACATGTACAAACACAACTACAACTACAGCTAGGCAGTGGCACAAATAGAACTAACAAACACATCCAGACATGTAGCCACCACTACAACACCAACACACAGTGAAGACCACTCAAAGGAAGGAATTCTGTGTATGCTGGGCAAGTCAGTGTAGCCAATAGCATCATGGGAGTCGTAGTCACACATATTGCTCACCCCCACAACTGTCCCATCAACACCACCCTGAACCATGCTCACATCACAGGGAGTGGATAAGGACTGACAAGATGGCTGACACTGGCTACTGCTGTGGGGAGCACAAGGCCCTGCTGGCAACTGTGCAACAACCAACAGCAGGACACCACTGACTGACATCCTGAGAGACAACTTCCACTCGCTGCAATGGAAGCACGTTCCATGGTGGGATATCTGGCTGGCTGGGTGGGAAGGAGGACTCGCAGCACTGACCATAGTCACAAGCACCTCCCCTCACACACCCACTCAACACAAACTCCACAGAACCCACCTGGGAGAATGCAATGCCTCACATCCTAACTCAAGATCCCACAAAGAACCTCCACCCTGGGTAATGTAGTGTGAAGCACAGGGACACTCTTGGGACTTTTAGCCAAACAACTGCCAGGACAACACTCCCAGCCATCCTGTCAGCACAGGCAGCCCACCCCACAGGGAAGCAGAGTCAAAAGGAAGGAAGTATGGGCATGCTGGGAAGGGGGGTGGAGGCAATAGCATGATGGGAGTAGTAGGCACAGATATCGCTCAGCCTCACAACTGGCCAATCAACACCACCCTGAACCATGCTCACATCACAGGGAGTGGATAAGGACTCACAAGATGGCTGACACTGGCTACTGCTGTGGGGAGCACAAGGCCCTGCTGGGAACTGTGCACCAACAAACAGCACAACACCACTGCCTGACATCCTGAAAGCCAACTTGCACTCTCTGCAATGCAAGCACGTTCCATGGTGGGATATCTGGCTGGGTGGGAAGGAGGACTTGCAGTACTGACCATAGTCACAAGCACCTCCCCTCACATACCCCCTCAACACATACTCCACAGAACCCACCTGGGAGAATGCAATGCCTCACATCCTAACTGAAGATCCCACAAAGAACCACCACCCTGGGTTATGTTGTGTGAAGCACAGGGACACTCTTTGGACTTTTAGCCAAACAACTGCCAGGACAACACTCCCAGCCATCCTGTCAGCACAGGCAGCCCACCCCACAGGGAAGCAGAGTCAAAAGGAAGGAAGCATGGGCATGCTGGGAAGGGGGTGGAGGCAATAGCATGATGGGAGTCGTAGGCACAGCTCTACATCCCCCACCACATGGCCCAGCAAGCTCACACTCACGCATGCACATCCCACAGAGAGTGGAAAAGCCCATCAAAGATGTCTGACACTGTTGCTGTGTCGTGGGGAGCACAAGGGCATGCTGGGAACTGCACACCAACCAACAGCAGGACACCACTGTCAGCCATCTTGCCATTGCTCTCACACCCACACACACTGAACTCCCCACAAAAGCAAGTAAGTATGGGAATGCTGGCAAGTGGGGTGGAGGCAATAGCATGATGGGAGTCATAGTCACAGACATAGCTCACCCCCACAACTGTCCCATCAACACCACTCTGAACCATGCTCACATCACAGGGAGTGGATAAGGACTGACAAGATGGCTGACACTGGCTACTGCTGTGGGGAGCACAAGGGCATGCTGGGAACTGCACACCAACCAACAGCAGGACACCACTGTCAGCCATCTTGCCATTGCTCTCACACCCACACACACTGAACTCCCCACAAAAGCAAGTAAGTATGGGAATGCTGGGAAGTGGGGTGGTGGCAATAGCATGATGGGAGTGATAGTCACAGACATAGCTCACCCCCACAACTGTCCCATCAACACCACCCTGAACCATGCTCACATCACAGGGAGTGGATAAGGACTGACAAGATGGCTGACACTGGCTACTGCTGTGGGGAGCACAAGGCCCTGCTGGCAACTGTGCAACAACCAACAGCAGGACACCACTGACTGACATCCTGAAAGACAACTTCCACTCCCTGCAATGCAAGCACAGTCCATGGTGGGATAACTGACTGGCTGGGTGGGAAGGAGGGCCGGCTGTCAACCAAATACAACCAATGCAGACCATGTTCACACCCCAACAAATACATAGAAATGCCCAAATAATGCAGGACAATGTGCTACACCAATATCAACCCCTGACTGTGACAACTTAGGACAATGCAATGTACAGGCCCGCACCCAGAGGCACAGTCCCAACTGTCAGGTGTGTCAACCATTGATGCCTGCAGAAACATAACATACATTGTGTGTGTCTCCCAAAAACAGGTGATGATGGGGACACAGCAGCAGACGCTGAGGAGTCCCAGTCCCAGGCTCAAGAGGATGCAGAGCTCACTGGTGTCGTACAGCCTCTGCCCTCCTCGGACGAAGAAGACCAACCTGGCACATCCGGTGCAAGTCAACATGCAGCACCAGCAGGACCACCAGCTGCAGCACCAGCAGGACCACCAGCTGCACCCCCTGCACCCACCCCTCCAACGACTGTCACCACAAATACCATCCCTGCCGACATGGACAGAACAAGGAGCAACACCAGCACAGGGACCCTGGACCAACGTGGGGCCATGGACACCACCACCACCACCAACCCCCAAGGGGGACCAGGGTCATCTGTGCGTGCCACTGCACGCACTGCACATGTCGGCAGGGGTGGTGGGAGGGGTGGGAGACAGAGGTCGCTGCTTGCAGAGGTTGCTGGTGTGCATGATGACCCACAACTGGTACGCATAGCCGATGCGTACCAGTCCAGCACCGGAGATCTCAGCCAGGTAGTGGGGCTCCTCAGAGACATGAAACAGCAGCAGGCTGCCCATCATGCACGCTTGGACTCACACATGTCCCGCGTGGAGTCCAAGTGGGACGCACTGCAAGAGATGACGGCGGTGCACAGGGACATTTTACAATGCCTCCGCCAGATGAACAACAACCAGTCTACACCTCCCTGTGTGCCAACAACATCTGGTGCTGAACAAACTGCAACTGCCACAGGGAGGGAGGATGACTCTGGCGGAGAGTCCCCTGCACCGCAGCAGCCTGTACTTGAGGGGCCCCCCCAAAGAAGAGGGGTCGTCCGAGGAGGGGCAAGTGAGAGGCCGATGGCCAAGTGCAACTCCCAGGAAGCCTGAACCTGTTCTGGATGTTCACCTTTGTGCACAAACTGTTCACCCTGTTGATGGCAACACAACTCCCACACATTACATGGGGAGTACAAGTTGGACCAATGTCTCAGACAACTGTGGCCCCGATACTGGGGATTTTGTCTACCAGGACTTTCAATTCACCTAGGAACTTCTGATTGCAAGATATATGTACAGCACTAACCATCCTATGCACTATTCACACAAATGTATCACAATAAACACACTAATACACCATACTTGCCTCTGTTGTGATTCCAACGTGGGTGCTGTCATGGGGATGATGAACTGCAAAATTACACTGTGTATGCGAACTGCAACAGCAAGTACAACACAGGCATGTGAGTAAAGGCAACGTGACACATATGAGGGAGACACACCACCAGGGCTACACAACACATACACACCTAGGCCATCTGACTCATTGCCTACACTGATGTTGCCAGGGAAGACGGTGCAATGCACAGACACCACACCTATTCCCAGTTGTAGTCAAGTAGCCCACAGGTGCAGTAAGCAAATGGCAGTCAAATGTGTGACCACAGACAACGCACATCACAAAGTGAAGCACAGGTTTATTACACAGTTGCAACATGTTGTAACCACTACAGATGCAAGGTAATCCCACCTGGCAGCGGGCACACAGTCAACAACTGTAGAAGGAAGGAAGTCCATGGGTGTTGCGCACATCACCTGTAGGGACACAACAGCTACCACCCTGGAAGTACAATCACGTCGTCGGTGGACACAGTTGACCAAACGAATCTGAAAGTACCCTGTGAAGGACAGAAATGACACACAGTCAAAAGCAATGGAGAACAGGACAGAACAGCAAAACTCATGCACAATACATGTTACAAGATACCCACCCAGAACCAAGTTAGCATGTCAACACTGTTGGGGAGTACAGACCACCTGTAAGCACACATCGCTACACACATCCAGTCAAGTAGCCCATGGACACACTCCAACAGCACCAGAGCACCACCTACACATATCATGCCAACTCAAATCATTGACATGACACCTCGGGATACTCACATTCAGCTAAAGAAGTTGGTGATGAGCTGTGTGCGGACATCACCCTCATCATCATCATCATCACTGGCATCGTGGTCCAGGCCAGGATCCTCCACAGGTGGCGGATGTTGGTCATTGTCATCCTGGATGAGAGGCAACTCCTTCTGCACTGCCAGGTTGTGGAGCATGCAGCAGACGATGATAATCTTGCACACTTTCGCTGGGGCATATGGGAGGGACCCTCCTGTCTTGTCCAGGCAGCAGAAGCGGCTCTTCAGGAGACCAAATGTCCGCTCAATCACTCTCCTGGTCCGACCATGTGCCTCATTGTAGCGCATCTGGGCTGGTGTCACAGGGTTCCTGAGGGGTGTCAGCAACCACGGCATGTTGGGGTATCCCGAGTCACCTACGGACAGACAAGCGCACATTAGCTGACTTGGAAAAGTGGGCGGAATACTACAGATCAGATCACACACAATGGCACAAAGTCAGTACACACCGACAAGCCAGGCACGCTGGTTCTGCATCTGTGCCATCATCCTGGGGATGCGACTACTCCTCATCACAAAGGCATCGTGTGCTGAACCAGGGAAACGGGCACACACGTGTGTGATGGTCATATCTGCAAGACACACCACCAGTGCATTGACCGAGTGGTAGTGCTTGCGGTTATGGTTGGCCTGCTCCTGGGCCTGTGGTGGTACCAAAGCCACATGTGTCCCATCAATGGAGCCAATGACATGCGGCATCCTCCCCAGGGCATAGAAGTCACTCTTCACGTCAGTGAGTCGTTGCAGTCTAGGGAAATAGATGTACCGGTTCAGGAATAGCAACATTGCCTCCAAAACATCGCGGAGCACACGGCTCAACATGGTCTGTGACATCCCACCAGCAGTCGCCACAGTATGTTGGAAGGTACCGGTGGCAAAGAAGTGTAGGGCTGCCATCACCTTCACCTTGGGGGTCAGCGCTGTAGGATACGGCCGGCCAGGCTGCAAATGTGGGGCCAACTGCACTGCCAAATCCTCAATCAGCTGCCTGGTGAAGCGGTACCGTCGGATGCTGTCCCGTTCCACCATCGTTGCCAGGTCTGGGAATGGTCGATGGACAGCAGGAGCCCTGCAGTGCAGAGGAGAAGAAAGCAAGATTGTCAGTCACCCCACATATGCGGCATTGAACACACTCAATATCACAACATACATCATTATGAGGCAAAACTACATGAAGTGTGCAGTTCCGTAAGGACATGTATGGTACATACATGGCCAACATCTGTCATCACGGTTCAACAAGTGGCATCAATAAGTCCCAGGTTGGCCCATTGGATATCATGAGGCCGTGTCACAGTTCCCATCTCCTGCTGCCGTGTCACAATCACCCCCCACGGTGACATGTGAGGAGAGATGTGCCCCAGGCATCACAGCTCAACGACAGGTACATTCCCAGGGACCCTGTATTGCCACATGGACACTGGCATTACATGGAGTATCAGGTATACACCACAGCAAAACAACCATGACCCCCACAGGTAGTGGTCCCACTTGCCACTGCAGGACAGACATGGACGTCTGTGACACACACACGCACAACATCAAAGTCCATGCACACACAACGTGGATGTGGAGACTGTCTCCCATTGTGCACATGAAATCAGAGACATTGTAAACACTACATGCACACAGACTGTGGAGGACCATCACTATTGTGCCACTGGGACACCCTGGCTCAAACATACCGTCCCACATGGGACTCACGGGTTATGTGACATGACATACACATACACCACCGTGAAATGTGACCATGGCACATGCACAGATATGAACAGTTGCACATCACAGTGGTCATGTACACGTAACACCCAGGATCCTGTCCCCATGAACACGTGCACAGCCTGGGGGTGGCTGCCCCCAGGTGACACCCACAGGACAACATGTACACCAACATACACACAATAGGAAATGCAGCCTTACATGCCTTATGATACAGTTTGGACAGGCTGTCATGTTGTAGGTGTGCCCCTCACTCCCTGGGAGCTATCTGTGGCTTGCATATGTTCATCTGAGACAGGCATGGTGACATATGCCAGTCACTTGTACAGGGATGCGTTGAACAGCAATGGACCGATCGGTGCCCCCGGCCGGCCCATTGCATTCAATGTGTGCAGGTAGGCGTTGTACCCCTGTACGCGTTGATCAGCAATGGACCGATCGGTGCCCCCGGCCGGCCCATTGCATTCAATGTGTGCGGGTACGCGTTGTACCCCTGTACGCGTTGATCAGCAATGGACCGATCGTTGCCCCCGGCCGGCCCATTGCATTCAATGTGTGCGGGTACGCGTTGTACCCCTGTACGCGTTGTACCGCAATGGACCGATCGGTGCCCCCGGCCGGCCCATTGCATTCAATGTGTGCGGGTACGCGCTGTACCCCTGTACGCGTTGTACCACAATGGACCGATCGGTGCCCCGGCCGGCCCATTGCATTCAATGTGTGCGGGTACGCGTTGTACCCCTGTACGCGTTGATCAGCAATGGACCGATCGGTGCGCACCCATTGACAATGGCCTAGCCTGGCAACGGACGCGTTTTCGAAATTCGAACGAGTCGGATGCTGGAAATTCAGTTGGTCACCCACAACAATGTTGCAAAATCATGTATGTCATGAACTTGAAGATTTGAAGGATGCTGTGGGCGTGTATTGGTGCTGCTATTCCATGGATTGGCCAGATTCAGAAGATGCAAACGACTTGGACCTATCACTTTGGACACATGGGACAGTATCTGCCTCTGCAGCACATATATATTGCTGGCTGTTCCCCTGAGAGCTCACTTGCCTGCACTACATGCTCCAGGACGACATCTGCCACTGCACTGCTGCTGTCTCTGCCCCCTCTGGACCCTGCAATGGCACGTACTGTGGAGAGAGCCCCAGCCTTCAGCCTTGAGGAGAACCAGGCACTGCTGGACAGCCTACTTCCACAGTACAGCAAGCTGTATAGGACACCAGGGGAGCAGGTGAGTGTTCTGTGCACTGCCTTTCTGAATGTGCATTTTGTCTGACTAGCAAGGCTGAAAGTCTGCACGCCACTGGCTAGCAGGCTCACTGAGTAGTTGTCACCCCCCATAGTGTGTAGTGACATGCACTGGACAGGTATGGTGCAGTGACAGTGCATTTGAACAAGGTTTTACTTCCCATGCAATGATACCATGTAGTGACTTCTGGCAAACTGTCCATGGGCAGCGTTGCACTGCCTGTGTACATCATGTGCTCCTGTGATTGAGACATGTATATACAACTGTGTCATGCACGGATATGTTGCATGTGTAGTAATGGCCTTTTCACTTTGTCATCCTGACAGGTTAATGCCCATCGGAAGCAGGAGATCTGGAAGGACATCGTCCGGGCTGTCCGGTCCGTGGGGGTCTACAAGCGCCGGATCCGCAACTGCCAGAAGAGGTGGCAGGACCTTCGGGGCTGGACCCGGAGGATTGCACGGGTCCAGCTGAAGCTGTCGCCTCCTCGCAGGAGGGGCGGAACATGGACCCTGACCCCCCACATGCTCCAGATCCTGGCAGTGGTGTTTCCAGACCTGGATGGGCAGCTGAAGGCCAGACAGCAGCAAGGAGGGGGTGAGTCAAAGACTGCACTGTGAACTCTGTATTACATGCTATGTGCCCTCCTCTGGCCTGGTTAAACTGCCACAGTACAGCAGTCATGTTGTCCAGGAGCCATGTCCCTCTATTGTGCACTGCCCACTCCTCATCTGATACCCAGGTGTGGCCCTTACATTCAGGGAATTGTATCACTTGGGACTGTGTCCTTGCAGTTTGCTTCACTCAAGGTGGGGGACAGCATCTGTTTCCCTAACTCTGTTGTGGGCATCATGGGTGGGTCCATTGTTCACACAACGCCTGTGTTCGGACATGTAATCTGCGTGTTGCTTTGATATGCGGTCCACTTGCAGAGCTGAGCCACCACATGTGCCTGGAGTATGTGGCACACGCCCATGCAGCGGGTGGGAACAATGTTTGGGCCCCAGGAGTGTGCAGATTACGTGTGTCACACATACATAGCCAGCTATCCACTGTCCAGGGCTCATCCCTCATTCATGTGGGGCAGGACAGTCATGCCTACTCCAGGCCATGCAATGCACTCTGTACTCCCACTCCCGTGTATCAGCTGACACATTGTGCGCAGTGATTTGACCCCTCAGGTGTCTGCCTCTGTGTCAGTGTGCTGTGGATTTGTTGCCAGGACTGCTGGGGTGTTTCTCGGTAGGGGCTCAGCATGCCACTGGAGATGTGACCATAGGAGACGATACTTGTGTGTCACATAGGTGTTTGATCAGCTGCCCGTGCAGACTGGGGTATGCGAATGTGAAGTTCAGGCAGCTGTTTCCCATTCACAGCAGATTGTGAGGGGCTCAGGTTCAGAGGGTAGTGTCACAGGTCTCCCATATGTCCAATCGGTATGACCTGGACAGATGAGGGTTAAGATGATGTGTTGTGTGGGGGATGTACATGTGCACTTGTGCAGCTCCAGGACTTGCATTCCCCATGACCTACTATTGTGACACAGTGCAGAGTGTTGTTGTCTGGCTGCCAAGTCATACATCACTGAGACAGTGATGTATGACTTAGCAGTCATGCCTCCACCATGGCATGTGTCTACTTATTGGTGATCCTGCAGGGGAGTGACATGTGCTACATGCACACCATTGTGGCGATGGCTATCAGGACATGGGTGCATCATGGTGTCTGTCGCTGGTATGCATCACATGCATTTCCTATTTGACTCTGGGCATCCCTTTCATCCGGAAACCTGTACTGACTCAGTGGCAAGAGTTGTGATGTGTGCATGTCCACATGCTACACCGTGTCCTCTGCACTGTCCAACTACTGTGTAGGTGGTGCATGTGTCCACACTGGGGTGTTGCTATCCAACAGACACCAGACAGATGGGTGCAAGGCCATGTGGGATGTGAGTGCCATGGTTGGCATCAGACTGACAATTGGCTTCTCCTGTTCAGTTAGGGCACTTTTAGCAATGTTCAACTAATGATGCCAGGGCTTGCTCTGTAATGTGCTGTGCTCACAGTGGTGTGTGCGTTTGGTGCAGGTGACTGATGTCTGTCTGTTTCCCCATTGTTTGCAGATACATCCACGGCCACGGAAGGGGACAGCTCCACGGACCAGGAGGAGCTGGAGAGCCAGACTGGGTCAGCAGCCGAGGAGTGGTCGGAGGGACCCAGTGGCACGGAGGGCGAGGGGAGCCACACCGAGGAGTCCTCAGCACCATCCACCTCAGCTGAGGACCAGAGCAACTCGGAGGATGACTCCCTTATGGAGGCGGGTGTCAGCAGCCACCACACCCCAGCTAGTGTTGCTGTCCCCGCCACCACCAGCACCACCACCGCCCTCCCATCAGCTCCCATTCCCCAGGTCCGTGGAGGCTCCCATGTTCAGGAGCGTGTCTCCTTTGGGCCAGGCACCGCACCCCCTGCCCCTGTGTCCCCTGCTGCCCTGAGTGAGGAGTCTGTGTACCTCCTTTGCCAGCTCCATGTAGGGCAGACAGCCATGCTGAGTGTCCTCCATGCGCACACCGCTCTGTTGACTCAGCTGGTGTCGTTCATGGAGGGCATCTCATCGGGCATGTCTGACCTACAGAGGGGCAATAGGTCCATGGACTCCTCCCTGACGGCAGCAGTGTCCCTCCTCAGACAGTCCCTCACCCCTCCTGCCTCTGCTCCATCCACACTCCCCAGCACCTTACCCGTCCCAAGCACACACACACCAGCACACACACGTCCAGCACACAGACACACACGCCACAAACAAAACGCACACGCACGCACAGTCAGGGGACTGAAACCAGACTCACAGGGGATGGGGCCCTGGAACTCACACACGCATCCACGAGCACTGCGCAGTCCTCAGTTGCCTCTCCCTCCAAAGCACCCTCCCTTGCCTCACCTGCAACCCCAAAGACCCAGCGGCTCTTCCTCAGTGACCTCGGCCTCTTCCCCTCCGATCCAGCTGATACAGCATTCAGGGGGAAGAGGAAGCCCACCCACACGGAGCAGAGTGCCTCTCGCCCCTGGACACCCTCCCCCAGGTGCAGACAGACTGAGGCCCCCACCCGCAAGTCCCCCCGGAGTCGTAAGAGCAAGACCCCGCCGCCGCCCTGCAGCTCAGGCACCAGGTCTCCTTCCTCCATCCCTCAGGCCCCCACTCCACAGGTGCCCCCACCACACCCTGCCCCAGGTTCCCCCACCCACAGATATACCATCCCCAAGAGGATCCGGCCTTCTCCCCCTGCCACTTGCTCTCCTGGCACCACACCCCCCGCTGCGCTTGTCTGTGCCACTGATGTGGTGAGGGTGTCCTCCCCCTCTGTCCAGCCCACCTTGCCTGTTCCCCATTCTCCTCCCCTGGTGGTAGGCACTGCAGTGGAGTCCACTACCACCCTGTCTGACTTGGGCACTGCAGTGGCGGACCTGTCCACTCCATCTGCAGGGTCCACTGACACCATGTCAGACACCTCTCCAACACCCACCACCCCTTCCCTGCTTCCTCCTGGTGAGCCCTGATCCTGTCCCTGCGGTGCCTGGCCTGCCCCCCCGGTTGCCCCTCCTAGTGGATTGTTCCTGGTTTTGTGCAGTGCAGGCATGCGTAGGGTGACATCTGCCACTGTCACCCTGTTTGGACTTTGACAATGGACTGGCCATTGGCCTTTGTGTTTTTTCTGGACTTTCAGTTTTCATTACACACATATGCTGAATAAAGCAACTTTCTGTTCTCTAGTGCTTATGCTTCTGATGTACATGTTGTTGATGATGCTAACCATGCCCTTGCTGCAGTGATGGTGATATTTGGTCTCATGATAATGAAGTGTTACTGTGCAGGAACCCATGTGGTCCAGGGGGAATGTGTCCTATCCTGTGGTGTATCCATGTCATCCATAGCAGCATCTGAGGGTGTCATGTGTTCAGTATTTGGCAATGGAATTTCCTACTTACATTAGCAATTTCACATCTGTGGCTTCCACCCCTGCACATCTGTTGTGCCTGCCATTGTTCAATTCGTCTACTTCCCTGACCGTGTGGCCATCTCCACTGGACATGCAGGTTTGGGCATCAATGGGGAAGGACTCATCTGTGTTGTCAGTGCAACATTGCTATACAAGTGTGTTGGATCTGTGCTGATGATTTCGTTGGCACTTCCATGACCAGGCTGATGTGACGGGAGCCTTCATTTGGTGCTAATTGTTGATTGTGTGACCAAGTGCTCAGCTGACATGATGGGGCCCTACTGAGGCAACATATGGCACAGCTTTCCTCACACAGGAGTGGAGTCCCCTCATGGCAGTGTGTACTCCTGTGACATTGCCTGCGCCCAAGGTGTGTGTTGTATGAGCATGTCTGTGTGTTCACTTCCGTTTAGCTGTGCATGCTGTGATCCCTAGTGTTGTACCTGTTTGTGATGCTTGCTGAGTTGACCTATGTTCCCCCAAAGTCTTCTCCCTGGGTTCTCTGTGATGTGGGTGCATGGCACATTACTGGTCATCAGGGTGTCACCCATAGGTGTGTTTGCTGTCAGGGCTGAGTTTGTGTGCAGACGCAGATGGGTCACAGTCAGGTTTCTACCTTGGCACTTGTTGTTTGCCCGTGTCATGTGATTTCCAGTTTGTGTTATCTTTCAGTGATTGTGACACATTGTGTGTGTGACTGGTGGCACTCCTCAGGGTCCGGGCTGCAATGTTGGTTGTTGTCTATGTGTGTTCTTTGTGGGTGACCTTGGCTTCTTCATTGGTGTGTGACTGTGGCTGGGATCCCATTGGTTGGTGTGGTATTGCCGTCATGTCCATGTACAGCGTAGTGTGCAGTGTGTCAGACATTCAGGAGTCTTGTTGAGTGGCCATGTGTGATGTGTTTCTGCACCTTGGTTCCCACCCACCACCCTGGAATAGTCATGGGTGCATGTGCAATGTCACCAGTGCATGTGTGCTTCACTGCTGCACATTGTTGGAGGTCGAGGGGTGTGGTGTTGAGTGTGTGCAGATGAGAGTTGTTGCCCGGCTAGGCCCCTGCCTCCATGTTGGCCTTGGCTTACTGGCCGTGCTGATTGATTTGTGCTTGTGTAGGTGTGATGGTAGTTTGTTGCTCAGGACACATGACTGTGGTTCACAGTGTGAACGACATTTAGCTTTGTCATCACAGTGGGATTGTAATGCAGCCCAGGGTCACCACATTGTGGGGGCCCTGGGGGTAGTGCTGTGGTGTGTCTGTGTCTTGCTGTGTCAGTTGCTGTTCCTACGTGCCTGTGTGACATGTGTGATTTGTGCTCCCTCTCATCTGACAATGCCTGCTTGCCCACATAGGGGATATGGATCCATGAGTTACCTTTGTGTGGCACTGTATGCACATCTGTATGATTGGTATTCAGGTCTCCTCATGTGTTGTGTGGTTGCCTGGGGACACTGGCACCCCCCCCTCACCTGTTGTGTATGATGTGCAGTGTGGGTCTGCCTGTTTGTGTTTGTGCATCTGCACCACTGCATTGGCATATCTTGGGTGTGCCATTGGCTGTATGTAGTTTGGTGGGTTTCCCCTGCTGTCCCTGGGACTCCTAGGTCATCGGTCAGCACAATGATCATGGTTTGTGTGTCCCATTGCTGCCATGGTATGGTATCTGTTCACCTCACATCTACAGTCTCCACAGGGTATCTGCATTTGTGTGCCCATTGGTGCAAATATGTGGGTCTGCATTCTGATGGTCACTTCTGTCATTGTGTCATTGATGAATGTTGACAGTGTCAGCCCCCATGGGTGTTGTTTGTCTGCACATGGCCAAAGGTATGTCTTATTTGCACTGCAGTATTTGCCTCCCCCAATTTATGTTGCAATGGGACACATGCACTACTTTGCCACTGATGTGTTTTATGTTCTGTGACCAGGAATCATCCATGCAGTTTGGCAGTTGCAGCTCTTTCTTTGTCAACACTTACATTTTGGTCACTGTGATGATGGGGGTTTGGACCCCATTGCCACAATGTTCAAAATGTGCTTCAGCTATGGACCCCACACTTACATTTTGGTCACTGTGATGATGGGGGTTTGGACCCCATTGCCACACTGTTCAAAGTGTGCTTCAGCTATGGACCCCACACTTACATTTTGGTCACTGTGATGATGGGGGTTTGGACCCCATTGCCACACTGTTCAAAGTGTGCTTCAGCTATGGACCCCACACTTACCTTTTGGTCACTGTGATGATGGGGGTTTGGACCCCATTGCCACAATGTTCAAAATGTGCTTCAGCTATGGACCCCACACTTACATTTTGGTCACTGTGATGATGGGGGTTTGGACCCCATTGCCACACTGTTCAAAATGTGCTTCAGCTATGGACCCCACACTTACATTTTGGTCACTGTGATGATGGGGGTTTGGACCCCATTGCCACACTGTTCAAAGTGTGCTTCAGCTATGGACCCCACACTTACATTTTGGTCACTGTGATGATGGGGGTTTGGACCCCATTGCCACACTGTTCAAAGTGTGCTTCAGCTATGGACCCCACACTTACCTTTTGGTCACTGTGATGATGGGGGTTTGGACCCCATTGCCACAATGTTCAAACTGTGCTTCAGCTATGGACCCCACACTTACATTTTGGTCACTGTGATGATGGGGGTTTGGACCCCATTGCCACACTGTTCAAAATGTGTTTCAGCTATGGACCCCACACTTACATTTTGGTCACTGTGATGATGGGGGTTTGGACCCCATTGCCACAATGTTCAAAATGTGCTTCAGCTATGGACCCCACACTTACCTTTTGGTCACTGTGATGATGGGGGTTTGGACCCCATTGCCACAATGTTCAAAATGTGCTTCAGCTATGGACCCCACCCTTACATTTTGGTCACTGTGATGATGGGGGTTTGGACCCCATTGCCACACTGTTCAAAATGTGCTTCAGCTATGGACCCCACACTTTCATTTTGGTTACTGTGATGATGGGGGTTTGGACCCCATTGCCACAATGGTCATGGCCTGCTTGCATTGTGGGGGCCACACACATATATGTGTGGCACATGTGATAGGGGGTCACATTGTATGTTCAAAGTCATGTTCAGTGTTGTAGGCATTTGACACAGTCTACACACGCTTGTCATGGTGTTGGGGGATGTCTTTTTCTTGCATTCCCTAGGTTGTGGTGTGCTGGTTGTGTCATGCATTGTCCATCCTATGAGTGGGGGTGGTGTTGGTGGTAGGCATCCAGCCCCCCATGGGTAGAGGTGGTAGTAGTGACAGGCATCCAGCCCCCCTGGGTAAGGGTGGTAGTAGTGGTAGGCATCTGGCACCCCCATGGCTAAGGGTGGTAGTAGTGGTAGGCATCCATCCCCCCCTGGGTAAGGGTGGTAGTAGTGGTAGGCATCCAGCCCCCCTGGCTTAGGGTGGTAGTAGTGGTAGGCATCCAGCCCCCCTGGCTTAGGGTGGTAGTAGTGGTAGGCATCTGGCACCCCCATGGATAAGGGTGGTAGTAGTGGTAGGCATCCAGCCCCCCCTGGGTAAGGGTGGTAGTAGTGGTAGGCATCCAGCCCCCTGGCTTAGGGTGGTAGTAGTGGTAGGCATCCAGCCCCCCTGGCTTAGGGTGGTAGTAGTGGTAGGCATCTGGCACCCCCATGGCTAAGGGTGGTAGTAGTGGTATGCATCCAGCCCCCCCTGGGTAAGGGTGGTAGTAGTGGTAGGCATCCAGCCCCCCTGGCTTAGGGTGGTAGTAGAGGTAGGCATCCAGCCCCCCTGGCTTAGGGTGGTAGTAGTGGTAGGCATCTGGCACCCCCTGGGTAAGGGTGGTAGTAGTGGTAGGCATCCAGCCCCCCCTGGGTAAGGGTGGTAGTGGTGGTAGGCATCTGGCACCCCCCTGGCTAAGGGTGGTAGTAGTGGTAGGCATCTGGCACCCCCATGGCTAAGGGTGGTAGTAGTGGTAGGCATCCAGCCCCCCTGGGTAAGGGTGGTAGTAGTGGTAGGCATCTGGCACCCCTGGGTAAGGGTGGTAGTAGTGGTAGGCATCCAGCTCCCCTGGGTAAGGGTGGTAGTGGTGGTAGGCATCTGGCACCCCCTGGCTAAGGGTGGTAGTAGTAGTAGGCATCCAGCCCCCTGGCTTAGGGTGGTAGTAGTGGTAGGCATCTGGCACCCCCATGGCTAAGGGTGGTAGTAGTGGTAGGCATACAGCCCCCCCTGGGTAAGGGTGGTAGTGGTGGTAGGCATCAGGCACCCCCCTGGCTAAGGGTGGTAGTAGTGGTAGGCATCTGGCACCCCCATGGCTAAGGGTGGTAGTAGTGGTAGGCATCCAGCCCCCCCTGGGTAAGGGTGGTAGTAGTGGTAGGCATCCAGCCCCCTGGCTTAGGGTGGTAGTAGTGGTAGGCATCCAGCCCCCTGGCTTAGGGTGGTAGTAGTGGTAGGCATCTGGCACCCCCATGGCTAAGGGTGGTAGTAGTGGTAGGCATCCAGCCCCCCCTGGGTAAGGGTGGTAGTAGTGGTAGGCATCCAGCCACCCTGGCTTAGGGTGGTAGTAGTGGTAGGCATCCAGCCCCCTGGCTTAGGGTGGTAGTAGTGGTAGGCATCTGGCACCCCCGGCTAAGGGTGGTAGTAGTGGTAGGCATCCAGCCCCCTGGGTAAGGGTGGTAGTAGTGGTAGGCATCTGGCACCCCCTGGGTAAGGGTGGTAGTAGTGGTAGGCATCCAGCCCCCCTGGGTAAGGGTGGTAGTGGTGGTGGGCATCTGGCACCCCCCTGGCTAAGGGTGGTAGTGGTGGTTGGCATCCGGCCCCCCCTGGGTAGGGGTGGTGGTGCGCATTCAGGCCCCTGTGTGCATATGTGGCATTGGTGATGGGCATCCCGCCCCTATGGTGCTGCTGTTGCTGGTGTAAGTAAATTCTGCATCCCTCTGTGTGTGTGTGATGTGTCGTGTACGTGTTGTATGTGTTTTGTGGTTGGTGTCTGACTTACCTTCTGCGCCGTACGCGTCCGTGCCTGTTCCGGTAGTAAATGTAGAATATTGGTATGATCGGGACGAAGGGATTCATGGTTGGTTCGTGTCGTTCGTCTTTCTCGTTGCTTCGCGTCGTCCTCGTCGCTTTGCGTCATCCTCGTTGCTGGCGTGTTCGCCTCGTAGCCGTGGATCGTGTTGTGGCGTGAATCGGAGCTTATGTGCGCCTCTCCCGGATGCTTTGACGTGCCGTGCGTAGCGACGGGTTCGGCGCGTACAGAAAGCGCATCGTACTTGTTCGGCCGGACGGGGCTGCATTTTCCCTTCCGTGCGACTCGATTCTGCGTTTCCGGATTCGCCTCGGTCGGAGGACAGGACCTGGATTGGGTGAGTACGACTCGGCCGGATTCTGTGCTGTTGTGCGCATCGTACTTACTCGTTCGGTATGCTGTACGGATCGGTCGGGAAACAGGCATTCGCATGGCTTTTTTCCCGACCGAATGGTATTGGGTGCGCCTCCGACCGAGATCGGAATCGGCCCCAAAGTCTCTCTGTCACCCACTGACAGACTAACAAATGGAATTGCACATTCAGTCAATCAATAACTCTTTATTCGTCCAATATAGTTCATAAAAGCACATATAAACACCAACAGGTCAGGTCATATCACAGCTATACATACAGACTAAACTCTACATAAATATACAAACAAATTTACAAAACACAGGCACAGCATTAGATAAAACAAGTACAATTTCATTACTAACATGAATGCGCAGCATTCCATGATGATATGTGCAAATCACAAGTTTAAAAAGGAAAACTTCTAAGAATACAAAGGAAACAGTACAAATGGTTATAAGTAGACAGTGTAGGACCTCAACCTAAAAGAACCTGAACACAAAAACCTCTAATTTAGGGTCTGCTATGTTAGCAGGAAATAATCGTGCCTCCTAAAACCATTCCTCTAAGTACATCAATAAAAAGACCAGTATAGGCATGGCTAGATTGGACAGTCGTGTAAAGTGCAAATGCGTTGATTATGTACCAGATACATTAAGTGCAAACGCAAGGTCAATCCCAGTACTAGCCCTACACGGCACAGTCTATTAACATGATTAAAAATAACCACTAATAAATAGATACCTTTTTCCTAAGTCTAAGTGCTCCGGCAAGGAAACTTGCAACCCCCAGGCAAACTGTGGGGAAGACATCATTTGTAAGTACATCAGAGCTGGTCTTGTACGAAATGATTATTACTTACCGGCGGAAAAATGTATCTAGACCTTAAGACCTGATAAAAATCACAAAAAAACATAAAATGTAAAATGTCTTGAACCGAAAAGTTGTCTCAGGAAAAATGGTTGCACCAGTTTGGCCCAGAGTCTCTTGGCAAAGTCCGCAGTTGCTCCTACTGCCCTCATTAAGATGTTATTTTTCAGGGATTTGTGTGCTAACCCTGTTCCTTTATCATCGAAGAGCACTTCGAGATAAGGGAAGGTCAATACTTTGGTGAGTTCAATCCCTGTGGAAAAAAACTTGGTCCTAGCAGCCCTCCAACAACCAATGGTCATTGTATGTGAATTGGTATAGTTGGTGGACAGAGCTAAAGAGTCCAAAAAATCTATGAAGTCGTTCAAAAGATGTTGTAGGCCCATGGCGGTCCGCGCAATTAGGACCACATCGTCTGTGTATAATAAGGCAGGTATGCGTTTGAGGCCCACTCTAGGGATGTCCCTACAGGACCCCAGTTTATTGAGTTTATTGATGTACGGGAGAGGAGAATGCTGCCGGTGCTCAGGCCAGACTACAAGCATGGTGGTCCTCGCGGCAAGACATTGCCAACGCTCGCTGTTTCATGCCCAAGGCACCATTAAAATCCCGCTGGGACTCCCGCAGTGTGGGAGAGGAGAACACTGCTGGTGCTGGGGGGCAGACTACAAGCCCCGGTAGTCCTCGTGGCACCAATGCTGTCTGTTTTTTGCCCGGAGGTGCCATTAAAATCCTGCTGGGGCTCCTGCAGTGTGGGAGAGGAAAATGCTGCTGGAGCTGGGGGTCAGACTACAAGCCCTGGTAGTCCTATTGGCAAAACGCCACCATCGATGTCTGTTTTGTGCCACAAGGTGCCCTTACAATCCCGCTGGGGCTCCCGGGGTGAAGACTTGGCTGAGACCCGGCCCGTCACAGCCTATCAGAGGCTGGGCTGGGCTACCCTCCTTTCATCCACAAGGTAAAAGCTATCTGTACTGCATCTCCGTAAAACAAGGAAATATCGGGAAAAGGAATTTGAGGTCAGATACTGTGAGGGAGACACTATTACAACCATTGACACATTCTTGGTTAGGGCAGGACGTGGTATTTCCAAGGAAATCGCCCTGACTGAAAGGCAACTCTCCCCAGAGATCACTAGAGGTGAACCGGGTCTGCTGCACCACACCGACACCGAGGTGGCAGTCACCACGCCATCAGGAATTCTGCTGCCTCCCGCTGCCAGCCACATAGCGGACGTGGGGGACTCTCTTGTTAATGATAATATCCCACCTGACGAGACACCTGTTAAAAGAAAGAGGGGAGAGGAGAGGAGGGCACCATCAACACGGAAAGAGGAGGATGCCTCTCTGGACGCGGGCGTTGACTGCTTAATGGCCCATGTCATTGATAAGTTGTTCCCAAGGTTTGAAGCACTGTTAAATGGTTTGCTGGCACCCATCATGTTATGCTTAGAGGTGACTGAGGCAAAGTTATATCGACACTTACGCCATAGGATAGGTTCCACTAGTATCAAGGAAGTGGACTCAGCTACCACAGGACAGGGTGGCCAGGGGGGTCTCACAGGAGTTGTTAATATCGATACAGGGGACACAATGGAGGGACCGAGGCAGACTACATAAGGGGGGCAAAATGACATGAGGAGTCCATTGAGGGGTCTGGGTTAGACCGGATCATCCCAAACTACCCAGGCTAAATGCATTACCAGGCAGGAGGACACCTTCCGAATATCTGAACAGCCGAGGGGTATCGTACTAAGTGCATCTCCCTCGAACAAGTCTCCAACAGCACTGAAGGGTGACATTATTACATGTATCACCTGAATCAGCTCCGCTGCTCAGCATTTTAATGGTGGTACCACCCATTAATCAGGGAGTGAAGGAGACTACGGTGGACCTCTTGCTTAAGGTAAAGAATTGGTGTGACAATACTCTAGTGAATGGGCATTTTTCTGCCCCCCATATTTTAATGGCAAGAAGAGTGGGCTGGGTGGGATGGAATGTAGAGAAGAACACTGAGGAGGATTGCATCATTGTTAACCTAAGGCACCCAAGATTCACCAAAGCACTCACACAGAGCAGTTTTCTTACACAAGACAAGGAAAAAATAATTAGGATTGTCTCTCTACAGTATTTCTATCCCTTCAACTCTTCTAGGCTAGCAGGCACAGGTTGGACCACCACACCGCCTCGAGCGATGGGTCAGAGGGCTCAGAGGGTGGTGCCAGGATAGGATTTACCACTATTCAATAGGTTTGCACCACTGGGTGGGCTGGACAAGAACGACTGACTGATGCCATTACTAATTAACCCCACTAACCCTAGGCATCAGATTTCTTTGGTTGGTGAAGCTGTCATATCTAAAAGCCTGAGTTCACACACCCCCACATTTAAAGTCATGACATGGAACACTGCAGCAGCCTGTTAAGCGTTCTATACATTCACTAAGTTACTTCTGAAGTAGTCTATATGCAGGTTATAATGTGATGCAGTCTGAACTTTCAGTGAGCTACATGCAGTTGTGCAGATCCATGTGCCCAATTATACATGCAATCTGCCACCCACACTCTGATCTGATGTACTTAAAGAGAAAAGGAAGCAGACACTTGAACATGCAGTAAAATAGTGACAGAAGCAGCTAAAAATGTATTTGCACAAAGATGAACAACTGATATGTATCAAGCGCTATTGAACTCCACGAAGTGACCAAAAAACTCCACACCAGTATGCCGAATTCTGCAAGCAGCAGAGTTTTTGTCCCTTGCTGGAAAATCAGTGCGAATGGCACCTTGAGCAGCGCAAGAGGATACTGCTTCTTTCTGCAGATTGAGTGGATGTTCTACTCAGGTGGCTGCTTCCTTAACGCAAACAGAAGGTTTCTCAACGCGAGTGGTAGTGGCCATCCGTGACTGACTGCCCTGAGAAATCACGCTGAGTGGTGGTCTGGAGTAAGATTCTCCTCGCCCGCGCTTGCCAACTTAACGTTGGTGAGCACGAGCGTGGCAAAAACTACTGTACACAGAGCAGAGTTTTTTAGAACTTTGCACACTGTGCGGAATGGGAAAAACTCTGCAACCTAGGCGAGCGGACCAAAATTTCACACCCAGTCCTATTAAAAAGTAGCACATGCACTTTGTATGTGCTCTCAGGTAAATGCACTTCTGCAGATCCATGTGCCCAACTATACATCCACCCTGCCACCCAGACTTTAATCTGACATACCTGAAGGGAAGAGGAGGCAGACACCTGAATATCCAGTAAAACATTGACCGAAGCAGCTAAACAATTACTCCGTACAGAGAGGCATAACTCATGTGTACCTAGTGCTAAGGAAAGCAGTTGCACATAGACTTCAAGAAGCTAATACTTACTCCCACACCCAGGACACAATCTATGCAGGCCATTTTATTCTGCTTTACATAAGCTGAGAGATTACAAATAGAAGCAGTCATTTCCCCAGAAATTTACATGCACATGCAATCAAAGCCCTTAATGGGGCTGTGGCACTCATTTGGATATGGGCTAAATAACTGACACTTTGTAGAGTAACATGCATAGAAGTAGCCCTTTTATTATGTTTTGGGCCTATTACACTTCAGCCAGTGCATGCACTTTCATAAAAAGGCTGACCTTGAGATTTGAATCTCCTCTATAGGACATAAAGTGCTCTTCTACCATCAATAAGTCACCACTGAGGTAGCGCTCAGGTAGGACATAGGGGAGAGTAATATGTGCTTAAAATATACTACATGTACTCTCAATATTCTCTAAGCTACATGCACTTTTAGGGATCCATGTCCCCAATTTTACATCTACCATGCCACCCAGACTTCAATGTGACATAGCTACATAGACAAGGAGACAGACAGAAATACACTCAGTGAAATAGTGACAGAAACACCTAAAGATTAACTCACACAGACAAGCACAGCTGATGTATATCTAGTGCTAAGGGAGGTATTTAAACACACACTTCAAAAACTCTGTATTTACTAACTCAGCGAGTAGACTAACTATGCAGCCCATTTCATTTCATTTTAAAGAACCAGAGAGATCACACACAGAGGCAGTCATTTAGCCACAAACTCACATGCATATGTAATCACAGGCCCAGAGAGGGACAGAGACACTCATTTGGATATGGGTAAAGAACTGACATGTTCTACTCTAAGTTGCCCTTTTATCATGTTTGTGGTCTGCTATACTTGAACCAGTGCTTGAAGTACAGCTAGGTCAACCGTCTCATTTAAAACTGCTCCACAAGGTATAAACTGCTCTTCTACTACATATAAGTTACTACTAAGGTACTCTGAAGCTAGGCCAAAGGGCAAGGTGCAATGTGCTTAAAACATACCACATGTATTCTAAATGTTCTCTGTGTGATATGGATACCTACAAACCCTGTTTGAAAGTAATGGTATAATATAAGATATAGTAGACATACAGAATTGTTTATGATTCTAGTTAAATACTTGAAAAATATAATCCCATAGTACATAATTAAAAAGTAACTGTGCCTATGTTGCTTTCTCTTTTTCAGACATCAATTTGAAATTAACTACAGACACATAGAATTACATCAAAAAGTGAGAGAAGAAAAAAACAACAGCAGAAATATCATGTTCTCAGAACTGAGAAACAAAAGGGGCAAAATTCAGAAAAAGTAGTAAAAGTCATAAAAGAAAAAGAGCTGCTGGTAAGAGGGCAAAGACATTTTTTAAAATAGTTTGTGCTCAATTGGAAAAAGTGAAAATAAAGTAAATAAAAAAGGGAAATATCAGATGCAGTAGGAAAAGTGAAAAATACTTGGAAATAGACAGAGAAACCTAATGGAAAAGGCCTGACTTTAAGCAGGAGACAGAAGCAGTTTAAGGAACCTAGACTTAGAATTGTCCCGTAGTAGAGTAACACAAAATGTAAGTAAAAGTATGAAGAAGTACAAAAGAAGAACAGAAGCAGTGAGACAAAAGGAATGTGTTGAGGGTGTAGTCAATAAAGCCTTTGCTCACAAGAGGAAGCTATTTGTTTTGATACTAAACAGAATGAAGACACTAGACAAATTAGTATTGTCAATGAAAAGATGAAGTGAAAAGAAAAGACTTGTCAATAGAACCATTTTTTGCAAGGTTTTTAGTGATGAATGGATAAATACTTCAAGCACTGAGCCTTTCTTTAACGACGAAGAGTACTTTCAAGACAACACATTAGTGCATGCAGTTGATGAACATGGCCGATGTTATGATATAAAGAATGGTACTCCTATTCTGAAAGAAGTAATGGTACCTAGAAAGGTAGAGGAAGTGATTGCTGAAGAGAGCAAGGAAGGCATAGACAGGCCCTGTGTACAGATGGAACTGTAGTAGTGTTTGCAGTATTCAACAGCAATCAATTGGTATATTGAGAAATGTCTTTCAATTTTTCAAGGAAAAGTCTAAAACAGAAATTGATAGCTTTGAAAGGTCTAGATCCATGCAAACTGAGGATGCACACTAATTTACATGAATACTCACTAGCATGTCTATCAAAGAAAGTGTGCCAAAGCACCTTTCATAATTTCAGAATGTTAGGAGTACACCGCTCAAAATTGTGAATTTTCATTAGGAGGCTTTGCTATGTGAAAACTGCTGCTCTATGTTTAGGAGAAATTGATAGAGCTATTTGCATGGTACTGTAGTAGGCAAAGAGAAGGTTTGCGATGATGTACGGTTTTGTTTCTTTTAGTCCTGGACATGAGTGTAGGGAAAATGAAGAGTTGGTAACAACAGGAGTTTCAGAATAGGAGACAGGTATTACTGTTGGTAGTTTTCAAGAAGTAATTACAAACCTTAACACAGTTTGTTCAGAGAAACCAAACTGTGTTTGTATATGTTGCTGATGCACTCACTACACAAGTCAAACTCGGAATGTTGATTTGTACATTAAAAGTGAAAAAGAGAATAATGATAAGTGGCGTGAATTTGCTGTTTACTTATTTGTAGAGGAACGGTTTGACTTGTCCACCCGATAAGTTATATGTAAGTACTGCTAAAATAAGTTAGAGGAAAATAAAATGCCTGCTAGAGCAATACAGGACAAGTTAGAAATAGTACCTATTCCAGAAGTACTTAAAGATTTGAATGTTTATAAATCCATACTAACCCAATGTATACATCCATTTCAAGCTATAGTTTGTATGGCGTCAAACACAGGGAAATTACCTCCAACTGAGCTCCAGAAAGGTCTCAAAGGTAGAGTTGTATACTTGCCATTAGATTTTAAGCAAAATATTGAAACTACGGGGGAGAAAATAGATTTGGAAGAGGGACTTGTAATTCTAGTAAATGGTGTCCCTACCAAGAGTAAAAAGATATGGCAAGAGTTAGTAGATGTTACTAAAGTTAAAAAGGCAACTTTATATCTCGTACAAAATAACATATATCATAGAAATGTAGATATTCTTCAAGATATCACACATATGGAGGATGGCACATCATCATCGATAGATCAGATAGAAAAAGTGGATCAATCCAGATAAGAAGAAATTTATGAACAATATAGCATCCATCCCCTATATTCTAAAGAAATTATTGGTGATGCTATTGATCTGTATCAATTGAAAGACGTAAAAGGAGCTACCTTAAGGTTGTGTGGGAAAAAATTTAGAAGTTCGCTGTTTCCCACATCTCTTTCCTACTGGGCTAGGTGGTAGGTATGATGACCGGCCTGTACAAATACCAGCGGCTGAGGACAGAGCAATTAGACTTTACTCAGAGGACCCTAGAGTTTGCTAATGTACATGTTTCATCTACTATTTGAAAGTGGCTTGTCTGGGTTGTCTTATGCCGTAAATCATATTTGAAAATAGGTGTGAATCTGCAAAATCTATCAGAAAAGTAATTTGTAGTTCAAGAAAGAGAAGAGCAGCTGGAATACAAGTTGATTAATCTCATGGCATATCAACGTGGGACTGACAAGTATTGGTATCATCGTATTGTGAGCTGAAATGCATGTTGAGAAGCTTAGGAGCATCTACATGGTTTCTAACAGTCAGTTGTGCTGAGTATGCCTGAGATGACCTGCTGGACTTTTTGCGAGAAGCAAATTCAAATATAAAATACATCAATCTAAAGACACCAGGAAAACTCCACTCATTGGACCCTGCAAATGTTTGCAGATATTTTAGAGGCAAAGTTCAAGCCATGATAGCTTTTATCTGCAATAAAGCAACTTCTCCTATCAGTGAAGTGACTGTTTTCTTTTGGCGTAAAGAAGGTCAAGCTAGAGGTGCTCCACATATTCACATGCTGCTATGGGTAAAAGATGTCCCAAAGTTTGGAATAGATACTGATGAGTCTGTGTTCTCTTTAATAGAGCAGTATGTGACTTGTGCAATTCCAAAGGATAGTGGTGACAACATCTTACAATAGCAAGTTCTATGATTCCAAAATCATAGATGTGGAAAATATTGTCGTTAAAAATGCAGATGCAAAGAAATTTTTTACACAAGATGTTGTTTTGGATTCCCATGACCTGTCATCTCACAAGGAAGAGTGAACAGCTTTTTGTCTGCAGTAAGACATGCCCCTACATGGAATTCACCAAAAAATATATACAATCTGAGAAGAACAGAGGTATCCTAGTATATTAATGACTACAACCCTGTCATTCTGAAGATGTGGAATGCAAATATGGATCTACAATTTGTTGCAGACGACTCTATTGCTGTTGCTCGCTACATCACTTCACATATAACAACGTCAGGGAAGGCAGAAATGAAAGAGATGTGGGAGGGGATTTTGTCAGGAAAGAGTCTTACAAAGAGGTTGTACAGTTTTAGTTGCTTTTCCTTAGAGAAATAGGTTCATGTGATTGCTCTGACAGGTTATGCTCGGCTAGTTCATTCTCTAAGACAAGAGGAATTGTGTGGGTGAGCCCAGGGCTTGCAAACAGTCATAACAAAGTATTAAAGTCTTTACCAGAAATACAATATCTTGCTGAATTTGAACCTGAGAGTACAGCCATTCTGAAAACTAACATGCTGGATACATACTATCTGAGAAGTACACATCTTGAAAGCATGTGTCTGTATGAAATACTTCAACATCATACCAATAGAAGTAACGCTTCTGAAAACATAGAAGAAGGAAGATATGGAGTGCTTGGATGTGCTGCTTGTTTAGTGACACATAAGAGAGGAAATCTAATGAACCACAGAAAGCTAAGTTTCCAAACACCAGACAAAAAGAGTTTTTCTACTTGCCACTTTAGCCGGTGTTTAAGCCATGGCATGCAGAATCAGAATTAATTGGACAGAATGACTGTTATGAAGACTCTTTCAATGCTTTAAAAGATACCGTTCAGTGCTCAGTATTTCCAAATGACCTTCAAATGTTGAGAGATGAAAATAAAAAGGAGGAAACAATTTCTGCTGAGATAGCTAGGGAGAGCTCTCAGAGCAGTCAAGGTTCAGTGCCAGGAAGTCAAGATCCTCTTGGAGAGTAAATAATTCCAAATGAAGCAGCTATAGCTATGACTGAGGTGGAGAATGCAATACAGCATGCAAGAGTGGAAATTGAACCGTTAGACCAGTTAGTACAGCAACTGAATACTGAACAGAAACACATTTTTAATGAAGTAAAAGATAACATAGAGCATGGATACCTGCATGAGAAGAAACAGTGTGATTGTTCTTCATTTAAACCAGTTATACTATAAATAAGTGGTCAAGCTGGCACTGGAAAAAGCTTCTTAATTAAAGTAATCACCAGTTAGCTACAAAAGACTACAGATTCAAATTTGTCATGTGTAGTTACTGCACCAACATGATTAGCTGCACATAATATTAAAGGAATTACTCTTCATCAACTAATATTGCTACTTGTGGAACATGACAACAAACTGGAATGCCAAAAGTTATCAGGTAACGCATTGTCATGAGGTAGCAAGAGTTTTAAAAAAAAGAAACTTCTAATTATTGATAAAGTCAGCATGGTGTCAAACCTAAGGCTTGCCTTCATACATTTTAGAATGCAGCAGATATTGAAAACAAACTATGACATGCTGTTAAGTGGAAAACATTTAGTTGTATTTGGTGACCTTCTACAACTAGCACCTGTAAAAGGTCAACCTGTTTTCAAGACACTTCCACATAATTAAACAAGAAATTATCTAGGAAATATTGGAAACATAAATATTTGGCAATACTTTGAATATAAAGAATTAGTGCAAAATATGTGCCAAGCAACAGATGTGGAATATGGAGATATACTAAAGGACATTAGAGTAGGAGTTCTGACAAAACAAGGAAAACATGCTTTGGAAACTCGTCTTATCAACAAATTATTTCCATTGAATATTACACCAGCTCGACTAATGTATAATTCCATTAAAGAAAACAAGTTTATAGTTTGTTTAATGCCAACACTACAAGAGTGCTCCAACTTCAATGAACAATTACTTCAATTGGAGAAATAAGATATTTTAGAAATTACTGCTACTGATAAAATGGAACATCAGAGAATAACAGTATTACTGACAGATAAACTACAAGCAAAATTGGATTCTTTGGAAATGTCTGTATGGAAAATGCATGATTAGAGAAATGGGCACATCTTTGTAAAAAACTGTCTAATAATTTTATGTCGGAATCTAAATGTTGAAAAAGGGTTTGTAAATGGTGCAAAGGGAAAGTTATACATTTTGTTAATTATCCGAACAGAGATTATGTGGAATACTTGATGATAAAATTTGGTGAGGTTGACGGTGTCAAGCAGATTGGCCGATGCGTTGTACGTTTTTTGCGAGTGAAAGATTTATATGTGAAGTGAAAGCAGTTTCCAGTACCACTAGCATATGCTGTAATAATTCACAAATCACAAGGGTAAAGTGTAGATGCAGCTTTTGTAAATATTGAAAGTACTGTATTCAAAGAGGGAAAATCTTACATAGCATTATCACGAATAAGAACATTGTCCGGTTTGTATTTGATTGACTTTGATGAGACAAAAATGAGTGCTGGTACAAGCTGCATAAGGGAGAACAATCAGTAAAGGAGAGTATTTGCTCCTCATTTATGACAGTACCCTGTTTATGAGGAATTAGTAATCTGTCGAAAGCGGAAGATAACAAAACAGAATATAGATGTTGAACAAAAGAAAGTACAGAAGGAAAATCCCCAACAATCAATGAAAAGGAAAGTACTTAATGTTGGAGAAATTGTATATTACCAGTTTGACAAACCTTCAGGTGTCAACTGCTTTGCAAATGTTGTTGTCAATGTTCTATTCCATTTGACAGATGCTGTTACTGCGATCGAATGAAAAAGAGATAAGAGAATTTGTTCTGCACTATATGGTTTGATGCAACGTTTACTTAGTGAAGGAACTACAATATATTGTGCTCCAGGAATACGAGATCTTATAGATGTATCTACTGGACCAGTAGTATTTTCTCTCAATATTCAACAAGATGCACAAGAATTTGCTATGGTAATGCTAGGAGTATTAGAGGAAGAAGAAGTAAATATTAATGAGTTATTTGGATTAAGTTGTAAATGGGAGTATAAGTATGAAGATTTTGATGTCAACTCCAGCACTGTAATCAATTCAGAACTATTCTTCTACTTGACATTACCAGATTGTAAAACTGTGTCTTTTCAACAATTGACCAAAAACACCAACCAAAATATAACCTCCCCAAACTGCAGATCAGACCTTATATCTACTTTGTTTCTATAAAGAACAGGAAAATATACTATAATAAACAAAACTGGATACTAAAATAACAAACTTTGTAGCTGGACAATTGTCAATCTCAGGAAGGACTTTTACTTCTTTGGCAATTATCTTTCTTGAAGGAGTAAATACAATGTCTGTAATACTACACAGTCCATTTAAAATCACAGTCTCGAATCTAAAACTTAAACCAAGACTATCTAGGTGATTACCAAACTCATATTTCTTCTTTCTTCAACCAAAGTTCTGAGGAGTATTTCTGTATGAAAAAGTGGTATACATTGTTTTCTATTATGTGGTTTATCTATTTATTAGACATTATTCGGCCTATTGGGGGTAATGTCTATAAAAATAAAGGAGTTTATATAACATCAAAACACAACATTGTCTAATAACAGTTAAAAAGTGAATGTATATACTCCAATTACAGCAGCCTTAACTTGAAACTAAAATGACCCTTTTTGTTTTTCCAACAACAATGATTTCTACATACTACTGTGTGGTATTACTCAATCTATATAATGAAGAAAGGACTTTGTATAACAACAAAACACAGCACTCTCATTAAACTATGAAACTGGATACACATACTCCAATTTTTGCAGCTTTAAGATAAATCCAATCAATGCATTCAAAGTAAGAAATTGTACCATTTCCAATCTCCAACTAAAGTTCTACATCCTAATTCTAGAAAAAAGTACAGTATAAGACTTTTTTTAAATGGATCATCGCTAGTTTATACATTATTCGGCCTACCAGGGGTGATATTTTCAAAACAATCTCAAAAATTGAAGAGTACTTCACATTTATTTCTGGTATTGTACCAGATATAATAATATGAGAAATATTTTTAACATACATTTTGTCATTTTACTGTTGTAAGTCTACAAAAAGCCACTAATTAATAACTTGAAGTGAGTGAAATGCCTAGTATCACTTATTTGTAGTGATCTACTGTGCAGCTTTGATATTCTTTACAATCCATTGATTGATCCCCCGTTCGAATATGATGTGTCATACAAATCAACGTTTAGTGTGAAGAAGTATGAAAGCTGAGAACAATAAAAAAGGGAAAATTGTATTTGTAGTACATTGTACTATACTCTTACAGTATAAACAATATGTAGTGTTATATATGTGTAATTTTGAAGAAACAAAACTGCAGTTCAACATTGTTAGATATCTCAGATAAGTTCTTCTACTTGAGACATGTTTGTTAGCAATATATAGTTAGTAAATCATCTATCCAGCACTCATGCACTCATTCTAATATCCATGCACCAGTCATCCACTGATTCTAACATACATGCTCCTGTCATGCACTAAATAAATCATACATGAACCTCTCATGTACTCCTTCAATGATTCATACAGCACTCATGCACTCATTAAATCAATCATTTGCCACTGATGCACTCATTGTAACATCCGTGCACTACTAATACAGTGATTGAATCAAGCATGTACTACTGATGCACTCATTTAATCATCCATTGACCAGTAACACCCTTATTTCATCATCATGTACCACTCACACCCTCATTCAATCATGCATGTCCGACTCATGCACTCATTCAATCATCAATGCCCCACTCATGCTCTCATTCAATCATCCATGCCCCACTCATGCACTCATTCAATTATCCATGCACCACTCATTCAATCATCCATTCACCACTCCATGCACCCATTCATTCATCCATGCACTACTCATGCACTCATTCAATCATCCATGTACCACTTATGCACTCATTCAATCATCCTTGCACCACGTGTGCACTCATTCAATGATCCATACACCACTCATGCACTCATTCAATCATTCATACAGCTCTTATACACTCATTCAATCATCTATGCACCAGTAACATACTCATTCAATCATCCATAAACCACTCATGTAGTCATTGAATCATTCATACAGCTCTCATGCACTCATTCAATCATCCATGCACCTGTAACACCCTTATTCAATCATCCATACATTACTCACACCCTCATTCAAGCATACATGCACCATTTATGCACTCATTTAATCATCCATGTAGCACTCATGCACTCATTCAATCATCCACATACCACGCACACCCTCATTTAATCATCCATGCACCACTCATGCACTCATACAATCATCTATGTAGCACTCACACCCTCATTCAATCAGGCATGCACCACTCACACCCTCATTCAACCATGCATGCTCCACGTATGCACTCATTTGGTCATCCATACAAATCTCACAACCTCATTCAATCATGCTTGCAACGCTCACGCCCTCATCCAATCATGCATGCACCACTCATATACTTATTGTTATATTATGTTATACATTTTTAAAGTGCACAGTTGCTCCTAAACGGAGCATGCCAGCACTAAGGACCTCATTACGGTGTCGGTTTGAAAGCATTCCAGATTTGGGGAGTCCGACCGACTGATTACGATGTTTCCAAACACCGCTCGGTCGGACTCCCGTTGACTTCAAAGGGAGCCTGTGTTCCAACCGACAACACAGGCTCCCAGTGAAGAAAGGGGTGGGTGGGGAAAATTGTGTACCCTGTGGCAGGCACCCCATGGTGCCTGCCACACTGCATGGTTGGGAAGAGGGGACCCCTGGGTACCCCCACAGGCCCATTCAGAGAGCCCCGGGTGAAGGGGGGCCTGCTACGGGCCCTCAAAGCCGGATTCCGACAGTCGATCCATGTCAGAACCACCGATTCGGAAACACTGTCTGAATCCAACATCGTAATGCGTTGGTCGGAAACGCGGACCATAAACCTGTATGAGTCTGCTCGGACCGACTCGATTCCTCCAAATGCCGTTCGGAACGGAGTTGGAACTGAGTCGGAAAGCCCGAACGCTTACCGAAAATCATAATCGGTCGGACGGAAGGGTTTCCGAGTCAGTCGGAAAGGGTGGTTCCAAATCGGATTCGGACAAATCGAATGCCATTCGGAGCCTTTCCGACCGACATCGTAATGAGGCACTAAGACTGTCCTGGAGGAAAGAAGGACTAGAAACCTGCCTGGCGAGTAAGATTAAGGAACAGGTAGAATCTTAAATCCTGAATAGCCAATTTTGAGTTTTCTTCTGAACGTTTTTTCCGTGGGTTCTTGATGTAAGTCAAGCGGTAGGGTGTTCCACAATGTGGATGCCCGACAGCCAAAGGAAGAGCCACCTAGGTGGGTTCTTTTTATAATAGGCACTTTTGCCAGCGTGGCGTCAGATGATCTCAGTTGTCTGCTGGGTTGGTAGTGTTTGAGAGTGGGAAGAGATAGCGAGGACCTTTGCCGTTCAGGATCCTGTGACAGAAGCATATGGCCTTAAAGGAGATTCTTTTCCTTAATGGTAGCCAGTGAAGATTGCCCAGGGCAGGACCAACAGGTGCCCATCTTTGGAGTTTTAGCAGAAGGCATGCTGCCGCATTCTGCACCCTCTGGAGTCTGTCTAATCTGCCCTGAGTGGCTCCAATGTAAAGTGAATTACCGTAGTCCAGTTGGGACATAACGAGATCTTGTATGACCAGTTTCCTAGCCGATATAGGCAGAAGATCCATCATTTAGGCTAGTATTTCAAGAGTGCTGAAACATTTGCCTGCTACACAGGAGATTTGGTTCTCAAAGGTAAGATTAGAATCAAACAGAAAGCCTAAGTTTTTTACTTTGGTCTTGGGGTTAGGCCAAGTTCTGTTGGCCACCATGCTGAGGACTTGACTGAAGGTTGTTTCCCAACAATGAGAACCTCCGTTTTGTTAGCGTTCAGCTTGAGGCAACTCATGTTCATCCATTCTGCCAGATAACTCAAGCGGGATCTGAAATTGGGGGCACCCCTTCCTCTTCCTGGGAAAGGGTGACAATAAGCTGTGTGTCATCTGCATAGGACACCATGGTGACATTGTGCTGCTTGATGACATGTGCCACGGGGCGCAAGTAAAGATTGAACAAAGTGGGACTCAAAACCAACCCCTGAGGCACTCTCTGAGGTAGGGAGAGTACCTCTGAGGTGGAGGGAGTCTGCACCACTTGGAAGGTCTGATCGCAGAGGAAGGAGGCCAGACACTTTAAGGCTGGGCCCCTGATCCCGGAGCTCGCCAGGCGCTCTAGCGGGAGGTTGAGGTCGAGCATGATGGTGGCAGCAGTTTGGCCCCTGTCAGCACAGATTTTAAGAGACTCTCAAGCCAACAGTAGGGCTGAGTCAATGCTGTACTAAGCATGGAAGTCTGATTGGGAATCATGAAGTATGTTATTTGAGTCCATAATGTTGACCAATTGGGCATTACTATGTTTCTCCACTACCTTTAAAAAGAAAGGGAAGAGTGAGATGGGCCTGAAGTTTTCAGGTAGGGATGGATCTAGTGAGGGTTTGTTTGAGAAGAGGTTTTATGATCGCATGCTTCCATTTTAATAGGAACTATGCCAGTTGGAAGGAGATACTGAGCAGGTTGCTCACTCTAGGCAGAATCACCTCCATTCCATAAATAAGAATTTTTGGGGATGCCGGGTCAGAAGGGGATACCAATTTTATTTTAGTTAAAAGAGTGCAGAGTTCATCTTGCGAGGGAGAGGTAAAGGTAGTGAGGCCTTCATCGTAAGCATCAAACCTGGCCTTTTGGCACTGGAAATTCCATATGGTATTAGGGAAGGAGACGTAGTTCTTAGCGACTTTGTCAGAAAAGAAATGAGGTATGGAGTGACAACTCTGCAAGGAAGGAAATATATAGGCAGAAACGTGAGCTAAGGATGACAGAGATTTCACAATTTGAAAGAGCTCTTTTGAAGATTTAGATGAGGAGTCAATCATATGTGCATAGAAACAGCTATTCATGATGCGGATTAGCTTGTGGTATTCCTTCAAAGCTGAGGAATAGATGGCTTTTATATTGGTGCTACAGTCCTTACGCCAGATGTGTTTGAGATGTTTACAGGATTTTTTCATCCATTCAATTATCCATGCACCACTCATGCCCTTATTCAATCATGCATGTACCACTTATGCACTCATTCAATCATCCAAGCACCACTCATTCACTCATTGAATCATAAATGCACCATACATGCCCTCATTGAATCATGCATGAACCACTCATGCACTCATTGAATCATCCATGTACCACTCATTCAATCATGCATGCAGTACTCATTCAATCATGCATGCACCATGTATGCCCTCATTCAATCATCCATGCACCACTCATGCACCTATTCTAACATTTATGCACCAGTCATTCAATCATATATGCTTCACTCATGCACTCATTCAATCATGCAGGCATTAGTCATGCACTCATTCAATCATCCATACACTACTCACACCCTCATTCAATCATGCATGAACCACTTATGCATTCAATCAACCATGTACTACTCATTCACTCATCCCGTCATTCATGCAGCACTCATACACTCATTGAATCATCCATGCACAATGTGCACCCTCATTCAATCACATATGCACCACTGATGTACTCATTCAATCATCCATGCACCACTCATACACTCATTCAATCATTTATACCCTACTCACATTCTCATTCAATCACCCATGTACCACTGATGCACATTTTGAATGATTCATACAGCTCTCATGCACTCATTCAATCATCCATGCACCACTCAAGCACTCATTCAATCATCCACACACCACTCATGCACTTATTCAATCATCCATACACCACTCTCTTCTCATTTAATCATGCATGCACCACTCATACACTCATCCAATCAACCATACTCCACTCACACCCTCATTCAATCATCCATGCACCACTCATTCACTCATTCAACCATCCATGAACCACTCATGCACTCATTCAGTCACGCATGAACCACTCATGCACTCATTCAATTGTGCATGCATCAGTCATATACTCATTCAATCATCCATGCAGCATTCACACCTCATTCAATCATACATGCACCACTTATGCACTCCTGCAATCACCCATGCACCACTCATGCACTCATTCAAACATCCATGCACTATTCATGCACACATTCATTAACCCATTCACCACTCATGAACTCATTCAATAATCCATGCACGATTCATGCACTCATTCAATCATTCATGAACCACTCATACACTCATTCAGTCATCCATACAACACTCATGCACTCATTCAATAACCCATGCACCACTCATGCACTCATTTATTCATTCAGCTTATCATTTTTTAAATGTAAAGATATTTTTGGGAGGACTTTTAAAGTTTTAAAGTTTGAATCTTTTTATAGTGACAAAAATGGCAACTGGGAGTGCAAAAGCTTCAACAAGCACTCAAAAAACATTCAAAAACTATGATAGGTAAAAAAATCAGCATTTTTGATTCTTTGCAGCCTTGTGAAGAGCTGTTATAGACTGCTTTCCAGCACTCAACACAACTCCACAGTTCACAGAGTATGATGCCATCCGGCAAAACTCTAGAGACAAATGTTCAACTCGATTTTGCACCTCCGAAGTGACTCTCTGCCCCAGTGTTGTTGCTGCTGCCAATGAAGTTGAGGGTCCTTCAGCCTATCGTTGTCTTCTTGCTGCTTTCAGACGATTGCCATGGTATGTTTTTAAGTGATGCAGCATGGACGTACTCCCGCAAGAATATATTTTATTTGTGTCCCTTGACAGTGTCTTCTCACATATTGTGCATTGCACAAATTGGGCAACTGTCTTTGATTCACTTAAAGGTATCCTAAAGAAATCCCAGGTAATGCTTGATTTTTTCTGGCAAGGCCCTTTGTCTTTAGAATCACCAGCATGCACCTCTTGGATTTCCTTCTTCTCCTGCTGCTCCACCAGATCTCCCTCTGCAGGCTGACCTGCCATTTCTGCCCAAAAAATGCAAATAAAACCACTGCATTAAGTCTTACTGAGCTGCTCACAATGAACTCCTCTCCTCTCTTCCTATTCTTATAATTGAAAGGTCTATCATACAATCATATTCCTTTCTTTCCTAGTCACATGATGTTGGCGATGACCGGCGTCATCGTGAACACTGAAAATTGCAAAAAAAATTGATTTTGTTTAAATTACGTACAGAAACATAAGTGTAAACCCCTAATGTTCAAAATACAATATATGTATAAACATCTATTATACACTTTCCCAAAAACATGCGCTCATCGTGGTTATTAACGTATTCACGACGAGCACCATGTATGTGCAAAGTGAACATGTATTTCAAAGTCATATTTTATTTAAGTGAAACGTAAAACTTAATTGTACACAGTATGGTAGTGAACCATTAATGTTTAGTACATTTCAAAATATATTTATATATGTGTTTTACATTTTATAAATACACGTGGACCTCGCGGACACTGACGTCATTGCGATGTTGAACGTCATCGCGAAGAACAGGAATTAAATTCGAATCTACTTTTCAACGACATTTAAATCAAAAACACAAGGTTAAATGTTATTGTTAAAAAAATTCTAATGTCCATCCAACTTTAGAATATGTCTATGTATGTGTTTTATACTCCCTAAAAAAGGAATGCGCTTGTCGTGGTTACCAAACTCGTTGCGGCGTCTGAGGTCCCCGTGAACACTAGGAATTATATTAGAAAGTGATTTTTTTTTAAATAAAACCAAAATTGGTATATTTGTAAGTACTGATGTCCCCGATGACCGGTGACACTGCAAAAACCAATAATACACTTTTAACAATGTTCTTTGTGAAACTTCATTTAGAAACACAACTTAAAAGGTTAATCTAATAAACACGTGGGGGCACATTACGATGACGGGCGGACAAAGTCCGCCCGCCACCGTAGCGGTGAATGGGACCGTCCGCCATAGGAGCGGCGGTCCTGCCGCGAGTATTAGGATGCCACCGCCACGGTGTGGTGGCATCCCCTATTCCCAACATTGTGGCGGGCGGTGTTCACAGCACCGCCCACCACAATGCTGGGAATGCAGGTCGTGCATTGCCATGCACAAGGTGACAGGCACCGCGCGGTGCCTGCCACCTTGTCCATACCAATGCAGGGGGTACCATAGGTACCCCCCATGTGCACCCCCACCCCCCAACACTCTGGGGCCCGCAACGGGCCCCCAATAGCAAAGACCGTATGCCTTTCCATGGCGGCGTTGCTGCCATGGAAAGGCTGCTCTCCGAATTCATCCTAATATGGATGGCGGTATCTTGCAGACACCGCCACCATATTACTGCCCTTTCCGCCCGGTCACCTGTGTGACCGGCGGAAAACCGGCGGACGGTCTTTCCGTCCGCCGGGCTCCCCCGCCATCGTAATGTGGCAGGGGGAAATGGCATCCGGGCGGAGGGGAATGGCGGGCGAATCGCCACCGCCATACGGGCAGTGGCGATCCGCCAGTCATCGTAATGACCCCCTAGTGTCCAGCATAAAAAAACCTGTACGCTAAATGGCATCGCCGTCATAATGGCAAAGTCACCGTGCAGAAATAAAAAATTAAAAAACTGGAATATATTAATAATCAAAATCAAATCAGAGAAGCTCACTTATACAGCTGAATGAAACAGTGGGTCGTAACACAGCTATATTAAACAATATCCATTTTTTGTCTGAGAAAAAGAACAAATTAAGAGATACAGTAAAAAACATACATTACAGGATGTTATAGTTAGAAAATATAATTTTAAAACTTTACAAATTAACTATAAAAAAACAAAGATTACAACAACTTAAAACTTACAAACATAGAATTAAAAGAAAACTTACAAATTAATTGAAAAAACAAAGGTTACACTGACGTTATAGTTAGAATATGGATTTTAAAAAACTTAGAAATTTACTTAAAAAAACCATAGGTTAGAGGGACGTTATAGTCAGGAATTAGAATTTTAAAAAACCTTAGAAATTCACTGAAAAAAACAAAGTTTACAGGGACATTATAGTTAGGAAATAGAATTAAGAAAACCTTAGAATTTCAACAAAAAACAAAGGTTAAATGGATGTTATACTTACATTCATATTTCACTATAAGAAACCAGAGAAATTCAGCTGTTATAGTTACCTCACCTAACTATAACTCACGCCCCGCAATGCACTGCTTATTTATTTATTTATGTAATAGTTTTATATAGCGCCGGCAAGACCTGAGGGTATCAGAGTGCTTTACATCAGTATATGTGTACATCAAGATAATGAAAATATATTCAAATCAAGAAACTCAGACCAAATCGAGTCAGTGGTTGCGCACAGGGGAGGGCTGAGGGTGGAGATGCTGTCTCATTGGGTGATTGATGATCCGGTTGAGGAGTAGATCCTCCAACTGTCTCTTGAAGCATAAGAATGAGGGGTTGGTCCGGAGGTATGTATTGGTACGGAGTTCAAGATTTTAGGGGCATTGCTTGAGAAGGGGAGAGCCAAAGTTTTTTGTTTGTGGGCTTTGGGTGGGATGAGGAGCATGGAGTTTGAGCTTCTGAGGTTTCTTGTCAGTCCTGCCCCTTTGAGCTTAGAGGCAAGGTAGGTCAGTTTTCCAGTGTGTAGGGATTTGTGGGTAACACAAGCTGTTCTGAATCTGTAATAAGCTTCAGACAGGAGCCACTTTAGTTCTTTCAGGGCCAGGGAGACGTGGTCATATTTTTTGATTCCTGTGACCATTTTGGCTGCTGCGTTGAGAGTTGTTCTGATGGGCCCAATGCCTGTGAGGGTGGCATTCCCATAGTCCAATCTAGATAGCACCAGCGCTTGTGTGGCAGATTTGAGATCTTCCTGCGGTATGTAGGGTTTGATTTTGTTCAGAAGATGCAGGTTGTAGAAGGCACTCTTTGCATTATTCTTTATGTGATCTTTCATGATCAATGTAGAGTCCAGAAGGATCCCTAGAGATTTGAAGGAATCGGCTAGTGATAGAGTGCATTTGAGAGCATCTATGGAGTTTATCCATTCTAGCATTGGGGGCTGCTCTTTCTTTGAGTACAATTTCTGTTTTAGGTGGTTGTGTTGGATTTCTTTGAGGGTGGCATTTAATTGGTGGATGTCTTCTAGTAAGAAGACTTTCATGTAGAGCTGGGTGTCATCCACATATAAATAGAAGGGGATTTTTGCTTGGTTGAAGATGGCGGTGAGAGGTTCCATGTAGATATTGAATAGTGTGGGCGAGAGGACGGGGCCTTGGGGGACCCGTGGATTATTGCTGTTGTATCAGAGGTCTGATTGTCTATTTTTATTGTTTGAGTGAGGTTATGTACGAAGGATGCAAACCAGTGTAGGACCGCCCTATCTGCACCAATTCTTTTTGGGAGGAAATCTAAGAGAAGCTTGTGGTCAACCGGGTCGAAGGCCACCGATAGGTTTAGGAGAATGAGTAGGCAGTATTGTCTCTATCCAGGGACTTGTGTAAGTCATCTATTAGATTTAGAATGGATGTTTCCATGCTGCATCCTTCTCTGAAGCCCGATTGGTGAGGGTTCAGGAGATTTTTGTTTTCGATATGTTGGTCAAGTTGTGCGAGAACACATCTCTCCAGAGTTTTGGTTAGGAAGGGGAGATTGAAGCTGGTTTGAAGTTATTGAGGTTGTTCGGGTCTGCTCCCAGTTTTTTAATTATTGGCGTGACTTGACCGAGTTTGAGACAGTCTGGCACCATTCCAGTTTTCAGAGACCTGTTTATTATCTCAAGGTGGGAGGAGGGTTTCGACGTAGCCAGCAGAGAAGATATGTCTGCTTCCTTGAGTGGGTTGCAAACCTTCCAGTTTCTCTGGCTTATGTGGGACCCTGGGGTTTAAATGTACTCAATGTTGTCCTGTGGGATGATTGTTGCTAAGAAGGGCATGGAGTGAGAAGGGGGTTATCTTCATTTCTGGAAGTGGGGTATCCTGTGGAGGGCTGGTTGTGATTGAGGGAGAGCTCGATCTTTGTGATTTTATCGTTAAAGAAGGTGGCACATTTTTCACATTGTTCTTTCGATATCTGAGGGTTTTTTAGGGCTGGCTTGGAGATTTTTTGATTGATGATGTTGAAGAGCTCTTCTCAGTGGCTTTTGGCCTTATCTAGAGCATTGCAGAAGAAGGAGGCTTTTTCATTCATGGTATGCTTTATATATTTTCTGCATTCCCTCATGTGCTGGTCTAGGTGGGCTGTGGATGGATTTATTCATCAGAGTCTTTCGGCTGCTGTGAACTGTCTTCTTTCAGTGTTGAAGTCTTTATTGAACCAGGATCTTGAAGGAGTGTTTCTCACCTTTCTAAATTTCAAAGGGGCCACTTGTTCCAAGATGGAGGACATTGTTGAGTTGTAGTGAGTGATGAGTTCAGTTGTTGAGAGGTTCTCTGATGGGGGTGTAGTAGAGACGCCATTCTTTCTTCAAGGTCTTGTAGAGGAACTTGTCTAATGTTCCATTGGAGGGTTTTTGTGTACGAGTTGGGAGGGAGATACTTTGTTGATGTGAAATAAGATGAGGCAATGGTCCGACCAGTCAACAGGGAGGATGCTGTCAATGGTTACTGTTTTTTCCTGAGCTATGATGGCATCCAGGGTTGAGCCATTATTGTGGGTTTGACCTTTGCAATGCTGGGAGAGGTTGTTGCTGAGTAATAGGTCATTTAGGTATTGGATTGAGGTGCTGTTTTTATCATTCCAGTGAAGACTGAGGTCAACTAGGTTGATGTTGTTGGTGTGGGAGAGTGAGCAGTGTGCTATCATATCTGCTAGGTGTTTGCCAAAGGATAGTGCATTACCCGGTTGGTGGTCGAGAAGATGACAGTTCATTGTTATGTTGCCTCTCATCCTTATGGTGGTACTAATATGTTTGAATGTATTGTTGGGGTTGGTGTCTGTTTCACCCACATTGATGTTGCTCTTATGGATAACGGTGATGCCTCCACCGTGGTAGTCCATCCTGTCTTCCTAATGATTGAGAACCCCAGAGGGACTAGCATGTCCATGATCGGGTAGGAGGAATCACTTAGCCATATGTCGGTAATGAATGCAATATCAATGTTGTGATTTAAGATGGTTCTGCTAGTATTGTTGCATGCTTGGTTGCCGATCTGCAGGTACTGGGCATGCATTTTGTCTCTCTGAAGGTAATAAGGTCTTTGGGGGAGGAAGTCAGGGGTATTGATGAGGTGAGCTGGTGGTCTGGTCTTTGATGTTGGTGTGCGGTTTCTCCCTAGTCCCTTGATAACTTGGATTTTTGAGGAGGGGCTGTGTCTATTATATGCTGGACTGTAGGATTTGGCTACGTCACATGTTACATCACTCATGACATGGTCCGTGACATCACTGATGACATCTCAAATGACATTACTGATTACATCACCCACAGAACCACTCACACATCTATACAACCTCTTGTATACCCAATCTCACTTAAGCATTCACATATGCATTGACAGACCCATGCAAACAGTTAACACACCTACTAACTGATTCATAGAGACACTCACAGATGAACCCATCCATAGAGTTACTAATGCAATCACTAACTCACATATGTAGCCACTGATGCATGTTCTCACTAACCAATATGGCCACTCAGACATCCAGTCATGTACACATACACACACTTACACACCCACTCATACACCCATACACCTAATCACACACTGATTCACTCACTCATACAGGTACTGACATATCTACTCACTCACCCATACAGTTACTCACACACCCACTCAATTACTTATATATATATATATATATATATATATATATATATATATATATATATATATATATATATATATATATATATATATATATATACTAACACATGTACTCACTCACCGGTTCAGTCAGTGACACAAGCACATACTGTCTCATACAATCTCTCACACTCAATTACTCACCTTTACAGCCACTGACATAACCATTCACTCACCATAGAGGCACACATACAGCCACTCAGTCAGTCATATATGCACTGACATACCCATTCACAAACCAATACTACCAATAATATTCCCTCTCACTCACCCATAGACAAACTTACATACGTGTGCACTGACCCATACAGTCACTCATGCACCATCTTATTCCACATTAACAGTCCCTAACACATCAGCACAATCACACATAGAACCACTCATTCACCCACTCATTCACCATTGTACCCACTTTCACAGACACTCACTCATCCATACACATACTCAAATACCTACTCACTTACTCATATGCCTACTAAGACTAGGCCTGGGTAGAGTTCCGCTAGGCGGAACTCCGCGAAGTGACCCAAAATCTGTAATGCACTACGCGGAGTTCAACAAGCAGTGGAGAGCATTTGGTCATGCCGTTCGTGTTGATTTTCAGCACCGGGTCTTTGTCCCGTGCTGTAAAATCAACACGAACGGCACCATGTGCAGCGCATGAGGGCGCTGCTTCTTTTCTTGCCACTCAAGTAGATTTTCTACCCGAGCGGCAGCTTTCTCAACAAGAATGGAAGGTTTCTCAACGCGAGCAGTTACGACCATCCACGACTGCTGGTATTGAGAAATCTGACCGCCCGCATAGAGAAATCTCACCGGGAAGTGGATTTTTCTCGCTCGCGCTCACCAACTTGATGTTGTCGAGCGCGAGAGAGGAAAAATCTCCACTCCACTATGCGGAACAGAGTTTTTCAGAACTCTGCATGCTCCAGCGAGTGTGGAAAACTCTGCAAACTCCACGAACGTAGCAGAGTTCACCGCCAGCCCTAACTGAGACACCACTCAATCATCCATACAAAAAGTCACAAACACACACTTAGCCATGTTTACAGTTTCTAACATACATACTCACTCTTCTATACTCCATATACACACCCACTGACTCACCCATAAAGACACTCTTACAGCCACTTACCTTGCTGTCTATATTTAACACTCAGTAAGTTTTGGGAAACACTTTCAATTACTGGATGATGTCATTAGTGATGTCATTTGAGATGTCATCAGTAATGTTACTGACCATGTCATGAGTGATGTAATATATGAGGTCATAAGCAGTGCATTGCGGGGGTGTGAGTTATAGTTAGCTGAGGTAATGATAACTGCTGGAATTCTCTGGTTTTGTACGAGTGAAATGTGATTGTAATGATAGCATCCCTGTAATCTCAGTTTTTTTTCCTGAATTTCTATGTTTTTTTAAAAATTCTAATTCCAAACTATAACGTCCCTGTAGCCTTTAGTTTTTTTCAGTGATTCTATATCTATATCTATTCTATATCTGTATCTAACTATCTATCTATCTATCTATCTATCTATCTATCTATCTATCTATCTATCAATCTATCTATCTATCTATCTATCGATCGTCTATCTATCTATCGATCGATCTATCTATCTATCTATGGGTGCCTGAGGACCTCAGGACACAAGTGGACTTCATCCCCCGGACAGCAGTGCGCCAGGAGGTGTGTTTTCAGAGTGGTGTAAAAAAGGGGCGTGGCCTCAGACCACTCTCAGCAATCCAGCTGTGTGGCGCTTACTGGAGGTACCTGGTGGGCTAGCTGGCCCCCAGGGACCCTCAGGAATGAAGGGGACTTAATACCCCAACTTAGAACATGCCAGGAGGTGGACACAGGCCACGCCCCCTTTTTCCACCTATCAGCAATGCCACTATCTGGGGCATACTGGAGGTATCAGGTAGGCTAGTTGGCCCCTAAAGACCCCCAGCAGCGAAGGGGACTTTAATCCCCATCCAAGAGCGTGCCAGGGAGTGCGTTTGGAGAGTGGTGGGGAAAGGGGGCATGGCCTGCTATGTCAACTTAGCAATCCCGCTGTGTGAAAAAAACCTTTGAAATTCACTGAAAAAACCATAGGTTTCAGGGACGTTATAGTTAGAAATTAGCATTTGAAAAACCTTTAAAATTCACTTAAAAAACCATAGGTTTCAGGGACGTTATAGTTAAAAATTAGCATTTAAAAAAACTGTGAAATTCGGATGTTATAGTTAGTTGAGCTAACTATAACTCGCGCCATTACAATGCACTGCTGATGACGTCACATATTACATCATTCATGACATGGTCAGTGACATCACTGACATCTCAAATGACATCACTGATGACATCACTGATGACATCATCCAGTGACTGTGCATTTCTGTAAAGTTTAAATAAGTTTTATATATATATATATGCCAAGATGTAATGAAGAATGAGTGGGTGTATACGTGTTTGAATGGATGGTTTAGTAGGTGCGTGACTGACTGTATAAGTGAGTGATTAAACATGTCTTACTGAATGCATGGTTTAGTGGCTAAACTGTGTGAATGTCTATATCAGTCTGTCAGTTGGTATGTAAGCGGCTGCATGGGTTGGTGAGTAGCTATATGAGTGTCTATATGGGTTATTGGTTAGTTGTCTGAGTACCTGTATGGGTGCCTCAGTGTCTGTGTGGGTGGGTTGGGGGTGTGTGACCCTGTGCATAGATGTGTGAGTGGGTGATTCATTGGGTGTATGGATTCAAGAGTATATCTGTGAAGGGCTATATGGGTGGGTGAGTGTGTGTATGGGTGTGTTGGTGAGTGAATGGATATCTCAGTGGTACATGGGTGAGTAACTACATATGTGAAAGGCAGTATATGTGAGTGTTGGAGTATATAAATGACTATATGTGAGAGTGAGTGATTGTGAGAGTGGCTGTATGGATGAGTGTGTACTTTTGTCAGTGATTGTAGAAGAGAGTATGTGTTAGTATCTGTATGGGTAAGTGAGGTGGTGTGTGTATTACTGTGTAGGTGAGTAAATGGGAGTGTGATTGATTCTTTGCATGACTGGCTAGGTGTGTGAGTAACTCTATTGATGAGTGGCGGTGTGTGAGTGTCTGTATAGGTGTATGAGTGCATATGATAGTGCTGTTTTGATAAGTGACTGCATCAATTAATCAATCAATCAATCATGTCACTTATAAAGCGCACTACATACCCGCGAGGGTCTCAAGGCGCTGGGGGAAGAGGGGGGTGGTGCTGCTACTGATCGAAGAGCCAGGTCTTGAGGAGTCTTCTGAAGGCCAGTAGGTCTTGGGTCTGTCGGAGGTTGGTGGGGAGGGTGTTCCAGGTCTTGGCGGCGAGGTGGGAGAAGGATCTGCCGCCGGCGGTCGTTTTCCAGATGCGGGGGACTGTGGCGAGGGCGAGGCTGGTCGAGCGGAGCTGGCGGGTGGGGGTGTAGAAGCTGAGTCATCTGTTGAGGTAGGCTGGTCCTGGAGTTGTGGAGTGCTTTGTGTGCGTGGGTGAGGAGCTTGAAGGTTATCCTCTTGTTGACAGGGAGCCAGTGCAGGTCTCTCAGGTGGGGTGTGATGTGGCTGCGTCGGGGGATGTCGAGGATAAGACGTGCAGAGGCGTTCTGGATGCGTTGCAGCCGTCTCAGGAGCTTAGCCGTCGTTCCTGCGTAGAGGGCGTTTCCGTAGTCCAGCCTGCTGGTGACGAGGGCCTGGGTGACTGTTTTTCTTGTTTCGGTGGGGATCCACTTGAAGATCCTGCGGAGCATTCGGAGGATGTTGAAGCAGGATGAGGAAACGGCGTTGACCTGCTTAGTCATGGAGAGGGTGGGGTCGAGGATGACCCCTAGGTTGCGTACGTGGTCGGTGGGTGGCGGGGCTGTTCCCAGTGATGTTGGCCACCAGGAGTCGTCCCAGGCTGAAGGGTTGGAACCAAGGATGAGGACCTCCGTCTTGTCCGAGTTCAGCTTCAGGCGGCTGGTCCTCATCCATTCGGCAACGGCCTTCATTCCTTCGTGGAGGTGGGCTTTGGCGGTGTGAGGGTCTTTGGTGAGGGAGAGGATCAGCTGGGTGTCGTCGGCGTAGGAGATGATGTTGAGGTTGTGCTGTCGGGCGACGTGGGCGAGGGGTGCCATGTAGATGTTGAACAGCGTTGGGCTGAGGGAGGAGCCTTGGGGTACGCCGCAGATGATCTTGGTGGCCTTGGATCGGAAGGGGGCGAGGCGGACGCTTTGTGTTCTGCCGGAAAGGAAGGATGTGGTCCAGTCCAGGGCCTTCTCTTGGATCCCGGCGTCGTGAAGGCGTGTTCGTAGTGTGTGGTGGCAGACCGTGTCGAAGGCGGCTGATAGGTCCAGGAGGATGAGGGCTGCTGTTTCTCCGTTGTCTAGCAGGGTCCTGATGTCATCGGTGGCGGCGATGAGGGCGGTTTCGGTGCTGTGGTTGCTGCGGAAGCCGGACTGGGAAGGGTCCAGGATGTTGTTCTCCTCGAGGTAGTGGGTCAGTTGTTTGTTGACGATTTTCTCGGTGACCTTCGCGAAGAACGGGAGCAGAGAGATGGGTCGGAAGTTCTTGAGGTCCTTGGGGTCTGCCTTGGGTTTCTTGAGTAAGGCGGTGATCTCTGCGTGCTTCCAGCTTTCCGGGAAGGTTGCTGTCTCGAAGGAGATGTTGATTATTTTCCGGAGATGGGGCGCGATGGCTGTACTGGCTTTGTTGAAGATGTGGTGAGGGCACGGGTCTAGCGGTGAACCGGAGTGGATGGTGTTCATGATCTCGCTGGTGTCCTCGTCGTTGATGTTGGTCCAGGAGAGCAGGCGGTTGGTGGTTGTGGGGGCAGTGGTCTCGGTGGTTGCCGGGGCGGTCGTGGTGTTGAAGCTGTCGTGGATGTCGGTGATTTTGCGGTGGAAGAAGGTGGCCAGTGAGTCGCACAGGTCTCGCGACGGCTGGATGTCGTTGGTGTTGGAGCTGGGGTTGGAGAGTTCCTTCACGATGTTGAAGAGCTCTTTGCTGTTGTGTGCGTTGTTGTCTAGGCGGTCTTTGAGTGAGGCCCTTTTGGCGGATATGATGAGGTGATGGTGACTGCGGGTGGCGCTCTTGTGGGCGGCGTAGCTGTCCGCTGTCCGTTCGTGGAGCCAGATCTTCTCCAGTTTTCGGCGTGTTCGTTTGGAGGCCTGGAGGTCTTCGGTGAACCAGGTGGCTTTCTTGCTGGTGTGGCTGTTGGGCGGATTCTTGAGCGGGGCGAGGGTGTTGGCGCAGTCGTCGATCCACTGTCTGAGGTTGCGGGCGGCGGTGTCGGGGTCAGAGGGTTCGGCGGGTGGGCTCAGGGCGAGGGTTGTGGTTAGCTGGTCTTCCGTGACTCTGCTCCAGCAGCGGCGAGGCATTTGTTCGGTGCGGTGGTGCGTGGTGGGCTTCCTGTAGGTGAAGTGGATGCAGTGGTGGTCAGTCCAGTGGGGTTCGGAGGTGTGGTTGAAGGAGACGTGTGGGCTTGCGGAAAAGATGGAGTCGAGCGTGTGGCCGGCGGCGTGGGTGGGTGTAGTCACGAGCTGTCTGAGTCCGAGGGTGGCGAGGTTGTCGATCAGGGTGGTGGAGTTGGTGTCCTTGTTGTTCTCGAGGTGGAAGTTCAGGTCCCCGAGGAGGATGTAGTCCGTGGAGGCGATGGCGTGTGTGCTGACGAAGTCAGCGATGGAATCGCTGAACTGTGGTCGGGGTCCGGGGGTCTGTAGATGAGGGTTCCTCTGAGGGTGGTGTTGGGATCGGTGTGGATCTGGAAGTGCATGTGTTCGGCGGTGCTGAGGGTGTCATCGGTGTTGGTTGAGACTCTGAGGGTGTTCCTGTGGACGATGGCGATGCCTCCTCCGACTCCGTTGGTGCGGTCCCTGCGGGTGATCTTGTATCCGTCCGGGATGGCAATGGCGATGTCGGGGGCTGAAGCGGGATTCAGCCAGGTCTCCGTCAGGAATGCGACGTCTGGGGAGGTTGAGTCGAGAAGGTCCCAGAGTTTGATGGCGGTCCCTGGGTCTTGGGGGGCCCACGAGGCCCCCCACACATAATTACAAATTCCCCAAAGAGGTGGTGGTCCCTTGGGCAGCGTGGGGGGGCAGTAGCCCCCCCCACTCATTTTTTTTTAAAAAGCCCGGAGAGGTGGCGGACCCTGGGGCTGTGGGGGGGTCGCGTGCCCCTGCATATGATAAACAAAGCCCCGGGGAGGTGGTGGTCCCTGGGGCTGTGGGGGCCCCTACGGGCCCCCACACCATAATTATGAATTGCCCCCCGGACCTGGCCCACCCCGGGGCTTGAAACAAGCGAAGCGCGGGAGCCCGCGCTTTGTTTTTTTTATTTGCTCAGCCGGATTTGCGCACCCAGTGCTAATTCGGTCAATTTTTAAAATAAAATAATGCTTTTTTGGCCCTGGGGGTCCTTGTGGGACACCCTGAGCAGGCCTAGGGGGTCAGGGTGTTTCTATCCTGCCCCTTTTCTTGTTTTTTAACCTTTATTTTACTGTTTTCTTGTAACTCGGTTACCGAGACACAAGATGGCTGCCAACACATTCTGGTTTGGAGTGTTGGCAGCCAATCAGAATTAAGCTTGTGCTCAGGAGGATTTGCGAATCCTTCTTGGTGCTCAGATATATACATTATTATTTTTTTAATTTCTCAGGAACTACTGAACGGATTTGCACCATTTAATAAAAGGGCGCTTTCTGAACCAAGAGCTACCTTTTTGCCAAATTTGGTGTAATTCTGTTCTGCTGTTCGGTCTGAAGCCTGTTCCAAAAGTTCCTATGGAAATTAACATCGGGAAAACGCGTTTTGGGACCCCCCTTTTTTCTCGGCCCCCGCTTGACGAATCACCCCGTAACTTTCAAGACAGGAGCTGACCGGAGCTGGACATTAGTTTTGAAAATTTCGCGACAATTCGTCAAACAGTGCCAAAGATATTGTCAATAGAAAAAACGCTTTTGAATAGAAACAAGGTTCTAACTATAAATACCTACTGGCGACCGTAGGTAATATATATATATTTATATATATATATATTACCTACTGGCGGTCGGTCCGTTTGCGAATGGTAAAAAGCCTTTTGGGATGTATCATCCCAAAAGGCATACACAAAATAGGGAATCGCAATTTTTGCGATTGCCTATTTTGCGAATGCATTTAGGGAATCGCAATTTGCGATTCCTTAAATGCAATGCAGGAAGCAAGAAAAATTGCGACCTGGCTTTAAGGAATCATGAAATTACCACCAACTTCAAGTTGGTGGTAATTTGCAAATTCCTAGAAAAATGCACATTTTTGCATTTTTCTAAGTGCCATGTGGCGCACACACATGCCCTTAGGGTATGTATGTGTGCCACATGTGCATACTTACCTTTTTTGGGGGTGCATCAGGGTGGCCTTTTGGCCCCCTTGCACCCTTGAAATTGCATGCGCAATTTGCGAGTACCTATTTGGTGCTCGCAAATAGCGAATGCAATCCTATTCATTCCTATGGGCCTCTAGGCCCATAGGAATGAATGGGAAGGTATTCCTTAATAGCGAATCGCAATTTGCGATTCGCTATCAAGGAAAATGTAGGAATTGCAAATGTTTTTGCAAATCCTACATACATTGCAGTTTGCGAATCTTAAATAGCGAATCAGTAAAATTAGCTATTTAGGAATCGCAAAAGCAATTCTTGATACATCTGGCCCTTAATTTTTTAATCGATATTTTTAACATCAATATTTGTGTCATCGATGAACAACTGATGCATTCACTTAAATATCTAGTCAGATAGTGATACACCTAGTCACAGAGTCAGTGAGACACTGAATCATCCACTGAGCATTCCATTTAGACATTTAGACAATGGTCACCCACTCACAAAGCTACTTGGACACTACTTGGACACTGATGCACCCACACACATCCCACTGACACACTGAAGCACCCATTCACAGACCCATTCAGTTACTGACACGGTCAGTCTAAGGCGTGTCATGCAACTGATGAAGTTGAAAACTATACAGTCTATCATAACCCTTGCAAATAATGGCAAAGCTACTTCACCTTTAAGTACCACACATCTCTTTTCTGAGAAGGCCTGGTGGAATCACTTGAACATATAGGTCATACCCCGCTGTCTTCTATGAGAACGAGAAAGTGATCCATGCTGCTTATTCTACACACACTTACAGACTATACGGTCTGAAACAGAGGTAGTCTAGTGCCCACAGACTACCTCATATGTGTCTTCTGACCCCTAAAAGGCAATGACACACTCATTGAGGACTCTGGAGAGATGCTGACACTAATAAGAGTGTTATGACAGGTGTCACCCTCTCATTTTGAGTTAGGCCTGGCACGTTTTAGCTCTGTCTCTCTTATAAAACAGGTAGAGAAATGTGAGGTTGAAAACATATTCCCAAGTGTATTAACCACTATCCTAGTACAGATAACTCTCTCCAAAGGTACACTGAAAGAAGGCTGTAGATACCTATATTTGTGCTAGAAACTGAAAACGTATTCTGCCAACTTTCAATTTCTGACCTCTTCTATGTTTAGCCATGTCTGCATGTAGTTTATACCTGTGGTGCAGCTGATTATCCTAATTTCAAAACTATACAGTCTATCATAACTCTTGGCAAATATTGACAGAGCTACTTCACCTTTTACTTCCAGAACGTCACATGTATTTTCTAAGCAGGCCTCATGGAAGCACTTGAACATACAGCTACATACCCCACTGCTCTGTAGGAAAGCCAGAATGTGATCCCTGAATTTTCTCTTACATACATTTACAGACCATACGATCTCAAACAAAGGAAGTCTACTACCTATACAGTAGTTTACATGTGTCATCTTACCTCTAAAAGGCAGGGATCACTGACATAATATCGATTACCAAAATATCCCCATATACAAATATAGACACATAAATATCGATGTCAAAAATATCGACATCCTATCTTTATAATGTAAAGTATAAAAATATTGAAAAAATAATATCGATGTAAAAAATATCGATGTACAAATGATCGTTTTTTATATATAAAAAATAATGTTAAATAAGTTAAATAATAAAATTAACTTTAGAAAAATTATTTAGATGTAATGTACATTTTAACAAATATAATAAATAAATTTAATTACAAACATTTAAACAAATATATAAAATGTAATATATAAATGTATATTTACTTTAAAACAATTAATAAACTAATAATTTTAATTTATTTTAAAATGTTATAAATATATAAAAATGTACAAATAAATATATATAAATATACATACACCTATAACATTAAATCTAATTAAAAAAAACATTATATTATAAATTAAAACATTAAAATATTTAATAATTTTTAAACTTACATTTTGCACTCCATTGAGTGCAACAGTAGGGAAAGTGTTGGATAGCGTAGGGGTAAAAATTACTATTCTCACTCAAGTGAGTGCAACAGTAGGGAAAGTGTTGGATAGCGGAGGGGAAAAACTACTATTCCCACTCCAGTGAATGTAACTGTAGGGAAAGTGTTGGATAGCGGATCGGTAAAAATTACTATTCCCACTGCAATGAGTGCCACAGTAGAGAAAATGTTGGATAGCGGAGGGGTCAAAATTACTATTCCTACTCCAGTTAGTGTAACAGTAGGGAAAGTGTTGGATAGCGGAGGGGTAAAAATTATTATTCCCACTCCAGTGAGTGCAACAGTAGGGAAAGTATTGGATAGCGGAGAGGTAAAAATTACTATTCCCACTCCAGTGAGTGCAACAGTAGGGAAAGTTTTGGATAGCAGAGGGGTAAAAATTACTATTCCCACCCCAGTGAGTGCAACAATAGGGAAAGTGTTGGATAGCGGAGGGGAAAAAATTACTATTCCCATTTCAGTGAGTGCAACAGTAGGGAAAGTGTTGGATAGCGGAGGGGTAATTATTACTATTCCCACTCCAGTGAGTGCAACAGTAGGAAAAGTGTTGGATAGCGGAGAGGTAAAAATTACTATTCCCACTCCATTGAGTGCAACAGTAGGGAAAGTGTTGGATAGCAGAGGGGTAAAAATTACTATTTCCACTTCAATTACTGCAACAGTAGGGAAAGTGTTGGATAGCGAAGGGGTAAAAATTACTATTCCCACTCCAGTAAGTGCAACAGTAGGTGAAGTGTTGGATAGTGGAGAGGTAAAAATTACTATTCCCACTCCAGTGAGTGCAACAGTAGGGAAAGTGTTGGATAGCGGAGGGGTAAAAATTACTATTCCCACTCCAGTGAGTGCAACAGTAGGGAAAGTGTTGGATAGCGGAGGGGTAAAAATCACAATTCCCACTCCAATTACTGCAACAGTAGGGAAAGTGTGGAATAGCGGAGGGGTAAAAATTACTATTCCCACTCCAGAGAGTGCAAAAGTAGGGAAAGTGTTCGATAGCGGAGGGGAAAAAATTACTATTCCCATTCCAGTGAGTGCAACAGTAGGGAAAGTGTGAGTGCAACAGTAGGGAAAGGGTTGGATAGCGGAGGGATAAAAATTACTATTCCCACTCCAGTGAGTGCAACAGTAGGGAAAGTGTTGGATAGCAGAGAGGTAAAAATTACTATTTCCACTACAGTGAGTTCAACAGTAGGGAAAGTGTTGGATAGCGGAGGGAAAAAAATTACTATTCCCACTCCAGTGAGTGCAACAGTAGGGAAAGTGTTGGATAGCGGAGGGGTACAAATTACTATTCCCTCTCCAGTGAGTGCAACAGTAGGGCAAGTGTTGGATAGCAGAGGAGTAAAATTTAATATTTCCACTGAAGTCAATTCAAAATTAAAAACAAACAAAATATCAACTACAATACAAAAAATATTAAAAACAAGAAAACATATGTAAAAATAATAAAAATCACAAAAGATAGAAACATATTATGATGTTAAAAAAATCTAAAAATTACCTACAAACATTATTTTATAAAAATTAAAAAAAATATTTACAAACAAATAACTATATTTAATAGAAATTAACTATATTCAAAAACATTAATTCTTACATACAATTAATATTTTTTATTTCCTGCCCTATAACACCACACAATTCACAACACACATCTAAATTTCTAAAAAAGTGTACCTCCATAATTAACATAATTAATTATCAAATAAACAATTATTATTAATTAACAATTTAAAACAGATAAAATGTGTATTTACTCACCAAACATTACCGCTATAAAACCAAAATCCACACACAAAACAAAAGTAAACAATTACCATAAATATGTATCAATTAATCAATGAATAATAATGAGCAACTAATTATTAATTAATAAAACCTAAAATACTTTCCACCCTCTACCCCAATAAACACCACAACACACACCTAAAAATCATTACACAATTTCCATAACTAATTTTACATTATTACATTATCAATTAACAACGTATTAATTAAATCAAAAGAATTTACTTCCCACCCTTTACCACTATAAACCCCACAACTCACATCTCAAATTAATTACACAATTGCCATATTTAATTTTTAATTAATTAATTACCATTAACAATTATTATTAATTTATTTTAAATAAATTACTTCCCACCCTATTCCCCTATAAACCCCACCACCCTTTCCTAAAAATGACACCATTAACATAATTAATTACCAATTAAGTAATTAATATTAATTAACAAACAATTGATAAATAATTATTAATAAATAAATTCCCACAATTAACACTATAAATTATAAATTGAATACATATTAATATATAAAATATTATTAAATTTATTAAAATTAAATTACTTCCCACCCTATTCCCCTATAAACCCACAACCCGCTTCTACAAAAATGACACAATTAACATAATTACCAATTAATTAATAATAAAAATTAACAACCAATTAACAATTAATTAATAATACATTAATTCTCACAAGTAACACTATAAAATCTAAATTAAATAAATACTAATAAATAAAAAATATTAATTAATTTATTATAATTAAGGTGCCCATTACGATGGCGGGCGGAAGCACAACCGCCGTGCTGGCGGATGCAAAAACCACCAGTTACCGCCGGCACGCAGCAGTCCACACGCCCGCCCAATTACGATGCGAAAAGTAGGCCAAACACCGCCGGCAAGCCAGCAACACCGTCCGCCATCAAAGTGCGCCCGTACACGTAGCGGCGCAGCCAATTGACACACACCGTCCGACGAAACACGTCCCGCCCGGCGTATAAATTACGATGCCGCAAACAAACGGCTCCCACGGCCAAGAGATACCGTACGACAAACCGAAGCGGTAACACGGACGCCGAGCACGGACAACGAAGAAGCGGCTCCCCCGAGCATGAATCCAGCACTGCAGGCCCTCCCCATGCTCCTGCTGATGCACCACCAAGGACGCAACGTACCGCGGAGACGCAGGTAGGCACACACACAACAAGTGCACGCAAACAGCGCACACAGTGCAAGGGCGGAAAAAGCGGACAACCCCCCACCAGCGCGTGTACACTACACATCCACCATTGCATCCACATATGACACACAGGCCAAATCGTAACATCGCGTAACACATGTGTACACACCACCTGGGACTAGGAACCAACGACCCCGTCACGGCCCCAAAGCGGCGATGACGCCGCCACACATGCGCACAACGCAGAGGCCAACCGCAGCGCCATGCATGCGTCGCACACAGACACAGGGACACAACCAAGCAGCACACACATCAGCCCCACCCCGAACGCACATGACACGTGACAGGCCTGCCACAGACATGTCCCCAACGCCCAATTCACGGACAACACCCAACGCCACACAACCGACGCACACATGTCAGTGAAGTCACGCAACAGCAGGACACACCCCAGTGTAACAAACATGGCGTAGCACACAGCGGCGGCAACACCAACTAGGAGAAGCAGGGCCCCTTCGGGAAGAGGAACGCCAGTACCACACTGAAACACCCATACCACCCTGCACATATGAACAAGACATATAAAACGGAACACCAAAGAGCCCGGGGACCGACAACAGGTGGCCCAAGAATAACATTCACACACAAGGCCCAACGCAGAGCGGAAAGGCAGCCTGCCGCCCACACAAGGGAGAGCAGACAGCACTGAATGACCTTCCATTCCAACTCCGAAATCACAGCCCTACGACAGAAGCCGGTGAATACAGCCATTGTCCAAGAATAGACCAACACAGGCATGCCGAGGAGACCGACCACAGGGCAGATAGCGCATATCACAGAAGCACACAACGGACGGGGAAGAAAGAAGAAAACACTCCCCCATGTCGGCCACATGCAAGTTAATTGGAAGGAGTCACACATCACTGACCTTGAACTGTCTGAGAAGCATGTGGGATGAGGGCCCGTGTCCTCCAAACAAGCCAACAGAACACAAGTCCTGTCTCCCTACGACTACACAGAGCTCACAGCAACCTCGGAGCGTGCACATTGCAGACTGCACACACAGCCGGAGCACGCCACCACAACGCACCGCTGCGAAATGGCAACCGCAACACACCTACCCAACTACGCCGGACAGCTCAAGCTGTACAAAACCAACCTGTTACATATATTGGGATGCGATCTCCTGTCCCTGCTGAACGTAAGTTACCGACTGACTTACCGCATCACATTGTTCAGCTGCGTCATGCCCGTCTTCTACTGTCGGAGGTGTCCCTACCAGCATCCCGTGGAGATATGCCTCTCCAACCCGGCATGTCTAAAGGCGGACCTGCTACCACTACTCCTCCCTCTGGACGCACACGACAGGGCCTGCTCTGCCTATGGGGGCATGGCGTATGTGGCCAACATCGCACCCGCACTGAAATGGGACCACTGTGCCTCCACACGACGGATCATCGAGAACAGCTACATCGAATGTCACCCAGCATGCCCCATCATGGTCCTCCAAGGGACAACTTACGAACAACACCTTGACAGCCACCATCCGCTACATTGGCTGGCAAACATGTACACCACCAATGACATGGAAGCCCTGCTGGGCGGCATCGCATACCTGACAACCTGTAAATTCGTCGGACCACAACGCAGGTTCCCGATTGACCTATGATGTCCAACCCCGCACCCATGCTTAGCTTCCGCACGGACTGGCCAGTCACCACCACAACAGCCATACCAAACGACCGGCAACTGTAACCACACCATCAACGACATCGCCATGACATCGGATATGACCGGGACATGCACACTGTTCCCCATCACATCCAGGAACACCGCATGCATCGTGGGAGGCAGTGGCATGGGGTCTGTGTATCGCACCCACATGGACGGAACTGCACGAACAACCAGGACACGACATGGATCCAGCGCCCATGGACACACACACCGCTCAGTGGACATGAATAGGTCGCCTGGAGTCTGTGGGTGCTGCACCCCTCCCACCCCCGCCCCGGGAATCCCATACCAGGACCTTTGCATGGACGACAAGTGCATACAACAACAACACGACCCCAGTGACTGTGACATGTCCAGTAACCACCACAGTGCAACAACAAGTGGCACGCCGCTGCATGCACGCAAGCACATGCCCTGATGTCATCACACATGCACGCGTGCATGAGGAACAACCGCAGCAAACCTGTCACATGGAACTGAGATGGACTGTGCCCATGATGCCAAGCGGTCTGGTAGGCTACATGTATACCGTCTGTGTCAAAGTCCGCAGCTCCGCAGCTATACGTAAATGTACATTAGCACAGCCTTGGCCAAGCAGATGTAACTCTGAAGCCCACATCCCACATGCAACAGCCAATCACATGTAACCCCACACCCTATCCCATTTGCAATCATGCTCAGTATATCCTCAACATGTATTCCGCTGCCAGTAGTGTCCACTATACTGCATCACAGAGGACAGAAGACTCAATATAATGTTTGAAACCAAAACTGTCTCCGCTGACTCATTTCACAAGTACGAATGAGAGAGGATGAGAGTATGTGAAGTACACGGCAGTCGTGACATGACCATGTAGTCCACTGGTATTGGATGTCAACGCAAATGAGTAGCACAACTGTGGAAGACACACATGTGTCGTGTGAAGTCGTATGGACGCAGTGCTCAGGTGGGTGGGTGTGACGGGTAGATGCGCACATGCCAAGTTGGAGCACGCCGTGTCGGGAGGGGTCATGAACAGTACACCACCGCTTCCCTGGGCATTGTGAGAGGACACCTGTCGGGGGAGTGAACACGTGTGTGCACAGCAGCCGGGCACACGTACAAAGCGGTACCAGGCGCACCTCAGCCCACCCTCTGTGGACAAGCTGGATCCTGTTGTGCGCCCGCCATGCCCCTTGACAAGGCACACACAGCCCCAGTCGACCAGGTGTAACCCCAACATAGTCAATCCGCACAGGCGATACAGGGCACGGGATGGCAGTGGAGCATGGTGTGTGAGAGGTCTCCTCGCGCTCCTCCTGGTCATATCACGCAGGCAATAGAACCTCAACGTCTAGCATGGCACAAGTCAAATGGAAGTGTAGGGGGACGCACCACAGCACGAGCAGCACTGACGTCACGGGAGGTGGCTCGCACCATCCCATCCATTGCCCATTATACCAACCACGCCACATGCCATTGCGACTAAGTGCAAGCGCGTGCGCCACCACCCCCGAGCCCTCCCCAGAGAGGCCAAAGAGTGAATGTGTGGGCCATCAGTCACAGACGGACGCGGCCTGGCCGCAAGGGCAGCCACAGCCACTGGGTGTCGCAGGTGGCGGATCCGGAAGGCGAAGACTGTGATGCATAGTCCATGCAGGCCGGGTCTCCATTTGGGGCACCACGCAGGTGGACGGCGTCCCGCAACACATCATACCCTGAGACAGCCCACTCGTGCAACTGGACCCACACATACACTCCTTGCCCTCTCTGGTGCGAGCTTGGGGCTGCCTGTGCAAGCGCTAGCCTCGCAGGTGCACATGCATATTGGGGGAGCGAGGGGAGGACATGAGGGCTGGGGCGAAGATGACTGTATCACTGTCAGTGAGTACAAGGGATGACCCAGATGTGGAAAGGAAGAGACGTGTCCCGTGTGTACTGCAACTAGTCGCCAATCCAACTACCCCCCATGTCCGGAATGTAAGCCCGCACCTAGGCCCGCCCATCCGCCACATCGAACATACCACCAGCACGACAACCTTCCCATTCGAAACACTGACTGGGGGTGGCGACCAGTGAACAATCATGTGTAGCCTACCCACGCGTACATGTGGGCCCTCCATGATCCATGTCACCTGCGGCAAAGTCATGACATGCGCAATGAGGGAAGTGAGGAGAGCTGTCCGCCCCACGCACAGAAGGTGCATCAGCTCCACAGACCCAGCAGCGAGTCCAGCAGGGGTCACATGTGCAGGGGCAGCTGTGCCTGGTGTGAAGGCACATGCATATAGACAGCACATCGACCAATGTGTAGTCTGCCCACATCTACAGTCCATCATCATGCGGACATAGGAATTGAACACAGGGCAACACATCTTAGTGGGTGCACCCACCGTGACCAACAATGCGCAATCATCGACGTACCCGCCCTGTGCATGGCCCCCACCCAACGGAGGCACATCCAGTGCCACCATCCCACACACACAAGCCTTCCACGGAACATGCTGTGTCCAATGGTCAGTACAGAGTCAGCGCCCATCTGGTGGATCCTGAACAGGAGACACATGCACACACATGCCAGCTCCCACTATGTACGTCTGCCACCTGGCACGTGCAATGTAACCTCTCACCTGTGACGTGTGACTGCAAGCACACAGCCGTCTTGGCATGGGGCTGTCAATGTGGACACCTGTCAATGTTTCGGGAGGTGTGATCCGTACAGTGCTGTACATAGGGTGCAGTGCTGACACCTACTACTGTCTCATATCCCCTCGTGCCACAGGTCCCACTTGTTTTGGCCGCTCAGCCTGTGCCCACATCGTCGTCGTCGTGTGCCATACTCATCCAGCCTCGGAAGCAGTTCCATGCTCAGCAGACATTCATGTTGCCGTGGCGTTGCCGCTTGACGAATATGCAGTCAGTCCCCATCAGCACGCCCCGCAAGTCATTGGGGCCTAGATCCCCATGTGCATGCACATGGCAGTGGTTTGTATCACTAGCCATTGCCATTGTTGGGAGACCTGTGTAAGTGTATTGTGGCCGTGCCGTCCCAGCTTGACAGCTGGGCTGTGGCTCATGTGCTTGCTCAGTCATGTCAGTGATGTGTATGCGAAATTGCTATGTGTTGTGTTGCTTTGACATGTGTCCACTGCCAATTTCCCTAGGCGGAGACCGAACATTGACCGCCCATACCAATTGCTGGCGGACATGGACGATACAGAGGTCATTAGGAAGTTTCGGCTGGACAGGCCAACCCTGCATCGACTGTGTGCCATGTTGGAACCCCATCTCCGTCCCCGCAGGGTGTATCCGACAGCTGTCACCCCCACGGCTAAGGTGATGGCCGCCATGCATTTCTTCGCCACTGGGTCATTCCAGCACACAGTGGGCAGTGGAGGAGGGATGTCCCAGCCCATGTTCAGCAAGGTGCTGAGGGATGTACTGGCAGCCATGATGCTGTGCCGAAACAGGTACATCCGCTTCCCCAGGACTCGTGAATTGGCGGCAGTGAAGGGTGCATTCTATGCCCTTGGCAGAATCCCACACGTCGTTGGAGCCATTGACTGCACACATGTTGGCCTTGTTCCACCACAGGCCACTGAGCACCTGTACCGCAACAGGAAGCACACGCACTCCCTGAATGTGCAAGTGGTGTGCCTTGCGGACATGGTGATCACCCACGTGTGTGCAAAGTTCCCAGGCTCGGCCCATGACGCACACATAATGCGCAACAGCATCTTGCCACGACTGATGTCCAATCTGCAACAGGATCGTGGCTGTATTGTCGGTGAGTATGTGGAGTGGTGTAGCGTGCTGGTTGTGCGATGCTGTCCCCTGTCCAGTTGGAATAGCAACGGTTCTCTGTGTCCCTCACACCCAGGTGACTCTGCGTACCCGAATGGGGCATGGCTGCTCAGTCCATTGAGGAATCCTCGCACCCCAGCAGACGATCGCTACAATGAGGCACATGGGAGGACCAGACGTGTGGTCGAGCGTACCTTTGGCCTCCTCAAGTCCAGGTTCAGGTGCCTGGACCGCACCGGGGTGCGCTGGCGTACTCCCCACAGAAGGTGTGCCAGATAGTGGTGGCGTGCTGCATGCTGCACAATCTGGCCATTCGGAAGCAGATCCCCCTCATCGTGGATGACGGAGATCAACCAGGGCCCCAGCCCGCAGACCAGGACAGCTCGAGTGAGGAGGACAGCGGAGAGGAGGAAGCTGGTAATGTGCGGCAGCAGCTCATCGCCCACTACTTCACTTGACGGTGAGTGTCCATGTACGACGGCTGATGTGGCTGTATCTGTGCAGGTGTGTGTGTGCTGTGTCAGGGTGGCCGTTTGTTCACTGCGTGCTGTGTGTCAACGCTCCATGGCCAGGGTTGTATGCCACTGTTGGTGGCTGTGGCATTGTGCCCTATTGCTCTGTGCGATGTGTGTACATTGCTTGTAGTTGTTGACATGTACTGTGTGATGGGTGTGTGACACACTCATTGAATGTGCTCCTGTTCTGTCTCCCACCCCTAGGTCCCTACAGGTCCCTCCGGTTCCATTGCCATGCCACGCATCAGGTGCCTTTCCGCCCAAGGTGGCCGTTGTATTCCGTACAAATAAAACACAGGGCACAAACAGCAGTTTGTGTAAGAGGTGCATTTATTTCAAACTGTGACATGTGATTGTGTGTAAGGTGATGACAAAAGTGGTGCGTGCAGTGACAATGAGCTGTCGGTCATGGCTGCGTGATGCTCAGGGTGTACCCACTGGTTCTATGTCCATAGTCCAACACACACATGCCATCCAGATGGCTGTGTGGAGTGGGATCGTAGTCCAAGTCAATGCAGTGGGTGGTCAAGGAAGGCTGGCTGGCTGCCTCACTTGCGTCTGGAGCGTGCGAAGTCCTCCCGGGAGATCTGTTTCCACTTCGGACGGCCCCTTCCACGTTTGCGAGGGGGTGCCTGCTTGCGACATGCTGGTGGTTGAGGTGTGCTCACTGGCTGTGGACGCAGGGGAACTGGACACTGCTGCTCGACCCTGCGCCCCGGCAGGTGGTGGCGGAGGGGAGCTGCTGTCCCTGGCTGTGACCTCACCGCCACCACCAGCTGGCCCATGAGGTCCACGAGTTGGCCCATACGGGCGTCCATGGACCTCAGCACCCCCAGCACCTCACGCGTGTCTGTAGCTGACCTGGCCCATTGTCCTTGGGCCTCTTCATAGGCCCCAAGGACTCTGGCCATTTGAGGCAGGGCATGGCTCCCAGGGGAGGCTGGCGTTTCCCTGACCCTGCTCCTCCTACCAGTCCTGCTGCCACCGGCCTGCCCACTAGCCACATTGCTCACCACGGTCCTCGCTGTGGCTCCCAGGGTGGATCCAGTCGGCCGGGCCACCACCTGCGCTGGGGCTGGTGCCAGCGAAGACGTGGTGGTGGTGGCGGCGGTGGTGGTCGGTGCGGCGATGGTGGCGGTTGCGGCAGTGGTAGTGGCCGCAATGACCGTGGGTGTGGCCGCAATGACCGTGGGTGTGGCCGCAATGACCGTGGGTGTGGCCACAACGACAGTGGCAGCAGGGGGCTGGGAATGTTCAGCAGCCCTGGATGATGGGTTGGTGGGTAGGAGGGGTCCTGGGGAGCGGCTGGGCCCTGCCACACCAGATGGGCCTGCTTGGTGGTCCGTGTCCGAAGAGGTGGACAGATCCTCCACATCCGTGTGTCCTCGTTGGGGGCTTGTAGGCTGGCTGTGCTGGCTGCTGTCTCCATCCCCAGCATCCAGCAGTTCGTCACCTGTGGAGAGAATGAGATTTGTTATTGTGTTGCACCTGGCGAAGTATGTATTTGTCGTCTGACATTCACAGTTCGTGCAATCTCGTACATGGGTTTCCCGGAGGCGTGTGTGTGGCTGTACCATTTGTAGTTGTGTGTGCTTGGCAATGGGACTGTGTGCTGTGCACATGTGGCATGGGACGGATTGGCCATGCCGATGGGTGTGTTGCTGTGCCCCTACTTATTGTGACTCTGGTGTATGCGGGCTCCTGGCCCATCCTGGGTCTGGTTTGTACTTTGCTTTTGGTGTTCAAATGGGACGCTTAGGAACGCATATGGCAACATGGGGGCCATGCCCCAGATTCGCATTTGGGAGGGAATATGCTTTTGGGGTTCAAATGGAACGCTTAGGAACGCATATGGCAACATGGGGGCCATGCCCCAGATTCGCATTTGGGAGGGAATATGCTTTTGGGGTTCAAATGGAACGCTTAGGAACGCATATGGCAACATGGGGGCCATGCCCCAGATTCGCATTTGGGAGGGAATATGCTTTTGGGGTACATGCTGTGAGCCATGGGTGCCGAACGTGACATGTGTTGTGGCAGCATGACAGTGCATGGTCTGAGGTGTGTGCATGCCTGACATGGCCTGCATATTTGCTGTCTGTTGTGATTACTGGACATGGCATTGGACGCATCGTTATGAGTGAGTGATGGTTGTGTGCCAGCCAACGTATTGCAGTTGTCCCATCTCCTTGGTGTGCGTGCTGCCCTGTGCCATGTGCATCACTGCAGTGCTCGTGGGGGGTGTGGCCCATGTTGTGTGTTGTTGCTCACAGTGTGTCGTGCGCTTCATTGACTTCTGGCACATGGTTGGTCATGGGCATGTATCTTAGCGTGACTGCTGTATGTGTGGCAGCTGTGCGGATGACATGCCTTTCATGAGACTGGGGCTGACGGATGGGATGGATGGTATGTTGTATGTGCATGGTGTGTCTGTGTGTTTGATGGGTTCAGTGGTGTTCGTGTGCATTTATGTTGTTCCGCTCTGTTGCGTCTAGTGTTGTTTGTCTTACATAGGCGTAGTTGTGGGGTGTGTGGTTGACAGGCAGTAGGGGCTACATGGACAGGACTTCAATGGTGTTTCGGTTGTGTGTGATGAGTTGCACAGTGGCTGCCGTGTGGTACTATATTCAGTGTGGCTTGTGCATGCAGACGTGGCTCCTTGGGTGTTGCTGTGTCTGTGATGGGTCATGTGAGGTGTGAGTCTGTGGTTCATGTCCGTGTGCACATTGTTCACTTGTTCGTGACGGTGGGCGGTGCTGCGTGTTCGTCTGCTACGTGACATGTCCCATGTGTTGGTCGTGTTACGGTCCTCATGCCTCCAGTAATCCAGCCCTGTCCAGTTTCCCACCTGCAGGTTGTTCGGGCGTGCACTGTACTGGATGCCACATGGTTCTAAGCGGGGGTGCTCCATGTTGCAGGTCTGTGGGGGTGGGGGGTGTTGTGGGTCGTGGTGGTGGCTGGACACCCACTGACACCGATTGCTGTGGACCGTGATGTCTACCTTTCGGCTGTCGTTGTGCACTGCGGTGGCTGACACGTGGCTGTGGGGTGTGGGGGATGCTCCTCCTTGCTGTGCTGTGGGACTAGGGGCCTGGTGTGTGTTGTACTTGGGCTGTCCACCCTCCCACCCACTGCACTTTGTGTTCCTGCCACTTACCTGTTACTTGTCGGTTAGTGCAGCTGTGGCGGACACATGGGTGTGGTGGGTGCTCGTTGTGGCGCTTCTGGCATATTTGGGGACCTGTTGGTGGTTACGTGGCTGGCTGAGTGTACACATGTCCCCACGCATCTTACAGTTGTTCTGTTTGGGCTGTGTGTGGTGGTGTCTGTTGCATGTGTGTGTGATGTGTTGTGTATTGTGTGCTGGATATGGGGGTGTTTGTCCCTGGGAGCTGTGGCATGGTGGTAGTGCATGTGAGTACATAGCGGTGTGCTGGTATACATTAGTTTGTACTTACCAGCCTCCACTCCCCCTGCTAATCCGGCGAGGATCTCGGGATGTATGATGACTCGCACCTTCTCCTCCCACGCTTTGAAGGTCTTGAAGAGCGCGGGATTCCCTCCGCCAGTGACGGCTGCCAGCTCTCTGTTCTTGGTCTCCTTCTTCTTGACCAGGCTCTTGACGTCATTCCACCGTTTGTTTATTTCGACTCTGTTCCTGGGCAGGGTCCCGACTGCATTGACCTGGTCTACGATCCGGTTCCACATTCTGTTTCTGGTGGCTAGTGGTGTGTGCTGGACCAGGTTCCCATAGATTTGTGGGTGCACCTTGATGATCTCGTCGACCATGACCGTCAGCTCAATGGGCGTGAACTTGGGCATTCTTTGTGGTGCCATGGTGTTTGTGGTGCTGGTGCGGTGTGTGTTGTGTAATGTGCAGGGGGTTTGTGGTGCCGGTGTTTGGTGGTGGTGGTGGTGGTGGTTGTGATGTGTGCGTTTCTGTGGTGTGCTGCTGTCCTTGCTGTGTCACTGTGTCCTCTCCTCTCCTCTCTAGTTTGCAATGTTGCAAGGGGTTGTGGTCTGTGGGAGTGCTGCTTTTGTACTTACCTATGTGGGTGTGTCCTCATGGTCTGTTGTTTTCAGGTGTGTTGTGTCTGGGGTTCTGGCCTTTGTAGTTTTTGTTTGTCCAGGGGGTGTTTTCGGGATGTGTACTGTGCTTGTGTATTTGTGCGTGCCTTGCTGTGTGGACTTGTTGGCCATGTTGTGTGCGATTGTTTTTGTCAGCGGATGGTTTCTGTGCAGGGACGTGGGCGCCATGGCTTCTGCCGTGTCGATTCTCATCGGCGTTGTTTGCGCAGGCGGGCGGTATATTTGTAGTTTTCCCGCGCTCATGGCGGTGCGATCGTAATCTCACGTGCGGTGTGTCGGCCGTGAGGGCGGGCGGTTTTGTGTTGTCGTGCGTGTTTCCGTCCGTGGCGGGCGGTTTGACTCCGACTCGGACGATGGCGGGCGGTATTTTGTGTGATTTTTCCGCCGATGGCGGTTTTCGGTTTGTGTAATCGTAATGGCGTGGTCGGTGTTCAGACGGTGTGTGCGGGCGGATTTTTGCCGCTTCCATGCCTGGCGGATTCTTTTACGCCGGGTATCGTAATGGGCCCCTAAATTACTTCCCACCCTATTCCCCTTTAAACTCACAACCCACTACAAAACTAAAAAAACACAAAATTAAATTAACATAAAATGAATCACTACTAAAAATGTAACACATATATTAAAAAACAAAAGCAATACTTATACAAAAAAAGATCACATACTTTTAAAATACATACTAAAATCCATAACACTAATTTAAAAATCGATATTTTAAACAACTATATTTTTGCAAACGATTTTACTAACTTCAATATTTTCAAAATCGATATTTCTTACCTTAAAGTCGATATTCTTGACCACGATATTCTTGCTGTCGATATTGCCAACTCGATATTTGTGTGTGTCGATATTTAAAACTCAATATTCTGTGTGTGCACCCTTTTAGTTTGGGTTAAGCCTGGCACTGTGAGCTCTGACTGTCTAATGAAACTAGTTGAAAAACGTGAGGTTGAAAACATGTTTCCAAGTACATTAACCACTATCCTAGTCCATAGAACTCTCCACAAAGGGGCATTGAAAGTCGGCTGTAGATAGTGATATGTGTGCTTGTAACTGAAAGTGTTTTCTGTTAAATTTGAATGTCTGACTGCTACCATGCCTTAAGTATCTCTGTACTTCTACATGTACTCTGATATGTGTGGTGCAGCTGATGGTCCTAACTTAAAAAATATACGATCTATTATACCCCTATATAAGTATTGTTAGAGCTATTTCACTTTTAGTCCCAGACACACACATCTCTTTGGTAGGTGGGCCTCATGGAATCATTTGAACACACAGCTTCAGACCTGACTACCCTCTATAATAAAGAGAAAGAGATCTATGGATCTTCTTCTACACATAGTTACAGAGTATGCAGTGTGAAACAGAGGTAGTCTAGTATCTATAGATTACTTCACATATGTCATTGCACCCTTAAAAGACACTGACACACTCAATGAGGTCTATAGAAAGATGTTGACACTCACAAAATTGCTAAGACAGGAGTCGGTATTTCATTTTGGCTTAGGCGTGGTAAAACAAGCTCTGACTCTGGCAGAGAAATGTGAGGTTTAAAACATGTTGCCAAATGTATTAACTTCTATCCTAGTCCATGTAACTTTTTGAAAAGGTACACTTCTAGTAGGTTGTAAATACTGATGTGTCTGATTAAAACTAAAAACATATTCTGTCAAGTTTACATCTCTGACTGCTACCATGCCTTAGGTATATTTGTATTTCTACATATAAACTGACATGTGTGGTGCAGCTGATGAGCTTAACTTCAGCATTCAGTCTCAGAAGTACAGATCTCTTAGCTAGGCAGGATGTCTGACTGCTACCAGGTCTCACATATATTTTTATGTGTAGACTGACATGTGTGGTGCAGCTGATGAGCCTAACTTAAAAACTATCCAGTCTATTATTAGCCAGGACAAATATTGTTAGAGCTACTTAAGCATTCAGTCTCAGAAGCACTATTCATTCAGTTATAGAATTACATAAGCACTAATCACATACTCTTGCAATCACCCTGCCACTACTTGTGCAGTCATTCAACGACCCATACACTACTCATGCACTCATCCAAACATCAATGCAGTACTAATGAACCCTTACACTACCTGTCCACTAATGCAATCAGCCTAACTGTATCCATGTACTAATATAACCAAATAGGTACTGCTCAAGCTCTCTTACAATCACTCAGACATTATCTATACAGTCATACGATCACGCCGGCAGTACGTACGCATTCATGCAATCATCCAAATACTACTCCTACACTTAGTCAATCACACATGTACTACACATTCACTTATCCTATCACCCAAACACTACCATTACAGTCATACAATCAACGTGGTACGACACATTCACTAATCCAAAAAAACAGATACTACTCAAGCAAGCATACAATCCCCAACCAGTACTCATGTATTGATCCAATCACCCAGGCAGTACCCATACACTCGTCCAATCACCCAGACAAAACCTATACATTTATCTAATCACATAGACACTATTCATGCACTCATGCAATCAACCAGGCATTACTCTTCCACTCATCCAGTCATCCGGTCAGTACTCTTGCACTTATCTAATCACCCAGGCACTGCCCATACAGTCATTCAATCACCTAGATAGTACCCACTCTCTCAGACACTGCTCATGCACCCTTTCAGTCACCCATGTACTATCTATGCACTCATCCAATCACACAGGCAGTACTTATGCACTCATACAATCAAGCAGGCACTACCCATGCATTCATTCAATCACCCACGCACTACTCATGCACACACCCAACCTCCCAGGCACTACTCATGCACTCTTACAATCACTCATGTACTCCTCATGCACTCATGCAATCACTAAAGCACTACTTATACAGTTATAAATCAGCCAAGCATAACTCATGCATTCACTCAATCACCCAGGCACTACTCATGCACTCTTACAATTACCAGGCACTGCCTATGCACACATCCAATCAACCAGGCACTACCCATACACACATTCAATCACACAGGCACTACCCATGTACTCATTCATTCACCCAGCTACTATCCATTTACTCATGGAAACACTCAGGCACTATCCATTCACCCGTCCAATGACTCAGACACTACCCATGCACTCATCCAATCATTCAGGCACTACCCTTGCAGTCATCCATTCACAGAGACACTACTCATGCACTTATCCAATCACCTAGGCACTTCCCATGCACTCATTTAATCAACCAGGCACTACCCATGCACTCATGCAATCAACCAGACACTACCCATACACACATCCAATCACCCAGGCACTACCCATGCACTCATCCAGTCACCCAGGCACTACCCATGCACTCATCCAATCACCCATCCAATCACCCAGGCAGTACCCATGCATACACCCAATCACCCAAGCACTACTCATGCACTCTTATAACCACTCACACACTACTTATACACTCATTAAATTGCACAGACAGTACTTATGTACTCATACAATCTGGAAGGCACTACTCATCAACTCAACTAATCTCTCAAACAGTAATCATGCACTCATCACATATAGATACACTATTATACAAATCACTCTCCCACACACATTTATCCAAACAATCAGTTTTACAACTTACAATATTTCCATTTTTAACCAGAATAGGTGGTTCCATAAGAACCTTTTTTTTAAAAACTATTTTAAGCTTTTTTGCATTTTCTAACACATTTTTTGGGAGTGTTTTTGACATTTTTAAACATAGTGCTTCCAAAAAACTGTGAAACACAAGGCTGGAAATCCAACAAAAAATTACATTTGTGTCCTTTTAGAAGAGTAATAATAGCAGAGATCGACTGCTCGCCAACACATAAAATGGTTTGGCACTTTCTACAGTGCACTACAGCATCTGCAAACTCAGGGAAGATCTGCGGCTGTGGTGCTGTGAGTACAGTTGCATCAGATGTAGTAGTCTGATCTAATTTTCCTCGTGCAGCTTGGTCCCTCTTCTCTTTAGCCATAACTTCCCTTGCAAGGTGAGTTGGGTGCATCCTCTCCAGGTGTTTCTTCATGGATGATTTCCCACAGGAAAATTTCTTCTCTGATCCTCTTGATAAGACCTTTCCGCATAGGGAGCAGGTAACCTTCCTCGCATTCACCTTTTTCTCACCTTCAGGGATATTGAAAAAGGTCCAAACAATGCTTTCTTTCCTTTTCTTCACCGGTTCTTCAACCTCTTCAACCTCTTCCAGCTCTTCTTCTTCTTCCAGATCTGAAGATGCGATTTCCTTTTTCAAAACCAGTTGGTCAAAACACCCAAAAAGATAAAACAAAATAGGTACAGAGAATACAAAAATGAGTCAACAGATGCAGACACACCCAAAAGAAGAAACAGGTGTTCCTTCTAACAGAATCATAACATTTTTAACCAATCAAAATCTTTCTTTCCATGTGACATGATGTCGCAACGAGGTCACAGCACCATCGCATACAGGCCGCGCACCCATAAAATGTGGTAAATATTATTTAAAAGTATAAATTAGTATTAGTAAATGAATTTTTTAAACATTTAAATCAAAAGTCTTTAACTAAAACACATATTTGAATTATGCACAAGCATATTTCAAACTTTTACAGATCACGCCAAAATAGCGACACTTACGTGATCCCAGAAATACATGGCGGCATGGTGCACGACAAGGTCGCTGTTCTATAATATACTTAAAAATCACTTTTAAATTAACTTTAAAATATCTCCAAATTGATTTCACTACTCTATTCAGTACAATTTAAATCTATAAAAAAACATTTTAACTGTATTCAACATTGTTAAAAAAATGCGAGGTCACGATCCCGATGCATCCGGGGCGCGACTGCATTGCATCCACAAAAATCAGTTCTAGATAGCTTAAAGATATTTTAGAAGTACCCTAATACTATTTTTTTAACTTCAGTAATAAACCTCTTACTTAAAAATATTATATACTATTGTGGAACTATGTATTTTTAACTTTTATTCTTATACCGTATTCGCGTACCAGATGCGTAGGTCCATGACCTGTGTGGGACGCCATTTTAAAAAAAAATTAAATGCTTATAGAAAATAAATATTTTCTGATAATGACACAATATATCATTTATACTGTTAATAGTAGCCGTACAAAAAGTAACTTTGAAGAAAACAGTAAAGAAAATAATCCCAAAACACTGAACACATGGGGGCCGATTCCGATTCAGGCCGGAAATCTCCCTGACCGAGCCGGACACAGAGAGATTTCCGACCGAATCGGACCCTAGCAGTTCGACCGAACGAGTACGATGCGCACGTATGCTATCGGACTCGATTCGGTCGGACTCCCATTGAAGTCAATGGGAGCCAGTCATATGACGCGTACACGGGCTCCCATTGACTCAATGGGCACGACGCAAACAAGGGCGCCCCCTACAGCGTGTTCGCATCGATGCGGGTCGCACCGTGCATGCACGTGTAGGGGGGACCCATGGGTCCCCCCTGTGTGCGACTCGCGCACCTACGCTTCCAGGGGGGTCCGACACGGACCCCCAAAGTGCGGCTCCGACAGCTCCTTGGAGCCGGACTGCGCGAGTCGGTCGGAGCGGTCGAGGTGCGCATCGTACTTACCCGGCCGGGGAACGTCTCCATTGCGCGGTGCGCGTCGTCCCCGTGCGAGTCGGTCGGAGCGGTCGGGTCCTGCGAACGAGTCGGTCGGGGATTTCGCGACCGCACGCATCGTACTCGCTCGCCCGGACGCACGTACGACTCGGTCGGGAAATAGGGCTCCGAATCGGATCCGATTAAGCCGAATCCGATTCGGTACCCTACCGGCCGAGATCGGAATCGGCCCCAAAGTTTCTGTTTCTAAGCGTAACTTTATCATGTAATAACATACTCTGCAAAATTATAAATATTACAACATATAAAATGTAAACAAATTCTAAACTTTCAAATAAAAGTACCAACATGTAAGCGATTGACCTTATGTTTTAAATAAGTGATTATAAAAAAGTATTTTATCTTTTAAAAAAAAATAGAAAATATTTCAATTTTTTTAAAAAGAATGAATTGAGAGATCTTTTAATAAGTAAAAGCTAATTAAAAAACCATAGAAATTCACTGAAAAACCAAAGGTTACAGGGATGTTATAGTTAGTCTGACATTTTGCTCGTACAAAACCAGAGAAATTGAGCAGTTATCATTAGCTCAGCTAACTATAACTCGTGCCCCTCAATACTCTGCTTATGACCTCACATATTACATCACTCATGACATGGTCACTGATGACATCACTGATGACATCTCAAATGACATCACTGATGACATCATCTACAACATTACTAGCGTACCCACTCACACCCCATAGAACCTTTCATACTCCCAGTCCCACACAACCATTCACAAACCCATTCACAAACCCATAACAATACTTACACACCCACTCACTGATTCATAAATCTATACACAAATTCACTCACTGACCCATATAGCTACTCATATACCCACCACTGACATATCCACTCATACACTGAGTCAGTCACCCATAGAGCTACTCACACACCAACTCACTCACCCAGAGTCAATCACACAGCCACTTACTCACCCATACAGTTATAGACACATACCCACTTAGTTACTCATACAGATACTAACACATACTCACTCACCTATACAGTCACTGACAAAAGCACACACTCACCCATACAACCACTCTTACATTCACTCACTCACACATACAGTCACTTATTTACCCAATCACTCATCTATGCTGTCTTTCACATATCCAGTTACTCACCCATATGCTACAGACAAATCCACTCACCCACAGAGCCATACACACATTCATTCACCCAAACAACCCCTCACCCACATACTTACTAACCCATACAGTCACTGACTCACCCACTCACTCTTCCATACAGGCAGTCACACACCCCCTCACCCATCCACATAGAAAGTCAGACACCCATTCAGGTACTCAGATATCCAATCAATCACCCATACAGCCACTCACATACCCACGCACAAACCATACAGCCACTTCGACTCCAACTGAGAGAGGATTAAAGACATTCAGACAACCTAGTCAGTGACCCATACATTCACTAAGACAACTAATCACTCACTTATACAGTCAGTCACGCACCCACTGAATCATTGATACAGGCACTCATACAACCACTACTTCATCAATACACCTTGGTATACATATTTAACACTCATAAAGTTTTTAAAAACACTTACAGTCACTGGATGATGTCATGAGTGATATCATTTGAGATGTCATCAGTGATGTCACTGACCATGTCATGAGTGATATAATATGTGAGGTCACAAGCAGTGCATTGCTGGGGCACGAGTTATAGTTAGCTCAGCTAACCATAACTGCTGAATATTTCTGGCTTGTATGAGCGAAATGTCAAACTAACTATAACGTCCCTGTAACCTTTGTTTTTTAAGTGAATATATATATATATTCACTGAAAAAACCATAGGTTTCAGACACGTTATAGTTACAAATTAGCATTTAAAAAACCTTTGAAATTCACTGAAAAAACCATAGGTTTCAGACACGTTATAGTTACAAATTAGCATTTAAAAAACCTTTGAAATTCACTGAAAAAACCATAGGTTTTAGGGACAGTTATAGTTACTTGGACATTGCACTCGTACAAAACCCGTGAAATTCCCCCGTTATAGTTAGTTCAGCTAACTATAACTCGCGCCCCGCAATGCACTGCTGATGACGTCACATATTACATCACTCATGACATGGTCAGTGACATCACTGATGACATCACTGATGACATCTCAAATGACATCACTGATGACATCATCCAGTGACTGTGTGTTTCTGTAAAGTTTAAATATTTTTAAAATATATAGGAAAAGACGTATTGAAGAATGAGTGGGTGTGTAAGTGTCTGTATGGATGATTTAATAGGTGCGTGACTGACTCTATAAGTGAGTGATTTAACGTATCTTACTGAATGCATGGGTTAGTGACTAAACTGGGTGTATGTCTGTATCCGTCTGTCTGTTGCTGTGTAAGTGGCTGCATGTGTTTGTGAATAGCTAAATGATTTTCTATATGAGTTATTGAATGCTTGTCTGAGTATCTGTATGGGTGCCTGAGTGTTTGTGTGGGAGGGGTGTGTGCAACTCTGTGCATAGATGTGTGAGTGGGTGATTCACTGGGTGGATGGTTTCAAGAGTGCATCTGTGATAGACTGTATGGGTGGGTAAGTGTGTGTAAGAGTGTGTTAGTGAGTGAATGTATGTCCCAGTGGTACATGTGTGAGTAACTACATATGTGAAAGGCAGTATATATGTGTGTTGGAGTATATAAATAGCTATAAGCAAGAGTGAGTGATTGTGATAGTGGCTGTATGGATGATTGTGTGCTTGTATCAGTGATTGTATAAGAGCGTAACAATGTGCTACTATTTGTATGAGTAAGTGAGCTGTGTGTGTGTATAACTGTATAGGTGAGTAAATGGCAGTGTGTTTAATTATTTGCATGACTGACTAGGTGTGTGAGTATCTCTATGGATGAGTGGCGTTGTTTGAGTGTCTATATAGGAGTAAGAGTGCATATGATAGTCCTGTACTGAGTGACCGTAAGTATGAGTGACTGTACGGGTGAGTGAGTGGATGTGTGTGTGTAGACCTAAGAATCAGTGAGTGGGTATGTAGTTATTGGTGTTGGAGTGTCTATGGTTTTGCGAATGGCAGTCTGTAATTTAGAGTGGGTGTATCAAAGGTTATATTAGGGTGTGAGGAGGTGCATCAGATTATCACGTGGATGATGTCATCAGTGATGTCATTTGAGATGTCATCAGTGATGTCATCAGTGATGTCACTGACCATGTCATGAGTGATGTAATATGTGACGTCATCAGCAGTGCATTGCGGGCGCGAGTTATAGTTAGCTGAACTAACTATAACGGGGAATTTCACGGGTTTTGTACGAGTGCAATGTCCAAGTAACTATAACTGTCCCTAAAACCTATGGTTTTTTCAGTGAATTTCAAAGGTTTTTAAATGCTAATTTGTAACTATAACGTGTCTGAAACCTATGGTTTTTTTCAGTGAATTTCAAAGGTTTTTAAATGCTAATTTGTAACTATAACGTGTCTGAAACCTATGGTTTTTTCAGTGAATTTCAAAGGTTTTTTAAATGCTAATTTCTAACTATAACGTGCCTGAAACCTACGGTTTTTTCAGTGAATTTCAAAGGTTTTGTAAATGACAATTTTTAAATGTATTAATTGTTATATTAATTTTTTTCATACTGATTTACTACATTTTTAGAAACAATTTTTTTTACATATTTTATTTGTCAAATTACATTGTAATTACATTATACATTACATTACAAAAAATACTTTCTCAGAATGAATTACTTTAGTTTAAATACTTTGCAGATAGGCAATAGACTTTTAAGTACAGTAGTTACAGTTGTTGCAATGGGCAACACATTTTCAAACACAATGCAACATTCAGCTCAATGTGAATTTCTAGTTAAATGCAATTAGTTACTTTATGGATTACTTTTGTAACCACAGGACTGGATCCTAGATTCAGTCCTGGTACATCTCCTGTAAACAGTTGAGTAAAAGCGTTTTGGTTACAGTCGTGATTTTTAAGGAATATTATTGTATTTTAAAAGTTGACACTTTGAAACTTTTTCTCATAGAATCACCAATGTTATCCTATGGAAGGAAATTCACTTAGCAGGTAAAAACTGTTATCATTACTTTTTCTTACTCAGTGTTGGATCCTGGATCCAGCACTGGTGCATCTCCTGTAAACAGTTGAAAGAATGCGTTTAAGTCATACAGGCGATTTTTAAGGAATATTTGTAGTTTGTGAAAATCAACACTTTGAAACTTTTTGCTGAAAACCAGTCAATGTTAGCCTATGAAGGAAATTCAAGTTACTGGTAAGTACGGTTAAAATTACTTTTGAGGATCAGTACTGGGCTGAAACATGCAGCACTGAGGTCTCTCCTGATAACAGTTGAGTAAATCGGAATTCGTATTTCGGCTGATTTTAGAGGAATATTTTAAAGTTCCAAAACTCCACACTTAGAAGAATTTCCAAGTGAAACCAGTCAATGTTAGCCTATGGAAGGAAATTCAAGTTACTGGTAAGTACGGTTAAAATTACTTTTCAGAACCAGTACTGGGCTGAAAGATGCAGCACTGAGGTCTCTCCTGATAACAGGTGAGTAAATCAGAATTCGGATTTCGGCTGATTTTAGAGGAATATTTGTATGTTTCAAAACTCCACACTTAGAAGAATTTCCAAGTGAAACCAGTCAATGTTAGCCTATGAAGGAAATTCAAGTTACCGGTAAGTACGGTTAAAATTACTTTTCAGGATCAGTACTGGGCTGAAAGATGCAGCACTGAGGTCTCTCCTGATAACAGGTGAGTAAATCGGAATTCGTATTTCAGCTGATTTTAGAGGAATATTTTAAAGTTCCAAAACTCCACACTTAGAAGAATTTCCAAGTGAAACCAGTCAATGTTAGCCTATGAAGGAAATTCAACTTACCGGTAAGTACGGTTAAAATTACTTTTCAGGATCAGTACTGGGCTGAAAGATGCAGCACTGAGGTCTCTCCTGATAACAGGTGAGTAAATCGGAATTCGTATTTCGGCTGATTTTAGAGGAATATTTTAAAGTTCCAAAACTCCACACTTAGAAGAATTTCCAAGTGAAACCAGTCAATGTTAGCCTATGAAGGAAATTCAAGTTACCGGTAAGTACGGTTAAAATTACTTTTCAGGATCAGTACTGGGCTGAAAGATGCAGCACTGAGGTCTCTCCTGATAACAGGTGAGTAAATCGGAATTCGTATTTCGGCTGATTTTAGAGGAATATTTTAAAGTTCCAAAACTCCACACTTAGAAGAATTTCCAAGTGAAACCAGTCAATGTTAGCCTATGAAGGAAATTCAAATTACCGGTAAGTACGGTTAAAATTACTTTTGAGGATCAGTACTGGGCTGAAAGATGCAGCACTGAGGTCTCTCCTGATAACAGGTGAGTAAATCGGAATTCGTATTTCGGCTGATTTTAGAGGAATATTTTAAAGTTCCAAAACTCCACACTTAGAAGAATTTCCAAGTGAAACCAGTCAATGTTAGCCTATGGAAGGAAATTCAAGTTACTGGTAAGTACGGTTAAAATTACTTTTCAGAACCAGTACTGGGCTGAAAGATGCAGCACTGAGGTCTCTCCTGATAACAGGTGAGTAAATCAGAATTCGGATTTCGGCTGATTTTAGAGGAATATTTGTATGTTTCAAAACTCCACACTTAGAAGAATTTCCAAGTGAAACCAGTCAATGTTAGCCTATGAAGGAAATTCAAGTTACCGGTAAGTACGGTTAAAATTACTTTTCAGGATCAGTACTGGGCTGAAAGATGCAGCACTGAGGTCTCTCCTGATAACAGGTGAGTAAATCGGAATTCGTATTTCAGCTGATTTTAGAGGAATATTTTAAAGTTCCAAAACTCCACACTTAGAAGAATTTCCAAGTGAAACCAGTCAATGTTAGCCTATGAAGGAAATTCAACTTACCGGTAAGTACGGTTAAAATTACTTTTCAGGATCAGTACTGGGCTGAAAGATGCAGCACTGAGGTCTCTCCTGATAACAGGTGAGTAAATCGGAATTCGTATTTCAGCTGATTTTAGAGGAATATTTTAAAGTTCCAAAACTCCACACTTAGAAGAATTTCCAAGTGAAACCAGTCAATGTTAGCCTATGAAGGAAATTCAACTTACCGGTAAGTACGGTTAAAATTACTTTTCAGGATCAGTACTGGGCTGAAAGATGCAGCACTGAGGTCTCTCCTGATAACAGGTGAGTAAATCGGAATTCGTATTTCGGCTGATTTTAGAGGAATATTTTAAAGTTCCAAAACTCCACACTTAGAAGAATTTCCAAGTGAAACCAGTCAATGTTAGCCTATGAAGGAAATTCAAGTTACCGGTAAGTACGGTTAAAATTACTTTTCAGGATCAGTACTGGGCTGAAAGATGCAGCACTGAGGTCTCTCCTGATAACAGGTGAGTAAATCGGAATTCGTATTTCGGCTGATTTTAGAGGAATATTTTAAAGTTCCAAAACTCCACACTTAGAAGAATTTCCAAGTGAAACCAGTCAATGTTAGCCTATGAAGGAAATTCAAATTACCGGTAAGTACGGTTAAAATTACTTTTGAGGATCAGTACTGGGCTGAAAGATGCAGCACTGAGGTCTCTCCTGATAACAGGTGAGTAAATCGGAATTCGTATTTCGGCTGATTTTAGAGGAATATTTTAAAGTTCCAAAACTCCACACTTAGAAGAATTTCCAAGTGAAACCAGTCAATGTTAGCCTATGAAGGAAATTCAAGTTACCGGTAAGTACGGTTAAAATTACTTTTCAGGACCAGTACTGGGCTGAAAGATACAGCACTGAGGTCTCTCCTTATAACAGGTGAGTAAATCGGAATTCCTATTTCGGCTGATTTTAGAGGAATATTTGCACAATGGTGAAGGGAGGGGGCGGGGCCTGAGGTGACATCTTTGCAAACGCGCCCCGTGGCGCGTTTTAAGTTGGGGGATTAAGTTCCCTTGAATCCTGAGGGTCCCTAGGGGCCAACTAGACCACCAGGAACCTCCAATATGCGCCAGGGGCTGCGTTGCAGAGACGTGTAGAGAGGCCACACCCCTTTTACACCTCTCTGCAACGCAGCTCTGTGGCGCTTTCTGGATGTACCTGTTGGGCTAGTTGGCCCCCAGGGACCCTCAGGATTGAAGGGGATTTAATTCCCCATCTTAAAACGCGCCACGGGGCCTGTTTGCACACATGTCACCTGAAGCCCCGCCCTCCCTTCACCACTGTGCAAACGCGCCCGTGGCGCGTTTTAAGTTGGGGGATTACGTCCCCTTGAATCCTGAGGGTCCCCGGAGTCCAACTAGCCCACCATATACCTCCAAAAGCGCCACAGAGCTGCGTTGCAGACAGGTGTAAAAGGGGTGTGGCCTCTCTACACCTCTCTGCAACGCAGCCCCTGGCGCATACTGGAGGTTCCTGGTGGGCTAGTTGGCCCCCAGGGACCCCCAGTATTCAAGGGGAATTCGTTCCCCTCTGCAAACGCGCCAGGGGGCGCGTTTGCAGAGTGGTGAAGGAAGGGGGCGGGGCCTGCGGGCCGATCGTTTAAAAAAAAAAAAAAAATGTTGTCCTCTGAAGGGGGCTGTGTGGCCCCCTTCCTTTTTCCTGTTTTTATGCCCTGGGGACCCCATCCCCCAGGGCCTTACCCCTTTTTTTTAAATTTGTAATTTAAAAAACGGGAAGGGGGCCGCGTGGCCCCCCTTCCCTGGGCCTGTATTGGCCCCGGGACCCCATCCCCCGGGGCATGGCCTCGTTTTTATTTATATTCTTTGGAGGGGGCTGCGTGGCCCCCTCCTCTGGCCATTTAAGGCCCCGGGGACCCCATCCCCCGGGGCCGGCCATTCCGTTTTTTTTTATTTTTATTTATTTATTCTTTTGGGAGGGGGGCCGCGTGGCCCCCTCCCGAGCCACTACTTGCCCCGGGGACCCCATCCCCCGGGGCCTGGCCTCCGTTTGGGACTGTGGGGGGGTCCCCAATCCCCCCACAGTCCCGCCGGCTCGTCCCTAGGGTGCCGGCATTGCTTTTACACATGGGGAGCAGCTAACATGCGTAAAAGCAATCGGCTTTGGATATTGGAAGAGAGAGCAGGTTTCCTGCTCTCTCTTCCAATATCCAAAGCAAGTTTGCAATGACAGGACGGGAGCCGCGAGGCTCCCGTCCTGTCATTGCAAACAGCAGTGTCCCGGGGGTAGGCACCCCGGGACACTGTAGGAGCCGGCCCTGGGGGTGGTGGTCCCCAGGGCCATCAAGGGCTCCAGGAGGGGGCCGCGCGGCCCCCCTCCCAGTCAGTACACAGCCCCGGGGAGGTGGTGGTCCCCGGGCTCTGGGATCCGTAACGGACCCCCATATTAAAATGTTTAGTGCCCCGGGGAGGTGGTGGTCTCGGGCGTGTGGGGCTGGAGCCCCCACACAGGTTTAATAATTTTTTAAAAAAGCCCCGGGGAGGTGGTGGTCCCCGGGGCTGCGGGAGGGCTCAGAGCCCTCCCGCACCATTGTCCTACAAAAGCCCCGGGGGTGGCGGTCCCCGGGGCTTGGGGGCCCTTTGAGGCCCCCACACATTAAATTATCCCCCACCATGCCCCCCGGGCCTTGGGCCACCCGGGGGCCAGTTAGCATCGAGCGCGGAGACCGCGCTTCGATTTTTTTCGGCAGGATTCGCGCACCCTGAGCGCATCCTGCCGATTTTTAAAAAAAAAAAAATTTTTTGCCCAGGGGGTCCTTGTGGGACCCCTGAGCAAACCTAGGGGTCAGGGTGTTTCTACCCTCCCCCTTTGTGCGCTTTGCGCACTTGTTTCTGTCCCTCGGTTCTACCGAGGGACAAAATGGCTGCCAACATTTCCTGAATCGGAATGTTGACAGCCAGCTGACAGCCAATTAACATGCAGCTCGTGATCGGGACGGTGCGCGCAGGGTGCGCTCAGGGTGCGCGAATCCTCCGTGCCCATAGATATATATGTACTTTTACTTTTTGATTTTCTCAGCAACTACTGAACGGATTTACACCATTTAACAAAAAGGGTTCTTTCTGAACCAAGAACTACCTCTTTGCCAAATTTGGTGTAATTCTGTTCAGCAGTTCGGGCTGTAGCCGTGTCTAAAGTTTCCTATGGGAAAATGCATGGGGAAAACGCGTTTTGGGACCCCCCTTTTTTCTCGGCCCCCGCTTGACGTATCACCCCGAGACTTTCAGGGTAGGAGCGGACCGGAGCGCCCCACGAAGTTTGAAAATTTCGCGAAGATACGTCAACCGGCAAGAGAGTTATTTCAAATAGAATGTCGCGGATTTCCTATGCATAATAGGTTGTAACTATAACTATCTACTGGCGACCGCCAGTAGATAATATGTATATATATATATATATATATATTTTTTTTTTTTTTCACGACAGTAGCACAATACGGGCTACAAACGGACGCATTCACGGATACATTTTCTGCAGTTACTTTATTGTGCGGACTACCCCCGCACCGACAGACGCGTTTCGGCGTGAAAACCTTTTTCGATGTCCTATATATAAATATATTATTCACCAAAAGGAGATGACGCGGCACTCCCGGAGGCAGTTAACAATTCCTTTATTCCAACAACAGATTCCCATGACGCTTTTCGACCTTGTGTCTTTTTCAAGTGGGTGTTAACTGTTTCTCGTGCAAAATACCATCATTTATATATATGCACAGGTATTATGGGAGTTGTAGTTTTTATACATCGATTCTGCTTAGTGCTTTGATTTTTAATGTCCCATAACAATGCAGCATTAATAACTATATACAAATTCAGCACAGAAATGCTGACCGGCCTCCGGGCCCTTTCTCCAAGTCCGGCAATAATGGGCCACATCGGTGCTTTAAGGGCAATACATGTTTACTCTCCATATTGCTTGGATGGAGAGTCTCAATCACAATGATGAAGTCATGCGAGGCGCTGCAGGACGTCCCGACCTCGAGCCTGCTATAGTCATGCAGAGTTTAATACTCATGCTCGAGATTCGTATCTCTTTGCCAACTTCCGTTCGATGTTGTGCCCAGCACCGGAAGCTGCCGTTGATATAAGTTGATATAAGTTGCTCCACAAAGTGGTCTCCATACGGCACGCTCTAACTGTGCAGCGTTGGGAATAAAAGACCACCAACCCCCTCAATATTATTCACCAAAAGGAGATGACGCTGCACTCCTGGAGGCAGTTAACAATTACTTTATTTAAACAACAGATTCCCACAAGGTGTTTCGACCTTGTGTCCTTTTCAAGTGGGTGTTAACTGTTTGTTTTGCTAATTACCATCATTTATATACGCACAGTTTTTTTAATCATCTTTATTCGGTTTAAAAAACCATAAAGATACACATATACATTTTACAAGTTTAAAACATAATAAATAAATAATTTAAAATTTAAATTTTTAAATTTAAAAAGCATTAGCGTAAATATAGAAGTTGGCATTTAACAACTAATCATTCTTTAAAACAGTTTTACAGATAATACGCCAGTACAAATCATGATATTCACAGAGGAAAAGACAGATACAGCTGGTACAGTAGTCAGTTTCTAGTTTGGTAAATAAAGTGCATATTAAATTCATGATAAAATTGGATATTTTTGTATTTATCAAACAGCTGTACTACCAAAGGTAGTTCTGTGATACCAGTTAAATCGTAGAGAATTGAATATGAGTAAAGCACAGGTGTTAACCATTGGAAATGTTAAAGTGCAAATACAGCAACATATGTCCAGGAGGAGAATACATCCCTAAAGAAGAATGCTGTAGTATCAATCAACTATAGCTAAAGCTAAAGTGCAGAATTCAACAATAAAAGTGCTAAAGTGCAAGTGCAACTACCTCGGTAGTCTATTCTTGATGTGTGTATATATAGGTTATAAACCATCGGAATTCCAGACCCTTTCTCTTACGAGTAAGGTTTACTGCAAGTAGATATCTGCTTAAACTAAAAACTATTTTCTGGGTTGTATCAGCTTTTAAAATTCTCAATTCTTCTAGATGTGTCCTGAATCCCATTTTCCGACATATTGGTTTAATTCACTTTTTCCTAGAGGAAGCATAATTTGGGCAAAAGAATAATATGTGGGAGTCATTCTCAATGGCATTTTGTGAGCACAGGGAGTAGAAGCCGTCCCTGTAATCTGTTTTGCCACCCGTGCACTTCGATGTATTATGTTTTATCCTCAAAACATCGAAGCAGAACTTCATCTATAGCGATTTGGCCATGGGGGTTGTATTTCATCTAAGTATTCCTCAAAGGCAGGAGGAGGTTTGATGGATATAAACTGCGAAGTCAACCTTCCTATTTTGGGGAGTGATGGATGCTGTTTCCTATATACATCCAGTATGTGCTTTTTAAAACTGATTTTGATAGTCGTGAAAGAGACTCGGGAGCATCCCAATAGCTATTCCAGCCTAGTTTATAAAACCAGGTTCGAATATATCGGACCCAGGGAAGCACAGTGCTTTGGTCGAGTTGCAATATCTCAATTAACCTATCTTTGCATTTTTTAGTGCTGGTGTGGTCCATAAACGGACCCTTAACATCATCAGTCTTAGCTCAGCTTGATGTTCAATGCGCCTAATATTTGTATCAAATATAATGGGAATCATTGGTGTGCGTGTCGGTAATTTTAGCAGAATTCTCAGAAATGTATTTTTTTCCATGGCAAGCACATTCTGACCTTCAACCCCCCAAAGCTCTGTACCATAAAGGGATGCAGATTGTACCCTATACTTATAAATTTCTTGTGCTGGTGACACCGCCTTTGATAAACTGCTCTGCTGTTTTTTTAATATTGCCGTGGCTGATTGTATCAGGACTAGCTTAGATTTTTCAATATGAGCTTTCCATGATAGCTTCGTGTCAAGTGTAATGCCCAAATAATTAAAATTCACCACATATTCCAATTTTTGTTTCTGCACAATAATGTTTTCTTGAAAGATTTTTGTGGGTTAACAGCCACGTATTTAGTTTTGCTTGATTTAATTTCGAGGCCCTTTGACATACAAAAATCATTGAAGGTGTCTAGGAGGGCTTGCAAACCCTTGGGTGTTTGCAATATTAAGATCGTATCATCAGCAAAAGAGTAATGCTGGAACTGGCACCCCTCCTAACTTTGGTGAGTCATGATTACAGCCCTTAAGGTATTGCACAACATTATTCACATATAAAGAAAACAGGGTTGGTGCCAACACACATCCCTGCCTTACCACTCTGTTTATCGGTATTGCAACCGTCAGTTCCCCCCCAGGTCCCCATCTGACTTTTGCATAGTTATCCTTATATAGCCTCACCATCTGTGTCATAAGGTCGTCCGGAACTCCCTGGCCTTTTAGACAGTTCCATAACGATTTCCTAGGAATAAAATCAAAAGCAGCTTTCAGGTCTATAAAAGCTATATACAAGTGTCCTCCCTTTAAAATAGTATATTTCCAGGCTGTCCAACAATCTAAAAACCTGATCTATTGTACTGGCTTTTGTTCTAAATCCAGCTTGATATTGGGATAAGATGTTATTTTCCTCCAACCAATTATTAAGCTTGAAATACAAATTCAATTTCCTGAGCTACAGTCACTTAGTTTCCAGCCACAATTAGTCCACGCAGTAGTCTTCTTAATGTTTTTTCTTCTTGGTACTTTATTTGGTTTCTTGTGCATGACAATTCATGTTTCAATTCTTCAGCTTCAGAACAGATAGCCACAGAATATGCCAACACGTGTTTCGTCCTCTGGATTAACCAAATACTTCCCCAGGGCTAAAACAAACAAATACATAGTTTCATATTAATAAGAAACTATCCCTCCTACAAAGTCAGGAGAAAAAACCATCCCCATGGTGAAAAGGGGAAAGAAAGAGAGACAAAGTGTAAGATACAATACCAGTACCAAATGCACAGCCTCCAATCCATAGAGGCATATTGCAGTGCCAAAAGAAGAGAAAAGTTTTTGGATGATATATATAAGAGTTACTAAAGGATTACCTTGGAATAAGAGAGAATCCCAGATATAGTGACCAGAAAAAAGACTTAGTGAATGTCCAACAAAAATACTAAAACACCTATGTGCATTCCAAAGATGGATAAAACACCTCAAGTACATATATCATGTACTGAAGTCCAACACACTCACCATCAATTTCGATATCCTATGTATAATATAGAATTACTGGCTACCGCCGTTTGTCAAGATTCATAAAATCAAGGTTCAAAACACTTCCTGCAATAATGCATAAAGGAAAAGTTACCAATTACCGAACGCATATATACTCTCCACTATAGAGATAGCTCAGAAGATCTATCTCTATAGTGGAGAGTATATATGCGTTCGGTAATTGGTAACTTTTCCTTTATGCATTATTTCAATTTCAATTTAAGTGTGTGGACTGTGTTTACACTATTGACAACGAGGGGTGGTCGTTGCCCAACTTCCTTTGAGCTCTGTCCCAGCGGAGAATAAAATAATTTGTTTCTAAGTACAGGTTCACTTAGCCTTGCGCAGCTTGTACCTCACTACCCTTTTCTTTTGGATCTCAATTATTAAGCTTTGCTAAAATTTGTTTTGCATAGACCTTTTGTAGAGTGTCTATTAGACTTATTGGCCTATAGTTTGCGGGGTCTTGATGGTTTCCTTTCTTGAAAATAGGTACTATTTCGGCCCCCTTCCAAGAATCGGGTATTGGTGCCCCTGTAGCCAAAGCATTTGTTGGAATAGAAAAATAAGCTTTGCCATTGTTTTACATAAGTTAGCATTCGCGGTGCCATTTTGTGTAAGGGCGCCATTTTGTATCATGATCAAAACGAATCCTTTGCCATTTCCGAGAAACGGCCTTCTCTAGGTTATGTTTCTTCGAAGCTGAGTTTTGCTACACTAATGAATGCACTGTTCCTATTAGTGCATACCTTTCCTCTAGATGTAGGCCCTCTCCCACTTGTCTAGTGCTGGGCACGGGCAAAATGACCTTGACTGTTAGATAGTGTGTGCCCAGCTGCAGAATCAAAACTTATTTTTTGTATTCCACTGTTCTGTTGTATCCACTTGGAAAATTCCTTTGTGAGCGTGCCTACATTGGTTCCATAATGTATCTCCATGCTTGCTAATGCCAGTCCCCTCTGCAACACTCCTAGCGACTGGGCAGATTGGGCTCTGCTCTGAGTGTACTCTGAATAAATAGATATTGGTTTGTATTCTCTATTGTCTGACCGGCTCTTCATTTGGTATGGAAGGCTGAGAGGTGGTCGTGAGTGACCCAGGTGACCCTAATCGGGTCACTTCATTCACGTTGCAAAGTAAGTTCACATACGGTACCCAAACTGCTTTGTCATGGCTTAGGAGGTCCCCTGGAATTTTATCAGGCCCTGGTGCTTTTCCTGGCTTGATACTTTCTATTGCTGCCTCTGTATCTTCTAGTGTAAAGAAAGGGATACTACTTCCAGAAAATAATGGCTGTTTTCAAGCCAACTGCCATTCAAGTGTGTCCTCGCTCTTTGGGCAATTGTGGAAAAATGTAATCACAGCGGCCCGGCCGTGGAGGACTGCACCACCTCAGTGATTGTAAGTAGGGCCACGGGGCTTTGAATCATGCCTAGTTCCTTAGTGGGGCAGCAGCACTAATGATTGAAGACTGACGTGCATTGCAAGGCCCATTGGAGGGCTGTTAATATTGGAACTCAAAGAACGCAGCACCCATCAGGGAAGGACTATGCTAGTTCACACTACAAATCCCAGTATGCAACGGGGATGTACTCACCTGAGTGGCCTATCACAGGGCAACTGATCATTTATAGGTGTGTCAGCAACACTGTGAACCTTTGGAACCAAGCCTATGAATAAGGAGCAGGAGCTCTGAAACGTGTCAGGCTGCAAGAGTTATCGAAATGCAACTGCCGGTCTTCCAGAAAATAAAGGCTGCTTTCAAGCCAACTGCTGTTCGAGTGCGTCCTCGCTCTTTGGGCAATTGTGGAAAAATGTAATCAAGGCGGCCCGGCCGTGGAGGACTGCACCACCTCAGTGATTGTAAGTAGGGCCACGGGGCTTTGAATCATGCCTAGTTCCTTTGTGGGGCAGCAACACTAATGATTGAAGACTGATGTGCATTCCGAGGCCACTTGGAGGGCTGTTAATATTGGAACTCAAATACCCTAGCACCCATCAGGGAAGGACTATGCTAGTAACACTACAAATCCCAATATGCAATGGGGATTTACTCACCTGAGTGGCCTATCATAGGGCAACTGATCATTTATAGGTGTGTCAGCAACGCTGTGAATTGTTGGAACCAAGCCTATGAATAAGGTGCAGGAGCTCCGAAAACGCATCAGGCTGCAAGAGTTATAGCACAAAAATGGGGATCAAAGCATCGACACCCGCACCAGTCCTAACGTCCCTGATGTTTGTCACAAATAAAAGGAGGTGCGACGGGCTTAGGACACAATCCCCTAGGTCCCAAAACAGAGAGACAAGAAAAACTTTCTAGTCACTCTAATAGACAAAGAGCAGAATAGCCCCGCACACTACTAGATACATATATAAATCATTGTTAAACCATGTTCATAAGTTTACATTCAGTAATTGTTTTCCCAAGAGAAAAAGTCAGAAAGGTCTTCAGTTGGTAAAATTCATTCTTTATTCATTTTCTTAAAATTTCGAAACCGCCAACGTGTTTCGTCCTCAATCGGACTTCTTCAGGGCTTAAGATGTGAGAGGAAATTCATTCATAGATTTACAATCAAAGTATATAACCCAAAAACATTTGCAGACTATGTATATTCGAGTCTGGGTATTATATCAGTCAAAAGGGCTCATGATTTTAAATAGATGTATGCTTAAGATGTGAGAGGAAATTCATTCATAGATTTACGATCAAAGTATATAACCCCAAAAAATTTGCAGACTATGTATATTCGAGTCTGGGTATTATATCAGTCAAAAGGGCTCATGATTTTAAATAGATGTATCAGCAAGTGTAGCTCTAGTCTCCATGCGGTCGTCTGGTCCGAAAAAGATCTTTGTAAAGAACTACCAGCCCCATCATGCTTTGCAGCCAATGTGATTTGCCGGCCCACTTGGGGCGTGACTTGAGGCCCACTTGGGGCGTGACTTGAATAAATGGAGGGAAAATGCTGGCAGTAATGTTTGGCCGTCCTGGACAGCAGTTGGCTTTGAAGAAGGGCATAAGCCTGAAACGCGTCGCATTAAACTGCGGGTTAGTGTGTTTTAATATCCCAGTTCCTGTGTCTGCTTACTTCCTGGGAGTGCATCTCACAAGATGGCAAACCTTTTCAAATAAATAATTCGGCCCGCCTAGGTCGAGAGAAGCACCACCGCAAGATCCCAAGCGGGGACCGCCTGCTGTTTTATATTGACTGCGGGTGGAACAGGAGGAGCGGCCTGTAAAGAGAGCTGTGTTTCTTTGTTTTAAAGCACCATTTAAAGAACTTTGAAAACCAGTGATGGCTACAAACAGACCCACATGGGTAAGGAACTACCAGCCCCATCATGCTTTGCAGGCAATGTGATTTGCCGGCCCACTTGGGGCGTGACTTGAGGCCCACTTGGGGCGTGACTTGAATAAATGGAGGGAAAATGCTGGCAGTAATGTTTGGCCGTCCTGGAGAGCAGTTGGCTTTGAAGAAGGGCGTAAGCCTGAAACGCGTCGCATTAAACTGCTGGTTAGTATGTTTTAATATCCCAGTTCCTGTGTCTGCTTACTTCCTGGGAGTGCATCTCACAAGATGACAAACCTTTTCAATTAAATAATTCGGCCCGCCTAGGTCGAGAGAAGCACCACCGCAAGATCCCAATCGGGGCCGCCTGCTGTTTTATATTGACTGCGGGGGGAACAGGAGGAGCGGCCTGTAAAGAGAGCTGTGTTTCTTTGTTTTAAAGCACCATTTAAAGAACTTTGAAAACCAGTGATGGCTACAAACAGACCCACATGGGTAAAGAACTACCAGCCCCATCATGCTTTGCAGGCAATGTTATTTGCCGGCCCACTTGGGGCGTGACTTGAGGCCCACTTGCGGCGTGACTTGAATAAATGGAGGGAAAATGCTGGCAGTAATGTTTGGCCATCCTGGAGAGCAGTTGGCTTTGAAGAAGGGCGTAAGCCTGAAACGCGTCGCATTAAACTGCTGGTTAGTGTGTTTTAATATCCCAGTTCCTGTGTCTGCTTACTTCCTGGGAGTGCATCTCACAAGATGGCAAACCTTTTCAAATAAATAATTCGGCCTGCCTAGGTCGAGAGAAGCACCACCGCAAGATCCCAAGCGGGGCCGCCTGCTGTTTTATATTGACTGCGGGTGGAACAGGAGGAGCGGCCTGTAAAGAGAGCTGTGTTTCTTTGTTTTAAAGCACCATTTAAAGAACTTTGAAATCCAGTGATGGCTACAAACAGACCCACATGGGTAAAGAACTACCAGCCCCATCATGCTTTGCAGGAAATGTGATTTGCCGTCCCACTTGGGGCGTGACTTGAGGCTCACTTGGGGCGTGACTTGAATAAATGGAGGGAAAATGCTGGCAGTAATGTTTGGCCGTCCTGGAGAGCAGTTGGCTTTGAAGAAGGGCGTAAGCCTGAAACGCGTCGCATTAAACTGCTGGTTAGTGTGTTTTAATATCCCAGTTCCTGTGTCTGCTTACTTCCTGGGAGTGCATCTCACAAGATGGCAAACCTTTTCAAATAAATAATTCGGCCTGCCTAGGTCGAGAGAAGCACCACCGCAAGATCCCAAGCGGGCCGCCTGCTGTTTTATATTGACTACGGGTGGAACAGGAGGAGCGGCCTGTAAAGAGAGCTGTGTTTCTTTGTTTTAAAGCACCATTTAAAGAACTTTGAAAACCAGTGATGGCTACAAACAGACCCACATGGGTAAAGAACTACCAGCCCCATCATGCTTTGCAGGCAATGTGATTTGCCGGCCCACTTGGGGCGTGACTTGAGGCCCACTTGGGGCGTGACTTGAATAAATGGAGGGAAAATGCTGGCAGTAATGTTTGGCTGTCCTGGAGAGCAGTTGGCTTTGAAGAAGGGCGTAAGCCTGAAACGCGTCGCATTAAACTGCTGGTTAGTGTGTTTTAATATCTCAGTTCCTGTGTCTGCTTACTTCCTGGGAGTGCATCTCACAAGATGGCAAACCTTTTCAAATAAATAATTCGGCCCGCCTAGGTCGAGAGAAGCACCACCGCAAGATCCCAAGCGGGGCCGCCTGCTGTTTTATATTGACTGCGGGTGGAACAGGAGGAGCGGCCTGTAAAGAGAGCTGTGTTTCTTTGTTTTAAAGCACCATTTAAAGAACTTTGAAAACCAGTGATGGCTACAAACAGACCCACATGGGTAAAGAACTACCAGCCCCATCATGCTTTGCAGGCAATGTGATTTGCCGGCCCACTTGGGGCGTGACTTGAGGCCCACTTGGGGCGTGACTTGAATAAATGGAGGGAAAATGCTGGCAGTAATGTTTGGCCGTCCTGGAGAGCAGTTGGCTTTGAAGAAGGGCGTAAGCCTGAAACGCGTCGCATTAAACTGCTGGTTAGTGTGTTTTAATATCCCAGTTCCTGTGTCTGCTTACTTCCTGGGAGTGCATCTCACAAGATGGCAAACCTTTTCAAATAAATAATTCGGCCTGCCTAGGTCGAGAGAAGCACCACCGCAAGATCCCAAGCGGGGCCGCCTGCTGTTTTATATTGACTGCGGGTGGAACAGGAGGAGCGGCCTGTAAAGAGAGCTGTGTTTCTTTGTTTTAAAGCACCATTTAAAGAACTTTGAAAACCAGTGATGGCTACAAACAGACCCACATGGGTAAAGAACTACCAGCCCCATCATGCTTTGCAGGAAATGTGATTTGCCGGCCCACTTGGGGCGTGACTTGAGGCCCACTTGGGGCGTGACTTGAATAAATGGAGGGAAAATGCTGGCAGTAATGTTTGGCCGTCCTGGAGAGCAGTTGGCTTTGAAGAAGGGCGTAAGCCTGAAACGCGTCGCATTAAACTGCTGGTTAGTGTGTTTTAATATCCCAGTTCCTGTGTCTGCTTACTTCCTGGGAGTGCATCTCACAAGATGGCAAACCTTTTCAAATAAATAATTCGGCCTGCCTAGGTCGAGAGAAGCACCACCGCAAGATCCCAAGCGGGGCCGCCTGCTGTTTTATATTGACTGCGGGTGGAACAGGAGGAGCGGCCTGTAAAGAGAGCTGTGTTTCTTTGTTTTAAAGCACCATTTAAAGAACTTTGAAAACCAGTGATGGCTACAAACAGACCCACATGGGTAAAGAACTACCAGCCCCATCATGCTTTGCAGGCAATGTGATTTGCCGGCCCACTTGGGGCGTGACTTGAGGCCCACTTGGGGCGTGACTTGAATAAATGGAGGGAAAATGCTGGCAGTAATGTTTGGCCGTCCTGGAGAGCAGTTGGCTTTGAAGAAGGGCGTAAGCCTGAAACGCGTCGCATTAAACTGCTGGTTAGTGTGTTTTAATATCCCAGTTCCTGTGTCTGCTTACTTCCTGGGAGTGCATCTCACAAGATGGCAAACCTTTTCAAATAAATAATTCGGCCCGCCTAGGTCGAGAGAAGCACCACCGCAAGATCCCAAGCGGGGCCGCCTGCTGTTTTATATTGACTGCGGGTGGAACAGGAGGAGCGGCCTGTAAAGAGAGCTGTGTTTCTTTGTTTTAAAGCACCATTTAAAGAACTTTGAAAACCAGTGATGGCTACAAACAGACCCACATGGGTAAAGAACTACCAGCCCCATCATGCTTTGCAGGCAATGTGATTTGCCGGCCCACTTGGGGCGTGACTTGAGGCCCACTTGGGGCGTGACTTGAATAAATGGAGGGAAAATGCTGGCAGTAATGTTTGGCCGTCCTGGAGAGCAGTTGGCTTTGAAGAAGGGCGTAAGCCTGAAACGCGTCGCATTAAACTGCTGGTTAGTGTGTTTTAATATCCCAGTTCCTGTGTCTGCTTACTTCCTGGGAGTGCATCTCACAAGATGGCAAACCTTTTCAAATAAATAATTCGGCCCGCCTAGGTCGAGAGAAGCACCACCGCAAGATCCCAAGCGGGGCCGCCTGCTGTTTTATATTGACTGCGGGTGGAACAGGAGGAGCGGCCTGTAAAGAGAGCTGTGTTTCTTTGTTTTAAAGCACCATTTAAAGAACTTTGAAAACCAGTGATGGCTACAAACAGACCCACATGGGTAAAGAACTACCAGCCCCATCATGCTTTGCAGGCAATGTGATTTGCCGGCCCACTTGGGGCGTGACTTGAGGCCCACTTGGGGCGTGACTTGAATAAATGGAGGGAAAATGCTGGCAGTAATGTTTGGCCGTCCTGGAGAGCAGTTGGCTTTGAAGAAGGGCGTAAGCCTGAAACGCGTCGCATTAAACTGCTGGTTAGTGTGTTTTAATATCCCAGTTCCTGTGTCTGCTTACTTCCTGGGAGTGCATCTCACAAGATGGCAAACCTTTTCAAATAAATAATTCGGCCCGCCTAGGTCGAGAGAAGCACCACCGCAAGATCCCAAGCGGGGCCGCCTGCTGTTTTATATTGACTGCGGGTGGAACAGGAGGAGCGGCCTGTAAAGAGAGCTGTGTTTCTTTGTTTTAAAGCACCATTTAAAGAACTTTGAAAACCAGTGATGGCTACAAACAGACCCACATGGGTAAAGAACTACCAGCCCCATCATGCTTTGCAGGCAATGTGATTTGCCGGCCCACTTGGGGCGTGACTTGAGGCCCACTTGGGGCGTGACTTGAATAAATGGAGGGAAAATGCTGGCAGTAATGTTTGGCCGTCCTGGAGAGCAGTTGGCTTTGAAGAAGGGCGTAAGCCTGAAACGCGTCGCATTAAACTGCTGGTTAGTGTGTTTTAATATCCCAGTTCCTGTGTCTGCTTACTTCCTGGGAGTGCATCTCACAAGATGGCAAACCTTTTCAAATAAATAATTCGGCCCGCCTAGGTCGAGAGAAGCACCACCGCAAGATCCCAAGCGGGGCCGCCTGCTGTTTTATATTGACTGCGGGTGGAACAGGAGGAGCGGCCTGTAAAGAGAGCTGTGTTTCTTTGTTTTAAAGCACCATTTAAAGAACTTTGAAAACCAGTGATGGCTACAAACAGACCCACATGGGTAAAGAACTACCAGCCCCATCATGCTTTGCAGGCAATGTGATTTGCCGGCCCACTTGGGGCGTGACTTGAGGCCCACTTGGGGCGTGACTTGAATAAATGGAGGGAAAATGCTGGCAGTAATGTTTGGCCGTCCTGGAGAGCAGTTGGCTTTGAAGAAGGGCGTAAGCCTGAAACGCGTCGCATTAAACTGCTGGTTAGTGTGTTTTAATATCCCAGTTCCTGTGTCTGCTTACTTCCTGGGAGTGCATCTCACAAGATGGCAAACCTTTTCAAATAAATAATTCGGCCCGCCTAGGTCGAGAGAAGCACCACCGCAAGATCCCAAGCGGGGCCGCCTGCTGTTTTATATTGACTGCGGGTGGAACAGGAGGAGCGGCCTGTAAAGAGAGCTGTGTTTCTTTGTTTTAAAGCACCATTTAAAGAACTTTGAAAACCAGTGATGGCTACAAACAGACCCACATGGGTAAAGAACTACCAGCCCCATCATGCTTTGCAGGCAATGTGATTTGCCGGCCCACTTGGGGCGTGACTTGAGGCCCACTTGGGGCGTGACTTGAATAAATGGAGGGAAAATGCTGGCAGTAATGTTTGGCCGTCCTGGAGAGCAGTTGGCTTTGAAGAAGGGCGTAAGCCTGAAACGCGTCGCATTAAACTGCTGGTTAGTGTGTTTTAATATCCCAGTTCCTGTGTCTGCTTACTTCCTGGGAGTGCATCTCACAAGATGGCAAACCTTTTCAAATAAATAATTCGGCCCGCCTAGGTCGAGAGAAGCACCACCGCAAGATCCCAAGCGGGGCCGCCTGCTGTTTTATATTGACTGCGGGTGGAACAGGAGGAGCGGCCTGTAAAGAGAGCTGTGTTTCTTTGTTTTAAAGCACCATTTAAAGAACTTTGAAAACCAGTGATGGCTACAAACAGACCCACATGGGTAAAGAACTACCAGCCCCATCATGCTTTGCAGGCAATGTGATTTGCCGGCCCACTTGGGGCGTGACTTGAGGCCCACTTGGGGCGTGACTTGAATAAATGGAGGGAAAATGCTGGCAGTAATGTTTGGCCGTCCTGGAGAGCAGTTGGCTTTGAAGAAGGGCGTAAGCCTGAAACGCGTCGCATTAAACTGCTGGTTAGTGTGTTTTAATATCCCAGTTCCTGTGTCTGCTTACTTCCTGGGAGTGCATCTCACAAGATGGCAAACCTTTTCAAATAAATAATTCGGCCCGCCTAGGTCGAGAGAAGCACCACCGCAAGATCCCAAGCGGGGCCGCCTGCTGTTTTATATTGACTGCGGGTGGAACAGGAGGAGCGGCCTGTAAAGAGAGCTGTGTTTCTTTGTTTTAAAGCACCATTTAAAGAACTTTGAAAACCAGTGATGGCTACAAACAGACCCACATGGGTAAAGAACTACCAGCCCCATCATGCTTTGCAGGCAATGTGATTTGCCGGCCCACTTGGGGCGTGACTTGAGGCCCACTTGGGGCGTGACTTGAATAAATGGAGGGAAAATGCTGGCAGTAATGTTTGGCCGTCCTGGAGAGCAGTTGGCTTTGAAGAAGGGCGTAAGCCTGAAACGCGTCGCATTAAACTGCTGGTTAGTGTGTTTTAATATCCCAGTTCCTGTGTCTGCTTACTTCCTGGGAGTGCATCTCACAAGATGGCAAACCTTTTCAAATAAATAATTCGGCCCGCCTAGGTCGAGAAAAGCACCACCGCAAGATCCCAAGCGGTGCCGCCTGCTGTTTTATATTGACTGCGGGTGGAACAGGAGGAGCGGCCTGTAAAGAGAGCTGTGTTTCTTTGTTTTAAAGCACCATTTAAAGAACTTTGAAAACCAGTGATGGCTACAAACAGACCCACATGGGTAAAGAACTACCAGCCCCATCATGCTTTGCAGGGAATGTGATTTGCCGGCCCACTTGGGGCGTGACTTGAGGCCCACTTGTGGCGTGACTTGAATAAATGGAGGGAAAATGCTGGCAGTAATGTTTGGCCGTCCTGGAGAGCAGTTGGCTTTGAAGAAGGGCGTAAGCCTGAAACGCGTCGCATTAAACTGCTGGTTAGTGTGTTTTAATATCCCAGTTCCTGTGTCTGCTTACTTCCTGGGAGTGCATCTCACAAGATGGCAAACCTTTTCAAATAAATAATTCGGCCCGCCTAGGTCGAGAGAAGCACCACCGCAAGATCCCAAGCGGGGCCGCCTGCTGTTTTATATTGACTGCGGGTGGAACAGGAGGAGCGGCCTGTAAAGAGAGCTGTGTTTCTTTGTTTTAAAGCACCATTTAAAGAACTTTGAAAACCAGTGATGGCTACAAACAGACCCACATGGGTAAAGAACTACCAGCCCCATCATGCTTTGCAGGCAATGTGATTTGCCGGCCCACTTGGGGCGTGACTTGAGGCCCACTTGGGGCGTGACTTGAATAAATGGAGGGAAAATGCTGGCAGTAATGTTTGGCCGTCCTGGAGAGCAGTTGGCTTTGAAGAAGGGCGTAAGCCTGAAACGCGTCGCATTAAACTGCTGGTTAGTGTGTTTTAATATCCCAGTTCCTGTGTCTGCTTACTTCCTGGGAGTGCATCTCACAAGATGGCAAACCTTTTCAAATAAATAATTCGGCCCGCCTAGGTCGAGAGAAGCACCACCGCAAGATCCCAAGCGGGGCCGCCTGCTGTTTTATATTGACTGCGGGTGGAACAGGAGGAGCGGCCTGTAAAGAGAGCTGTGTTTCTTTGTTTTAAAGCACCATTTAAAGAACTTTGAAAACCAGTGATGGCTACAAACAGACCCACATGGGTAAAGAACTACCAGCCCCATCATGCTTTGCAGGCAATGTGATTTGCCGGCCCACTTGGGGCGTGACTTGAGGCCCACTTGGGGCGTGACTTGAATAAATGGAGGGAAAATGCTGGCAGTAATGTTTGGCCGTCCTGGAGAGCAGTTGGCTTTGAAGAAGGGCGTAAGCCTGAAACGCGTCGCATTAAACTGCTGGTTAGTGTGTTTTAATATCCCAGTTCCTGTGTCTGCTTACTTCCTGGGAGTGCATCTCACAAGATGGCAAACCTTTTCAAATAAATAATTCGGCCCGCCTAGGTCGAGAGAAGCACCACCGCAAGATCCCAAGCGGGGCCGCCTGCTGTTTTATATTGACTGCGGGTGGAACAGGAGGAGCGGCCTGTAAAGAGAGCTGTGTTTCTTTGTTTTAAAGCACCATTTAAAGAACTTTGAAAACCAGTGATGGCTACAAACAGACCCACATGGGTAAAGAACTACCAGCCCCATCATGCTTTGCAGGCAATGTGATTTGCCGGCCCACTTGGGGCGTGACTTGAGGCCCACTTGGGGCGTGACTTGAATAAATGGAGGGAAAATGCTGGCAGTAATGTTTGGCCGTCCTGGAGAGCAGTTGGCTTTGAAGAAGGGCGTAAGCCTGAAACGCGTCGCATTAAACTGCTGGTTAGTGTGTTTTAATATCCCAGTTCCTGTGTCTGCTTACTTCCTGGGAGTGCATCTCACAAGATGGCAAACCTTTTCAAATAAATAATTCGGCCCGCCTAGGTCGAGAGAAGCACCACCGCAAGATCCCAAGCGGGGCCGCCTGCTGTTTTATATTGACTGCGGGTGGAACAGGAGGAGCGGCCTGTAAAGAGAGCTGTGTTTCTTTGTTTTAAAGCACCATTTAAAGAACTTTGAAAACCAGTGATGGCTACAAACAGACCCACATGGGTAAAGAACTACCAGCCCCATCATGCTTTGCAGGCAATGTGATTTGCCGGCCCACTTGGGGCGTGACTTGAGGCCCACTTGGGGCGTGACTTGAATAAATGGAGGGAAAATGCTGGCAGTAATGTTTGGCCGTCCTGGAGAGCAGTTGGCTTTGAAGAAGGGCGTAAGCCTGAAACGCGTCGCATTAAACTGCTGGTTAGTGTGTTTTAATATCCCAGTTCCTGTGTCTGCTTACTTCCTGGGAGTGCATCTCACAAGATGGCAAACCTTTTCAAATAAATAATTCGGCCCGCCTAGGTCGAGAGAAGCACCACCGCAAGATCCCAAGCGGGGCCGCCTGCTGTTTTATATTGACTGCGGGTGGAACAGGAGGAGCGGCCTGTAAAGAGAGCTGTGTTTCTTTGTTTTAAAGCACCATTTAAAGAACTTTGAAAACCAGTGATGGCTACAAACAGACCCACATGGGTAAAGAACTACCAGCCCCATCATGCTTTGCAGGCAATGTGATTTGCCGGCCCACTTGGGGCGTGACTTGAGGCCCACTTGGGGCGTGACTTGAATAAATGGAGGGAAAATGCTGGCAGTAATGTTTGGCCGTCCTGGAGAGCAGTTGGCTTTGAAGAAGGGCGTAAGCCTGAAACGCGTCGCATTAAACTGCTGGTTAGTGTGTTTTAATATCCCAGTTCCTGTGTCTGCTTACTTCCTGGGAGTGCATCTCACAAGATGGCAAACCTTTTCAAATAAATAATTCGGCCCGCCTAGGTCGAGAGAAGCACCACCGCAAGATCCCAAGCGGGGCCGCCTGCTGTTTTATATTGACTGCGGGTGGAACAGGAGGAGCGGCCTGTAAAGAGAGCTGTGTTTCTTTGTTTTAAAGCACCATTTAAAGAACTTTGAAAACCAGTGATGGCTACAAACAGACCCACATGGGTAAAGAACTACCAGCCCCATCATGCTTTGCAGGCAATGTGATTTGCCGGCCCACTTGGGGCGTGACTTGAGGCCCACTTGGGGCGTGACTTGAATAAATGGAGGGAAAATGCTGGCAGTAATGTTTGGCCGTCCTGGAGAGCAGTTGGCTTTGAAGAAGGGCGTAAGCCTGAAACGCGTCGCATTAAACTGCTGGTTAGTGTGTTTTAATATCCCAGTTCCTGTGTCTGCTTACTTCCTGGGAGTGCATCTCACAAGATGGCAAACCTTTTCAAATAAATAATTCGGCCCGCCTAGGTCGAGAGAAGCACCACCGCAAGATCCCAAGCGGGGCCGCCTGCTGTTTTATATTGACTGCGGGTGGAACAGGAGGAGCGGCCTGTAAAGAGAGCTGTGTTTCTTTGTTTTAAAGCACCATTTAAAGAACTTTGAAAACCAGTGATGGCTACAAACAGACCCACATGGGTAAAGAACTACCAGCCCCATCATGCTTTGCAGGCAATGTGATTTGCCGGCCCACTTGGGGCGTGACTTGAGGCCCACTTGGGGCGTGACTTGAATAAATGGAGGGAAAATGCTGGCAGTAATGTTTGGCCGTCCTGGAGAGCAGTTGGCTTTGAAGAAGGGCGTAAGCCTGAAACGCGTCGCATTAAACTGCTGGTTAGTGTGTTTTAATATCCCAGTTCCTGTGTCTGCTTACTTCCTGGGAGTGCATCTCACAAGATGGCAAACCTTTTCAAATAAATAATTCGGCCCGCCTAGGTCGAGAGAAGCACCACCGCAAGATCCCAAGCGGGGCCGCCTGCTGTTTTATATTGACTGCGGGTGGAACAGGAGGAGCGGCCTGTAAAGAGAGCTGTGTTTCTTTGTTTTAAAGCACCATTTAAAGAACTTTGAAAACCAGTGATGGCTACAAACAGACCCACATGGGTAAAGAACTACCAGCCCCATCATGCTTTGCAGGCAATGTGATTTGCCGGCCCACTTGGGGCGTGACTTGAGGCCCACTTGGGGCGTGACTTGAATAAATGGAGGGAAAATGCTGGCAGTAATGTTTGGCCGTCCTGGAGAGCAGTTGGCTTTGAAGAAGGGCGTAAGCCTGAAACGCGTCGCATTAAACTGCTGGTTAGTGTGTTTTAATATCCCAGTTCCTGTGTCTGCTTACTTCCTGGGAGTGCATCTCACAAGATGGCAAACCTTTTCAAATAAATAATTCGGCCCGCCTAGGTCGAGAGAAGCACCACCGCAAGATCCCAAGCGGGGCCGCCTGCTGTTTTATATTGACTGCGGGTGGAACAGGAGGAGCGGCCTGTAAAGAGAGCTGTGTTTCTTTGTTTTAAAGCACCATTTAAAGAACTTTGAAAACCAGTGATGGCTACAAACAGACCCACATGGGTAAAGAACTACCAGCCCCATCATGCTTTGCAGGCAATGTGATTTGCCGGCCCACTTGGGGCGTGACTTGAGGCCCACTTGGGGCGTGACTTGAATAAATGGAGGGAAAATGCTGGCAGTAATGTTTGGCCGTCCTGGAGAGCAGTTGGCTTTGAAGAAGGGCGTAAGCCTGAAACGCGTCGCATTAAACTGCTGGTTAGTGTGTTTTAATATCCCAGTTCCTGTGTCTGCTTACTTCCTGGGAGTGCATCTCACAAGATGGCAAACCTTTTCAAATAAATAATTCGGCCTGCCTAGGTCGAGAGAAGCACCACCGCAAGATCCCAAGCGGGGCCGCCTGCTGTTTTATATTGACTGCGGGTGGAACAGGAGGAGCGGCCTGTAAAGAGAGCTGTGTTTCTTTGTTTTAAAGCACCATTTAAAGAACTTTGAAAACCAGTGATGGCTACAAACAGACCCACATGGGTAAAGAACTACCAGCCCCATCATGCTTTGCAGGCAATGTGATTTGCCGGCCCACTTGGGGCGTGACTTGAGGCCCACTTGGGGCGTGACTTGAATAAATGGAGGGAAAATGCTGGCAGTAATGTTTGGCCGTCCTGGAGAGCAGTTGGCTTTGAAGAAGGGCGTAAGCCTGAAACGCGTCGCATTAAACTGCTGGTTAGTGTGTTTTAATATCCCAGTTCCTGTGTCTGCTTACTTCCTGGGAGTGCATCTCACAAGATGGCAAACCTTTTCAAATAAATAATTCGGCCCGCCTAGGTCGAGAGAAGCACCACCGCAAGATCCCAAGCGGGGCCGCCTGCTGTTTTATATTGACTGCGGGTGGAACAGGAGGAGCGGCCTGTAAAGAGAGCTGTGTTTCTTTGTTTTAAAGCACCATTTAAAGAACTTTGAAAACCAGTGATGGCTACAAACAGACCCACATGGGTAAAGAACTACCAGCCCCATCATGCTTTGCAGGCAATGTGATTTGCCGGCCCACTTGGGGCGTGACTTGAGGCCCACTTGGGGCGTGACTTGAATAAATGGAGGGAAAATGCTGGCAGTAATGTTTGGCCGTCCTGGAGAGCAGTTGGCTTTGAAGAAGGGCGTAAGCCTGAAACGCGTCGCATTAAACTGCTGGTTAGTGTGTTTTAATATCCCAGTTCCTGTGTCTGCTTACTTCCTGGGAGTGCATCTCACAAGATGGCAAACCTTTTCAAATAAATAATTCGGCCCGCCTAGGTCGAGAGAAGCACCACCGCAAGATCCCAAGCGGGGCCGCCTGCTGTTTTATATTGACTGCGGGTGGAACAGGAGGAGCGGCCTGTAAAGAGAGCTGTGTTTCTTTGTTTTAAAGCACCATTTAAAGAACTTTGAAAACCAGTGATGGCTACAAACAGACCCACATGGGTAAAGAACTACCAGCCCCATCATGCTTTGCAGGCAATGTGATTTGCCGGCCCACTTGGGGCGTGACTTGAGGCCCACTTGGGGCGTGACTTGAATAAATGGAGGGAAAATGCTGGCAGTAATGTTTGGCCGTCCTGGAGAGCAGTTGGCTTTGAAGAAGGGCGTAAGCCTGAAACGCGTCGCATTAAACTGCTGGTTAGTGTGTTTTAATATCCCAGTTCCTGTGTCTGCTTACTTCCTGGGAGTGCATCTCACAAGATGGCAAACCTTTTCAAATAAATAATTCGGCCCGCCTAGGTCGAGAGAAGCACCACCGCAAGATCCCAAGCGGGGCCGCCTGCTGTTTTATATTGACTGCGGGTGGAACAGGAGGAGCGGCCTGTAAAGAGAGCTGTGTTTCTTTGTTTTAAAGCACCATTTAAAGAACTTTGAAAACCAGTGATGGCTACAAACAGACCCACATGGGTAAAGAACTACCAGCCCCATCATGCTTTGCAGGCAATGTGATTTGCCGGCCCACTTGGGGCGTGACTTGAGGCCCACTTGGGGCGTGACTTGAATAAATGGAGGGAAAATGCTGGCAGTAATGTTTGGCCGTCCTGGAGAGCAGTTGGCTTTGAAGAAGGGCGTAAGCCTGAAACGCGTCGCATTAAACTGCTGGTTAGTGTGTTTTAATATCCCAGTTCCTGTGTCTGCTTACTTCCTGGGAGTGCATCTCACAAGATGGCAAACCTTTTCAATTAAATAATTCGGCCCGCCTAGGTCGAGAGAAGCACCACCGCAAGATCCCAAGCGGGGCCGCCTGCTGTTTTATATTGACTGCGGGTGGAACAGGAGGAGCGGCCTGTAAAGAGAGCTGTGTTTCTTTGTTTTAAAGCACCATTTAAAGAACTTTGAAAACCAGTGATGGCTACAAACAGACCCACATGGGTAAAGAACTACCAGCCCCATCATGCTTTGCAGGCAATGTGATTTGCCGGCCCACTTGGGGCGTGACTTGAGGCCCACTTGGGGCGTGACTTGAATAAATGGAGGGAAAATGCTGGCAGTAATGTTTGGCCGTCCTGGAGAGCAGTTGGCTTTGAAGAAGGGCGTAAGCCTGAAACGCGTCGCATTAAACTGCTGGTTAGTGTGTTTTAATATCCCAGTTCCTGTGTCTGCTTACTTCCTGGGAGTGCATCTCACAAGATGGCAAACCTTTTCAAATAAATAATTCGGCCTGCCTAGGTCGAGAGAAGCACCACCGCAAGATCCCAAGCGGGGCCGCCTGCTGTTTTATATTGACTGCGGGTGGAACAGGAGGAGCGGCCTGTAAAGAGAGCTGTGTTTCTTTGTTTTAAAGCACCATTTAAAGAACTTTGAAAACCAGTGATGGCTACAAACAGACCCACATGGGTAAAGAACTACCAGCCCCATCATGCTTTGCAGGCAATGTGATTTGCCGGCCCACTTGGGGCGTGACTTGAGGCCCACTTGGGGCGTGACTTGAATAAATGGAGGGAAAATGCTGGCAGTAATGTTTGGCCGTCCTGGAGAGCAGTTGGCTTTGAAGAAGGGCGTAAGCCTGAAACGCGTCGCATTAAACTGCTGGTTAGTGTGTTTTAATATCCCAGTTCCTGTGTCTGCTTACTTCCTGGGAGTGCATCTCACAAGATGGCAAACCTTTTCAAATAAATAATTCGGCCTGCCTAGGTCGAGAGAAGCACCACCGCAAGATCCCAAGCGGGGCCGCCTGCTGTTTTATATTGACTGCGGGTGGAACAGGAGGAGCGGCCTGTAAAGAGAGCTGTGTTTCTTTGTTTTAAAGCACCATTTAAAGAACTTTGAAAACCAGTGATGGCTACAAACAGACCCACATGGGTAAAGAACTACCAGCCCCATCATGCTTTGCAGGCAATGTGATTTGCCGGCCCACTTGGGGCGTGACTTGAGGCCCACTTGGGGCGTGACTTGAATAAATGGAGGGAAAATGCTGGCAGTAATGTTTGGCCGTCCTGGAGAGCAGTTGGCTTTGAAGAAGGGCGTAAGCCTGAAACGCGTCGCATTAAACTGCTGGTTAGTGTGTTTTAATATCCCAGTTCCTGTGTCTGCTTACTTCCTGGGAGTGCATCTCACAAGATGGCAAACCTTTTCAATTAAATAATTCGGCCCGCCTAGGTCGAGAGAAGCACCACCGCAAGATCCCAAGCGGGGCCGCCTGCTGTTTTATATTGACTGCGGGTGGAACAGGAGGAGCGGCCTGTAAAGAGAGCTGTGTTTCTTTGTTTTAAAGCACCATTTAAAGAACTTTGAAAACCAGTGATGGCTACAAACAGACCCACATGGGTAAAGAACTACCAGCCCCATCATGCTTTGCAGGCAATGTGATTTGCCGGCCCACTTGGGGCGTGACTTGAGGCCCACTTGGGGCGTGACTTGAATAAATGGAGGGAAAATGCTGGCAGTAATGTTTGGCCGTCCTGGAGAGCAGTTGGCTTTGAAGAAGGGCGTAAGCCTGAAACGCGTCGCATTAAACTGCTGGTTAGTGTGTTTTAATATCCCAGTTCCTGTGTCTGCTTACTTCCTGGGAGTGCATCTCACAAGATGGCAAACCTTTTCAAATAAATAATTCGGACCGCCTAGGTCGAGAGAAGCACCACCGCAAGATCCCAAGCGGGGCCGCCTGCTGTTTTATATTGACTGTGGGTGGAACAGGAGGAGCGGCCTGTAAAGAGAGCTGTGTTTCTTTGTTTTAAAGCACCATTTAAAGAACTTTGAAAACCAGTGATGGCTACAAACAGACCCACATGGGTAAAGAACTACCAGCCCCATCATGCTTTGCAGGGAATGTGATTTGCCGGCCCACTTGGGGTGTGACTTGAGGCCCACTTGGGGCGTGACTTGAATAAATGGAGGGAAAATGCTGGCAGTAATGTTTGTCCGTCCTGGAGAGCAGTTGGCTTTGAAGAAGGGCGTAAGCCTGAAACGCGTCGCATTAAACTGCTGGTTAGTGTGTTTTAATATCCCAGTTCCTGTGTCTGCTTACTTCCTGGGAGTGCATCTCACAAGATGGCAAACCTTTTCAAATAAATAATTCGGCCCGCCTAGGTCGAGAGAAGCACCACCGCAAGATCCCAAGCGGGGCCGCCTGCTGTTTTATATTGACTGCGGGTGGAACAGGAGGAGCGGCCTGTAAAGAGAGCTGTGTTTCTTTGTTTTAAAGCACCATTTAAAGAACTTTGAAAACCAGTGATGGCTACAAACAGACCCACATGGGTAAAGAACTACCAGCCCCATCATGCTTTGCAGGCAATGTGATTTGCCGGCCCACTTGGGGCGTGACTTGAGGCCCACTTGGGGCGTGACTTGAATAAATGGAGGGAAAATGCTGGCAGTAATGTTTGGCCGTCCTGGAGAGCAGTTGGCTTTGAAGAAGGGCGTAAGCCTGAAACGCGTCGCATTAAACTGCTGGTTAGTGTGTTTTAATATCCCAGTTCCTGTGTCTGCTTACTTCCTGGGAGTGCATCTCACAAGATGGCAAACCTTTTCAAATAAATAATTCGGCCTGCCTAGGTCGAGAGAAGCACCACCGCAAGATCCCAAGCGGGGCCGCCTGCTGTTTTATATTGACTGCGGGTGGAACAGGAGGAGCGGCCTGTAAAGAGAGCTGTGTTTCTTTGTTTTAAAGCACCATTTAAAGAACTTTGAAAACCAGTGATGGCTACAAACAGACCCACATGGGTAAAGAACTACCAGCCCCATCATGCTTTGCAGGCAATGTGATTTGCCGGCCCACTTGGGGCGTGACTTGAGGCCCACTTGGGGCGTGACTTGAATAAATGGAGGGAAAATGCTGGCAGTAATGTTTGGCCGTCCTGGAGAGCAGTTGGCTTTGAAGAAGGGCGTAAGCCTGAAACGCGTCGCATTAAACTGCTGGTTAGTGTGTTTTAATATCCCAGTTCCTGTGTCTGCTTACTTCCTGGGAGTGCATCTCACAAGATGGCAAACCTTTTCAAATAAATAATTCGGCCCGCCTAGGTCGAGAGAAGCACCACCGCAAGATCCCAAGCGGGGCCGCCTGCTGTTTTATATTGACTGCGGGTGGAACAGGAGGAGCGGCCTGTAAAGAGAGCTGTGTTTCTTTGTTTTAAAGCACCATTTAAAGAACTTTGAAAACCAGTGATGGCTACAAACAGACCCACATGGGTAAAGAACTACCAGCCCCATCATGCTTTGCAGGCAATGTGATTTGCCGGCCCACTTGGGGCGTGACTTGAGGCCCACTTGGGGCGTGACTTGAATAAATGGAGGGAAAATGCTGGCAGTAATGTTTGGCCGTCCTGGAGAGCAGTTGGCTTTGAAGAAGGGCGTAAGCCTGAAACGCGTCGCATTAAACTGCTGGTTAGTGTGTTTTAATATCCCAGTTCCTGTGTCTGCTTACTTCCTGGGAGTGCATCTCACAAGATGGCAAACCTTTTCAAATAAATAATTCGGCCCGCCTAGGTCGAGAGAAGCACCACCGCAAGATCCCAAGCGGGGCCGCCTGCTGTTTTATATTGACTGCGGGTGGAACAGGAGGAGCGGCCTGTAAAGAGAGCTGTGTTTCTTTGTTTTAAAGCACCATTTAAAGAACTTTGAAAACCAGTGATGGCTACAAACAGACCCACATGGGTAAAGAACTACCAGCCCCATCATGCTTTGCAGGCAATGTGATTTGCCGGCCCACTTGGGGCGTGACTTGAGGCCCACTTGGGGCGTGACTTGAATAAATGGAGGGAAAATGCTGGCAGTAATGTTTGGCCGTCCTGGAGAGCAGTTGGCTTTGAAGAAGGGCGTAAGCCTGAAACGCGTCGCATTAAACTGCTGGTTAGTGTGTTTTAATATCCCAGTTCCTGTGTCTGCTTACTTCCTGGGAGTGCATCTCACAAGATGGCAAACCTTTTCAAATAAATAATTCGGCCCGCCTAGGTCGAGAGAAGCACCACCGCAAGATCCCAAGCGGGGCCGCCTGCTGTTTTATATTGACTGCGGGTGGAACAGGAGGAGCGGCCTGTAAAGAGAGCTGTGTTTCTTTGTTTTAAAGCACCATTTAAAGAACTTTGAAAACCAGTGATGGCTACAAACAGACCCACATGGGTAAAGAACTACCAGCCCCATCATGCTTTGCAGGCAATGTGATTTGCCGGCCCACTTGGGGCGTGACTTGAGGCCCACTTGGGGCGTGACTTGAATAAATGGAGGGAAAATGCTGGCAGTAATGTTTGGCCGTCCTGGAGAGCAGTTGGCTTTGAAGAAGGGCGTAAGCCTGAAACGCGTCGCATTAAACTGCTGGTTAGTGTGTTTTAATATCCCAGTTCCTGTGTCTGCTTACTTCCTGGGAGTGCATCTCACAAGATGGCAAACCTTTTCAAATAAATAATTCGGCCCGCCTAGGTCGAGAGAAGCACCACCGCAAGATCCCAAGCGGGGCCGCCTGCTGTTTTATATTGACTGCGGGTGGAACAGGAGGAGCGGCCTGTAAAGAGAGCTGTGTTTCTTTGTTTTAAAGCACCATTTAAAGAACTTTGAAAACCAGTGATGGCTACAAACAGACCCACATGGGTAAAGAACTACCAGCCCCATCATGCTTTGCAGGCAATGTGATTTGCCGGCCCACTTGGGGCGTGACTTGAGGCCCACTTGGGGCGTGACTTGAATAAATGGAGGGAAAATGCTGGCAGTAATGTTTGGCCGTCCTGGAGAGCAGTTGGCTTTGAAGAAGGGCGTAAGCCTGAAACGCGTCGCATTAAACTGCTGGTTAGTGTGTTTTAATATCCCAGTTCCTGTGTCTGCTTACTTCCTGGGAGTGCATCTCACAAGATGGCAAACCTTTTCAAATAAATAATTCGGCCCGCCTAGGTCGAGAGAAGCACCACCGCAAGATCCCAAGCGGGGCCGCCTGCTGTTTTATATTGACTGCGGGTGGAACAGGAGGAGCGGCCTGTAAAGAGAGCTGTGTTTCTTTGTTTTAAAGCACCATTTAAAGAACTTTGAAAACCAGTGATGGCTACAAACAGACCCACATGGGTAAAGAACTACCAGCCCCATCATGCTTTGCAGGCAATGTGATTTGCCGGCCCACTTGGGGCGTGACTTGAGGCCCACTTGGGGCGTGACTTGAATAAATGGAGGGAAAATGCTGGCAGTAATGTTTGGCCGTCCTGGAGAGCAGTTGGCTTTGAAGAAGGGCGTAAGCCTGAAACGCGTCGCATTAAACTGCTGGTTAGTGTGTTTTAATATCCCAGTTCCTGTGTCTGCTTACTTCCTGGGAGTGCATCTCACAAGATGGCAAACCTTTTCAAATAAATAATTCGGCCCGCCTAGGTCGAGAGAAGCACCACCGCAAGATCCCAAGCGGGGCCGCCTGCTGTTTTATATTGACTGCGGGTGGAACAGGAGGAGCGGCCTGTAAAGAGAGCTGTGTTTCTTTGTTTTAAAGCACCATTTAAAGAACTTTGAAAACCAGTGATGGCTACAAACAGACCCACATGGGTAAAGAACTACCAGCCCCATCATGCTTTGCAGGCAATGTGATTTGCCGGCCCACTTGGGGCGTGACTTGAGGCCCACTTGGGGCGTGACTTGAATAAATGGAGGGAAAATGCTGGCAGTAATGTTTGGCCGTCCTGGAGAGCAGTTGGCTTTGAAGAAGGGCGTAAGCCTGAAACGCGTCGCATTAAACTGCTGGTTAGTGTGTTTTAATATCCCAGTTCCTGTGTCTGCTTACTTCCTGGGAGTGCATCTCACAAGATGGCAAACCTTTTCAAATAAATAATTCGGCCCGCCTAGGTCGAGAGAAGCACCACCGCAAGATCCCAATAGGGCCGCCTGCTGTTTTATATTGACTGCGGGGGGAACAGGAGGAGCGGCCTGTAAAGAGAGCTGTGTTTCTTTGTTTTAAAGCACCATTTAAAGAACTTTGAAAACCAGTGATGGCTACAAACAGACCCACATGGGTAAAGAACTACCAGCCCCATCATGCTTTGCAGGCAATGTGATTTGCCGGCCCACTTGGGGCGTGACTTGAGGCCCACTTGGGGCGTGACTTGAATAAATGGAGGGAAAATGCTGGCAGTAATGTTTGGCCGTCCTGGAGAGCAGTTGGCTTTGAAGAAGGGCGTAAGCCTGAAACGCGTCGCATTAAACTGCTGGTTAGTGTGTTTTAATATCCCAGTTCCTGTGTCTGCTTACTTCCTGGGAGTGCATCTCACAAGATGGCAAACCTTTTCAAATAAATAATTCGGCCCGCCTAGGTCGAGAGAAGCACCACCGCAAGATCCCAAGCGGGGCCGCCTGCTGTTTTATATTGACTGCGGGTGGAACAGGAGGAGCGGCCTGTAAAGAGAGCTGTGTTTCTTTGTTTTAAAGCACCATTTAAAGAACTTTGAAAACCAGTGATGGCTACAAACAGACCCACATGGGTAAAGAACTACCAGCCCCATCATGCTTTGCAGGCAATGTGATTTGCCGGCCCACTTGGGGCGTGACTTGAGGCCCACTTGGGGCGTGACTTGAATAAATGGAGGGAAAATGCTGGCAGTAATGTTTGGCCGTCCTGGAGAGCAGTTGGCTTTGAAGAAGGGCGTAAGCCTGAAACGCGTCGCATTAAACTGCTGGTTAGTGTGTTTTAATATCCCAGTTCCTGTGTCTGCTTACTTCCTGGGAGTGCATCTCACAAGATGGCAAACCTTTTCAAATAAATAATTCGGCCCGCCTAGGTCGAGAGAAGCACCACCGCAAGATCCCAAGCGGGGCCGCCTGCTGTTTTATATTGACTGCGGGTGGAACAGGAGGAGCGGCCTGTAAAGAGAGCTGTGTTTCTTTGTTTTAAAGCACCATTTAAAGAACTTTGAAAACCAGTGATGGCTACAAACAGACCCACATGGGTAAAGAACTACCAGCCCCATCATGCTTTGCAGGCAATGTGATTTGCCGGCCCACTTGGGGCGTGACTTGAGGCCCACTTGGGGCGTGACTTGAATAAATGGAGGGAAAATGCTGGCAGTAATGTTTGGCCGTCCTGGAGAGCAGTTGGCTTTGAAGAAGGGCGTAAGCCTGAAACGCGTCGCATTAAACTGCTGGTTAGTGTGTTTTAATATCCCAGTTCCTGTGTCTGCTTACTTCCTGGGAGTGCATCTCACAAGATGGCAAACCTTTTCAATTAAATAATTCGGCCCGCCTAGGTCGAGAGAAGCACCACCGCAAGATCCCAAGCGGGGCCGCCTGCTGTTTTATATTGACTGCGGGGGGAACAGGAGGAGCGGCCTGTAAAGAGAGCTGTGTTTCTTTGTTTTAAAGCACCATTTAAAGAACTTTGAAAACCAGTGATGGCTACAAACAGACCCACATGGGTAAAGAACTACCAGCCCCATCATGCTTTGCAGGCAATGTGATTTGCCAGCCCACTTGGGGCGTGACTTGAGGCCCACTTGGGGAGTGACTTGAATAAATGGAGGGAAAATGCTGGCAGTAATGTTTGGCCGTCCTGGAGAGCAGTTGGCTTTGAAGAAGGGCGTAAGCCTGAAACGCGTCGCATTAAACTGCTGGTTAGTGTGTTTTAATATCCCAGTTCCTGTGTCTGCTTACTTCCTGGGAGTGCATCTCACAAGATGGCAAACCTTTTCAAATAAATAATTCGGCCCGCCTAGGTCGAGAGAAGCACCACCGCAAGATCCCAAGCGGGGCCGCCTGCTGTTTTATATTGACTGCGGGTGGAACAGGAGGAGCGGCCTGTAAAGAGAGCTGTGTTTCTTTGTTTTAAAGCACCATTTAAAGAACTTTGAAAACCAGTGATGGCTACAAACAGACCCACATGGGTAAAGAACTACCAGCCCCATCATGCTTTGCAGGCAATGTGATTTGCCGGCCCACTTGGGGCGTGACTTGAGGCCCACTTGGGGCGTGACTTGAATAAATGGAGGGAAAATGCTGGCAGTAATGTTTGGCCGTCCTGGAGAGCAGTTGGCTTTGAAGAAGGGCGTAAGCCTGAAACGCGTCGCATTAAACTGCTGGTTAGTGTGTTTTAATATCCCAGTTCCTGTGTCTGCTTACTTCCTGGGAGTGCATCTCACAAGATGGCAAACCTTTTCAAATAAATAATTCGGCCCGCCTAGGTCGAGAGAAGCACCACCGCAAGATCCCAAGCGGGGCCGCCTGCTGTTTTATATTGACTGCGGGTGGAACAGGAGGAGCGGCCTGTAAAGAGAGCTGTGTTTCTTTGTTTTAAAGCACCATTTAAAGAACTTTGAAAACCAGTGATGGCTACAAACAGACCCACATGGGTAAAGAACTACCAGCCCCATCATGCTTTGCAGGCAATGTGATTTGCCGGCCCACTTGGGGCGTGACTTGAGGCCCACTTGGGGCGTGACTTGAATAAATGGAGGGAAAATGCTGGCAGTAATGTTTGGCCGTCCTGGAGAGCAGTTGGCTTTGAAGAAGGGCGTAAGCCTGAAACGCGTCGCATTAAACTGCTGGTTAGTGTGTTTTAATATCCCAGTTCCTGTGTCTGCTTACTTCCTGGGAGTGCATCTCACAAGATGGCAAACCTTTTCAAATAAATAATTCGGCCCGCCTAGGTCGAGAGAAGCACCACCGCAAGATCCCAAGCGGGGCCGCCTGCTGTTTTATATTGACTGCGGGTGGAACAGGAGGAGCGGCCTGTAAAGAGAGCTGTGTTTCTTTGTTTTAAAGCACCATTTAAAGAACTTTGAAAACCAGTGATGGCTACAAACAGACCCACATGGGTAAAGAACTACCAGCCCCATCATGCTTTGCAGGCAATGTGATTTGCCGGCCCACTTGGGGCGTGACTTGAGGCCCACTTGGGGCGTGACTTGAATAAATGGAGGGAAAATGCTGGCAGTAATGTTTGGCCGTCCTGGAGAGCAGTTGGCTTTGAAGAAGGGCGTAAGCCTGAAACGCGTCGCATTAAACTGCTGGTTAGTGTGTTTTAATATCCCAGTTCCTGTGTCTGCTTACTTCCTGGGAGTGCATCTCACAAGATGGCAAACCTTTTCAAATAAATAATTCGGCCCGCCTAGGTCGAGAGAAGCACCACCGCAAGATCCCAAGCGGGGCCGCCTGCTGTTTTATATTGACTGCGGGTGGAACAGGAGGAGCGGCCTGTAAAGAGAGCTGTGTTTCTTTGTTTTAAAGCACCATTTAAAGAACTTTGAAAACCAGTGATGGCTACAAACAGACCCACATGGGTAAAGAACTACCAGCCCCATCATGCTTTGCAGGCAATGTGATTTGCCGGCCCACTTGGGGCGTGACTTGAGGCCCACTTGGGGCGTGACTTGAATAAATGGAGGGAAAATGCTGGCAGTAATGTTTGGCCGTCCTGGAGAGCAGTTGGCTTTGAAGAAGGGCGTAAGCCTGAAACGCGTCGCATTAAACTGCTGGTTAGTGTGTTTTAATATCCCAGTTCCTGTGTCTGCTTACTTCCTGGGAGTGCATCTCACAAGATGGCAAACCTTTTCAAATAAATAATTCGGCCCGCCTAGGTCGAGAGAAGCACCACCGCAAGATCCCAAGCGGGGCCGCCTGCTGTTTTATATTGACTGCGGGTGGAACAGGAGGAGCGGCCTGTAAAGAGAGCTGTGTTTCTTTGTTTTAAAGCACCATTTAAAGAACTTTGAAAACCAGTGATGGCTACAAACAGACCCACATGGGTAAAGAACTACCAGCCCCATCATGCTTTGCAGGCAATGTGATTTGCCGGCCCACTTGGGGCGTGACTTGAGGCCCACTTGGGGCGTGACTTGAATAAATGGAGGGAAAATGCTGGCAGTAATGTTTGGCCGTCCTGGAGAGCAGTTGGCTTTGAAGAAGGGCGTAAGCCTGAAACGCGTCGCATTAAACTGCTGGTTAGTGTGTTTTAATATCCCAGTTCCTGTGTCTGCTTACTTCCTGGGAGTGCATCTCACAAGATGGCAAACCTTTTCAAATAAATAATTCGGCCCGCCTAGGTCGAGAGAAGCACCACCGCAAGATCCCAAGCGGGGCCGCCTGCTGTTTTATATTGACTGCGGGTGGAACAGGAGGAGCGGCCTGTAAAGAGAGCTGTGTTTCTTTGTTTTAAAGCACCATTTAAAGAACTTTGAAAACCAGTGATGGCTACAAACAGACCCACATGGGTAAAGAACTACCAGCCCCATCATGCTTTGCAGGCAATGTGATTTGCCGGCCCACTTGGGGCGTGACTTGAGGCCCACTTGGGGCGTGACTTGAATAAATGGAGGGAAAATGCTGGCAGTAATGTTTGGCCGTCCTGGAGAGCAGTTGGCTTTGAAGAAGGGCGTAAGCCTGAAACGCGTCGCATTAAACTGCTGGTTAGTGTGTTTTAATATCCCAGTTCCTGTGTCTGCTTACTTCCTGGGAGTGCATCTCACAAGATGGCAAACCTTTTCAAATAAATAATTCGGCCCGCCTAGGTCGAGAGAAGCACCACCGCAAGATCCCAAGCGGGGCCGCCTGCTGTTTTATATTGACTGCGGGTGGAACAGGAGGAGCGGCCTGTAAAGAGAGCTGTGTTTCTTTGTTTTAAAGCACCATTTAAAGAACTTTGAAAACCAGTGATGGCTACAAACAGACCCACATGGGTAAAGAACTACCAGCCCCATCATGCTTTGCAGGCAATGTGATTTGCCGGCCCACTTGGGGCGTGACTTGAGGCCCACTTGGGGCGTGACTTGAATAAATGGAGGGAAAATGCTGGCAGTAATGTTTGGCCGTCCTGGAGAGCAGTTGGCTTTGAAGAAGGGCGTAAGCCTGAAACGCGTCGCATTAAACTGCTGGTTAGTGTGTTTTAATATCCCAGTTCCTGTGTCTGCTTACTTCCTGGGAGTGCATCTCACAAGATGGCAAACCTTTTCAAATAAATAATTCGGCCCGCCTAGGTCGAGAGAAGCACCACCGCAAGATCCCAAGCGGGGCCGCCTGCTGTTTTATATTGACTGCGGGTGGAACAGGAGGAGCGGCCTGTAAAGAGAGCTGTGTTTCTTTGTTTTAAAGCACCATTTAAAGAACTTTGAAAACCAGTGATGGCTACAAACAGACCCACATGGGTAAAGAACTACCAGCCCCATCATGCTTTGCAGGCAATGTGATTTGCCGGCCCACTTGGGGCGTGACTTGAGGCCCACTTGGGGCGTGACTTGAATAAATGGAGGGAAAATGCTGGCAGTAATGTTTGGCCGTCCTGGAGAGCAGTTGGCTTTGAAGAAGGGCGTAAGCCTGAAACGCGTCGCATTAAACTGCTGGTTAGTGTGTTTTAATATCCCAGTTCCTGTGTCTGCTTACTTCCTGGGAGTGCATCTCACAAGATGGCAAACCTTTTCAAATAAATAATTCGGCCCGCCTAGGTCGAGAGAAGCACCACCGCAAGATCCCAAGCGGGGCCGCCTGCTGTTTTATATTGACTGCGGGTGGAACAGGAGGAGCGGCCTGTAAAGAGAGCTGTGTTTCTTTGTTTTAAAGCACCATTTAAAGAACTTTGAAAACCAGTGATGGCTACAAACAGACCCACATGGGTAAAGAACTACCAGCCCCATCATGCTTTGCAGGCAATGTGATTTGCCGGCCCACTTGGGGCGTGACTTGAGGCCCACTTGGGGCGTGACTTGAATAAATGGAGGGAAAATGCTGGCAGTAATGTTTGGCCGTCCTGGAGAGCAGTTGGCTTTGAAGAAGGGCGTAAGCCTGAAACGCGTCGCATTAAACTGCTGGTTAGTGTGTTTTAATATCCCAGTTCCTGTGTCTGCTTACTTCCTGGGAGTGCATCTCACAAGATGGCAAACCTTTTCAAATAAATAATTCGGCCCGCCTAGGTCGAGAGAAGCACCACCGCAAGATCCCAAGCGGGGCCGCCTGCTGTTTTATATTGACTGCGGGTGGAACAGGAGGAGCGGCCTGTAAAGAGAGCTGTGTTTCTTTGTTTTAAAGCACCATTTAAAGAACTTTGAAAACCAGTGATGGCTACAAACAGACCCACATGGGTAAAGAACTACCAGCCCCATCATGCTTTGCAGGCAATGTGATTTGCCGGCCCACTTGGGGCGTGACTTGAGGCCCACTTGGGGCGTGACTTGAATAAATGGAGGGAAAATGCTGGCAGTAATGTTTGGCCGTCCTGGAGAGCAGTTGGCTTTGAAGAAGGGCGTAAGCCTGAAACGCGTCGCATTAAACTGCTGGTTAGTGTGTTTTAATATCCCAGTTCCTGTGTCTGCTTACTTCCTGGGAGTGCATCTCACAAGATGGCAAACCTTTTCAAATAAATAATTCGGCCCGCCTAGGTCGAGAGAAGCACCACCGCAAGATCCCAAGCGGGGCCGCCTGCTGTTTTATATTGACTGCGGGTGGAACAGGAGGAGCGGCCTGTAAAGAGAGCTGTGTTTCTTTGTTTTAAAGCACCATTTAAAGAACTTTGAAAACCAGTGATGGCTACAAACAGACCCACATGGGTAAAGAACTACCAGCCCCATCATGCTTTGCAGGCAATGTGATTTGCCGGCCCACTTGGGGCGTGACTTGAGGCCCACTTGGGGCGTGACTTGAATAAATGGAGGGAAAATGCTGGCAGTAATGTTTGGCCGTCCTGGAGAGCAGTTGGCTTTGAAGAAGGGCGTAAGCCTGAAACGCGTCGCATTAAACTGCTGGTTAGTGTGTTTTAATATCCCAGTTCCTGTGTCTGCTTACTTCCTGGGAGTGCATCTCACAAGATGGCAAACCTTTTCAAATAAATAATTCGGCCCGCCTAGGTCGAGAGAAGCACCACCGCAAGATCCCAAGCGGGGCCGCCTGCTGTTTTATATTGACTGCGGGTGGAACAGGAGGAGCGGCCTGTAAAGAGAGCTGTGTTTCTTTGTTTTAAAGCACCATTTAAAGAACTTTGAAAACCAGTGATGGCTACAAACAGACCCACATGGGTAAAGAACTACCAGCCCCATCATGCTTTGCAGGCAATGTGATTTGCCGGCCCACTTGGGGCGTGACTTGAGGCCCACTTGGGGCGTGACTTGAATAAATGGAGGGAAAATGCTGGCAGTAATGTTTGGCCGTCCTGGAGAGCAGTTGGCTTTGAAGAAGGGCGTAAGCCTGAAACGCGTCGCATTAAACTGCTGGTTAGTGTGTTTTAATATCCCAGTTCCTGTGTCTGCTTACTTCCTGGGAGTGCATCTCACAAGATGGCAAACCTTTTCAAATAAATAATTCGGCCCGCCTAGGTCGAGAGAAGCACCACCGCAAGATCCCAAGCGGGGCCGCCTGCTGTTTTATATTGACTGCGGGTGGAACAGGAGGAGCGGCCTGTAAAGAGAGCTGTGTTTCTTTGTTTTAAAGCACCATTTAAAGAACTTTGAAAACCAGTGATGGCTACAAACAGACCCACATGGGTAAAGAACTACCAGCCCCATCATGCTTTGCAGGCAATGTGATTTGCCGGCCCACTTGGGGCGTGACTTGAGGCCCACTTGGGGCGTGACTTGAATAAATGGAGGGAAAATGCTGGCAGTAATGTTTGGCCGTCCTGGAGAGCAGTTGGCTTTGAAGAAGGGCGTAAGCCTGAAACGCGTCGCATTAAACTGCTGGTTAGTGTGTTTTAATATCCCAGTTCCTGTGTCTGCTTACTTCCTGGGAGTGCATCTCACAAGATGGCAAACCTTTTCAAATAAATAATTCGGCCCGCCTAGGTCGAGAGAAGCACCACCGCAAGATCCCAAGCGGGGCCGCCTGCTGTTTTATATTGACTGCGGGTGGAACAGGAGGAGCGGCCTGTAAAGAGAGCTGTGTTTCTTTGTTTTAAAGCACCATTTAAAGAACTTTGAAAACCAGTGATGGCTACAAACAGACCCACATGGGTAAAGAACTACCAGCCCCATCATGCTTTGCAGGCAATGTGATTTGCCGGCCCACTTGGGGCGTGACTTGAGGCCCACTTGGGGCGTGACTTGAATAAATGGAGGGAAAATGCTGGCAGTAATGTTTGGCCGTCCTGGAGAGCAGTTGGCTTTGAAGAAGGGCGTAAGCCTGAAACGCGTCGCATTAAACTGCTGGTTAGTGTGTTTTAATATCCCAGTTCCTGTGTCTGCTTACTTCCTGGGAGTGCATCTCACAAGATGGCAAACCTTTTCAAATAAATAATTCGGCCCGCCTAGGTCGAGAGAAGCACCACCGCAAGATCCCAAGCGGGGCCGCCTGCTGTTTTATATTGACTGCGGGTGGAACAGGAGGAGCGGCCTGTAAAGAGAGCTGTGTTTCTTTGTTTTAAAGCACCATTTAAAGAACTTTGAAAACCAGTGATGGCTACAAACAGACCCACATGGGTAAAGAACTACCAGCCCCATCATGCTTTGCAGGCAATGTGATTTGCCGGCCCACTTGGGGCGTGACTTGAGGCCCACTTGGGGCGTGACTTGAATAAATGGAGGGAAAATGCTGGCAGTAATGTTTGGCCGTCCTGGAGAGCAGTTGGCTTTGAAGAAGGGCGTAAGCCTGAAACGCGTCGCATTAAACTGCTGGTTAGTGTGTTTTAATATCCCAGTTCCTGTGTCTGCTTACTTCCTGGGAGTGCATCTCACAAGATGGCAAACCTTTTCAAATAAATAATTCGGCCCGCCTAGGTCGAGAGAAGCACCACCGCAAGATCCCAAGCGGGGCCGCCTGCTGTTTTATATTGACTGCGGGTGGAACAGGAGGAGCGGCCTGTAAAGAGAGCTGTGTTTCTTTGTTTTAAAGCACCATTTAAAGAACTTTGAAAACCAGTGATGGCTACAAACAGACCCACATGGGTAAAGAACTACCAGCCCCATCATGCTTTGCAGGCAATGTGATTTGCCGGCCCACTTGGGGCGTGACTTGAGGCCCACTTGGGGCGTGACTTGAATAAATGGAGGGAAAATGCTGGCAGTAATGTTTGGCCGTCCTGGAGAGCAGTTGGCTTTGAAGAAGGGCGTAAGCCTGAAACGCGTCGCATTAAACTGCTGGTTAGTGTGTTTTAATATCCCAGTTCCTGTGTCTGCTTACTTCCTGGGAGTGCATCTCACAAGATGGCAAACCTTTTCAAATAAATAATTCGGCCCGCCTAGGTCGAGAGAAGCACCACCGCAAGATCCCAAGCGGGGCCGCCTGCTGTTTTATATTGACTGCGGGTGGAACAGGAGGAGCGGCCTGTAAAGAGAGCTGTGTTTCTTTGTTTTAAAGCACCATTTAAAGAACTTTGAAAACCAGTGATGGCTACAAACAGACCCACATGGGTAAAGAACTACCAGCCCCATCATGCTTTGCAGGCAATGTGATTTGCCGGCCCACTTGGGGCGTGACTTGAGGCCCACTTGGGGCGTGACTTGAATAAATGGAGGGAAAATGCTGGCAGTAATGTTTGGCCGTCCTGGAGAGCAGTTGGCTTTGAAGAAGGGCGTAAGCCTGAAACGCGTCGCATTAAACTGCTGGTTAGTGTGTTTTAATATCCCAGTTCCTGTGTCTGCTTACTTCCTGGGAGTGCATCTCACAAGATGGCAAACCTTTTCAAATAAATAATTCGGCCCGCCTAGGTCGAGAGAAGCACCACCGCAAGATCCCAAGCGGGGCCGCCTGCTGTTTTATATTGACTGCGGGTGGAACAGGAGGAGCGGCCTGTAAAGAGAGCTGTGTTTCTTTGTTTTAAAGCACCATTTAAAGAACTTTGAAAACCAGTGATGGCTACAAACAGACCCACATGGGTAAAGAACTACCAGCCCCATCATGCTTTGCAGGCAATGTGATTTGCCGGCCCACTTGGGGCGTGACTTGAGGCCCACTTGGGGCGTGACTTGAATAAATGGAGGGAAAATGCTGGCAGTAATGTTTGGCCGTCCTGGAGAGCAGTTGGCTTTGAAGAAGGGCGTAAGCCTGAAACGCGTCGCATTAAACTGCTGGTTAGTGTGTTTTAATATCCCAGTTCCTGTGTCTGCTTACTTCCTGGGAGTGCATCTCACAAGATGGCAAACCTTTTCAAATAAATAATTCGGCCCGCCTAGGTCGAGAGAAGCACCACCGCAAGATCCCAAGCGGGGCCGCCTGCTGTTTTATATTGACTGCGGGTGGAACAGGAGGAGCGGCCTGTAAAGAGAGCTGTGTTTCTTTGTTTTAAAGCACCATTTAAAGAACTTTGAAAACCAGTGATGGCTACAAACAGACCCACATGGGTAAAGAACTACCAGCCCCATCATGCTTTGCAGGCAATGTGATTTGCCGGCCCACTTGGGGCGTGACTTGAGGCCCACTTGGGGCGTGACTTGAATAAATGGAGGGAAAATGCTGGCAGTAATGTTTGGCCGTCCTGGAGAGCAGTTGGCTTTGAAGAAGGGCGTAAGCCTGAAACGCGTCGCATTAAACTGCTGGTTAGTGTGTTTTAATATCCCAGTTCCTGTGTCTGCTTACTTCCTGGGAGTGCATCTCACAAGATGGCAAACCTTTTCAAATAAATAATTCGGCCCGCCTAGGTCGAGAGAAGCACCACCGCAAGATCCCAAGCGGGGCCGCCTGCTGTTTTATATTGACTGCGGGTGGAACAGGAGGAGCGGCCTGTAAAGAGAGCTGTGTTTCTTTGTTTTAAAGCACCATTTAAAGAACTTTGAAAACCAGTGATGGCTACAAACAGACCCACATGGGTAAAGAACTACCAGCCCCATCATGCTTTGCAGGCAATGTGATTTGCCGGCCCACTTGGGGCGTGACTTGAGGCCCACTTGGGGCGTGACTTGAATAAATGGAGGGAAAATGCTGGCAGTAATGTTTGGCCGTCCTGGAGAGCAGTTGGCTTTGAAGAAGGGCGTAAGCCTGAAACGCGTCGCATTAAACTGCTGGTTAGTGTGTTTTAATATCCCAGTTCCTGTGTCTGCTTACTTCCTGGGAGTGCATCTCACAAGATGGCAAACCTTTTCAAATAAATAATTCGGCCCGCCTAGGTCGAGAGAAGCACCACCGCAAGATCCCAAGCGGGGCCGCCTGCTGTTTTATATTGACTGCGGGTGGAACAGGAGGAGCGGCCTGTAAAGAGAGCTGTGTTTCTTTGTTTTAAAGCACCATTTAAAGAACTTTGAAAACCAGTGATGGCTACAAACAGACCCACATGGGTAAAGAACTACCAGCCCCATCATGCTTTGCAGGCAATGTGATTTGCCGGCCCACTTGGGGCGTGACTTGAGGCCCACTTGGGGCGTGACTTGAATAAATGGAGGGAAAATGCTGGCAGTAATGTTTGGCCGTCCTGGAGAGCAGTTGGCTTTGAAGAAGGGCGTAAGCCTGAAACGCGTCGCATTAAACTGCTGGTTAGTGTGTTTTAATATCCCAGTTCCTGTGTCTGCTTACTTCCTGGGAGTGCATCTCACAAGATGGCAAACCTTTTCAAATAAATAATTCGGCCCGCCTAGGTCGAGAGAAGCACCACCGCAAGATCCCAAGCGGGGCCGCCTGCTGTTTTATATTGACTGCGGGTGGAACAGGAGGAGCGGCCTGTAAAGAGAGCTGTGTTTCTTTGTTTTAAAGCACCATTTAAAGAACTTTGAAAACCAGTGATGGCTACAAACAGACCCACATGGGTAAAGAACTACCAGCCCCATCATGCTTTGCAGGCAATGTGATTTGCCGGCCCACTTGGGGCGTGACTTGAGGCCCACTTGGGGCGTGACTTGAATAAATGGAGGGAAAATGCTGGCAGTAATGTTTGGCCGTCCTGGAGAGCAGTTGGCTTTGAAGAAGGGCGTAAGCCTGAAACGCGTCGCATTAAACTGCTGGTTAGTGTGTTTTAATATCCCAGTTCCTGTGTCTGCTTACTTCCTGGGAGTGCATCTCACAAGATGGCAAACCTTTTCAAATAAATAATTCGGCCCGCCTAGGTCGAGAGAAGCACCACCGCAAGATCCCAAGCGGGGCCGCCTGCTGTTTTATATTGACTGCGGGTGGAACAGGAGGAGCGGCCTGTAAAGAGAGCTGTGTTTCTTTGTTTTAAAGCACCATTTAAAGAACTTTGAAAACCAGTGATGGCTACAAACAGACCCACATGGGTAAAGAACTACCAGCCCCATCATGCTTTGCAGGCAATGTGATTTGCCGGCCCACTTGGGGCGTGACTTGAGGCCCACTTGGGGCGTGACTTGAATAAATGGAGGGAAAATGCTGGCAGTAATGTTTGGCCGTCCTGGAGAGCAGTTGGCTTTGAAGAAGGGCGTAAGCCTGAAACGCGTCGCATTAAACTGCTGGTTAGTGTGTTTTAATATCCCAGTTCCTGTGTCTGCTTACTTCCTGGGAGTGCATCTCACAAGATGGCAAACCTTTTCAAATAAATAATTCGGCCCGCCTAGGTCGAGAGAAGCACCACCGCAAGATCCCAAGCGGGGCCGCCTGCTGTTTTATATTGACTGCGGGTGGAACAGGAGGAGCGGCCTGTAAAGAGAGCTGTGTTTCTTTGTTTTAAAGCACCATTTAAAGAACTTTGAAAACCAGTGATGGCTACAAACAGACCCACATGGGTAAAGAACTACCAGCCCCATCATGCTTTGCAGGCAATGTGATTTGCCGGCCCACTTGGGGCGTGACTTGAGGCCCACTTGGGGCGTGACTTGAATAAATGGAGGGAAAATGCTGGCAGTAATGTTTGGCCGTCCTGGAGAGCAGTTGGCTTTGAAGAAGGGCGTAAGCCTGAAACGCGTCGCATTAAACTGCTGGTTAGTGTGTTTTAATATCCCAGTTCCTGTGTCTGCTTACTTCCTGGGAGTGCATCTCACAAGATGGCAAACCTTTTCAAATAAATAATTCGGCCCGCCTAGGTCGAGAGAAGCACCACCGCAAGATCCCAAGCGGGGCCGCCTGCTGTTTTATATTGACTGCGGGTGGAACAGGAGGAGCGGCCTGTAAAGAGAGCTGTGTTTCTTTGTTTTAAAGCACCATTTAAAGAACTTTGAAAACCAGTGATGGCTACAAACAGACCCACATGGGTAAAGAACTACCAGCCCCATCATGCTTTGCAGGCAATGTGATTTGCCGGCCCACTTGGGGCGTGACTTGAGGCCCACTTGGGGCGTGACTTGAATAAATGGAGGGAAAATGCTGGCAGTAATGTTTGGCCGTCCTGGAGAGCAGTTGGCTTTGAAGAAGGGCGTAAGCCTGAAACGCGTCGCATTAAACTGCTGGTTAGTGTGTTTTAATATCCCAGTTCCTGTGTCTGCTTACTTCCTGGGAGTGCATCTCACAAGATGGCAAACCTTTTCAAATAAATAATTCGGCCCGCCTAGGTCGAGAGAAGCACCACCGCAAGATCCCAAGCGGGGCCGCCTGCTGTTTTATATTGACTGCGGGTGGAACAGGAGGAGCGGCCTGTAAAGAGAGCTGTGTTTCTTTGTTTTAAAGCACCATTTAAAGAACTTTGAAAACCAGTGATGGCTACAAACAGACCCACATGGGTAAAGAACTACCAGCCCCATCATGCTTTGCAGGCAATGTGATTTGCCGGCCCACTTGGGGCGTGACTTGAGGCCCACTTGGGGCGTGACTTGAATAAATGGAGGGAAAATGCTGGCAGTAATGTTTGGCCGTCCTGGAGAGCAGTTGGCTTTGAAGAAGGGCGTAAGCCTGAAACGCGTCGCATTAAACTGCTGGTTAGTGTGTTTTAATATCCCAGTTCCTGTGTCTGCTTACTTCCTGGGAGTGCATCTCACAAGATGGCAAACCTTTTCAAATAAATAATTCGGCCCGCCTAGGTCGAGAGAAGCACCACCGCAAGATCCCAAGCGGGGCCGCCTGCTGTTTTATATTGACTGCGGGTGGAACAGGAGGAGCGGCCTGTAAAGAGAGCTGTGTTTCTTTGTTTTAAAGCACCATTTAAAGAACTTTGAAAACCAGTGATGGCTACAAACAGACCCACATGGGTAAAGAACTACCAGCCCCATCATGCTTTGCAGGCAATGTGATTTGCCGGCCCACTTGGGGCGTGACTTGAGGCCCACTTGGGGCGTGACTTGAATAAATGGAGGGAAAATGCTGGCAGTAATGTTTGGCCGTCCTGGAGAGCAGTTGGCTTTGAAGAAGGGCGTAAGCCTGAAACGCGTCGCATTAAACTGCTGGTTAGTGTGTTTTAATATCCCAGTTCCTGTGTCTGCTTACTTCCTGGGAGTGCATCTCACAAGATGGCAAACCTTTTCAAATAAATAATTCGGCCCGCCTAGGTCGAGAGAAGCACCACCGCAAGATCCCAAGCGGGGCCGCCTGCTGTTTTATATTGACTGCGGGTGGAACAGGAGGAGCGGCCTGTAAAGAGAGCTGTGTTTCTTTGTTTTAAAGCACCATTTAAAGAACTTTGAAAACCAGTGATGGCTACAAACAGACCCACATGGGTAAAGAACTACCAGCCCCATCATGCTTTGCAGGCAATGTGATTTGCCGGCCCACTTGGGGCGTGACTTGAGGCCCACTTGGGGCGTGACTTGAATAAATGGAGGGAAAATGCTGGCAGTAATGTTTGGCCGTCCTGGAGAGCAGTTGGCTTTGAAGAAGGGCGTAAGCCTGAAACGCGTCGCATTAAACTGCTGGTTAGTGTGTTTTAATATCCCAGTTCCTGTGTCTGCTTACTTCCTGGGAGTGCATCTCACAAGATGGCAAACCTTTTCAAATAAATAATTCGGCCCGCCTAGGTCGAGAGAAGCACCACCGCAAGATCCCAAGCGGGGCCGCCTGCTGTTTTATATTGACTGCGGGTGGAACAGGAGGAGCGGCCTGTAAAGAGAGCTGTGTTTCTTTGTTTTAAAGCACCATTTAAAGAACTTTGAAAACCAGTGATGGCTACAAACAGACCCACATGGGTAAAGAACTACCAGCCCCATCATGCTTTGCAGGCAATGTGATTTGCCGGCCCACTTGGGGCGTGACTTGAGGCCCACTTGGGGCGTGACTTGAATAAATGGAGGGAAAATGCTGGCAGTAATGTTTGGCCGTCCTGGAGAGCAGTTGGCTTTGAAGAAGGGCGTAAGCCTGAAACGCGTCGCATTAAACTGCTGGTTAGTGTGTTTTAATATCCCAGTTCCTGTGTCTGCTTACTTCCTGGGAGTGCATCTCACAAGATGGCAAACCTTTTCAAATAAATAATTCGGCCCGCCTAGGTCGAGAGAAGCACCACCGCAAGATCCCAAGCGGGGCCGCCTGCTGTTTTATATTGACTGCGGGTGGAACAGGAGGAGCGGCCTGTAAAGAGAGCTGTGTTTCTTTGTTTTAAAGCACCATTTAAAGAACTTTGAAAACCAGTGATGGCTACAAACAGACCCACATGGGTAAAGAACTACCAGCCCCATCATGCTTTGCAGGCAATGTGATTTGCCGGCCCACTTGGGGCGTGACTTGAGGCCCACTTGGGGCGTGACTTGAATAAATGGAGGGAAAATGCTGGCAGTAATGTTTGGCCGTCCTGGAGAGCAGTTGGCTTTGAAGAAGGGCGTAAGCCTGAAACGCGTCGCATTAAACTGCTGGTTAGTGTGTTTTAATATCCCAGTTCCTGTGTCTGCTTACTTCCTGGGAGTGCATCTCACAAGATGGCAAACCTTTTCAAATAAATAATTCGGCCCGCCTAGGTCGAGAGAAGCACCACCGCAAGATCCCAAGCGGGGCCGCCTGCTGTTTTATATTGACTGCGGGTGGAACAGGAGGAGCGGCCTGTAAAGAGAGCTGTGTTTCTTTGTTTTAAAGCACCATTTAAAGAACTTTGAAAACCAGTGATGGCTACAAACAGACCCACATGGGTAAAGAACTACCAGCCCCATCATGCTTTGCAGGCAATGTGATTTGCCGGCCCACTTGGGGCGTGACTTGAGGCCCACTTGGGGCGTGACTTGAATAAATGGAGGGAAAATGCTGGCAGTAATGTTTGGCCGTCCTGGAGAGCAGTTGGCTTTGAAGAAGGGCGTAAGCCTGAAACGCGTCGCATTAAACTGCTGGTTAGTGTGTTTTAATATCCCAGTTCCTGTGTCTGCTTACTTCCTGGGAGTGCATCTCACAAGATGGCAAACCTTTTCAAATAAATAATTCGGCCCGCCTAGGTCGAGAGAAGCACCACCGCAAGATCCCAAGCGGGGCCGCCTGCTGTTTTATATTGACTGCGGGTGGAACAGGAGGAGCGGCCTGTAAAGAGAGCTGTGTTTCTTTGTTTTAAAGCACCATTTAAAGAACTTTGAAAACCAGTGATGGCTACAAACAGACCCACATGGGTAAAGAACTACCAGCCCCATCATGCTTTGCAGGCAATGTGATTTGCCGGCCCACTTGGGGCGTGACTTGAGGCCCACTTGGGGCGTGACTTGAATAAATGGAGGGAAAATGCTGGCAGTAATGTTTGGCCGTCCTGGAGAGCAGTTGGCTTTGAAGAAGGGCGTAAGCCTGAAACGCGTCGCATTAAACTGCTGGTTAGTGTGTTTTAATATCCCAGTTCCTGTGTCTGCTTACTTCCTGGGAGTGCATCTCACAAGATGGCAAACCTTTTCAAATAAATAATTCGGCCCGCCTAGGTCGAGAGAAGCACCACCGCAAGATCCCAAGCGGGGCCGCCTGCTGTTTTATATTGACTGCGGGTGGAACAGGAGGAGCGGCCTGTAAAGAGAGCTGTGTTTCTTTGTTTTAAAGCACCATTTAAAGAACTTTGAAAACCAGTGATGGCTACAAACAGACCCACATGGGTAAAGAACTACCAGCCCCATCATGCTTTGCAGGCAATGTGATTTGCCGGCCCACTTGGGGCGTGACTTGAGGCCCACTTGGGGCGTGACTTGAATAAATGGAGGGAAAATGCTGGCAGTAATGTTTGGCCGTCCTGGAGAGCAGTTGGCTTTGAAGAAGGGCGTAAGCCTGAAACGCGTCGCATTAAACTGCTGGTTAGTGTGTTTTAATATCCCAGTTCCTGTGTCTGCTTACTTCCTGGGAGTGCATCTCACAAGATGGCAAACCTTTTCAAATAAATAATTCGGCCCGCCTAGGTCGAGAGAAGCACCACCGCAAGATCCCAAGCGGGGCCGCCTGCTGTTTTATATTGACTGCGGGTGGAACAGGAGGAGCGGCCTGTAAAGAGAGCTGTGTTTCTTTGTTTTAAAGCACCATTTAAAGAACTTTGAAAACCAGTGATGGCTACAAACAGACCCACATGGGTAAAGAACTACCAGCCCCATCATGCTTTGCAGGCAATGTGATTTGCCGGCCCACTTGGGCGTGACTTGAGGCCCACTTGGGGCGTGACTTGAATAAATGGAGGGAAAATGCTGGCAGTAATGTTTGGCCGTCCTGGAGAGCAGTTGGCTTTGAAGAAGGGCGTAAGCCTGAAACGCGTCGCATTAAACTGCTGGTTAGTGTGTTTTAATATCCCAGTTCCTGTGTCTGCTTACTTCCTGGGAGTGCATCTCACAAGATGGCAAACCTTTTCAAATAAATAATTCGGCCCGCCTAGGTCGAGAGAAGCACCACCGCAAGATCCCAAGCGGGGCCGCCTGCTGTTTTATATTGACTGCGGGTGGAACAGGAGGAGCGGCCTGTAAAGAGAGCTGTGTTTCTTTGTTTTAAAGCACCATTTAAAGAACTTTGAAAACCAGTGATGGCTACAAACAGACCCACATGGGTAAAGAACTACCAGCCCCATCATGCTTTGCAGGCAATGTGATTTGCCGGCCCACTTGGGGCGTGACTTGAGGCCCACTTGGGGCGTGACTTGAATAAATGGAGGGAAAATGCTGGCAGTAATGTTTGGCCGTCCTGGAGAGCAGTTGGCTTTGAAGAAGGGCGTAAGCCTGAAACGCGTCGCATTAAACTGCTGGTTAGTGTGTTTTAATATCCCAGTTCCTGTGTCTGCTTACTTCCTGGGAGTGCATCTCACAAGATGGCAAACCTTTTCAAATAAATAATTCGGCCCGCCTAGGTCGAGAGAAGCACCACCGCAAGATCCCAAGCGGGGCCGCCTGCTGTTTTATATTGACTGCGGGTGGAACAGGAGGAGCGGCCTGTAAAGAGAGCTGTGTTTCTTTGTTTTAAAGCACCATTTAAAGAACTTTGAAAACCAGTGATGGCTACAAACAGACCCACATGGGTAAAGAACTACCAGCCCCATCATGCTTTGCAGGCAATGTGATTTGCCGGCCCACTTGGGGCGTGACTTGAGGCCCACTTGGGGCGTGACTTGAATAAATGGAGGGAAAATGCTGGCAGTAATGTTTGGCCGTCCTGGAGAGCAGTTGGCTTTGAAGAAGGGCGTAAGCCTGAAACGCGTCGCATTAAACTGCTGGTTAGTGTGTTTTAATATCCCAGTTCCTGTGTCTGCTTACTTCCTGGGAGTGCATCTCACAAGATGGCAAACCTTTTCAAATAAATAATTCGGCCCGCCTAGGTCGAGAGAAGCACCACCGCAAGATCCCAAGCGGGGCCGCCTGCTGTTTTATATTGACTGCGGGTGGAACAGGAGGAGCGGCCTGTAAAGAGAGCTGTGTTTCTTTGTTTTAAAGCACCATTTAAAGAACTTTGAAAACCAGTGATGGCTACAAACAGACCCACATGGGTAAAGAACTACCAGCCCCATCATGCTTTGCAGGCAATGTGATTTGCCGGCCCACTTGGGGCGTGACTTGAGGCCCACTTGGGGCGTGACTTGAATAAATGGAGGGAAAATGCTGGCAGTAATGTTTGGCCGTCCTGGAGAGCAGTTGGCTTTGAAGAAGGGCGTAAGCCTGAAACGCGTCGCATTAAACTGCTGGTTAGTGTGTTTTAATATCCCAGTTCCTGTGTCTGCTTACTTCCTGGGAGTGCATCTCACAAGATGGCAAACCTTTTCAAATAAATAATTCGGCCCGCCTAGGTCGAGAGAAGCACCACCGCAAGATCCCAAGCGGGGCCGCCTGCTGTTTTATATTGACTGCGGGTGGAACAGGAGGAGCGGCCTGTAAAGAGAGCTGTGTTTCTTTGTTTTAAAGCACCATTTAAAGAACTTTGAAAACCAGTGATGGCTACAAACAGACCCACATGGGTAAAGAACTACCAGCCCCATCATGCTTTGCAGGCAATGTGATTTGCCGGCCCACTTGGGGCGTGACTTGAGGCCCACTTGGGGCGTGACTTGAATAAATGGAGGGAAAATGCTGGCAGTAATGTTTGGCCGTCCTGGAGAGCAGTTGGCTTTGAAGAAGGGCGTAAGCCTGAAACGCGTCGCATTAAACTGCTGGTTAGTGTGTTTTAATATCCCAGTTCCTGTGTCTGCTTACTTCCTGGGAGTGCATCTCACAAGATGGCAAACCTTTTCAAATAAATAATTCGGCCCGCCTAGGTCGAGAGAAGCACCACCGCAAGATCCCAAGCGGGGCCGCCTGCTGTTTTATATTGACTGCGGGTGGAACAGGAGGAGCGGCCTGTAAAGAGAGCTGTGTTTCTTTGTTTTAAAGCACCATTTAAAGAACTTTGAAAACCAGTGATGGCTACAAACAGACCCACATGGGTAAAGAACTACCAGCCCCATCATGCTTTGCAGGCAATGTGATTTGCCGGCCCACTTGGGGCGTGACTTGAGGCCCACTTGGGGCGTGACTTGAATAAATGGAGGGAAAATGCTGGCAGTAATGTTTGGCCGTCCTGGAGAGCAGTTGGCTTTGAAGAAGGGCGTAAGCCTGAAACGCGTCGCATTAAACTGCTGGTTAGTGTGTTTTAATATCCCAGTTCCTGTGTCTGCTTACTTCCTGGGAGTGCATCTCACAAGATGGCAAACCTTTTCAAATAAATAATTCGGCCCGCCTAGGTCGAGAGAAGCACCACCGCAAGATCCCAAGCGGGGCCGCCTGCTGTTTTATATTGACTGCGGGTGGAACAGGAGGAGCGGCCTGTAAAGAGAGCTGTGTTTCTTTGTTTTAAAGCACCATTTAAAGAACTTTGAAAACCAGTGATGGCTACAAACAGACCCACATGGGTAAAGAACTACCAGCCCCATCATGCTTTGCAGGCAATGTGATTTGCCGGCCCACTTGGGGCGTGACTTGAGGCCCACTTGGGGCGTGACTTGAATAAATGGAGGGAAAATGCTGGCAGTAATGTTTGGCCGTCCTGGAGAGCAGTTGGCTTTGAAGAAGGGCGTAAGCCTGAAACGCGTCGCATTAAACTGCTGGTTAGTGTGTTTTAATATCCCAGTTCCTGTGTCTGCTTACTTCCTGGGAGTGCATCTCACAAGATGGCAAACCTTTTCAAATAAATAATTCGGCCCGCCTAGGTCGAGAGAAGCACCACCGCAAGATCCCAAGCGGGGCCGCCTGCTGTTTTATATTGACTGCGGGTGGAACAGGAGGAGCGGCCTGTAAAGAGAGCTGTGTTTCTTTGTTTTAAAGCACCATTTAAAGAACTTTGAAAACCAGTGATGGCTACAAACAGACCCACATGGGTAAAGAACTACCAGCCCCATCATGCTTTGCAGGCAATGTGATTTGCCGGCCCACTTGGGGCGTGACTTGAGGCCCACTTGGGGCGTGACTTGAATAAATGGAGGGAAAATGCTGGCAGTAATGTTTGGCCGTCCTGGAGAGCAGTTGGCTTTGAAGAAGGGCGTAAGCCTGAAACGCGTCGCATTAAACTGCTGGTTAGTGTGTTTTAATATCCCAGTTCCTGTGTCTGCTTACTTCCTGGGAGTGCATCTCACAAGATGGCAAACCTTTTCAAATAAATAATTCGGCCCGCCTAGGTCGAGAGAAGCACCACCGCAAGATCCCAAGCGGGGCCGCCTGCTGTTTTATATTGACTGCGGGTGGAACAGGAGGAGCGGCCTGTAAAGAGAGCTGTGTTTCTTTGTTTTAAAGCACCATTTAAAGAACTTTGAAAACCAGTGATGGCTACAAACAGACCCACATGGGTAAAGAACTACCAGCCCCATCATGCTTTGCAGGCAATGTGATTTGCCGGCCCACTTGGGGCGTGACTTGAGGCCCACTTGGGGCGTGACTTGAATAAATGGAGGGAAAATGCTGGCAGTAATGTTTGGCCGTCCTGGAGAGCAGTTGGCTTTGAAGAAGGGCGTAAGCCTGAAACGCGTCGCATTAAACTGCTGGTTAGTGTGTTTTAATATCCCAGTTCCTGTGTCTGCTTACTTCCTGGGAGTGCATCTCACAAGATGGCAAACCTTTTCAAATAAATAATTCGGCCCGCCTAGGTCGAGAGAAGCACCACCGCAAGATCCCAAGCGGGGCCGCCTGCTGTTTTATATTGACTGCGGGTGGAACAGGAGGAGCGGCCTGTAAAGAGAGCTGTGTTTCTTTGTTTTAAAGCACCATTTAAAGAACTTTGAAAACCAGTGATGGCTACAAACAGACCCACATGGGTAAAGAACTACCAGCCCCATCATGCTTTGCAGGCAATGTGATTTGCCGGCCCACTTGGGGCGTGACTTGAGGCCCACTTGGGGCGTGACTTGAATAAATGGAGGGAAAATGCTGGCAGTAATGTTTGGCCGTCCTGGAGAGCAGTTGGCTTTGAAGAAGGGCGTAAGCCTGAAACGCGTCGCATTAAACTGCTGGTTAGTGTGTTTTAATATCCCAGTTCCTGTGTCTGCTTACTTCCTGGGAGTGCATCTCACAAGATGGCAAACCTTTTCAAATAAATAATTCGGCCCGCCTAGGTCGAGAGAAGCACCACCGCAAGATCCCAAGCGGGGCCGCCTGCTGTTTTATATTGACTGCGGGTGGAACAGGAGGAGCGGCCTGTAAAGAGAGCTGTGTTTCTTTGTTTTAAAGCACCATTTAAAGAACTTTGAAAACCAGTGATGGCTACAAACAGACCCACATGGGTAAAGAACTACCAGCCCCATCATGCTTTGCAGGCAATGTGATTTGCCGGCCCACTTGGGGCGTGACTTGAGGCCCACTTGGGGCGTGACTTGAATAAATGGAGGGAAAATGCTGGCAGTAATGTTTGGCCGTCCTGGAGAGCAGTTGGCTTTGAAGAAGGGCGTAAGCCTGAAACGCGTCGCATTAAACTGCTGGTTAGTGTGTTTTAATATCCCAGTTCCTGTGTCTGCTTACTTCCTGGGAGTGCATCTCACAAGATGGCAAACCTTTTCAAATAAATAATTCGGCCCGCCTAGGTCGAGAGAAGCACCACCGCAAGATCCCAAGCGGGGCCGCCTGCTGTTTTATATTGACTGCGGGTGGAACAGGAGGAGCGGCCTGTAAAGAGAGCTGTGTTTCTTTGTTTTAAAGCACCATTTAAAGAACTTTGAAAACCAGTGATGGCTACAAACAGACCCACATGGGTAAAGAACTACCAGCCCCATCATGCTTTGCAGGCAATGTGATTTGCCGGCCCACTTGGGGCGTGACTTGAGGCCCACTTGGGGCGTGACTTGAATAAATGGAGGGAAAATGCTGGCAGTAATGTTTGGCCGTCCTGGAGAGCAGTTGGCTTTGAAGAAGGGCGTAAGCCTGAAACGCGTCGCATTAAACTGCTGGTTAGTGTGTTTTAATATCCCAGTTCCTGTGTCTGCTTACTTCCTGGGAGTGCATCTCACAAGATGGCAAACCTTTTCAAATAAATAATTCGGCCCGCCTAGGTCGAGAGAAGCACCACCGCAAGATCCCAAGCGGGGCCGCCTGCTGTTTTATATTGACTGCGGGTGGAACAGGAGGAGCGGCCTGTAAAGAGAGCTGTGTTTCTTTGTTTTAAAGCACCATTTAAAGAACTTTGAAAACCAGTGATGGCTACAAACAGACCCACATGGGTAAAGAACTACCAGCCCCATCATGCTTTGCAGGCAATGTGATTTGCCGGCCCACTTGGGGCGTGACTTGAGGCCCACTTGGGGCGTGACTTGAATAAATGGAGGGAAAATGCTGGCAGTAATGTTTGGCCGTCCTGGAGAGCAGTTGGCTTTGAAGAAGGGCGTAAGCCTGAAACGCGTCGCATTAAACTGCTGGTTAGTGTGTTTTAATATCCCAGTTCCTGTGTCTGCTTACTTCCTGGGAGTGCATCTCACAAGATGGCAAACCTTTTCAAATAAATAATTCGGCCCGCCTAGGTCGAGAGAAGCACCACCGCAAGATCCCAAGCGGGGCCGCCTGCTGTTTTATATTGACTGCGGGTGGAACAGGAGGAGCGGCCTGTAAAGAGAGCTGTGTTTCTTTGTTTTAAAGCACCATTTAAAGAACTTTGAAAACCAGTGATGGCTACAAACAGACCCACATGGGTAAAGAACTACCAGCCCCATCATGCTTTGCAGGCAATGTGATTTGCCGGCCCACTTGGGGCGTGACTTGAGGCCCACTTGGGGCGTGACTTGAATAAATGGAGGGAAAATGCTGGCAGTAATGTTTGGCCGTCCTGGAGAGCAGTTGGCTTTGAAGAAGGGCGTAAGCCTGAAACGCGTCGCATTAAACTGCTGGTTAGTGTGTTTTAATATCCCAGTTCCTGTGTCTGCTTACTTCCTGGGAGTGCATCTCACAAGATGGCAAACCTTTTCAAATAAATAATTCGGCCCGCCTAGGTCGAGAGAAGCACCACCGCAAGATCCCAAGCGGGGCCGCCTGCTGTTTTATATTGACTGCGGGTGGAACAGGAGGAGCGGCCTGTAAAGAGAGCTGTGTTTCTTTGTTTTAAAGCACCATTTAAAGAACTTTGAAAACCAGTGATGGCTACAAACAGACCCACATGGGTAAAGAACTACCAGCCCCATCATGCTTTGCAGGCAATGTGATTTGCCGGCCCACTTGGGGCGTGACTTGAGGCCCACTTGGGGCGTGACTTGAATAAATGGAGGGAAAATGCTGGCAGTAATGTTTGGCCGTCCTGGAGAGCAGTTGGCTTTGAAGAAGGGCGTAAGCCTGAAACGCGTCGCATTAAACTGCTGGTTAGTGTGTTTTAATATCCCAGTTCCTGTGTCTGCTTACTTCCTGGGAGTGCATCTCACAAGATGGCAAACCTTTTCAAATAAATAATTCGGCCCGCCTAGGTCGAGAGAAGCACCACCGCAAGATCCCAAGCGGGGCCGCCTGCTGTTTTATATTGACTGCGGGTGGAACAGGAGGAGCGGCCTGTAAAGAGAGCTGTGTTTCTTTGTTTTAAAGCACCATTTAAAGAACTTTGAAAACCAGTGATGGCTACAAACAGACCCACATGGGTAAAGAACTACCAGCCCCATCATGCTTTGCAGGCAATGTGATTTGCCGGCCCACTTGGGGCGTGACTTGAGGCCCACTTGGGGCGTGACTTGAATAAATGGAGGGAAAATGCTGGCAGTAATGTTTGGCCGTCCTGGAGAGCAGTTGGCTTTGAAGAAGGGCGTAAGCCTGAAACGCGTCGCATTAAACTGCTGGTTAGTGTGTTTTAATATCCCAGTTCCTGTGTCTGCTTACTTCCTGGGAGTGCATCTCACAAGATGGCAAACCTTTTCAAATAAATAATTCGGCCCGCCTAGGTCGAGAGAAGCACCACCGCAAGATCCCAAGCGGGGCCGCCTGCTGTTTTATATTGACTGCGGGTGGAACAGGAGGAGCGGCCTGTAAAGAGAGCTGTGTTTCTTTGTTTTAAAGCACCATTTAAAGAACTTTGAAAACCAGTGATGGCTACAAACAGACCCACATAGGTAAAGAACTACCAGCCCCATCATGCTTTGCAGGCAATATGATTTGCCGGCCCACTTGGGGCGTGACTTGAATAAATGGAGGGAAAATGCTGGCAGTAATGTTTGGCCATCCTGGAGAGCAGTTGGCTTTGAAGAAGGGCGTAAGCCTGAAACGCGTCGCATTAAACTGCTGGTTAGTGTGTTTTAATATCCCAGTTCCTGTGTCTGCTTACTTCCTGGGAGTGCATCTCACAAGATGGCAAACCTTTTCAAATAAATAATTCGGCCCGCCTAGGTCGAGAGAAGCACCACCGCAAGATCCCAAGCGGGGCCGCCTGCTGTTTTATATTGACTGCGGGTGGAACAGGAGGAGCGGCCTGTAAAGAGAGCTGTGTTTCTTTGTTTTAAAGCACCATTTAAAGAACTTTGAAAACCAGTGATGGCTACAAACAGACCCACATGGGTAAAGAACTACCAGCCCCATCATGCTTTGCAGGCAATGTGATTTGCCGGCCCACTTGGGGCGTGACTTGAGGCCCACTTGGGGCGTGACTTGAATAAATGGAGGGAAAATGCTGGCAGTAATGTTTGGCCGTCCTGGAGAGCAGTTGGCTTTGAAGAAGGGCGTAAGCCTGAAACGCGTCGCATTAAACTGCTGGTTAGTGTGTTTTAATATCCCAGTTCCTGTGTCTGCTTACTTCCTGGGAGTGCATCTCACAAGATGGCAAACCTTTTCAAATAAATAATTCGGCCCGCCTAGGTCGAGAGAAGCACCACCGCAAGATCCCAAGCGGGGCCGCCTGCTGTTTTATATTGACTGCGGGTGGAACAGGAGGAGCGGCCTGTAAAGAGAGCTGTGTTTCTTTGTTTTAAAGCACCATTTAAAGAACTTTGAAAACCAGTGATGGCTACAAACAGACCCACATGGGTAAAGAACTACCAGCCCCATCATGCTTTGCAGGCAATGTGATTTGCCGGCCCACTTGGGGCGTGACTTGAGGCCCACTTGGGGCGTGACTTGAATAAATGGAGGGAAAATGCTGGCAGTAATGTTTGGCCGTCCTGGAGAGCAGTTGGCTTTGAAGAAGGGCGTAAGCCTGAAACGCGTCGCATTAAACTGCTGGTTAGTGTGTTTTAATATCCCAGTTCCTGTGTCTGCTTACTTCCTGGGAGTGCATCTCACAAGATGGCAAACCTTTTCAAATAAATAATTCGGCCCGCCTAGGTCGAGAGAAGCACCACCGCAAGATCCCAAGCGGGGCCGCCTGCTGTTTTATATTGACTGCGGGTGGAACAGGAGGAGCGGCCTGTAAAGAGAGCTGTGTTTCTTTGTTTTAAAGCACCATTTAAAGAACTTTGAAAACCAGTGATGGCTACAAACAGACCCACATGGGTAAAGAACTACCAGCCCCATCATGCTTTGCAGGCAATGTGATTTGCCGGCCCACTTGGTGCGTGACTTGATGCCCACTTGGGGTGTGACTTGAATAAATGGAGGGAAAATGCTGGCAGTAATGTTTGGCCATCCTGGAGAGCAGTTGGCTTTGAAGAAGGGCGTAAGCCTGAAACGCGTCGCATTAAACTGCTGGTTAGTATGTTTTAATATCCCAGTTCCTGTGTCTGCTTACTTCCTGGGAGTGCATCTCACAAGATGACAAACCTTTTCAATTAAATAATTCGGCCCGCCTAGGTCGAGAGAAGCACCACCGCAAGATCCCAATCGGGGCCGCCTGCTGTTTTATATTGACTGCGGGGGAACAGGAGGAGCGGCCTGTAAAGAGAGCTGTGTTTCTTTGTTTTAAAGCACCATTTAAAGAACTTTGAAAACCAGTGATGGCTACAAACAGACCCACATGGGTAAAGAACTACCAGCCCCATCATGCTTTGCAGGCAATGTGATTTGCCGGCCCACTTGGGGCGTGACTTGAGGCCCACTTGGGGCGTGACTTGAATAAATGGAGGGAAAATGCTGGCAGTAATGTTTGGCCGTCCTGGAGAGCAGTTGGCTTTGAAGAAGGGCGTAAGCCTGAAACGCGTCGCATTAAACTGCTGGTTAGTGTGTTTTAATATCCCAGTTCCTGTGTCTGCTTACTTCCTGGGAGTGCATCTCACAAGATGGCAAACCTTTTCAAATAAATAATTCGGCCCGCCTAGGTCGAGAGAAGCACCACCGCAAGATCCCAAGCGGGCCGCCTGCTGTTTTATATTGACTGCGGGTGGAACAGGAGGAGCGGCCTGTAAAGAGAGCTGTGTTTCTTTGTTTTAAAGCACCATTTAAAGAACTTTGAAAACCAGTGATGGCTACAAACAGACCCACATGGGTAAAGAACTACCAGCCCCATCATGCTTTGCAGGCAATGTGATTTGCCGGCCCACTTGGGGCGTGACTTGAGGCCCACTTGGGGCGTGACTTGAATAAATGGAGGGAAAAAGCTGGCAGTAATGTTTGGCCGTCCTGGAGAGCAGTTGGCTTTGAAGAAGGGCGTAAGCCTGAAACGCGTCGCATTAAACTGCTGGTTAGTGTGTTTTAATATCTCAGTTCCTGTGTCTGCTTACTTCCTGGGAGTGCATCTCACAAGATGGCAAACCTTTTCAAATAAATAATTCGGCCCGCCTAGGTCGAGAGAAGCACCACCGCAAGATCCCAAGCGGGGCCGCCTGCTGTTTTATATTGACTGCGGGTGGAACAGGAGGAGCGGCCTGTAAAGAGAGCTGTGTTTCTTTGTTTTAAAGCACCATTTAAAGAACTTTGAAAACCAGTGATGGCTACAAACAGACCCACATAGGTAAAGAACTACCAGCCCCATCATGCTTTGCAGGCAATATGATTTGCCGGCCCACTTGGGGCGTGACTTGAATAAATGGAGGGAAAATGCTGGCAGTAATGTTTGGCCATCCTGGAGAGCAGTTGGCTTTGAAGAAGGGCGTAAGCCTGAAACGCGTCGCATTAAACTGCTGGTTAGTGTGTTTTAATATCCCAGTTCCTGTGTCTGCTTACTTCCTGGGAGTGCATCTCACAAGATGGCAAACCTTTTCAATTAAATAATTCGGCCCGCCTAGGTCGAGAGAAGCACCACCGCAAGATCCCAAGCGGGGCCGCCTGCTGTTTTATATTGACTGCGGGGGGAACAGGAGGAGCGGCCTGTAAAGAGAGCTGTGTTTCTTTGTTTTAAAGCACCATTTAAAGAACTTTGAAAACCAGTGATGGCTACAAACAGACCCACATGGGTAAAGAACTACCAGCCCCATCATGCTTTGCAGGCAATGTGATTTGCCAGCCCACTTGGGGCGTGACTTGAGGCCCACTTGGGGAGTGACTTGAATAAATGGAGGGAAAATGCTGGCAGTAATGTTTGGCCGTCCTGGAGAGCAGTTGGCTTTGAAGAAGGGCGTAAGCCTGAAACGCGTCGCATTAAACTGCTGGTTAGTGTGTTTTAATATCCCAGTTCCTGTGTCTGCTTACTTCCTGGGAGTGCATCTCACAAGATGGCAAACCTTTTCAAATAAATAATTCGGCCCGCCTAGGTCGAGAAAAGCACCACCGCAAGATCCCAAGCGGTGCCGCCTGCTGTTTTATATTGACTGCGGGTGGAACAGGAGGAGCGGCCTGTAAAGAGAGCTGTGTTTCTTTGTTTTAAAGCACCATTTAAAGAACTTTGAAAACCAGTGATGGCTACAAACAGACCCACATGGGTAAAGAACTACCAGCCCCATCATGCTTTGCAGGGAATGTGATTTGCCGGCCCACTTGGGGCGTGACTTGAGGCCCACTTGGGGCGTGACTTGAATAAATGGAGGGAAAATGCT